>JBBPDA010000105.1:22931896-22962038 GCA_037974385.1 Arnoldichthys spilopterus | reverse complement strand
CTTAATGGTTGGTAGGGGTTCAAATACTTATTTCACTCAATGAAATGCAAATCAGTTTCTATCTTTTATTTAAAGTTCTTTTTTCAATTTTCCTTTTGATGTGTCTGTGATCTGTCACTGTTAAAATAAGCCTACCATAAAATGATACTGTTCTGAGACTTTTCATTTCTTTATCATTGGACAAACTTACAAAATCAGCGAGGGATAAATTATTTCCTCCACTGTATATGCATATTTTAATATTATAATATAATTTTAACAGATCTTTATTTAGTCTACAGAAGTTAATTTTGTACTGAAATACTTGCTTCTCCCTGTAACTGTTTCAGTGGATCTTTCTACAGTAAGTGTGACAACACTAATGGTGTGTCCTCCTTTCTAGAGTGCGTGTATGTGTGTGTGGTTTGTGGGAGGAGAGTGTATGATCCCACGTATATGCTTTGAATCAAACTCTTCATTACGTTACTGTCACATATTCTCTCTCTCTCTAATTCTCTCTCTTTCTCTCTCTCCTCCCTCGCTGCCTTCCTCTCTCTTGCTCACACCACACTATAAATACCAACGCTTCCCCCCCAAATTTGTTTTCTTCTCCTTTTTTTTTTCCCTTCCCCTCCCAATGTAAGAAAATGTTTGTGACTTCTTCCAAGCTATCTGATGTGGCTCTTTATTTTGTGCATTTGCACAAACCACACAATCGTGGTTCGTGAATATTAAAACATTCTCAGGGCTCAAGGCGTGCACACACATACACGTATACACACACACACATACACACACACACACACTCACATACATGCACACACACACAAAAAGGTTTGAAGTTTTAATAGGAGGTTCAAAATAAAGTGTCTCTTTGAGCTTAACAGCTATATAATGTGAGAGGTGGTTAGTCGCAGAGGAGTTGCGACATTTCTATTGACTTGCTGAGAAATTAGTTTTTGGGTTTGACAAATATGCCGGCTATCCACGCCGGTGAAAAGGTTTCTTCTTTTATGGACTCCAGCAGCAACTCTGCAAAGCCTCCATTTTTTCTTGATGGCCCATATTTACAGCAATAGTGGCTTTAGTACATAAACCTGGTCTAACACGCGTCTAAATGCTCTGAACATGCATTTCTCAGCACCACCTTGTGACCCTGTTAGGAAATGCATGTGTATAAGTTCAGCCCTAGTATGATGATAATGCTGCACATTCTAAAAATCTAATATCCGCACTCTCTGCAACACAAACAAGAAGATCAGCTGTCTGCTACATTGCTGCAGTTGCTACTAGGTGTGTATGTGTTTGCAAGGCCTGTGCTTGAGCGAGAGCATGTGCGATTTAGCTGGAATCAATTGGGAGTGTGTGTGGCACGTATGTGAACCTAAACCAACGCCTTGAGAAACACTATAATTAAAGTCAAAGAAAGTGCCAATGCAGCAAAACGACCCTCGTCAGTGAGGAAGTGGTGTGACTGTATGTGTATGTGTGTGTGTACTGATCTCTCCAAAAAGAGAACGAGAAAGAACAAATGGTGGAAAAAAGTGTAACGCAATAAAACAAATTGAGAGAGTTGGAAAAATGGGAAGTTTAAAAAGGCAAAGTGGAAGTTTAAGAGGATCTTTGATGTGTATCAATAAGGAGTGTGTGTGTGTGTGTGTGTGTGTGTGTGTGTGAGAGAGAGAGAGAGAGAGAGAGAGAGAGAGAGTATGACTGGGATTTGAGTTCTGTAAGTTGAAGCAGAAAGCTGGCGGGCTTCAGTGCGTTTGAAGTCTGTGTGTGTGTGTGTGTGTGTGTGTGTGTGTGTGTGTGCGTGCGCTTGTGTATGTGTGTGTGATGTGGTTTTTGGGGGAAAGGAGCAGCGTGTGGCGTCAGTGGGACTCTGAGAGGGGGGTTATGGCGACAGTTTGGGGAAAGGGGGAACCCTCCCTCCTTTCTCTCTTTCTCTCTCTCGCTCTCTCTCTCACTATGTCTCTCTTAGCCTCTTCCTTTCCTCCTTTTGCTTTATCTCTTTCTCTCCTCCTGTTATGCTGTGTGTGTGTGCCGTTGCAGTTCTGATGAGGTAGTTCTGGCCAGTTTCACACCTCCGCTCCCTCTTACTGATATTAAAGTGTATTACCTATATCCTGTACGTGATGTAATACTCTTAGATCCACAGCCAAGAAACTTCATTACTGTCGAGATATTGCTCTCTCTCTTCCTCTCCCTTTCTTTCTCTCTCTCTCTCCCTCTCTCTCCCTTTTTCTATCCTTCTCTTTTTGTCTCTTTATTCTCCCTTTCTCTCTTTTTCCTGTATCACACTTGCCTCTTTCCCTCCATATTTCTCTCTTTCCCTTTTTCTCTATCTTACCATTCTTGCTTTTTCTCTTTCCGTTTCTTTCTGTTCCTCTTTCACTACCTCTCTCCATCCATCGCTATCCCCTCTGCCTCTCCCTCTCCCTTCCTGTCTTTTCTCTACCCCCCACCTTATCATTCTCTATGTCTCTCACTCCCTCTCTTATTCCCTCTATCCCTCCTTCTGTCATTTATTTTTCTCTGCCTTAAAGTTCAGTTTAAAGCCTTCCCTGAGGAGTAGAGGCTGTTACTGCAGTAAAAGTGGGACACATCCTTTACTGATACCCT
The DNA here is from genome assembly GCA_037974385.1 of Arnoldichthys spilopterus. Lineage (NCBI taxonomy): Eukaryota > Metazoa > Chordata > Actinopteri > Characiformes > Lepidarchidae > Arnoldichthys > Arnoldichthys spilopterus. The sequence continues at coordinate 22,959,437 of JBBPDA010000105.1, read as the reverse complement.
TGATTGCAGAAGAAACCTGCTTCACAGCAGCTGGGTAAGCCATGGATGAGGAGATGTCTACAAACTTTTGGACTGACAGTGTGTGTTTGTGGTACTTCCAGAACATTTAAGCTTCTGGTCCAACCAAAAGTGCATCTGCAAAGCTAAATATCTAAAAGGGGTTTTGTTGCGAAAGAGTTTATCTGCAACACCACAGAGTTCAAAAGAATCGATCTCTTACATAATATCTTCCGCAGCAGTTTTTTTCTTCTTCTCATGACTTCGCTTTCTTCATGTTAAGTCCTGAGATTATCTTTCTACCCCCCTTCACTGTCACATCACACGTGACCCCAGCTTTACAAGCACTTGGACTGAACACCATATTTGCTATATGACCAGTTATTTTCGCTGCATGCTCTGCTTCTTTTTGTCGTGTCCTGTGACTTGTTGAGAAAGCACGAGGGTTTGTGGTTTTGGAAAGTGCAGCGTTCTGGTCCTCTTAGGCCTCCTCCACATTTCTCTGAGCTTATTACTGTGAGCGGGCATTAAACCTGAACAAGCATAGCAGACTTTCCTGATTTGGAAATTGTGCAGATTCTGCGGCTGTGTGATTTTAAGAGGTTCGTTGTGCAGGGCTGTCGTGCTCCGAAACGTCCTGCATAAACACGAGAGCTGTTGTTCAAAGCTGTGTTTAATAGCAGTGTTGGTGCAGGCGTTACAGGTGTGTGAGTGTGTGTAAAAGTGTGTGACTGATTCATTTGTGCCTGTTTAATAAACCCCCCCACCCCCCCACCCCCCACCCCCTGCTTTCTCTCAGTTTGCTTCGAAAGAGAAAAATAGAAAGAAATTAATTGGGGGAAGAGTTTCTCTTTGTGTGTGTGTGTGTGTGTGTGAGAGAGAGAGAGAGAGAGAGAGAAAGAAACAGAGATAGTGAGGGAAGGATTAAAGGGAAAAGAGAGTTGGTGTGAGAGATCTTCTCCCTGTCTCTTTCTCTGTCTTTCACTTTCTATCTTGCCCCCCTTTCTTCCATATTTGTCTTTTCTTTCTTTTCCTCAACCACTCTCTCTGCTACTTTATTCTCTATTTGTCTTTCTCTTAGACTTTCTCTTTCTGTTAATCATAATACACATTAAGTGTTGGTGTCTTCTTTTATATACAGTCATGTGAAAAATATTTGTACATCCCATGAAAATTGTAGATTTTTTTCAACATATTTAAACATGCAAACATTTCAATACAGTCCCTACAGATAAAGATTATAAACTTGAACAAGGCTACAGAAAAGTAATCTTTTCACTCATTTATTTAACAAAAATGTCAACTGTAATATTCTTCTGTGGATAAAGTAAGAACACCCTTGGCCTTAGATGATTTCCATATGACGTACTCATTTCTTAACAAGTATATGCTCTACAACTACAATGTGTATTAGGGTTAATGAAAGGTCCTGTGCATAATGCATGTGGGTGTAGATGTGTGTGTTGCATCTGTTGTCTGTGCATTTGTATTTACAAGTGTGTGTAAAAAACAGGGTAAATTAACCGTGGCAGGTCGCTACCACAAGCAGAAAACCGACAAACAGACTTCACTCAGCTCAGTGGCACCACCAGTGCATCTCAACACATCACACACAAACGCCGATCCGTGTGTGTGTGCATGTGTGTGTGTGCGTGCACGGCCAGATTCCCAGTCTTTCACACGTAAACAAAAGTCTCAGCTTGACAAATATCTCAGTTGAATGTGCCTTGATCCAATGTTGGCCCATTGCTGGTTTATCAGCGACCTAGCTAGGGCAGCTCAAGTCCACAAACACAAGATGAGTGATGGCACATGCAGTCACACCTTTTTTCCTCCCATTGATTACCATAGCTGTTATAAATCACACTATGTGCTCCTTGGACATACTCTAAAGTGCCAGAAGAAGATGATCTGTTCTCACATCAATGTCATGTTCTTTGTAAACTGCCCTGCAAATGTTTTGTTATTGGAAACCATAAAGATCAGAATCATTTACTCAAAGAGATCTAGATCTAAAATTTAACTGACCAACTGTAAGTCTTTCTCCCAAATTAGAAAAGGCTAAAGATGAAACTACACCTTCTTGTCCAAGGGGTGGTATATATATTTACTACCTTCAGTAAGTGAACACAATTTTACTGCAATTATTATTTTTTAAAGGTTGTATTAACTCCACACAGCCTATCTTTTTCTGTTTAAAAGTTGTGGAATTAAAAAAAGAAAACTTTGCACTGAGAATGTAGTGTAAGGTTCCCGTCAGTGGATTTTGAAGGTCACTGTTGTACCCTAAAAAAACATTGATGATTAAAATGTGTCAGGTGTTTTCTACTAAATACCACTTGTAACAAGCCAATGGCTGTCTTTGAGGTTTTTTTTTTTTAGTATTTTTGGCAATCAAAGCATGCATTTAGTTCATGTGAGGGTACATGTGGGCAGTGGTAGCCTAGTGGTTAGGACGCTGCCTTTGAGACCTGAAGGTAGCAGGTTTGAGTCCCGGCCCAGGTACTATTGAGGTACCCTTGAGTAAGGTGCCATCCCACTACACTGCTCACCTGGCACTGTTGGTAGCTGCCCACTGCTCCACGTGTGCACATGTGATGGGTTAAATGCAGAGGTTGCATTTCGTTGTGGTTCTTGTTCACAATGACAAATAGTCACTTTCACTTCACATATACAGTTCTTGTAGCTTTGAATACTCTATATATACACACACACATATGTTTGCACACACCAACCGAATTCTGTATTAATGTGACACATTGCTTTACAACCACAGGCTACTGTTAACAACTAACATCGCTAGGTTGACAACCTGTTTACTATGATTAAATTAATAAACATATTTATTCCTTAAAACGTGGGTGTTTTTTATTATATTGTACTATATCTGCTACAATTTCTTAACTGGAGCTTTGGCTTGGTTTCAAATTCCATCAAGAACCGGCATTGGCATTGGCTTCCTGGTTACCAGTCATATGCCTGTAAATCAACTGAAATGGCTCTACTTAAAGAAAAGAATAACGCCATATTTGATCCCACAGTGTTGTTATACTGCACTTGCTCTTTTATCATTACCAGTACACAGCACCACACAATACAAACAGATCAATATGTCACAGAGGGGATTCTTTTTTCTGTCTCCGTATGAACTTTGTTTCTCTCTTTTGACCAGGCCTTGACTTAATCTCTAACCCCATTGGGCTTGGGCTTAACTTGGACCTGTTTAGGACTTGTCTTGGACTAAACAAAGGTGGTGTTGACTACTCTGCTATGAGTATGTAACCACTATGCTTAGGTATTTGAGATGGTTTATCTAAATTGTTGTGCCTTCATACTCACTCTTTACTGAATGTAAAAGCGTTTTTCTGGTCAATAGATACATTTAACAGACCTCTGTACTCTTTTAGCTTTAATGTCTGTGTGGACAGTTGTATGCACACTGAGGTGAGGTGGTATGGATGCCTAAATTAAACCAGCTATTATTGAATGATTTGTATTACATTTGACCATAGAATCTCTATTATTGTTATTGTCCTGTTATAGGACTTTGCTAATGAAATGTGTTGTAATGAGGTTACAAATTTTGTGGCTTAAAAATATGCATCCTAATAGTCAATATTCACTTAGATCCCAAAGAATTCCCTAACAAATATTCAAGTATTCACATTTTTTTGTGGCACCCCTACACATTCTGTTTTTATGTTTAGGGGTTTTTTCGTTTTGGTTTTAACATATGAAAGGTTTGAGTGCTGGGTTTTGAGATAAAATGTATGTGGTATCACAAGGTAATGGATAATAAGTCACTGATTTTTTATTTCTTTGCTCAAAAGAAACCTGGTTTATCTTTTCAATGTTAGTATTTCAGGCAATGAAAAAGCTCAATTGAATTAAATGCCTTTTGAAATGTTTTTGACAGGCAGTGAAAAATTATCATTTAATTCTGGGGTGTGGGGGGTGTTGTGCTCCTTGAATTTGATATATGACCCCAGCACTTTTTGCGAAAGCCTCATGACCACAGAAGGGCTGAAACGTTACTATGCGAATTGTGAGTTTCATGTGAAGCAAGAGTTCTATCAGAAGACAAAATCTCCCACTCAGGAGAAACCACACTCTTATGACACCAGGAAACACACATACACCTACATCTATTAGCCTTATCAGATGGACTTGTCATAAGGTCTGAAATATTCCATTTATTTCAACCTTAGAGTTCCTCTAACAGTCTGACATTCTTTTACATACCCCACACATATATACACACACACACACACATACTCTCTGAATAGGATCTACTCTGCAAATACCATGCTATGAAATAATGCTTATTTATAATAATTGCCCCATCCAAAGTTAGAAAAGGCTTACAGATAGCAAATGCATTTTACTCTGAGTGCCTTCTTCAAGTGTTATATGGCACTTGTTAGTACAATTTTCTCACTGTCCAAAAATTAATGTATCCATGCTTTTTTGGGTTTAATTTTTTTAGCATCATTTAAACACAGCAGCTATTTTTCACGCTGTGTTGATATTTCATGGTGAGTAAACCAAAATAAATGGTCCAAAGGATTTTAAAGAATTAAAAGGTTTTGATATGACAGGATATAACAAATAAAGCAGTTTTTTGCATTAAACTGCATTGTTCATGCATTGAAATATATTGAAATTTAAGGATGTCTGGCCTCTCTTGTGAAGTTACTTTTTGGAAATACTTTTTTTTTGTTGTTTTGTTTGTTTTCGGTCTAACAGTGAAAATCTTGCTTAGGCTTTTTTTTAAGCCTAGCTATAATATTTTTTCTTTCTATTAGGGAGCAAAAAAATTACTTGCTAAACAAATACTAAGTAATCTTTGAAAATGAAAACCATCTAATTCCATGTTGTTGTTTTTTCCAAACACAGTAAAAACAAAACAGAAAATTGCAACAATTTAACTTTTGAAAAAAGTATCTTGATCTATTAACTTACATAAATTTAAAAGAACCCTTTTCATAGAAAAAAAACATGAACAAGCTACAAAACACATTTTGAACAAATTGTTCTTGCAGTGTCCCACATTTACATATATTTGCCTTTTCAGTATTCCAGTTTAACCCCGCCCATTTTTACTGAAGTAACAAGGAGTGTTTCAGCTCAGATTACTGTTTGAACGTGGCACAGGACAACCAATCAAAACAGGCATCATTTGCTATCAGTCTTAAAGAAATAGTACCAAAAGCAGTGTGTTTGATTCTAAAGGGCAAAGAAAAGTTGGAAAATGGTCATAAAAATATTCACAAGACACAAGATTTTCTAAAGACACTGGTGATATGAATATTTGAATAAAGGAAACATGACGGATATGCTGGAATAAACAAGGCCTCCATATTCAGTAAATATCTAAAATTCTGCATTACACATAAACGTATACACCTACATCTATTAGTTTTAGACAGAGTTGTTGTAAGGTCTGAAATCTTAGAATTACCTCTGTCTAACTGACATTCTTTAAAATAACACACACACACTTTTCTTTCTGGTGTTTCCTTTTGCATATTATCTGTTTCTGTCTCTCCAAATCTCTCTCTCCTGCTGGGTCTGACGCCTCAGTCCTGTCGTATAGGGAGCACCGCTAATAAACCTTGGAGCCAGGACTCTTCACCGTGTCTCTCTCTCTTTCTCTCTCTCTCAGATTCTCTCTGATTCTTTGCCCAGTTCTGCTCTGTCATCCAAAATGACAAGCGACTCCCACTTACAGTCTTTCTGCCACCCCCCCTTTTCTCTTTCGTGCACTGCCCACTGTGACAAGACTGTGCCAGAGAACCACACGCACACACACACTACAGCAGACACACAGCTGGACCCCAGCTGCCTACAAAGAGAGGGGTTTGGAAATCAATGAAGGAGAATGTAGAAAAAGGGAAAGAGTTTAAATAAATTGGCACTTGAAAAAAAGAAGGGAGGCAATTGAGAGGCTGAAAGCAACAGAGTGCAAGGGACGGGGGAAGGGGGTGAACGAGGAGAGACAACAGAGGAAATGGACTGTAACCATCCAACAGAATTATAACCTGCGCACAAATGATAGGTCAAAGGCTGCAGTGATCAGAGATACAGCCACGTGAAGCTTATGTACGTTTCTGTCATTTTCTGTCCTTCATTTTAGCTGAAATTTTGTGTAAAGGTTATTTCATTTCTAGGTAAAAAAATTCCTGCCAGCCAGAACCTCTCTAGGAACTCTTTTTATCACTTAATCCTGACTTTGGTTATCTAATGGAAAGTTTCTTGTAATAATACTTTTGGGAAGTCTCACGTTATGTACATGTGGTCGGAGGCTTTCCAAGACAGAAGAGTAGAGACATACAGACACAGGAAAAGAGCTGTAACAAAAAAAGCTCCCCTGACAACACCTCATTTGTCTTTTTGTGCTGTGGGGAGAGAGAAATCTCTGAAAAACACGATGTAGTACAACATGTAAAGATAAAGGAAACTCATGCTATTTTTCTCAAAATCATAGTGCTGCTTTCAGTCATGCCATGAACATCACATTCAGTTGAACGCACTTATGCCCGTGTACTAAAAAAAAAGAACTGTCATTGGAAACATAAAAGCTCCTTAAAAGAGAAACTAACAGAACAGCATGCAACAATGAGACACCGTGAGTATTACAAAGGTCAGAGACGGACTACTGGCCACTTTCCCAGTATGCTTTGCAAACAACATCTCATTTCTATTATTAAATGAAAGCCGTTTTTTTTTACTTCTTGCAAAGAAGCTTGATGTGTATCTCCCAAAATGTGCAATACTTCACTGCTGATATGAGAAAATACAGTGGATTTCTGCAGTGTTGCTGTAAATTTACACCCGTTGTTGGAAAGTTTTACTTTCCAATTAAGGACCCAAATTCTTCATTTTTCTTGATTTTTTCTCCTTGAGGCTCACAGTGTTAAAGTATCAAAAAAACATTCATAATTTCGCTTTACGTGGACATTTCCCAACCTTTTTTTTCCCCTTAGAACTCAACAGGCTGTTTTATTACTGCTCTGCTAGGACTGATGTATGTAAATTAACTTGTTCTGATTGGCTGCCCTTTAATATACTTTATTCAAAAAGCTTTCCAGGGTGAAATGATCATTCAGCATGAATGGGTGGAGCTAAACTGATTTAATCTGAACGCGCAGATGGGTAAATGTGTTGTTTTTTCGACATAAAATGATCATTCAAAATGGGCTGTTTTTGGAGCTTAATTTCTGCTTGTGGAATGGGGAGTGAATTTTTTTAAAGAAATGCATTATATTCTCTATCTCATTTTCCCCCATAATATGTAGTTTATAAACATTTTCCTGAAGAGACTGTACACAGTTTGCGTAAGGTAAGGTGAAAACATGAGGTCAAAATTCAAGGTGTTTCATTCAAGTGACCACTGGGCTGAGATGGTGCTAGTCACTCCTCCCCCTTTACAAGAGAGCTATGGCTTTGATCTATAACAATTCATCCATAGTTTAACACCCCTTTAACCTTTTGCTTTTAACACCACTTTGGCATTTATTACCACGTTCCAATTCAAGTGAAGTGCTTTAGAGCCATGATTTTCACTGTCCATGAAATTCTTAGTTTGTGTTACCTTCTCTGTGCGACAGAAAAAAAAAAAAAACATACCATATAGTGCAAAGTCAGTGCCAAAATACAGGCAGAAAGCAAAATATTGTTGCTGAGGGACAGACACGTGCCTTGCTGTCAATTTCAGTTCTGTGATTGAGTTACCCATAGAATGGGTGTTTTTAGAAAGCTCAAGCTGATGTTTTGTTTAACTAGAAAAACACAGAGAAAGAATAAAAGATGTTTTTATCTTTTGGCTTTTCAGATGAGCACTCTAAGCCCTTTGGCTCCAATCGTCAAGTTTGTTTAATTTTATCCACCCCTCCAAACATACTTTGGTCAGAGGCACACCATGTTGTTTGAGCCATAAAGGACATGCCAAACCAATAAAAGTAAGACTCGTTTTTTGTTTCCTCATGAATTGCTAAATGGCTGTGCATTAACGTTGTCCCTGTCTCCCTTTTGTCCTGGTGTGTTAATTGTGGAGAACTATGTTGTTGTCAATCTTCCCATGAAACAAGCCTATGAGCGAGCGAGCAGCATTCCAGGGAACTCTCCCAGAGTCTCTGAACTGCTTGGCTGTGTGTTTTCTCTCGCCGCAGAGCACAGTCATCTGCCCTACACATGCTCATATGCCAGATGACAGGAGAGGGGGATAGAGGGACGGGAGAGAACGCATCGGATCGGGGTGTGCAGATGCGTGTATGTTTGTGTGTGGGACAGGGGTGTGTGCGTGCGTGTTGAACATCTGTACTGTACATCGCTGATGTCCGTTTGCCAAACATCTCTCCCAGAGCACAAGCAAGGCAGAAAGCATGAGTAGCCCTGTATGAGCTGGAGCAGTTTTACCTGAGGAGGTGATTGATTACTCAGTCATTACTACAGAGATTTGTGATTTTAATGTGAAATATCTGCAGTTTTATAAGCCTGATAAGTAGTCACTTCAGAGTGAATGAGCTTTCTTATTTTGCTGTGCCTGAAGCTCCTGTATTGTATTATTAGGGTGATTGATTTGTGCACTTAGGCATGCATCAATATAAAAATGTGGTATTCCTTTAAGCCTTCCTTTTAACAGATGCCTGCTCTGGTTAGCACTGCGCTGGGTGACGAGGGGAGGGGAAGGCCACCCTGCCCACCCAGAAAGAGCAAAGTCAGTTGTGCTCTAGGCAGTGACACTACTTGGGACCTTAATCGCAAACTCCCAGTGATAAAGCAGACCTGTATGCCACTCAGGAGCCCATTGATGATTATTAATTAAGTCGTTATTATTAATATTAAGAAGCATCTTATATCTGATAAAGCTGACAAGTATAATGCTGACAAAGATTAGTAACAAGCAACAGGTTTTAACAGTATAGGTGAATGTGGGCTCACTATTTAGCAAGCAACAGAACAATAATTCCCTTTAAAATTCATAACCATAATTATATAACCATAATTGCATACTCTTTTATAATGATTTTTGATTTTCTCACTATATTGTTTTGAGAAACAAAAACATGAATATAATACATGCACATATACAACTGATGTTGGTGGTTACACAAAAGATCTCAGTTTAAGTGAACACCAAGGATATCTGGGATTGTTTGGGGTTTCTAGAATACCCAAATTGTGAATTTTCTCCTCATTTTATACTTTTCTAAAATATGACAAGATTATCTCCCATTCTAGCTGTTCTAAAGTGTTCTTTCCCATTTACACTGCTACATTGTTTTGGTCAGTTACAGTAATCCTTCCGAAACACTTTCAGACATTGTTACTAGCGTCTTATCCTCACAGGTGCGTCTTAAGTGCCTTTGCTGAGTGAACGTAACTGCACTGTGTCCAGTTGCTGTTAGATTTTTAAAGCTTGAATCCTTTCTTTTCTATTTACATTATGAGAAAATATAAGTAGATCTTTTTCTCTGGGAAAGTGAATGTACAGTACCTTTAAACTCCTGTAAGTGCACAACTGGATCTTTAGAACCATGTCCATAACCATATTGAAGAGTAAATTGTTTGTGCTTGGGGGATTAAAATTTACATGGACAGTTTTTCCCCTGACAGTGTGAGCTTAGATATGACTAAAAAAACTCTTTTTCTGTAGACTCACCTTGTCCTGCCCTATATTTAACACAAAGGCTTCAAACAGAGCACTTGCTCATGTTGGCCATCCACTTCAGCTTATTTGGGTGACAAACATGAAACTATAGCACACACAGGAACTCACTAATGCTCCCTGTAAAAGCATACTGTTGTCACCCTGGCTGTGCAGTACAGTCATTGACTGTCACTGGTTTACAGTATGCTGACCAAAAAGACAGTTGAGAGGTCGCTTCCGAGAAATATGCCATGACAAGACTGTGGCTAACAGCTCAACTGCTGCATCAGCCAGGAACGTTTTAGCCTAAAACAGGAACTGCACAACTTGTGAAGAGCAAAAGACTATTTGGTCTGTCCACTTCTGTAGGCTTTTAGTACAGTGTGGGTTTGCATGTGTTGAGGTGGGGTGTGGGTGTGTAGGTGGAGCGCTTGGTAGCATTAGCCCTGTTAGCTTGTAGAGGCTCACATGGGGGTGTGAGGTTGACAAAGCTAACATCTCATGGCACATTCTAATGAGGAACCTCTCTCACACCACACTGACACACACGCACGCGTACACACTCAAACACACACACACACACACACTCATGCATTTGCCGAAATACATGTGCATATGCTTACAATATTATTATTTATAGGCAATACGTTTACACCATAAGTTTATGTGTCATTCAACTCTGAAAGTCAATACTGTGCACATTAATAACCTGTTAAAGGGCCCACATAGTAGAAAACCCTTAGTTTCCTTTGCTTTAAAAAAAAAAAAAAAAAAAAGCTTCTGATCACTCCCTAGTGAATATGCTCCATCTATAGGGGTGTAAAGCTGCTGGGTGTTTTGACTTGCTTTTGTGATGTCACAGACATATTTACATATAGCCTGCCTATTCATCCCACGCCAGATTAGCCCCACCCAATAACTCTGATGTTATAAATAAGAAATACTTTACTTTAGGTGGCTTTCTTAGCATGGCACAAGGACAACCAATCAAAACAAAGCTTATTTGCATATATCAGTCAGTCACAGTAACAGAACTGTCCTGTTTATTATTTTAGTTAAAAACAGTATTTTAAAATGTGCGATAGGCGCTTTTAATGACATTGATTTTATGACATTTTTTGATTTTATGACATTTGTCATCTACCACCACGTCATAAGTGAACACAGGTCGGGGGGATAAAAGGAAAAATGCATAAAATATGTCCTTTAAAGATGATAGAGGCTCTCACTGCAGAAAACATCAATCATGTGTTTTAGAACAGGGACAAATTTCAAACTAATCAATCCATCACTGAACAAAAAGTGCATTTGTTTCTAAGAAGCAGTTTCAGTGAAAGTGTGTAAGCCTGCTTCAGGATTCCTCTGTGTTTTACAGCCCAAATCAAAAACAGCACAGTATTAAAATCATCCCGAGCAGGATCAAAAAGCGGCTTCTCTGTGAAAACTATGCTGAATAAAAATTAACAGTAATTTTTTTCCCATAAAGAGACTTCTTCAAGTGCCCAAAATTAGGAGGAGGCTGGAATGGCACCTTATGATGGGATAAATCATAGAGAAGTGTGTGGAGAAACTACACTGATGACTTTTGATATTTTAAATAAACAAATGTAGAATAAACTAATAATTAGCAAAGCTGTAAACATTGCTCCCTTTATCACAGTCAGTTTCTGTAAGGCCTGAGATGCATGTCCTAATATGATCTACGCCTGTTTGCCTTGAATGAGCCCAATAAAAATAATGCTTTTGAAACAAAATATGATCTCGTGCACAATAATGTCAGACATTCACGGACAGGCCGCGGACGTGTGTTTATTCTAGCAGCAGTTAAAAACGCCTCGTGTAGAAAGTAGAGGTGTTTACAGGCGGGAGGAAGGGCATTTTTGACGCTTACAGTGGATGCTGAATTTGTCCCACATTCACTGAAAATGTCAAAATAATCTCATTTAAAGAACACAAACATATGTCATCGACATAAGCACATTTTCTCGTCCCAACTGCAGAGGAACGTAAAAAATGGAGGAAATACGAACAACAAGCAAAACAAGACAAAACCGAACAAACGTGTTCTCCACAGTGTGACCGGGCCCCGCGCACTGTGCGCCCCAGACGCGTCAACTACTGCGACCCCGCGCACGCGCTCAGCGCGAGCGCCCTTCCCCGACCTGCGGCTCGCTCCGCTTCCACTGACTGTGCTCTCAGTGCGCGCGTCCCGGGGCGCCGCGCGCTCAAGCGCAGCGACCTCCAGCACCGCGCTGCATGCGCGTCCACGTGCGCGCGAGTTTGGATATGTGTAGCCCCCGTTTTTTTCCTGCACACTCCGTGTTTTTTTTTTTTTTTGCAAGAACCCCTGTTTACAGCCCCTTCCAGAAGAGAGAGCTCGAGCCCGGTTCCGTACCTCTGTTCCTGCGCGGGTTCGCCTGCTTCCTCCGCTTTCCTCCTCTCTCCTCCGCCATCTCCGCTCTCCGGCGCTCCGGGTTCTCCGGTCGCGCCACAGCCGCGCGCTCCAGCGCCGGTGATGTCACGAGGGGCCGGACAGACGCGCACGCACGCGCACACACACGGCTGCGCTCGGGACACACGCTCATATGTGAAGTTGTAAAAAGTGTGTGTGTGCGCGCGCGCGCTTGTATTACTGATTGATGCTGAATTGTAGCGAGACCAGATGTTAAGAAGATATGACAGGATAATTAACGAACAGACACGCGCTACCAGTAGGAGAAGAGAGGATAGTTCACACACACACACGCGCAAGCGTAAGTTCATATGTTTGGGCTACACTAGTAGTGGAAAGACAACAATAACAGACAGAGGAGCCTGTGCGTGCGCGTGCATTGCTCTGGTTCAGGTACTGCACCTTCACTCCCCTCACACTCCTCTCCAGTGCTCTCCTGTGTGTGTGTGTGTGTGTGTGTGTGTGTGTGCAGTAACAGTAGCGGTGATGTGTTTGTGTTGTCGCTCGTTCTGCTGGGGGTGGGGTGAACCTTTTAACCCCCCCCCCCCCACACACACACACACACCCTCCTCACCCCCACCCCCGCTCTCTGTGCCTGATCGCTGTAGGAAGTGTTGCATTGCGCTGCCATTGTGTGAGTGATGGGACCCTAATCTGTTTAACAACTGAAGAACACATCGGAAAACCAGCAGCACCACTCAGGACCCCTGCCCTCACATTCACATTCACATACACACACACACACACACACGCCTTTCGCGCAGCGGTATGATAATGGCGGGAATGAAATGATTTTTCTCTGCATGCAGCCGTCATTTAAAACTTAACGGCAAAAAAACTAGAAATTATTTTAACGGCCGAAGCCGCCAGGGCGTGTTCTATACAGTTCTAAACAGTTCTAAACAGTTCTAAACAGTTCTAAACAGCCCTCCACCGTTTTAAACCATTCTAACACACTTTATTGTAACGCATGTGTTAAACTATTAGCAAACTCAGAAAAACAAATAAATACATTTTAAAATCTTTACCTATTATTATTATTATTATTATTATTATTATTATTATTATTATTATTATTATTATTATTATTATTATTGTTGTTGTTGTTGTTGTTGTTGTTGTTGTTGTAATAACGGTTGTTGATATTATTATTATTATTATTATTATTATTTGCGGCTATATACAAATTGTTATTTTTCTTTATTATTGTGTGTGATGTGTGAGCAGCTGAAATGAAAAACAGAAGCCCCTGTTCTCCAGTTAATTCTGCTCTAGTGGATGCCATGTTTAGAAATTCACTGGTTCTGTCCAATGCTGGTCCGTCCTGAAATGTTTGCATGTGAGTGAGGTGTTCTTTATCTCCTGTTCTGATTTAGAGCTGCAATTTGTGTTAAACCTCATCAAAGTTCCTCATAAAGGAAAGAAAAAAACCAACATGCCACCTGTTCCAACAGGATGATTTGTTTTAAGTGGCAAATTCCCAAATTAAGAAAATTTCCAATAGGATCAATAAAGTATCTATCTATCTATGTATCTAGAAACATTCACATAATTAAAAGCAACAATTTGCAAAATATTCTACCCATTTCCATCTAGATTTAGTTACATTTACATTAGATATAAAATATCTGACATGATAGAACTTGATGTCTGCATTGAGCTTTGCATTCACATAACACCTCTCTAACACACACACACACACACACAAACACTGGACTGACAGTAAAATCACCCTAATCCTCCTGCTGACCCTCTGGAGTTGCAAATGGACATTTGTCCTTTCAGGATCATAAAAAGGAGGATTTCAGGTGGAGAAAAGAAAGAGAAAGAGAGAGGGATGAGAGGTCACAGGCCTTTTGTTCAGGAGAGGAAAGGAGGTGGAGAAGGCATAAGAAAGCAACACCCTGCTGTGGATCAGGGATGAGAGGAGAGAAGGAGGAGGTGAGAGGGGAGATAATAATGCTCTTCACTTGGTTGTAGCTGAACAGCTTGTAGCTGATAACTGCATATCTACACTGTCCTTACCATCTACATTTATAGATAGAAAAACAGGTTCTCTCTAATGTTCTGTAATATAAAAGATTTTAATTAGAATAAAATTAGACCCCTTCTGTCAGACCCTGAAAATGAAATGCCCATGCAGTGCTAAGAGCTTTTACTCTTCCTTAAAGGTCTTTCTCTGAAAGATAAATAACAAAGATCCATCAGTAAGGATGTGTAATTATAGGAAGACAAAGGTGCCATGAAAGGTTCTTTGCAGAACCAAGTCTGATTCCATAAATAAAATTTTAGTGGATGTTTTTTAGAGAATGTTTTTTAAAAACCTTTTTTATTGACACATAATGTAAAGGTTCTTAAATTGGTATAGAACCTTTACATTACATCAAGATTCTTGAAACTCCTAAAATATGCTTCACACTCACAAATCACTTGTTCAGACATGGTTCTTTAGGTAAGCAAAAAGGGTTCTTCTGTGCAATGGTCTAAGAACATTTTGTGGCACCTTTTACTTGGAAGAGGTTCTGCTACTTTTCATAATTCTTGTGTTTGAGCCTATTATTGTAGGTTTGATCAGGTCCAGCAGCTGCTACCTGATGGTGGCTGTTGAGCTGAGGTTGAGGAATCTGGGAACCAAATGGTCAAACACACACACATACAAATGACAGCCCAGGGTGGGGTGTTCCAGGGATTTTGACCATGGTACTGTGTGGTGTGTGTAGGTCTGGCAGGGGTTCAGAGAAAGAGCACAGGGAGGAGTCTCCCCATATTAAGCAGCACTTAATTATATGCCCACAGTTGTGACAAAGAAAGGGAAAAAGAAGCTTTCACTTGAATGGCCAGAAAAGAAAAGTCATTATCCTCACCTCAGTTTTTCGCATGTGAAAACCTCTGTTCTTATTTTGTCATTTCCATTTGTATCCCTGAGCTCAGTGCCATGCATTCAGGCTTAAGTTGAAGCTGCAGTCCTCATGCTGTCTCTTCACAGTTTAATTTGATGATTACATTGCATGGATCTTCACCACTGACTGAGGAAAAGTGTCTTACTGGGGAGCTCAGCTGTGTTTGTAAAATATGCACTGGAAGATCATGCTGAATTTTGATATGTGAAGCTTTTCTTAAAGGAATTTGTTAATGAGTGAGGGGGTTGAGGACGACTTACCATTATGCTGAGCAATGGTTGAACATAAAAAACACATTTATTCCAAAATGCAATAAAAACAAAAATCTGTGATTTGTTAATTCACATGAACTTTTATTTAACTAACAAAAGTAGAAAGGAAAATTTTTTTACTGACCAAATTAATTTGCAAATATACACATATTTAGAATTTTGATGGCTCAACAAAAGTTGAGAAAGAGTTTAAATGAAATTTAAAAACAATGAAAGAATATTCAAGTTAAACAAGACTCCACATTAAGCATCCATATTAATTGGTAGCAGCTGAGGTATCATGATTGGGTATAAATGTAGCATTAATCAAAGGCTTAGTCTTTGCGAGCAAGGATGGATCATGGTCAACCCTTTGTGCCAAAATTCATGAAAGAATTGTTAGTTAGTTGAAAATGAATGTTTTTAAACACAAGATTGCAGTGAATTTGTGTTTCAACATCTACAGTACATAATAATGTGAAAAGATTCAGAGAATTCTTAAGACGTCTCAGTGCGGTAAGGTAATGCACTGATGAAGGCATGTGATCTTCAAGTCCTCAGGTGGCACTGTCTAAGAAACCATTATGCTACAGTGACAAATATAGCCATCTGGGCTCGGGAGTGCTTCTAAAAAACTACTGTGACTTTACCCAGTCTGTTGCTGTATCAAGAAATGCAACTTGAAACTGTATTACACAAGGAGAAAGCCATACGTCAAGTCATGCAGAAACCCAAGTGAGTTCATCTCAGACGGACCAATAGACTGCTGTGGTCAGATGAGTCCATAGTTCAGCTTGTTTTCAGAAAAAAATGGGTGTTGAAGTCTCCCTGCCAAAGATGAAAATGACCATCCAGAGTGCTGAGTAGCAGTAGTAGTAGTAGTAAGTCTTAGATCAAGCAAGAATGGACAATATGTCCAGTTGCAAAACTACTACAATTTGTATCCTCAATTACAAAACAATTAAAAAGTGTGATTAAAAGGAAATGTGATGTAACACAATGGTAAACAAGTATCTGTTTGAACTTTTGCTGAGTGTGTTGCAGCCTTCAAATTTTAAATTTGCAAATACAATTAAGTTGGTCAGTAACATTAATGAAAATCTTTTCTAATTTCTTTAGTTGGTTCACATTTCTTTTTGTTTTATTGCAACTTTTCTGGAAATGATATTTATAGAAAGACATAGTATTTGGAATAACAGAGGAAGAGCAGCGGGAAAACTGACTCAGAGAAGTAAGCTATGCCAAACTGGAGCTTTCGCTGGTGCTACACTTAAGACACAGAGGCGCTGTGTAAGCTCTCTGGGAGTGACCCCAGGGTTCCAAGGACTAGTGGTCACCAGTTTACACACCATCCAGGAAAATCTTTCTCTTGATCTTCTATCAAAGAAAGGGCAAATTGCAGAAGTAATGTCCCAGACTGAAATAGTAGTGAGTTAACTAAAGGAGAAGGAATTTTGTGCAAATCAAAGTCTTTGCTTATTTAAGAGGGTTGCCCAAGACCCAGAGTTTCGGTGTTGTCTCCATCTAGTGTTCTTTCAAGAAGTTCCTTAAATTGGGGTTTCTCAAACTTTTTTCCAGCTATGGGCCTCATCCAATGTAAAATAATTAAAGTATATATTTTTATATTAGTATTTATGTTGGGCAATATGGTGACATCATGTTAAGAGTCACACAATGCGTTTCTGAACATCTGAAGTCAATTACACGTTTCATCACAAACAGGGAGAAATAAAAATCACTGTTTTTGAAGGTATTTTGACAGGGCTTTTGTTTTGTCTGTACTGACTTATGAAATGTAAAGTATTGTTAGACTTATTGCAAATCCTATCCACTTAGCACCATTATGTTTGCAAGACAGTTTTACGTCAATATCGGATATATATCATATATATATATTCTTACTTAAATGAGAACTTCACCTTAATTTCCTTAATTTGGTGTGTACCATCCTACAATGACAAATAATACATATTTCTGAAAAATATAGAGATAAATAAACAAATAAATATTTGCATTTTAGTCATTGCACAGACATAATGAGACAGGCTTTGCTTCCATCACAGACTGTGTTTATTATTAATAAACAGGCAAAATATAGTACCTTTACTTTTGTATAAAAAATGATGTAGAAAATGGTATGCAAAAAATATATCACTTGCTTTCCTGTAAATAGGTGTCATAACTGCTAGCATAAAATTGCATGACTACATTAATGATCTTTTGCCAGCAAAAAAAAAGTTTGAACTGTGACAGATATCAGAACACACAGAGAAATGCAAAATCCACAAACTGCTTTAATTTTCTTTTAAAAAAGAAAGAAATGTTAAAAAATTACATTCTCTATCAGCACTATAAAGGCACTGCCACATGACTGTATTATGAAAGGGTGCACATACACTCTTCTCAGTGCCAATCATCTTTGGTATGCCATGGACAGCTGTAGGGAAACACTGGGATTTGTTAGGGGGATGAAACCCTACCCTGCCCTGTTTTAATACTTACAGAAAAGAGTTCTTCACACTGTTATGAGGCATCATGTGAGTAAAGTGTGCTAGCTTGTCAACTGGATACCGCCTGAATGTAATACCATCAATCATACTGTAAAACACTATACCAAAACAGAAAAACCTCTGTTTTTTTTTAATAATTTCTCTTCAGCTCAGTGCTGTTGTCAGTGCAATGCTAAGAGGCTAGCTTGTATGATGTGGTGCAGTTTACAGCCTGGAAACACCAAGGAGATGCAACAAGTTACTCTGTTAGCCATCATATTATCTCAGTTTCATGAGAATGACTCACTGTAAAAAATATTATCAATTCTAGAGCAATAATAAATGTAATTCAGTTGATTTTTTTTATTATGGTAGCATTGAATGCCAAAATCCTAACTGAAATCTTAACTCAATCTTTACTCAAACCAACGGGATTTTCATAAAAATGCCATCGTTTTGTCAGAGCAAATCGGCTTAGTGCATCCAGGCCTTTAGACAATGAACATGTAACAGTAGCTCCGTGCCATTTAACTAAAGCTACTGTTCTGAAAAGAAATGAGAAAAAAAAGAAGATTCATTTGTATAATAAACAGCAATACTAACAATTGTTAAGGCTTTGAATACTGCACTGCACAAAGGTATTATGACTATTGTTCATTACAATTTTCAGTTTTATACCTTCTCCATCCACTTGTGTGACTGGTTCTTTCTTTCTTTTGACAATAACTCTTGTACCTGTAAATTATCATGAGCCAAAAAAGGCAAAGGCACTTCAGACCTGTTGTACCTATCACTAGAGATAGTTGCTTGTAGAGTACCTTAAACTGAATTGTGCTCTCTAACAGTCTTGCTACTCCACATAAATTTCATAAAGCAGGTGATAGTTTTCTTGTATCATTGTCTCAATATACAGTCCATTGCTGATTTAAAGGATAATATATTTACATTTAAACACATTTTTTTATTATCAACAGTCATGGCAACTGGAATGCCCCTTTTGTTCTGAAAATGAAACCCAATATAATGTTTGGGAAATCATTATTCAACAAACTAAATCAACAAACAAATACAAATGGTAAGATCCTGTTGGGAAGCAGAATCACTGCATTCTAAGAGACCAGTCCAGTCTAGTGCGACTCACTATAAGCAGTAAGTAGAAGGTCCACAGGAACCTTTGGTTTAACTGAAGGTCATTCGCTGTCCACTTAGTTCCATATCACCAGTATTATGGTGCCTCTTAAAACCCACTATAATGTGTGAAATGACCCTTTAAGACAGTGTGTTCAGATACTTGTTCTCACCAGCAAGGGATGTCAACATAGAGGTCATATCCCCAATAGCCATGTTAGAGAGGCCAGAAGGCAGGGTGATGGAGTTTTGGGGAGTGGTAAGACGGGAAGAGGCCTGAGAAGAGGAGGTTTGGTGCCCCAGGGCCGGGTTTACAGGGCTGTAGGACGAAGGATCTGTGTCATCAATGATAGAAGCAAAGTCAATTTGAGCATTCTCCAAGTCTAGGTTTTCCAAAGTATTGGACATAGGTGCAGACTCAGGATAGGCCAGTGAGGCAGTCTTCGTGGAAGGTTCAATTCCTGCAAGGTGCTGTTGGGGTAGGCATGATCCATCCTGGGGTTCTAGGGGCTTATCCACATTGTGGTGCATGTGGATCTGGCCTGAGTAGTAGAAATTCTCTGTATGTTGCTGCTGTTGTTGAACAGGTGGTAACCGTACGCCTCTCCTAGGACTAGTCGTAGAGTGGCTGGGGCTCAAGTTAGGTGGACTACCCAGGTATGTTCCACTTGCCTGTTGCGAAAGGCTGTTCTGACGACTCAGTGGCTTTCTACCCTGCGGTGGATGTGGCACCATATCGTGACCATAGCAGGAACCCTGCATGCCACCCATCTGTTCCTTGACTGGCATTGAACTGGACGCTCGACTGTGTGCTGGGGGACTTATGACATTCTGGTTTGTGTAGCTTTGGTAACTGTTATGGTAGATGTTTGCATTAGGCTGCTGATTTTGAGGGCTATGCTGCATCATGGCTGGCTGTCCTCCCATATCAATGCTGTCCGACTTACCAGAGAGATTGTTGTCTGCTGCTTGCTGTTCTTGGTGCTGTTCCCAAAGGAGTGCTTGCTGTGACTGTACATAGTTTCGGACCATCATCTCTTTAACCTGCAGCATTGGTGTTTGTGATCTCCGGCCCTCTGTCAGCACAGAGCCTGCACAGCCAAGACTCAAACTTCCACCACTGGGGAATGATCCAGCCTGGCTTTGCTGCTGGCCATGACCTGACTGGACCTTCATCTGACCATGATGGAATTCACAGCTAGGGTTTGAGGATTTGCCCATTATACCCTGTTCTTGTGTTTGTGGTGAGAATCCTTGCTGGCATAGGTCCATAGCACTAGCCTGGCGGTGCTGTTGAAGAGGCTTGGCATTCTGGCAGGCATTGGACCCTCCCATGGCTGGATGGAACTGTTCTGGTTTGATTGTGACTCTCTGATGGTTATGGTCAGTATTGGGAGCATACATACCTTGAGGATACTGTGTCTGCATTCCTGTGTCTTGAAATTGCATTCCTACTTGTACACCCACATGAGGATTCTGGAGCTGGCTGTTCTGTCCCCAGGGCCCTGATCCATCACTGGGTTGTCCCAGATTTGGGTAATGTGGCCCAGATGGGCTGAGCTGACAGGTGCTCATACTGTACTCAGCTTGTTGGAGGAGAGTGTTTGCCATGTCATTTTGACCCATCGCTCCTCCGGCACTAATATCCCCACGTTGGCCCTGATACTGGTAGGATGAATCAATGCATCCTATGCCTTCATGTCCAGGAGATAGCTGGTTGCCTGGGTGAGGATGGTGCTGAGGGTGTTGGTAGCCCACATACGCCCGGTCTCCAACTTGCATTGTGCTGCCTTGCTCTCTGCGCTCTGTGGGGTTCCCCTGCGGCTCCATGGCCATGGCCTCCATCATCACATTCTCAGTAATGCTTGGTGGACGTGGTGAGTACATGTGCCTAGTGAGGTTGGCATCTGACCCGCAGTGCTGCAAGGCATTGCGACGGCCCATCATTGCCATGTTACTCAGGCTGTTGAAACGTTGTACCTTGGGCAGACTTTGAGGGTCACCACCAGAGCGGACTGGATCACTGGCACGCCGGGTGTTGTTGCCAGGTGCCTGGTGTGGGTAAATAATCCCTGTGCCATATTCTGTGTTGGAACTGTGTCTCCTGGCACCCCCTTGATGTAGGAATGGTGGCAGTGGTTGGCCCTGGTACTCACTCAAAAAAGCACCACGTCTGCCAGGGGTCCCGGGCTGCTCCATATTGGGAAGAGGTGTTGGTGGTGGGCCACCAGTTGCTGCTGCATATTTAGCTTTCAAACTGTACTGTTGTGCGGGGGTGAGACTAGGGAGACCAGGTAATGCATTAGCACTCTGACACAACCCAGCTCTGCGGTTGTTCTCTGGTGATAATGGCACCCCACCTATCTCACTTCCCATGACAGACGGGCAGTGTCCACCAGTTCCCACCTGAGAAACCTCACTGGAGCGTCGGCTGGATAGATAAGGGGAAACCATGGAGGATCGTCGGCTCACGGTGTAGGCAGAACTAAGACTACTTGTGCCACTTCCACGGCGGTCATTCGGTGGGCATGGCATAGCCATTCCGCCAACCCCACTCATTCCTCCTCCACCGAGCTCAGGGGTAGACAGCTCCATCACACGACGGTTAGAGAGCAAGGGGGAGGGTCCACACATGCCCATCTTATCACCTGAAGAAAAGAAAGAAAAATGACCTACTGCCTTTATAAACTTTACTAACACAACTGGGTCATCATTTCAGGTAAGAAATGAAAGCATGGTACAAACAGTATAAACTTTCTGAAACAATCTATTAACCTGTGTCTGCTAGAAGCAGATTACTGGAAAGCTATGCATACAAATAAAATGAAATAGTTTGTAAAAAAAACATTCCTATGTCCATGATCTCCTACATCCACTGTACCTGATAGAGTTGGTAGTTTATTTCCTGCACCCCGACTCGGGGGTCCCTGCCTGCGGATTTGCTTCAGTTTATCAATCTTCAAATTCTCCAGCCTTTTCAGGGCTTGTGCAGACATGCCTAAGCCCCCAGAACCCACTCCTCCATTAGGCTCTGTTGTAATGTTGCCCCCTCCATCTTCCAATGCTGTCAGATCTTCAAGACTCCCTGCTGCATTCAGGTTCATCTCAACACCACTGTCATTGTTGTTAGCACTCCCCAGTGGTGAGCGTTCACTACTGCAGGATGACTGGCCACCAGGACTTGGCTGAGACTTCTTTTGAATGCACAGCACAGTGGCACAAAATCAGTCAGGAAAGAGACAAAAAGAAAGAACTTGTTACAGATTTTAACAAGAGTCGAATGGTTACAATATCAGGACACATCTGCACAAAAAAGTAATAGAATAAAATATTAAAGAGAAGTATTACAGAGGAAGAAATGTGTGAGAGGAAGAGAACAGTATCCCACCATTGTATTTTCTGGTGCAAGTAGTTTGCAATCCTCTCTGGTCTTTTCCTCTTTTTCTACCAGCAACTCTGAACCTTGACCGGCAGGAGTTAGGGCACAACCAGGAGGCCGAGGCCCTGTGTCCCCACGATGCTTCTTAGTGATGTGAGCTTCAGGCCCATGGACTGTCTTCACATGCTTACGCAATGAGCTTGGATCTGTGTAACGTTTTGTACATCCAGGGATCTTGCACACATAGGGTTTCTAAGGATGATGACAGTAAATATTAGTGTAAAACGCAGCTGGTCATCTACATTTGTGTGAGCATGGCATAGTGCTTTGTGTTTGGTTTATACCTCATTGGAGTGTGTTCTGTTCTGGTGCTTGGCACGGTCAGAGGCGTTGGAGAAAGCCTTGTTGCATCCTTCATGCTCACACACATATGGTTTCTCACCGGTGTGTGAGCGCAGGTGTGTTTTCAGGTTCTCCAGACGGGAGTACGCCTTGTTGCAACCCTCAAACTAATGTACATACAAAGACACAAAGTCACGTGCTTTTAATAGTTTGCATGTGAGACCAAACTGAACACTAAACACATCAGTTACACACACTCACATATATGTATACTCACAGTGCACTTGTGAGGTTTTTCCCCCGTGTGTCTGCGCATGTGCACCACCAACATGTACTGAGCTTTAAAAGGTCTCTGCTCACGAGAGCACTCCTTCCAGTGGCACACAAACTCCTTCTTCTCACCATGGATATGTTCATTATTTATGTGCTGGAGGGGAAAACAGTAAAATTAATTAACTGCCAAAGAAGTGACTTAAATTAAACATATAAACATTTCCTAGATCAAGTCATGTTATACACACCTCGTATGGACTTTGCCAGACCAATAAATGAGACAAACCTAAATAAGCTGTTTTTTATAATTATATATTTCACATGGTATAATAATATTTGTCATTTTCTAAAATATAATATTTGTATATATAAATAATATCTGGTGAAATATCTACATTTTAATGTTTTATAATATTTAATAATGTTTTTCACAATCTGTCTTACATGCACAAGCTGCTCCTGAGTGTCAAACTCTTTGCTGCAGCTTTCCCAGTGGCAGTTTGTTTCATAGATGGCCTCAGGCTCTGGTTTCTCCTCTTTATCTAGATCATCTCGGCCCTCCAGAAGACCAAGAAGAGGATCCTACAAAGAACACATATCCCATATGTTATAACACCAATGGATGTTATTGTATACACATTCATATTTTAGAATATGTTGATAAAAACCAATAAACTTTAATAATGTTATGAAATTAACCCTCTATGTATTTTCCACACATCCTGATCAGCAACAACATAAAAATGAATGAAAGATGAAGTAAATAGTAATTATAGCATTATCTTGTAACAACTGGACTTATAAAGGGTTGGAGATATGTTAGGCAGCAAGTAAACAGTCAGTTCTTGATGCTGTTCAAAGCGGAAAAAAGGACAAGGGCCATACTGTGATGGCTAGACAAGTGGGACAGAGCATGTATTACAGAGCAGGTCCTGTGGGGTGTTCCCAGTATGGAATGGTTAGTATCTACCAAAAGTGGTCCAAGGAAGGACATTCAATGAACTGGCACCAAGGTCATGAGTGTCCAAGACTCATTTATAGAATAACGAGTCAAGTCGAGTTTCATGTAAATTGGTAAAATCTAAGTATTGGTTTAAAAAAAGACTAAAACTATGCTATAGGCTGTGTGTATGTTTGCTGGCTTTGGCCAGTGAACACCACTTTTAGCAGCTTTGGTTTAGACCAATGATTCTAAACACTGGTTTAGATATCATATCTAACTGTCATTAAGAATTATCATCCCGTGTTAATGAAGGCTTATAAATAAATAAAGGCACATTTTTACTATGTTAGTACTCTTTACATTCTACTAGAATAAAAACATCCGTTAATTTAGGTAGGGTATAATACCTGAGTTCCAGTGGAGGAAGGACTGGCCACATCTCCCTCTGAATGTTCTTCTAAACTCTTGACGGTAATGCCATCCATCACGCTACCTAAGACAGGTTCTGTCTTCAGCTAGACACACATCATAACGAGTCAAATCCTGGATCAGTTCATGGCACATTACAATGGAAAGAAAGCGCAAAACATTCTCTTACATGTCCATGCTTTGGCGGTGCATGAAGGCGGGGGTTGTGAGGAGGCAGACGAGTTGGATGTCCAACTGGAGCTGGGGGGTGTCCAAGTGGAGCACCATATATATTCCCCTGAGGCCTGGACTGGTAGTTCATTGAGGCTGAGAAACCCATTGATGGACTGCAGCCAAAGAGAAGACACAGGTTAACCTGACTAGATATTAATTCGGCACCACTAGTGTTATGTATGAATGCAGTCATGGCCTGCAAGTCCAAATTTGCATGATTTTCACTTAAAATTTTGTGTTCTTAAAAAATTATGTTCAGTTTCCTTATTTCGCTTCTGTAGATTTGAACTGGAAGCTAATCTAGCTTACAAGTATCTGAAACTTTTTCAGTCAACAATTGGGAGCTTAAGAAAGTTGCCTCAAACCAACTTGAGAAGTTATCCTAAAACAGACTTGCTTATATGGTGTTTGACCCCATTTCTAGAAAACTACACTTTGTAAAATAAAAACAATAAAAATACAAACTTATTTTTTAAAATTTATACTTTTAATGTTTTGGTTGACTAACTTGATTGTACTTTTTAAATATATACAAATATATAACTTGATGCCTGCAACACACTAAAAAAGTCGGTGCAGCATTGATTTTCACAGGAAGTCATTTCAGTGGTTATTTCAGTAAGACAGTGCTAGGCCTCATTCTTCATGCAGTACAACAATGTGATGGTGTAGACTAAGAGTGTGTGCTTGATTGGCCTGCCTGCACTGCAAATCTGTCTGCTATTAAAAATATATTGTGCATTATGAACAAGAGAATTAGGCAATGGTGACCACAGACTTTTAAGCAGCTGCAGTCTTTAATCAAGCAAAAATAAAAAAAATTCCAGTTGCAAAACAGTGGTAAACACGTTACAACCTTTTTTTTAGGTGTGTTACAGGCACAAAGTTATAAATTGTTTTTTATTTACAAAATTCTTTTAAGTTGGTCAGTGAAAACACCTTACCTTGTTCTTTTGTCAGTTAACTAAAAGGGTCAAAAGAATTAACAAATCATACATTGTTGTTTTAACTGCATTAAACAAAATATCCAAGCATTTCTGAAAATATGGTTTGTATAAAAATGCATAAGAATCATAACTCAAAAGTGTTATAACAGTAGTCTTGAAGCCAGACATGTACTTTTGTATTTCCATTATCTTGTTCAACACTAAAAATAAAAATGCCAGAAAAGATTTTTTGTATGGCGAGCCCTCATGGAGAACCCTTTTTAGTTTATTAAAAGAACCTTTTTTGTAAATGCAATGTGTGTGAGTATGAGTATGACCTTAAATTTGCAGAACCTCCACATGTTGTAAAAGAAACACCCTCAAACTGGTACAGAAGGTTCTTTATCATTTTTAAAGGTTCTTCATGCTTACGTAGCTCATTTTCAATAATGATTCTTAAGGCAACAAAAAGGTTTTTGCATGACTTCCTTCAAAGGAAGTTGGCTTCTGGTGAAGTGTTTTTGGCATTGTTTTGGCCTTCTAGGTTGCTGCTTACTGCATATGCCATTTACCTCATGGTACCAACTGACAGATGTCCATATGAGCTGGCAGCATTTTGCCCACATCGTGAGTTAACAAAGGCTACCAGAGAGTTGGGAGAGGTACGAATAACCGTTTGCAGGTCCACACTCGCATCAGACAGGGGGGAGATGGATAGCGCACGCTTCTTACTCAGCTTCAATATGGAGCGAGGGGTGGAAAATCGAGATCCTGGATGGAGAGAAAGGGAGAGTAAAAGAGAGTGGATTAAATGTTTTGTGTTTACTTTGTGTTATTTATTTTAGTTCACATGTGATGTCATGTAGAAGTGCCCTCTTACCATCTCCTGAATTCAAGTGTTCTGAGCCTGATGGGTTGTGAGGGAAGCCGTGATGAGCGGACATCATGTTGCTTTGGCTACAGTAGGGGGTGCCGCTGCCTAAAACATCCAGAGAGAAAGAACGAATCAACAAGATTGAACAATCATTGCCTGAACATGCCCTATAGTGGTTTATACATAATTTTAAGATACCAAAGACTGCTGAAGAAGAGATCCTTGCATATTTTGCCAAGCATGGCTGTCGGAACAAAACCTTGTATCTCAATTTTTTTAATTTTTACAGAATTTGAAAACAACTGGTAGAATTTACATTGTGTCAAGATTTTACAATGAATGGAGTAAAAGAAACTCTAACATGAAAATACTGCTAATGAATATGGAAAACTTCACGGAGCTTTGTTCTCCTTATTCTGACCACTTTCATTGCACTTTCATAAGGTAAACCTCAATCCTGAGGGCACTGCAACATGGTACTCACCTTCAGGTGGTGGCATGCTGCGGTGTCCCAGCATGCCAAGCGGTGGAGGTCCTTGGGATGACCGCATGTAGGGATCCATGCAGGCTCCAGGGACAAGTGATGAGTTGTACATTGCCCTGCCCTGTGGATGCTGAGGCTCGCCACAAGGTTGCGCCACACAGATGGGCGACACCTCACTGTACGGTGATCTTATTGACGGCGCCAGACTGCAAACAAATTTTCCAAAGTCAAATTGAAACTTTTTCACCATAGAAAAGTTCTCTAGTATGTACGAGCATTACGATCTTAACCTTAGTTTTTGGCTTTTTAGCATCAGCATTACATAGTAAAATCAAGATATGTAGATTTCTTGTGGGACTAGATAGTGATAAAATGATTGTGACCCCTGGTTCCACCCCTGGGCAAGTTTCATATTTAGGCAAGTAACTTATCAGTAAATTTTAAGTGCAAGTAATTTAATTTAAATCATTTATTTCACATCAAACCATTCTGCATTACTTTTTCACATCTCAAAGATGGAATTCTGAACAAATTTGGATAAATCTGTGCAGTTCCCAATGACTGAAGTTACTGAACGCAGGGCCGACATGCATGAGAATATATTTAATACATTGTGATGTAACCTCTTGGCCACTTGGTGGTGCTTCAACTCAGAGAACTGAGGCAAGTCTGAGAGCAGGACAGGGGAATTCCCACATTCCTTCAATTCTGTGTCTTCCTCTCTGCCTCAGCCACACACAAACACACACACACACACACACACACACACACACACACACACACACACACACACACACACACACACACAC
>JBBPDA010000105.1:22887962-22931843 GCA_037974385.1 Arnoldichthys spilopterus | reverse complement strand
ACACACACACACACACACACACACACACACACACACACACACACACACACACACACACACACACACACACACCATTTCTATCCCTAGTCTCTTCATCCCTTCAGTCTTTCCTCTGTCTCTCTTTCACCATGTTCTCTGCTCTGTAATTCTCTCTGAACATGGTGTGTATTCTACAGCAGCCTAATCTGCTTGCACTAATCCACTAAGGCCCATTCCCCGGAATCTTACTTCCCTTTATGTCCTCTCTTTTTTCCCTGCACCCCTCATTCTCCCATGCACTCTTTCTTTCTTCCCCTCTTTTTTTCTGCCCCTCCTCTGTAGTCCTGGTGAACATTCTTACTCTCTGTCTCCTTTTACCTCTCTCTCTCTCTCTCTCTCTCTCTGTCTCTCTCAGACAGCTGCTTATTACTGACTGGTCAGGGAGCTGCTACTCTCCGCATGACTGACCAAACACCACTCAGGTTACCCCAGAGAGAGAGAGAGAGAAAGAGAGAGAAAAGAGTGAGAGGGAGAGAGAGAGAGAGGGGCTGACGCTGGCTCAACCTGGGTGGCATTCTGCAGGAGGAGGGTGAAGAGGGGGAAAAGGGGAGGAGCCTAACTGCCATCGCTACAACAATATCAGATCACAGAGAAAAGGAAAGACAAAAAGTTTGAAACTGTATTTTCAGTTTCCCCCTGAGTTTGTGTCCATGTGAACTACACTACCCACAGTGGGGTTTTAGTAGTGCAGCCCTTAAACTGCCCATTTGGATGAACGGAGCAGTTATCGTCAGGCTGCTTCTGTCCTGCACACCACTGAAGTTATGAGGCTGTGTTGTGAAAGCAAACCTTACCCTTTGCTTGGTTGATTAACAGAGGTGTTGTAGTGATACAGCCCCTGGTGTGGCTGCATGTCCACTGGCATCAAGACCAGCACTCCCTCAACTCCTACAAGCCCCTGTGAGAACACACATATTAAAGAAATAAATATTACCTATGACAAAGTTTGAAAGTTTGAAAAAGTGGCTTATTTATTCTTTAACATCTCACTCACTAACTCAGCACAGTTATGGGTGGCACAAAAGCATGGGGTAAATAACACGATCATTTTTTTTTTCCAAGCTCACTGAAACACATGAAAAAAATCTGTCAAAGGTCATTCTTTATATACGTTTCATCAACAACAGATTTGAGTTTGCAAGTAGAAGGGAATTAGACATGCAAGCATAGACATAGCGAAAAATAAGTATATTTCATTTATGAAAAAATGTTCATTAACATTATGTTAAAATGTAATAAAAACCAGAATGTGTCCAACTTAAATTCATATTTAGAATTGGACTCCTGGAACACACTTAAAATAAGTAGAGACAGGGGGACATTTATCACTGCGTTAGCTCACATTTCCATTTAATTAATCTTTTAAAATGTTTGGGAACTGAGGAGAATAATTGTTGCAGTTTTGCAAGTGCAATGTTTGCCCCTCCATGCTTGATACAAGACTTCAGTTGCTCAACAGTCTGTAATTGCTGTTGTCTGATTCTTCACTTGATGATGCACCATACATTTTCTATGGGAGACAGACCTGAACTGCTGGAAGCAGTCAAGCACACACCCTCTGTATCTACGAAACACTGATGCTATGGTGTGTTTAAAATGAGACCTGACGTTGTCTTGGACTTCTCAGGAAAAGATGACCTAGGTCACGTTGATTG
This sequence comes from Arnoldichthys spilopterus, assembly GCA_037974385.1. Taxonomy (NCBI): domain Eukaryota; kingdom Metazoa; phylum Chordata; class Actinopteri; order Characiformes; family Lepidarchidae; genus Arnoldichthys; species Arnoldichthys spilopterus. Next base: position 22,930,149 of record JBBPDA010000105.1, on the reverse strand, counting down.
CAAATGCCTTTCCAAAATCACAACATAGAGTGGTGCTAGAAAGCTTGTGAACCCTTTAGATTTTTTTATTTTTATGCAAAAATATGACCTAAATCATACATTTTTGTAAGAGTAGATACAGAAAACACAAAACAAATCCTACTGACTAATGAAACAATCATATTACACTTGGTCAGTTATTTCTTGAGAAAAATATTCCACATATGTGTGATTGGCAAAAGTATGGAAACCTCTAGAATTAACAGTTAATTAAAATGTGAAATTAGAGTCAGGTGTTTTTAAAATGTATATAAACAAAGTAGATTTCAGAGGACCTCAGTGAAAGAGTTGATGAGGCATATCAGACTGGAAAAGGTTACTAAACCATGTCTAAAGAGTGTAGACTCCAACAATGCAGATTTCAGATGTCAGATTTGTGCAAATAGAGGAAAATCAAGACTATTGTTACCCTCTCCAGGAGTGCTTAACCAAATAAGATCACTTCAAGAATAAGGTATTTAATAGTTCCAAGGCTACAAAGTAACCTAGTGTAAAGTCTAAGCAACCAAAGGGTTCTCTCACTTTGTGAGAGACATTAACATTAATGTTAATGTTCATGAGCCCATGATAAGAAAAACACTGAACAAACTTTGGTATACAAGCTAGGACTGAAAGTAGAAAGCCCATCTACAGTTTTGCTTAAGATCACTAGAACAAGCCAGGAGGCTACTGAAAAAATGTTTTGTTGATGGATGGGACCAAAATAGAACTTTTTGGTTTAAATGAGATGCACAATGTTTGGAGAAAAGAAAGCACTGCCTTTTAACATAAGTGTGTTATCCCCTTAGGAATTATGGTGATCACAGTATTATTGTTTGGTCCTATTTTGCTGCATCTGGGCCAGGACAGACTGCTTTCATTGATGGAACAATAACTTCTGAATATTACCAGTGGAAAAGAAAAATGCCAGGGTGTTATCCCAATAGACATGAAGGAAGCAGTTCATGTGGGCAAACCCAAGGACATACTAGAGTTGTTTTTTTACAGAAGAAGGGGCTAAAATTCATCCAAGCCGATGTGCGATCTGAACCGTTACGAGAAATGTTTAGCTGCAGATATTGTTGCATTAAGGGGTCACACCAGAAACTGAAAGAGGCTCACAGATCTGTAATACTGTATAAATTTCCATAAGAAATATACAAACACATATAGTATTTTCATCGCATTTGTTTAACTGGTTTCTTTTAATCTACTTTTGTGGACTTTTGTGAAAATCTGGTGATGTTACAGGTCATACTTAGAAAGAAATATAGAAATTCCTAAAGTGTTAACAAATTCTTAAGCGCATATCAGTGTCATTGGTTCCTTTCCACATATATATGTCACCCATGCTACTGACACTAAAGCACCCCATATCAAGACAGATGTTGCTTTTTTGCTTATTGTTTCTTACAGCCTGGATGGTCCATTTCATTTGTGGTACAGAGAACTTAACAGCCGTTTTTCCAGAAAATGAACTGAAATAGTTGTGTAACAGTTGATGTGTTTTATTGTTATTATTATTATTTTTGTTGTTGTTGTTGTTGTTGTGTCATTTCTATTTCCATTTCTAAAAAACATCCATACGCAAAATTCTTGGGACCCAAATACAGAAACTAATTAAGTATTTTTGAACACTGTGCTTTTTCTAAAGACATTTTCTAAAAGTACATATTTCCTGGAGAGTTGCAAACAACTGTTCATACCACTCACAGCCTGACACATTCAAAGTCTTAATACTGTACATTATGCTTGGTATTACTACTGAGGTGAAAATCATAAATAGTACACGACAGATCAGAAAGCATATGTACAGTCTACAGTGTGTTTGTGTTCTGAGGTGTATATCTGATAACACGTGTGCTAATGTGTTGGCCACACTAAATAGAGATCTCTTATGATGCCTCAGCTGCCAGTTGAACAAAATACCACAGGGGGTGTGGGGTGGGGTGGGGTGGTGGGGTTCCATCTATTAAATATGTAGCCACACACATACACATCTGTCAAAATCGCTAGAGAAAATAGCTGAGATTAGTGTGAGACAAAAAGTAGTAGCTTAGCATCACTGAGGGAGAGTGTGTTCATGTGTGTGTGACAGAACAAGTGTTAATGCCTGAGTGTCTAAATGTACAGAGTGTGGCAGGTGTGTGTCAGTAAGGGATGGTAGGGGACTGAGAGAGTACGTGAGAGAAAGTTTGCTGATTGATTATACTTAAAGTGTGTGAAAGTATTTATGTATGAGGCTATATACAGAAGTAAAGACCATACCTCAATGTGTTTATATCTGTATAAATAACTGAATGTAACCAGAAGGAGGCCACGGAATGGGCAGAGGATTCAGATTCTGTCACAGGGAGGAGGCTAGACTGGGTGTGTGGAGAAAATGAAAGCACAGGGTTTCAGGTTGTAAATGTGTGTTTTTGTCTGTGAATTTGTGGGAAAGCTTACGTCTGTGTGTGTGTGTGTGTGTGTGTGTGTGTGTGTGTGTGTGCGCTTGGGAGACTGCTGATCTCTCCAAAATGAGGGAGGGAAAAAACGATGGGTGGAAAAAAAGTAATGTACATGCCTTGCTTTTACAGGTGCTGCAGTATCCTGTACTGGCTCAGTGCTACATAAGAGCCTTACAGAGGAGAGAGAATGGAAAAAAGGTCATTATTTAGCTCTCAGAGGTCGCCAGTGATAATAAATGTATGGCATAATCTGAAAAGATTTGGATTTGATAAGTGTTATGTCAGTGTAAATCATTTTGTATATATGTAACTGATTATGTCAATATTTTTAAATCATTATGCACTATAAATCAAACGTACAGCAAAATGAAATCTTACATTCATGAGTGTTAAACCAAATATAGATTTTCAGGGCTGATTCCAAATCACATTTCTTTTCAGTTAATTCTATGGGCCAAATTTTATTATCAATGAATAATAAAATCATGCAGCATGAATGACAGAACAGATGTATTTCCACGCATATTAAGGTTGTAAAACTTGAGTTCGATAGACAATTCAGGGCTCATGGCTCATTACACTTGCTATATATTTAACAAAGTGAGACTGAAAACGATCTACACTCTTACAGTTCGTAATTCTTCCATCTATGACATGAACATTTACAAAAAAGCTATTTTTAAACTATTTCTTCTGTTTTCCTCTGCAGGGTCAACAAAACACTTAGTCCAAAACACTGGCCAATCCCAGTATAGATAGAGACAGACAACCACTCACACACACTCACACTCAAACCTATGGACATCTTAGAGTATCCAGTCAGCCTACTGCGTTTGGACAGTGGAAGGAAACCCACACGAACACGAGGAGAGTCTGCAAACTCTGCAGTTGCAGCATCAAATATCATATCTAATAAAATCCTTATTCTCCACTTGGCATTGTCACATGTCCATGACATACTTTGTCATATTTTTGATTGTGATATCAAGATATTTAGATCCATAAATTTCACCTGTTAGTGAAATTTAATGTACAGAAGGAAAGAGCTTTCACATGTTAAAGTGGTCCCAAAACCCAAAAAATATTTGCACACTTTAACCAGTTAACCATTGGCAAACTTTAATGCATATCTTTTTGTTTTTTTATAAAATGTTCCAAAAAAACCTTGGAAAAAAACACACACTTTGAGCACAACATCAGGCTGATGGTATAGTGCACTACTGGAATAGTGTGTGCTTCAATGCTAGAAACTATGACTCAATCCAATAATCATACAGCAGATATTGCTTCTATAGAGAGTGTGACATCAGCCTATGAGTGAGCACACTGTACACTGTACTGACCACTTTGTTTAACTTCCTGCTTTTCAAACTGTTACTGACCCTGTACTTTAGTCATCATTCATTCACTTTCTGTGACCACTTCCTTTTTTTGTTCTTGCCCTTTATTAGGTGAATAAGTCTATTGGGGGTATGGCAGAAATCTATCACAATAACGATACTTGGAAACATTTTTATGACACACAACACTTGTCGCATTATTCTGCTTGTCCAAGCCCTGACTTGGTTGGTACTGAAACCATCATTGTCATGATCCATGCAATTGAACAGTGTTCTTTAATTATAGTAACCATAATACAACTAACCATAAAGATACTTGTGATATAAATGACCATAAATACCATTATACCACATACCCCTACAGTTCACCTGGCTGTGAAATTGTTTACATAAAGAAACCATACAAAACATTAATAACATAATAAAAAATATGAATCATAAAAAATGCATTATTCAAAATGTACATATCCATTAAATGAAAAATAGTGTGTAGTACAGTATTCACAACAGCAAACATCACAGATGAGTTTTGTGTATTTATTTCCTCTCTCTTTTCCCCTAACTCTTCTCCTACATCTCCTTCCCTGCACCTTGGAACACTCACGCTTTACTTTCAGCTTTGTTAACGTACTGTTCTCTGTGTCTGGGGCACAAGCAGTGTGAAACTGTCTCCAGCCTGTATGTCAGACTTTGGAAAAGAAGCCTGAAACAGGTCACACTGCTGTACATACTCTTTCTCTCTCTCTTGCTCTCTCTCTCTCTGTCTTTTCCAACCCCCTTTTGGCTCACTGCTGGTCTTGCAAACTCTCTTGTCCCAACCCCCACTCTTTCCTCCCTCCCTCTCTCCCTCGTTCCCTCCCTCACTCCCTCCCAAGCGGTGTCGAGGTGGGTGTTCTGGCTGTTATGAGTTGGAGAGGATAATGGCAGCTCTAATGTAGCTTGCTGTTCCTGAGAAGAGAGGAGGAGAGAGAGAAAGAGAGAGAGAATGGCCACATTTTGGCAAAAAAAGAGCTTGAATCTTGCTGTGATTTCCCAGATCCTTCTTTCTTTCATTCTCCCGCACTCTCCCCACAACCGTGTTGTTTTTCTCCAGTTGTAAACTTTGTGTTTAGATTGTGCCTTTGTTTTTATAACCTCTACTCATCCCTTCCTCCTGGTCATTGCCCCCCCAACATTCCCAGCTCAGAAACCCCAACTCGCTCACATCATTCTTCTGTGCCAGTCATTATCTCACAGTAAACACAGTTTGTGTGAAAATCTATTGTATTGAGTTTGTTTCAACTCAACCACAAGATTCAACACAATTCTGGTTACTAGTCCAGGTGGGATTTGGAAACACAACATAATTAGTGAAACAAACATTTGTTTGTGGGCTGCGGAAGGCGGCTGCATTACTGGAGCGTTCAGTGGGAATGGCCTCTTTCAGCAGGATGAGCTCCCTCATCTTCAGAGTACACACACTGTGAGTGACTGATGACAGATGATAGACTACTACTACAAAGTCTTCTGTATGAATATCTTAGTGTGTGTGTGTGTGTGTGTGTGTGTGTGTGTGTGAGAGGGAGAGAGAGAGAGAGAGAGAGAAACAGACAGAGAGAAGAACAGAGATAGAGACAGACAGAGAGAGAGAGATAGAGATAAAGAGAGAGATAAAGGGCGTTGTGTCTGTAATGCTGTCAAACGAGCAAGATATTTCTATTATGTCCCAAAACTTTTGTTATGGCAACTGTAAACTGTTGTGAGGGAAACAACCTAAAAGTTGAATTTCCCCCAGTTTCTCTCTCTCTCTCTCTCTCTCTCTCTCTCTCTCTCTCTCTCTCTCTATGTCTCCCTCTCTTTCTTTCTGTCTGTCTCTCACGCCCTCCCTCTCCCTCCCTACCCCCCTTTCTCTTTCCCTGTCTCTCCCTCCCTCTCCCTCTCCCATGTGCAGTGCATACCTGTGGTTTCCTGTCGTTTTTTACCCATTTACCTCACACACACACACACACACCTCTCCTTCTCTAGCTCTTTCTTTCCATCTTTCCCTCCATCTAACCTTTTGCTCCTAACCATTAAAAAAAAATGGTTCTTCAAGGGTTTTTTTTAAGGCAGTTGTTCTATATATAACCGCGAACACTTACAGAACCATACGCCCATAACATTTGAATCTGGTTCTTCTCTGTGATGGATAGAATGTTTTTCTTTTGTTATTCTTCTTTACTTTTTTGGTACCACGTAGAATCTCTCTAACACTAACCTTTTCCTAACTCATCCACTACTATTGCTCATTTTTTAAGCTGCCCCTAATACTCTATCAACCAAACTGTGAGTTGATAAGAACAGTTGGATTACGCAGGTTATATTGGTTGGACTGTAGCAAAAGCTGCACATAGTTGTTAAAAATATATTACTAACTTATAAGACTCTTTTGTTCAATAATTTATCCAAAGTGTAGGAACATCCCAAGAAGGTAGCTGGCAAACCCTGCATGCATGAATTTATTATCTTCAAATGAAATTAAATAACACGACTAAGCACATGTGAAAAAGTCTACTAAACTGATTCTGATTCTAAATGTTCTCTCTTTGCTTCTGACATATTCAGAATCATTAGTGTTCATTATGCTAAGCCCTGTTGCTAGGCTGGCTGCTACTACCACCACGGAGGTACTTGGGTGCTGCCCATGTCAGCTGCCCACACGGATGGGTCAAATGCACAGTTTGCATTTCGCTGTGGTGCACTTTGTGCTGTGCTGTGTTCACAAAAACAAATAATCACTCACTCACTACTGCTATGCTAAAACTTCTGCTATCCTGAACCAACTACTACACTGAGGTCGCTGCTCTGCTAGTTCATTACTGCTAAGTTGCAGAACGTTTCTACACAGCACAAACGAGATGCTCCACAGGGCTGTGACGTAAGGTGAGCTAAACCATGGGATTCTGTGATGCCTCTTCAGCTCTGTAACCGAGCAAGAGTGGTGAGGTGGTCCCTAGGGGTGTTATCTCAGTTATTAGCTGAACCCTGGTGCCCCCAAAAACATATTGCAATAATTACGTTAATAAATATGCAACAACTAGTCAACTAATGGGTTGAACTAAACCATTCAATCAGGAAAATCTTTTGTTAGTGGCAACACCACCTGCTACTTTTGCAGCACTTACTGTTTACCAGGGATGGTTGTGAGTTGGGGAAAGTCGTACCACCTCTACATTCACCAGAAATAAGCTACAGAGGTGATATCAGCCCACTGCACACCCATCATGATCCTGAAATGACAGGAGACGTCTGAAGACTATGTGTGTAAAAGTGATGCGATTACATAACAACGTTTAATGCTGAGGTCCGAAATTAAGCATCCAAATCTGGATTGGAGCTTATGAACTGCTCATATTAACAGAGGTTAAAAGTTTCAGCTGATACGATCAAAATTAACAGTTTATTCAGTATATAAAATGTGTGCTTTTTTTTTAGTTCTACATGCTATAAGAATGTCCTGAGTAATCACAACAGTATAAAATGTAACACACAATAGAAGTTAGGGGATAGTCCAAAAAGTTCATTTAGGTTTACATTTATGTATTTGACAAAAAACACTTATCTTAGGTTTATGCCCTTACAGATGTAGGCAAATGTAGCGTTAGACATTTTGACCAAGGACCCTTATTGTGATAGTGTGGCTTATTTGTGGGAAATTGACTCCCAGTGCATGGAGGACAGTATTACACACTATTACACTAAAACACTATTTCTTGCATGAACCCATTTTAACTTTAACCTAATTTAACTTAATTAAATTAAACTTAGTTAACTTGAACTGTCAAAGAAAATCTGACTTCATCTGCAGCCTCCTTCTCTCATCAGCTAATACACATTCATTACTAGCATGCAGTGTTGCATGTTTAAAATGTTCTGTATAGAGTAGTAGGTCCAATATGTTTCCTACTTTGAATATAAGAAAAAAGAGTAAACAGTGACTAAGCAGTAGAACTATATGCTGCTGTTATTTGCTACATTATCTTGTGCAGGCATTTGAAAGGTACAGCACAACCTACTTGAAATAAAAGCCTGAAAGAAAGGGTTTAACAGCCCCCCCCCCCTTGCGTTTTTTCCTCCACTATTTTTATTATTGTTACAATGAAAGTACTAGTGCTATTATCTAATGGTTTCTGTAATGTTTTTTAATAGTAATGGTTAATATTTCTGTTCAGTCTCTCTATTTCTCTCTCTTTCTCTCTCTTTCTCTCTCTCTCTCTCTCTCTCTCGCTCTCTCTCTCTCTCACTCACCTAGCTAACTGTGCCTTAAGTGAAAAAGTTCCTGTGTGTTCTGGCACTTCGCTTTTCTCTCGGGCTCTGTTTTGTGTTCAGACTTTTGAAATCTCACAGCTTTACAGTATTGACTTATTAATGTGCCCAAACCACAGATATCTCTTTGAACTTCATGTGAAGGAGGGAGTAAGGAGGAGGGGGAGGGGATGGAGCAGATGAGCAGAAGGCGGAGAAAGAGAGGAAAACAGCTCCACCAAAAGGCAGAGACACACAGCTGGGATGCAGCTGCAGTAGTCGAACCCTGAAACACACACTCACACACCCACACCCACACCCACCCACACACACACACACACACAAACTTAGAAAAGTAGTGCTTTCCCTCATTCTCTCTCCCTGCTGCAAGGTCAGTTCTGTCACTGAACTATTTACACTCATGGCTTCAAACACACCCACAAACACACACACACACACACACACACACACACCACATACTGTATATACACACAAAAACCCATATGCTGTCACTATTCTGGCCAGAGTAACCCAGAATAGCACTTCTAAACCTATAATAATCCCAGGAGCTGCCACAGAGATTGCGTGTAAAATAATAATTGTAATATTGATGGGTGGCCCAGTAACGCATATTTGTGTGTGTGTGTGTGTGCGTATGTGTGTGTGTATTTTGAGCACTGCTACTTTTACTATAAATACCACAGGAAAGCAGGGGGCTGTGGTGTACAGAAGAACAGATGAGAGGGGAAGGCAGACAGAGTCTAAGAGAAGAGAGCATGAGAGAAAGAAAAAGAGAGAAAGAAAGAGAGGGGAAGGTAAAACATGCCTGGGTTTTTGGAGGAGGAGAAGGTAGTGCTAGGGGAAACCGCGAGGGACCTTTACATTTTCAAACAGGGTTTACGGCAAGACCGCATGCTGAGTGTCCTCCTGCACACAGACCACACACTCGAACTGTGACGTGGGCCAGGATCAGGTTTCAGTGTGTAACAGCAGCTGAGTTACAGTAGGTTGTGTGTGTGTTTGGGCTTAATCTTCAGGAAATATCAGGAAAACAACAATCCCTCACTCTTACGCAAAGCCCCTCATTTTGGGGCCTTGTTTATTCTTCATGTCGGGTCTGGGGACACCTAGCTTTTCAAAATGTTTTTAATGAATGCCTATTTTTTTCTTGATTGGTTTGGAATAACTTCAAATGCTGAACAGTAATTCTGTTTAGATCTTGCACGTTTTCTTAGCAGAGGTACAAAACAAAGGGAACAGACAAAAGCACTGGATTGGGAAAATACCAAGGCCCAAATTTTATCCACTTGTGATGTAAATAAGATTCAATGTATGCTTTTAATACATTTTTGGACATTAGAGGGTAAAGACTTGCATATGCTTCCTCCCAGTCACGTGAAGCACAATTGCACCATTTCAAATTCCACTAACAGAATACCACTGGACAGCTCAACCTGTTTAGAGGAGATCATAAGCTGCCAGTTATATTACATCAGCTAACAGACACCAACCATGGCTAGCATTGCGCTGAGTGATGAGGAGTGTGTGAGTAGACCATCCTACCCACCCAGTAAGACTTGAGAGTGGTGAAGCTGTTTTGGACTCCTGGAGGCCCTCATCAGCCATTACGAATAGTTTAAAGACTAGTGCAATCCTATCCTGGCAGGACTGATGCTGTTAATGCAGCTTTTGGTAGCATAATCATGTATTAGAATATATATTATACATGTGACTAATTTAATGTGTGAAGTGCTTACAAAGAAGCATTCCTTAATCACACAAAGCATTAATCACACTTTTATTAAGATAAAGTCGAATGTTACATGGAAAAAATTAGTGCATATTTATCATATGCTAATTTATTAAGGTTAATTGTGAAGTAACAGTGAAAATCAAACATAACTGGGAAGAAAACAGAGAAGCTTCAGTGTATACACTGATCAACCATCACATTATGACCACCTGCCTAATATTGAGTAGGTCCCCCTCTCTGACTAAGGTTACTAGGTCTCCGAAACAGCTATGACTATGCATTGTGTTCTGACACCATTCAATTATCATACACTTTAAACCACAGTAGATCTTCTGTGGCATCAGTCAGTCCCCACATGCATCAGTAAGCCTTGGGTGCCCATGACCCTGTCACTGATTCATCAGTTGCCCTTCCTTAGATCACCTTTGGTAGGTAATAACTACTGCATACCTGGAACACTCCATAAGACCTGCTGTTTTGTTGATGCTCTGACTCAGTCACCTATCCATCACAAAAAGGCCCTTGTCAAGAATCTTACGTTCAGCCATTTTCCTGCTTCTAGCACATCAATTTCAAGAACTGACTGTTCACTTGGTGCCTAATATATTTCTCCCTCTCACAGGCATAATAATGAAATAGATAATAGAGAGTTAATGTTATTCACTTTACCTGTCAGTGGTAATAAGGTTATGACTGATTAGTGTAGATGGAAGTGTGCCAATCAAACGGTGTAGTCTTTCCATCTGAAACCACTCTCACTGCCCTAAAAGCTCTTAATCTACAAAATAGTGTCTGTGACATCCCTCTTTTAATACATAAACTGAACTCTGAAATTCATCTGTCTAGGCTTGCTTTTAGTCTGTTAATTGTCTGAGTGTGTATGTGGGAGTGTGTATTACAAATTTTAAAGACACGCATGGCTATAAGACTTTGCTTTGGCTGTCCTCCGAGTTCACTGAACAAGCATTGCTTTACACTCTCTCGCTCTCACCATCCTTCACCACTCCCCCCTTTGTTTTGGCCAGTCTATCACCACTTCTTATGGATTTCCTAGATGCTAGGACAAACTTCAAAGTGCTTGAGTGGAGACAGTGTATCAGTCAGTGGGAATTTAAAGATTTTCACTTTTCCGATGAGAAAGCTAAAACCTCAGCACAGTAGGAGCAGCCAGTGGAGCCAAATCCATAGTCTACTCATTCTACATTTTGTTTCCCTTGCGTCTTTTAGTTTTTCCTCTGTCTCCATCCCCAGCATCCCTCACCCAGTGCTTCCCGTATTTGAACATAGAGTCATAGGACAGTGGTTCTGAATCCTTGACCCATATTCCTTAAGCTTATTAGTAGATTTGCTGACCTAGAACCCGTTCCTGTCAATGAGATCATCATAAATAATAAGGAAATCTGGTCCTAGATCAACACACCTATTCAAAAAAGCTTGATGACTACAGACCCTGGTCCTAGAGTAACACTGTCCAGCACATTTTAGTTTATCCTGCTTCCAACACAAGTGATGCAAATAATGAGCTAATTAACAAGCCCTCTGAAGGTAAACTCACATTGCTCACATTTTAGTAGTTAGTAGTAGTTTAGTAATTGTCTCGTTAAATTGCCATCTTGGGAAATGTGTATTATTGGAATAGCCTTGTCCTTGGCCTAAGAGCTGTGAGGGCTATGATAACTTGAATTGCTGTTACCATAACACACCTAATAATGGCCTCAGCATATATTTGTTTTAACAACTCTGTGCTCCTGGAGTTACAAAGAATTTGCTGATTACAGTTGTTTTCTCATGTACTCGGTCTGCACTGCAAATGCTGATGCTTTGTTGGCTCACCTGCCATGCCATAGGTCCTGTTTTAAGTCCCATCCCATGTGCGGAGCTTGTTTTATTATTTTATTTGTCGTTGTTGTCCTCTGGTAAAAGTTACGGTCAACTAGTTTTTTTGGTACAAAAGTAAAATCAAACATCAGTGTTGGCTTGTGTGAACAAGATTGAAGCGATTGGACCAGTCTTCCTTTGACATCTGAATCTGAAAGTATAAGAGGCTTTTGAACAACTGCAATACCTCACTATACCAGATTTTAAAAAATATTGTAAAATAATTACTTTTTATTTGTACATATGGTAGTAACACTGTGATTATAAGCTACTTTGAATGACACAGGGTGAGTATTGGAACAATTAATAGTAATTTGTTATAATTTCTTAAAAATTTAAAGTTACCTAAAGTGAAATCTTATGTACATTTGCATATATTTATCTTGGGAAAAAAATATGCTATCCTTCATCTGCCTTTGGTATCCAAAATGTGCCATGATTAAGTTCAGTGTGCTCTAGCCTTAAAGATCATTTGGGACCCTTTATGTTTAAGAGTTCCTGAAGTACCCCGTCCTGAACTTTATAGTGTTTTCCTACTATAACACACCCACTTTAACTTGAAAGTTGTTAATGAACTTATTAGTTGAAGTGTTACAGCAGCATAAACACATAAATATGCAAGACAGGACAACTCCAGGACACACTTTCCTCAGAAACTGACAAAGAATGCAGCAACATCATGCCTATTGCCATTTATATCACTGACAGCCAACAAATCACCTCGCCGTGTAGAGATGAGCAGGGTGGAGAGTCCTATGAGTCATTTGTCCGTCTAGCTGGAGCTAATAGAGCAGAGTGTGCTGCAATGCTCGTGTGTGGCCTCAACGGCTGCTCTGCTCAGCCAACGCTCACACACACACCACGCAGACGGATTTGCACCGATCAGATTACACACACACACGCACACACACATTCACGAGCACTTGCAGAGAACCAAACTGTTCTTTTAATTGCTCTCAACACCCAACAGTGCAACAGACTCTATTACAACTTTATAAAAGTCTTCATAAATAGAAGTTAGACTGCATCAGTAAAGAAAAATTAGAATGAAGCCAAATTCTTGTTATTAGCCTGTGATCACACCCACACAAACACACACACAGAGAAAGAATTTAAACATTCTCTGAGTTGAATGGCGTGCACTTCAATAAAATAAGCCAAAAAGAGAAGAATCAAGGAATCGAAAGAAAAGGTCTTAGCTCGTCTAAAAAGGGAGCCAAACAGGAGATGGAAAAAACCTGTTATTGGCAGTGCATGAGTTTGACTGTGCATACATGCATATGAGAGAGAGAGAGAGAGAGAGAGAGAGAGAGAGAGAGAGAGAGATACAGAGGGAGAGAGAGAGTCTGCCTGTGTGTGGCATTCAGACTGCTCGGTCTCCTCCAGCTTCTTCCTCCACTTTCTTCTACTAGTAACGTGAATCATAGGGAAAGAAGAATAGACAGAGGTCTGGTCGAGAAGTTCTATGCTTGAGTAGTCTCATTGAACGAACGGACTGAGCAAGGCCCCAGTTCCCTGAGTTTCCTTTGAAGTTTCTTATAGCATCACTGCTCTATTAACACGATAAAGCTTTCAAAAGCTAGAAAGTATTTTCAATCTCCTTTCCACATCATTTACTTCTCTAGCATGACATCTAATTGTAAATGTTAACCCAGTTGAACCCTGTGGTTATATATGTGAACTCACTTTAATATATACAGATAATAGATAATACTTCAATTACTATTCCAGTGGGGTGACCATTATAGCTAGTCCTTTAGTTTGGGCCTTAAAACATGGCATTCATAACACTGTGTTGGTGGTGATGCACATGAACATTTTCCTGCCATTCTAGATTAAACATGAACATTTTCAAGCTGATGAAGTACATTTTTTTATTTGAAGCTTATAATAGTCATGACATGATGATGACATGAAGCTGCTACCACCCTTTTCCAATCCTAACAACTGACTAAATCTGTGTATGACTATGATTTGTATTTAAAATCAATAAATCAGTTTAGTATCAGATGGCCCAATGTGTAGTTTTTCCATTACAGAATTGGACCCATCAATTGTAAATCAAAATGTTTATTTGCTGTTTATTTACTCTAACATGTAAGGCGTGCTGTCCAGATCCTAAATGGAGAAACAAATTTTGACTGGACTGTATTCTATTGGCTGTGTTCTACGGAAATATGAAATGAAATGAGTAGTACTTCAAAACTTTACATTGATTGAAATTATTAACATTCTAGGCATATATTGTTTTCCTGAAGGACTAGATGGCCCTGAGAGTTTCCCACTGCTAGTATCAAAGTATGTACTAAAAATAAGTCTTAAGATGAAAACCTGACTAATAAGACTGCAGTTTAAAAGGCTGACACATCTACAAATATAAACCATGCCTAATAGTTTATTGCTCTTCGCTGCTTTCTCTGTCTTACCCTTTGGGTCTTATATCACACATAGCTCTCCAACATTCCAGCTGCACACTTTCTTTAAACATGTATATTTAGCCAACCCCAACAATCCCGTCCTATCCAATATTCTATGGGCAGACTAAATAATCTATTCAGAATCTTAATTATTCTGTTCCTGATACTTAATTATACAATATATGATCACAAATATTTTTAAAAAGAAGATAAAATGGTAATACTATCCAAACCTTAATACAGGTGCTACTGGTAAAATGCCTTACTCCAAAGTAGCATAGACAACAAAAGTTGATTTTATATTATTTCCTGTTCTACTTTTCATAAATCATAAAGATTGTGATCTTTTATTTCTTCCTAATACTTCCAAACAATCAGTGGTTAATAGTAATTGTGGATCTATGCTACTTTTATAAACTAATGTAATCATTGAGCACTTGAAAAATCTGTGATCTATGTTAACTGCTGATTAAAATATGTGTTTATTATTTATATTCTCACTGGTTATGTGTTAAAAAGATTATTTTTGATTATATAATGATGATATGTAATATGATTTTTTGGGAAGATCACCCACCCCTACTACAAAGGGATATTCATCATGAATGTGCATGTTTTCCAGTCAGTAAAGGGAGTTTTGAGAGTTTTTCTCAGTATTTTAGTTTTGTGTACAAACAAAAACTTTACAAGAAATATATCAAGTGGACAATTTTACTAGAAATATTCTGAAAGATTTTGACAAATGTTGGCTATACTACAGAAATCCATTTGAAAATATACCCTGAATCTCAAATGGATCCCTAGTCCCTATGAAGTGCACCACATAGGTCATGGAAAAATGGCTTCATTATCCACAGTGTATTAATTGTCCAAGACACGGATATGGGAAAATAATGTTATAAGATCATAATTACAGCTGTTGCTGAGAGGTTGCTATTAATTTGGTCTCTACTATAAATGTATTCTACACACAGTAAATAGCACTTTGGATGTACACATTAAAATATTAAAATATGTCAATCCTTTAATCCTAAAATGTGAAAAGTAGCAAACAAAAAGGAGCATTTTTGTTTTTGTGACATTTTTATTAAAGTCGAATGGCTAATATATTTTAATCTTGAACCCTGTTTCTCAGTGTGGTATAATATAGCATCTTGCACTTGAGCTTTAGGGCACTGGGGCAGCTCATGAGTGGAGCTGGTTTAGCTTTTTGAACTAGACCCTTCTCTTTAGGTCACCAGCTACTTCTTCTCTTTTTACTGCGGGCCAAAAAGAGAGTGAAACAAAGAGACGCCTTTTACCCCTCTAACCTGCACTCAGTCTCTCGTCTTCTTTCCCCTGCTACCCACCACTCTTCAGAACGGTCGAGTGGATGAAGAGGCTAAACGCTCGCTCTTACCTGAGGAGGGGGCGAACATTCAAACATTTACGACAAGGAGCAGGCACGAAGAAAAGAGAGAGGAAGGAGGGAGAGCAAAGGAGCGAAGGGAGAAAAAAGAAAAAGCTCTTGTGGTTTAGAGAGCGGCTCTGCTGAGAGCCAGGCTGTAGGGCTTTGGGGAAGTTTGTCTTGTAATTGAGTCAATTGTTGACCTCCTGTTCAGCCTGCCCGGCCTACTCTGAGGAGAAAGCCTCCAGAATAATAAATGTTCTCTCCCTCGCTCTGTCTCTGTCTCTCTCTCTCCCTTTCTCTCTCTCTTGCCATCCCTCTATTCTCAGCCCCTCTTCTCCCTTGTCTCGAAGCGATTGTGTTGCAACTCAAAGGCCGTGATTTAGGGGGGAGCCGTACAATCTTTTCACTCTCTCTCTCTCTCTCCTCCTTTCACATTCTCTTTTTTTTCATTCTTCTATTTGTTCCCTCCGTGGGATGAATTCTAATCACCCACTCCTCCTACAATCGTTCAGTACTTACCACCTCCCTCCCCCTCTCATCCCTTTAGTCTCCTTCATTACCTAACTGTACACCTCTCTCTGGGACAAATGCATGTACGTGACATGAGCTGCGCCTTAACATATACATATAATCATATACTTCATCCTGAAAGTGGAAATTCTGTTGAAAAAGTATTATGTTCTGTTGAAAAAAGTGCTCTTTTAGCATGTGTTTGTGGCCTTTGCTTCCTTTAACACTGAAAACCCTGAGCACCACGAGGAAACTCGTTTGGAATTTCTCCCACATTCTCCCACCTACAACCACTGGCATTGTTTAAGAAAGCCTCCAAATCACACAATTTTGAGAAATTGTCATTAATTAATGCCTGGTTTTAAGAGAGAATGCCACACAAATTTGCTTCTGCTTGCTCAAAATTTCAATATCTCCACCCTTTTTCTACTCAATTCTGCTAAATTTGGTCCAACCCAAATGTGCATTTAGGATCATACTAGTCTACCCAACACAACAAATGGAGAGAATGTGTACTATTTGCACTAATAAAAATCATGGTATAGAGAGAGACCTTTCAGGTTTCTTCTCTATACCTTCAAATCATAGTGGAGGTACCCTCAAGCATGCATCTTCAGAACCTTATTTAAGATAACACATCTGTACCATATTCTGTTGCAGTTATAGAATGCCATCAAAAACCATTAGCATAATATTGTGTAGGTTCCCCATGTGCTGCCAGTACAGCTGACTGTGGTGCACTGTGTTCTGACACTGTTTTAGTGGTAACGTCTTTTGTGTTACAGTAGCTCTTCTTTGGGATCATACCACAATGCATCTTGGGCACCAGTGACCCTGTCAATATTTCACTGGTTTCCTTACTTGGATCACTTTTGGGAGGGGAACTCACTGCATCTCAGAAACACCCAACCTGCCAGTTTGGAGATGCTCTTACTCTTACTGTTGTCTAGTCATCATGATTTGGCCCTTGTCAAAGTGCATGTGAACTGACTGTTCACTTGTTGCTTACCACCCCTTGACAGGTGCTGCTATAATGAGATTTTGTGGTTTTAATGTTGTGGCTAATTGGTGTATATTGTCTCCATACATCCCATCTTAACTCCAGGCCTTTTATTTTATTTTTCTGTTATAAAAATGTTAGGTTATGAAAAGGTACGAATATGCCACTTTAAAATGGAAGGTAGTGTACCCTTAAAACCCATTTAGAGCACATTTGACCTTAACAACATTATTGTACTTTTGAGGGTACTTTTACATTGTGCCTTGATGATAAAAAAAAATATTTTAGTCAATATAAAAATACCTGATTTCTGTTGCATTATGATGGCCTTTAAGTAAAAGTGGAAAATTGGAGGATATTACCTACCTTTCATTGTAGTTCGCCTGTCAGTCCAAGAGCTTTGGCATTCAACTTCATTATGAGCAGCAGAAGGTGAAGTACAAAACCCTTTTATTACATTAACAAATGTATTTGTTAAACATTTACAGAAAGTGTGTAAATTTAAAGTAATTTCACTTTTTATATTCATATTTTTCTCTTGCAACATTAAAAGCTTACTTTTTTTATTAATTAAAAGCCTTTCACTTTTTTACATTATTATTAACAGTATTATTTACTTATGGTATCAGCAGTTTATCAATATGTAATTATATTATATAGATTTGTGTCGTTTACATTATTAGGACTAAGTAGTTAGCTGTTATGTCCCAATTGGTGCTGAGAGGAAAATAAAATCACAGTGCCAGGTAGTTACTGGCTTTCTTCAACAAGTACACCTTAACTGAATTAAAGAGTGTACGTCCTTAACAGTTATTGTTTTCTCAAATATAGTGCAATTGCTGATGCATCAGAAGATGAAGTACAATGATGAGGTTGATTTACTTTGATCTCAGTGTCTGTGAGGCCCTGTGTAGGTCTATAACACTGCAGAGTTCGGTGTCCTACTACGAACAGAAGTCCCCGATCTATACCTGCTGTTGAAAAAAAATCTGCCTTGAATTACCTGATTCAAACCTGCACAATAGTCCCACGCGGCTGTAATATATTGCACCAATACCAACCTTGTGATTAGCAGAAAAGTGTATCAAACTGCAAGACAATGCAACCAGAGGTGAGCAATGTGGGGACTAATGTGACCTCTCATGCTCCCCATGCTACAGTAAACAGGCAAGCAAGCGTTCTTATGTCCCTATCTCTCTCTCTCTCTCTGACTCTGTCTCTCCATCACTCTGCCTTGTATCCACCACTGTGTGTCCCCTCTCTTGGAGTGTTTGTTAGGAAATCCTGAGTAAACCATGACTGTTTGTTCTCGCTTTGTCAATGAGCTGTTTTTATAGACTTCCACTGTTGACAGTCGCTCCACTTCTGTTGGCCTCACGCAAGCTGGATAACACTGTGCAAATATATGCGTTGTACACACTCGCAATCTCTGCAACACACCCACAGACACACACCACATGCACACTTAAGTGCACATCTTGCTTGAAGGACAATGCAAGTCAAACACTTTAAAACACCCTTCCTGAAGTAAACTGGCCAACTACTTAAAACTGAATCATTCAGTTTTTGAAATTGGATAAGCCAGAGTTGATGACCCCCTTCATTCTTACTGTGTGTGGCTTGTTAGTATACTACTGCTGCTAACTTTTTTACATAGCAGTTCATTATTATTATTATTATTATTATTATATAATTATTGTTATTATTATTTATGGTTGTTGTTTTTTTGTTTTCCTTTATTATGTATTTCCTTTTTTAAACCTAGAGTCCTCATTATATAATTATTTTTTTTATTTTACTAATCCTAGGCTCATTTTCTGATTATTGCAACTGAGATTTACTATTTAGTATCTATGATGATTTAATATGTTAGTTATGCAATTTTAAGAGAGAGGAACTGAAATGTGGGCCCTCATACAGGCCCTTAAGTTTAAAAAGTCAAAGAAGGCCCAAATGATTATCCTGAATTGCTTTTGTGGCTTCCGTCAGTATCTAGTGTTACTGAATTCTGATATTTGACCAATATTCTACAGTATCTTCTTGTTCCTTTGGGTAAAACATGGAATAGGTTTCTTTATTTCCAAGAATGCATTAACATATAACATAGAAGAGTTATAAACCAGAGAAAAAACTTTGACATGCCCAGTATCTCACTTTTAGTTATCAGGAAAGCCATTCTAAATGTGAACAAAACTTTATCTTGTTAGTTGAGGTTTCTGGTCATATTTAGCATGATTTATCATATCATCTAAACATAAACTATACATCAAAACCTTTTTACATACTGCAATTTATTGTCAACTATCTGAGCTAGGTCAGCAGTTTTAGGTCAAACATTGTATTACTGGTTAATATTACCTTTTCCTTTCCACTGGTTCATGGAGATGTAATTAAAACTCAGAACATGGTTTGGAGGCAGTCAGAGGCTATTATATGTATAGACATTACAGGACAACACAAAATTTGCCTTTAAAATGATACATTCTGATGAATTTTGCTTATTATGACTAGAGGCATGAACTTACAAGGTAAAAAGGTCAATATTGATTTCAGGGTGACTTTAAGACAAAATAATGTTTTTCCATAAGCTTCATTGAAAATGGATTGACTCCCCATCTCTTCTATTTTTTTGGCTACATCACCATGTACCAGTGAGTGGGAAAAAGTAATATCAACCAATAATGTTTCAACTCCTTCTCCCACCACTCCTCGCCTATCACTTAACAAATGCACTCATTTACATCAAAGACTCTCCCTAATACTGTGATTTAAATTGCCACACCAGAAGAACTTAGAGAGACATGGTCCAGTATTAGAAGACCTAAGGATCTACTGGAGGTGTTTGTGGAAAGTAGGAATGCAATGGAATAGTTGATTAGAGTGGTTGCTGGTAATTAGTTTTGGACTGTACCACAGAGTGTAGGTTGGGATGTATGAGGGTCACTTGATGCTGGTTTAGTAGGTGTTGGGTGGGGGGATTGTTGAGAGTAGTAGGGGGCTGGTTTGGAGCAGCTGCTCATTAGTAGTTCTTTGGCTCAAACTATAGGACTGAGGTTGGGTTCCATTCACCTTAACACAGACAGATCATGGATCTCCACAGGGGACTTTAGCCCAGAACACAGCAGACCCCTTCCCTAATACCAGTGCTCTCCTTTCACACATTATTTCAAAGCCCCATCCATCTATCCATCCATCTCCTCCTCCATCTCTCCCTCTGTCTCACGCTCTTGCTGCATGCCTGGTCACAGACCCATGACAATGAGCACCTTCTCTTTGCGTATTGGGGGACAATGTGGATGCCACACTAGTGCCATAAATGCTTCCTCCTCACCCTGGGAGAAGTGTGTGAGTATGTGTATGGCTGCTGCTAAATGGGTCATTACCATAAGAAGGTGAGACAGTGAGAGTGTGATAATGACAGCCACAGGGTCTCTACTTCTGTGTGGAGTGTGTGACTGCTGCAAATGCCATGAGAACACTATTATAAACTTTAGTTGGTTCTCTCTGATTTCCTTGCTAAAAGAAAAACAGGACAAATTTACTTAGACAGTGACACAAGAACTTAGAACTAAAGAACAATTACAAAAATTATAAAGGCCTATAGGTTGTTAGTCAGATAGGTCTTAGACCACATCACTGACTTTTACAGTCACATTATAAATCCCTGCATATTACAAGTCACTGGTTAAGAGGCTGAACAGAATCGAGCTAACTCTGTGGGAGAAAATGCTGTTGCAATTACTCAGCCACAGAATTATAAGGCTACAAATTGAAATACAGTATTGTTGCCCTGAAAAATTTAAAATTTGAGTTTTTAGTTCTGACAGTATAAATGTGGTAGCTGAGTTAGACTTAAATGCAACTTTTTCATTATTGTTTAGTGGGGACCCAGTGAACAGGTTACCATGTGCTTGAAAGTCAGGAAAGTGGTTAAAACTCATGCACCAAGCATAAAGTCAGCTCAAACATTAAAGTATTTTATTTTTAGAGGGCTAATATTAGTTTAGAAGGTTAACAAAAAAAGTTTAGTGGTAGGACCTACTGCATCTCAAGTCAGCACAACAGATCATTGATTTATTTTTATTTCCCCAGTAAATGAATCTAGTCATAGTAAATAAAGGCAGCTGCATTGTGATGTAATTTTGATGTCCTACAATCACCTTGACTTACTACTGTTATGATATTATGACCTTAATGACTGACCAACATTAACAGACAAATATAAATAAAATGGCTCTAAAAAGGCATAATGAAGACCAATCTTAATACATACAATTAAACCTTCTAAACAACTAAACAATCTCACAGTGGTCTTATTGGTACAGCTCTAAAATGTGTCCATTTATACAAAGTATTGGCTAATCAATCAAACAATCAATTATACTGGATCAATATTAATAGCATTGTGGTATTATAGATTCAACATTAGGGTACTACTAATAAGCAGGGTTGTAACAACTCACAAATTTTATACATATACCATACATGATACTTCATTTTCAGTTAATTATGGATGATATTCAAAATAATTTTACTTTACAGTGTTCTACTTTAAAGCCCTAGCCCCAAGTTAACTCCAAGCTAAAAAGCTAACGTGCTAGTCATGATGCAACAAGACAGTACAGTATATTCTGTGATACGATATGTTTCACTGTTACATCCCAACTAGTGGTGCGAACCTATGACCTCACTATGCTTCCGTTTGATTACAACTGTCCAAACGATTAAGTGTATTATGATTCTAAAGTATTTTTAAAATACACAGCTGTCAATAAACATTTACATACTTGTGGAATTTATAATAGACAAGACAGAGATTTATTAATTCACATTCTGAAAAGAAAAGAAAAACCTTAGTTGGACTGAGTGGCAAAACATGCTGCAACATGATGTCCTTTAGTAGGTGAAACTACTGGCCAGGTTTCCTGATATTTATATGTACCAGATTGTGATGCCTAGGAAATACACAACGCAAAGCCTGAAAATATTATTAATGTCAGGAAACACGTCTTCTGATCACATGTCAATGTCCAGGGACCAGTGGCTCTTTGGTAATTTGGTATTATTACTTTGTTATTATTGTTATTATTATTATTATTACTACTAATTGATTATAATTAATATTAATTCCAGAACTGACATAGTTGAAGTGTTACCTTCAGACCCTACCCACATAAACATAGGACAGGTGTGAGAATGAGTTCAACTGATTACTCACATCAGCTGTAAGAAATACAATCAGTTCAACCATGAGATCAGAAACCTCTAAATGAAGAAAGGCCTAAAGCCAGAAGGGACATTAGCATTTTAACAGTTAGGCTGGGGGCCAGTCTAAGCCTGTCTTGCCACACACACACACACAAACACACACGTAGGCCCCCTGAGCCGAGTACCCGGCTGACTGGTTGCTAGACAATGTACTTGGTTATGTGGGTTATGTAAAGACCCTTGTGCACACAAAGCCAGAGGGGCTGCCGTTCTTCAGCATCAGCTCGTTCCACACAGAAACCCCCTCTCTCTGAGCAGCCATCACACTTCAGACTGCTAAACGCCTTTACTCACTCTGTTTACGGAGGGATGAGGCAGTGAATTATCCCTCGATCTCCCCCTCCTTGCCTTTACTCCAGTCTTGAGGTTAAAACAGCTGCCTCCTTAACCAGCGTGTCTACTACCACTGGAGAAAACTCGCCACATGTGTGTGTGTAGTCCAGTCTTTGGAATGATGCCTTAAGGCTTCTTGGGCTGAGTTAGGTGAGGCTTTTAGAGGAAAAATGCCCATGATCCACTCAGTGTATATGTGTGTGTGTGAGAGAGACAGAGTTTGTTTTTGTACATTTTCAGGACAAAATAAAACCTGAGAAAAAATCTGTCAGGATTGAAGAAACGGTCCCGATTTTGTAAAGTAATTTTTACAAAACATATTTAACAATAGTTTCTGTGTTAAGGTCAGGGATTTATGTTGTAAAACTTGTTACACACAGCTGTATGCAAAAGTTTGAACACCCCCAGTCAACATCTTTTGTTGATTTTCTCAGTGAAAATGAGTACATGTTCTTAGTTTTTAATTTTAGTTTCTTTTTATTTGCTGGACTGCACATATTGAAAAAAATCTAATTAATAAACTACTTTTGTGCAGCACATTTTATGCTTTTGAACCACATTTTATGTTTTAAAATTTTATTCCAAATGCTTAAAAAATAGCAAGTAAGCACTAATGGTATATTACAATTTGCAGAAGTGTTATTCTGCCTACTATCAAGCAGGTCCCTCTCATTCTGGCGAAACAGCTCTGACTGTGGTTCACTGTGTCCTGACATTTTTCAGTCAGAGTCAGAACTAACTGTGCAATTGCTGTGTAATATATCCCACCCCTCTGACAGGTGCCATTGTAATGAAATAACTAGATAGTCTATGTTATTCACTTTACCGGTTATTGACCTTACCTGGTGTTAATGTTACGGCTGATCAGTGTGTCACTGTGGTCATGTTAACTTATTTTCAGGGAGTGTCTTATTAGCACATTGACAAATGGCTGTATGTTATCCTCACATCCTAAAATTGTATAAAAACAAGCATGTATGTGTGTGTGATTGCCGTGGTAAGCCACACACCTCAGAGCCTCAGTAAACACTCACTCTTTGACTAAGGCACGACAGCTCCAAAGATGAACAAACAACGGTAAATAACTGTGACTAACCGTAATTCTACCACAGCAGGAAAGCAGCCCATAACTCACAGCATAATCTACCTCTACAAATGCACACATACACACAAACACACACGAGTTGGCAACATCTGAAGGAATTCCTGTACTGTTGACAGAGGTGAAAAATTCCTATTTCCCTTAATTAAATACCATCACACAAACCTAGACATTGCACCGAAAGTGTGTGCACTGAATAAAGTGATGCATGTCTCAAATATATTATGTTGTATATGGTCCCTGTTCTTTTCCTTCATTTGCTGCATGCTTTTGAGGATCCCTGAGCAGAGGCTGCTTTGTGTTAGTGTGTCTGGGTGTGTGAGAGTGTGTGAGCATCCTGCTCCCTCACAGACATGCTGTACAAGAAGAGGGTTTGACTCTGAAGGAGAAGCCTCGACCTTTGACCCTCACTCTCCCTTTAAACGCAGATATTGTGTGCGCTTACGTTCGCACACGCTTTCTCACACTCCTTCTCACCCAGTGTATGTGTAAATCACTCTCTGTAACAGGCCACTTTGCAGTCTGACAGTCTAATAGGCGTTGTTGGATACAGGTGCCTCAGCAGGGAGCTGCTGACCACGCTACACACACACACACACCTGCTCATCTAAAAAACGATCAGCAGAGAGCTGTGTTGAACCTATTGGTAAACTTTCAGGCTACCCCACATTTGTGTTTGTGAGACTTTTTGAAAAGATAATGTGGTATTCTGCAGAATCAAAACATCCTTTGCCAGCGTTTCTGTTATGATTTTTTGTTATCTTTTGACCATCAAGACATGGAGAAAAGGCCAGAACTGCAGACTGAATATTAACTCATCTCCAAAACGGAGACGCAAAATGCCATTTTAATGCTGAACAGAATAGAAATTTTGTAATTTTGGACCATTTCCAGTCCTCCATTCATCATGAACCTGAAACACATTTTAAAGGAAAGGCGGCATTTTGTAATTCGGAAAAATTAAGGAAAAAAGAAAAAGAAAGAAAAACAGTACAAGAGATACAAGGTTTTGCCTCTACAGTGACACAGTGTAAGTGTAAATTACTCATTAGCTCTGCTGTTTGAATTATGCATGTTGTTACTAAATCACAAGCCTATGGATGTATTAGGCCTGGGTTATGTAATTAAATTACTATATATATCATAAATTTAGCATTTAAACATATATTATAATTTAGATCTGCAGCTGTATACTGCAATAGAGTCCAAAGCTAATATTCATCACTTAATAAGCACCTAATCTTGCCTCACCAAACCATCATACTTGGGATGAGATAAAAAAAGTAGGAATTTGATAATGTAACTGTACTGGTACAAATAAAGTAAACAGGACTAATAGCTACACTACATGCAGCTGTCACTGTTTTTTGTGATTATCACATGTGGATGTTTGCAGCACCTGAGCAGAGGTGAGAGAGTGAATGCAGGCTCTGTGTGAGAGTGTGTGTGGAGCTGCGGGATGAGCCGCAAACCCCTCACCTCACTGTTTGACCAGGTGTGAGCACATTTTCCTTCCTCCCTCCCCACCTGGGAAAGACGTTGACCAGAACAATGGATTGACAGTCAGGGTACACAGGGCTATCTCTCACTTATGCACACACACACACATACACACACAAATGCACAAACACACAAACAAAACACATGAACACATGCAGTGTCCCCTATGTCAGTTGCACTCAGACTTCCATGATCTCAATAGACCCTTCACACACATTATAACATCAGACTTCAGTTCACATAATTATCCAGGATCTTATTCCCCTAATGGCTTGATCTTAGATCAGCTTTGGTGGAAGTAGTTCAATTAGCCGTTACAATAATTATTAACACAATACTTGGTCAGTAGCTAAGTGCTTTGCCTGTACTCACTTCATTCCATGTATAGTGAATTACACAGCAACCAAACTAATGCAAACGCATGGCGATGTGTCAAAAAAATATGACCAAACTTTGGGAATTTTTTATGATACACAATATGTCAGAATATTTATCTGTTAGGTTTGAACAGAAAGAAAGAGTTTTTGGTGCCACATTAAAAATACTATGAAAAACCACATGCACAGTGATTTTTATTCAGTGTTTCACATATCGTATGACATTACATGTAATTTATCAGATCAAATTATTTTCCTTCCAGTGAAACATGCAGTTAGTGCTCTTTAAGTACTATCAAGGAGGCACATTGTGATATAATGTATCACAATGGCAATACATATCGTTACATTGCCCAGCTATATGGTATATTATTATTGTGATAAAACATTTTAGAGGGAATATTTTGAGTATAATCAGTACCAAAACTCTTACCAACATGCATTACAAAAAGTCACTTTTATATTGGTTATATAACCAGCCACAGTTAATGTGTAGAAATGTATATCTTTACATGTAGCAAATTGAATACATTTTTAATAAATGTTTATTTTTTCCTTGTTATTTCTTTTTGCATATAATAATAGTTGTCAGTGTTTTCATAGTGTTTTTAACTACTGCTGATTTCTGTTCCAGCTTTTTTGTAACCACAGAAAAAACACAAATTGCTATACATACTGTGTATCATTATAATGTCTTAATGTTTTGCGATGCTATAATCTTGCCATACTGTCCACCCTTAAGCTCACATTTGCTGAACTTGCCTGTCAGTGGTGTTCCTTTCAGTCCTTTCTCAGTGGGCCAGTCTCAGCATGGGCCTTCATTCGTCTACATAAAACCACTTGCATAGCGACAGAAAGATCAAAAACCCAGTGCAGATCCACTTATGCTCTTTCTTCTCTTCTTTTATGCTCCTCGCTCTGGTCTGCTGTGAGGCTGCTGAAGATGAACCATGGTCCTTCTGTGAACTTGTCTCTCTTTCCCTTTCTCTAACTCTCCCCCCCTCTCTCTCCCCCCAACCTCCCCGCCCCAAACTCCTGATGGCAGGTGGACTTGTCTCCCGTGAACTTTCCTGACAGTAATGTTTTGAATGGGGGGTAAATGGGGCAATTGTAGATGAGGGTGGGAAGGGATGGGGAAAAGGATATGCGGGGGCTGGGAAGCTGCATCTGGGGGGAAGGAGAAATATCAGCTCAGAACCTGAAACAACAACAGCTGCAGCACTGCTCTGACAGTGCAACTTTTGCCATTACCTTCCCTTTTAAAGAAATATGTTTTGAGTAAGCTCAAGTAGATTAACTTTAGTCATTTATACAATTGTGTGACATAAACTGGACAAAAATGGAAAAATCCAAGCTTTGCGATGACTACTATATAGGTGTTATCAGTCATGGAACAGTTTCACACCATCTTTGTAAATTGGTGGTTCTACTATGTTTGGGATACACAGCAAATCATTTATTTTTCACCAAAATATTCCTTGAAGAATTAAAACAAAAAGACAAAATCTCAAAAACAGTTACAAATGACAGCTTAGATCCAGCAGAATGTTTCCAGGCTCTTCAAAAAGCAAAGCCAATCCAGCAAAAATAATATATAGGGAAGAAGTGCAATCACTATAGGCTGCAAAAATGTATTATAGGAAAATCAACCTGCTTATTTCCAACATTCACAACACTGTCCTAAAATTCTTTTATAGAGCAGTTATTTGCAGCCTAAGACATTAATGATGAACAGTATGATAAAAGTACAGCGGTAGCCTTAAATTCACAACCACATCAAATCGCATCTATCCATGGTACCCAAAAACATCTTCAGAGATCCTCAAGTTTAATATATTTCAGTATCTATCAGCACATTCTGCTTTAGCTCTTTTAAATGAAGCATGTCTCAAAAATGAGATTCATTCTCATAGAGCTTCTCTCTTATAGTTCTTTCTAGAACCTTTCTTCAAGCTGGGCAATATGACAATGTTTAGTGTTATCCTGATAAATTACATCACAGTATGTCTCAATACGTTTTTCTAAGCATACTGATATTGGCAGTGCTCAGAACAGTAATCAACTACATTTTGATGTTAGAATAACCTCTAAAAACCACAGTTTTTCCCCCAGTAATATGCAGTTTGTGTTTTTTATGTTTTCACCTGGAGATTGAACAAATTGTTCCATCTTGTACAAATTCAGAATCATTTCCATCCTATCCTATTTGCACCCTATCATTTAAAGAGTGAAACACTAGTCATTGTCTCTCTGTTGGTGACAGTGGTACTAATGACTATCTCTGTTGGTGATAGTGGCACTAGTGACTTTAACTCTGATGGTGATAGTGGCACTAGTGACTTTATCTCTGTAGTTGATAGAACACTAGTGATATATATACTAGTGATATATATATATATATATATATATATAGTGAGAGAGAGAGAGAGAAAGAGAGAGAGAGTAAAAACCTAATTAGGGTTTACTGTTAGAAACTGCCAGACACACACACACACACACACACAGAGTTGACTGGTGATAATTATCACAATTACACTAGAAAGGAAACTACCCATCTGACCAGTAGCTGTATGTGACATGATGACACATGCTCCTTCTGGTGAGAAAACATTTGTGGGAGTGCCAACAACTATACCACATTAGCGTGGGGGCGGAAGGAGATGATATAACTTGCATGTTTGCGTGTGTGTGTGTGTGTGTGTGTATTTAAAGACAACTGCAAGCAGGGTTTTTTTTAAACAGGTGGATCCAAAAACAGATGGATCCATATAAACATATTTGCATTTGACTCATGAAATAAAACGGTCATAAAAGTTCATAAAAGATCATATTTTTATAGCCACATACTGAATGGTGTATTATTATTAAGGATGGGTAATATGGCAAAAATAAAACATCACAATGTTTTTTACAACACAACATTAAAACCACAAAATTTTATATTTCTGAGGTTTGCAAACAAGTTGAAACCAAATGCACCAGCAAGGACCGTAGTTATTATAGCTTTATTAAAAGCTGTAAAAATTTAATATAAAATAATATTTTAAAATGTAAAAGTTACAAAATAAGCTGTTTATGGAGAAATAGGAAGAAAAATTGCACAACTGGTCTAATAAAGTAATAGGAAGAGAGTGTTGTAATGTGCTGCCATCTAATCATCAGTTTAAATGCACTTTGTGTGCACAAATTGTTAATTACAGGGCTTTCTATAATTGGTCTAAATGTTTATTTTGTGGCATGTAGTGACATATAGTCAAGTATAGTTATGTAATTAATCGCAGTAATGATATTGTTCACCCCTAATTGTTGGTTTTATTACCTTTGCGGCATTTTGCAAAAAAAAGATTACAGTTAGTGTAACGGAAAGATTTCCCATTGCTCCTTATTTGCTAAGAACCAAGAGAACAAACACTGGAAGTTCATCAAAACTATCTCCTGGTAAATGTCTCTGTGGGACCTTCGCCTGACCCCAGCAGCTGAGAGCGCTGTAACTCAGAGGCAGAATGCAGGACACAGTGGAGACCCCTTGTGTAATTAATGGGCGCAATTATTATAGACCTAAGGAGGGACTGCAGCTCAATGAAAAACAGATGCATGGCGTCCAGAGCTGCATTCAGTTTGCTTTCACACAGCGTCTCTCCTTAACTGACACGACCTGGTCTTGCACACATACACATACACACTTTGCCAGTAAATAATAGTTTTAATGGCTTACAAGCAAGGCTGTTACCATAAAACCTTCATAGTGTATTAGCAGACATGGGACTGAGGGCAGACGTAGTACACCAGACATGCTATATGACTTGTAATAAGGAATATTTAAGGAGGGGAAACTTTTTTGTGTGTGTTTGTGTGGAGTGTGTGTTTGGCTAATAAAAGCGAGAGTCAATCCAAGAACATGTTGTGGCTCACCCATTCACCTTGAGTGGTGTGATGTCATATCCATGTTGCTTTTCACTTTGGTTAAGTCAACAATCCAACAGTTTACACACCTCATACATGTACTAATCCGTCTCATACCAACTCTTCCGTTTCTTCTTCAACTGATGGTGATATCTCAGCCATCGGCACAGACAGGTACATATTCCTCTAAAATTATATCCTGTCTGCTGCTGACTGGACATATTTAGGGCACGGCAAGTCAGGTCTATTTGTGTAGCACATTTCATACACCAAGGCAGTTTAAAGTGTTTTACATTAAGAAAAGCAAAAAGAACATCAGAAGGAAATGTAAGAAAAAGTGCTTAAGTGTATAAACTGAACCAAGAAAAACAAACCAAAATATTAAAGTAGAAAGTTGCTATCTTTCACTATATGATTGACAGTGACAAGGCATTACTTTGAAGTAAGTTATTGTTGTTATTATTATTACTATTATTATATCAAAATGCTCGCATTTAACCACCAAGAGAATCAGTTAAACCAATACAACACTATACTAACCCCAGTTATATAAAAGGGCCCATAGCACAATAAAACAAATTTCCTTTTGATTATTCAAATTAAAACAGTATAGTATGTAAACACCATTTTCACACTGGTCCATGTGGAAATAAGCAGCCCGTTTTGAAGTGACTGTGTTTATGATGTCACAAAAACCAGCATATTTACATATCTACCTATACAGGCTACTGCAGCTTAGCACCGCCCATTCACACAAAAGTTACCATGAGTGTTTCAGCCTGAACTGCTTTTTTACCAATGCACAACCAAGGGCAGCCAATCAGAATGGAGGTCTTTTATAAACATATATCAGTCTTAAGAAGCCTGTTTAAATGTAATGGATATAAAGACAGTTGAAACATGGCCATTATACTAACAAAGCAGTTACTTTATTCCAAAAAGCAAGAGCATTTTAGTGATAAGGCCTTTATCCAACTCATCTAATATTACGAATATTTAATCTTTTAACAGGTTAGTTTTCAGGTCTGTCAGTCACGCTGCTGTCAGTCAGGGACGCCCCTATAGGCTCACAGTGTCAGTATGACAACACATCCTCCATCTTAGATCCAGGCGGAATCAAGGCGGAGGAGAGATGCGGGCTCTGATTTTTTTTTTCTTTTTCTCTCGTGTAGAACAAACAGAGCAGGCTGGCACGAAAGCGCTCATAGCAGAGTGAGCCTTATCAGATCTAAAGCTCCCACTGAAATCTAACAAGCAGCAAGCAGTGCACCCTCAAGAACACCCTGTACCTCCTCAGCCCATTCTGCTCTCTAGTATACACTACAGCATTTACACAATCTGTAAATGAACACTGGGGCTCATTGGGGTTACAATAGTCACACTGGACTCAAGAGACATCTCAAAAGTATTAGAGTCAAAACCACGCTTTGATGTTGGGAAAAAATTACAAATCAACGCACGCAGGAATGTGCTAACATGATCTTTCCCAAAGCATGTCACATGTGATGTAAAACACAGTCCCAGAGTTGCAAGACTGAGTGAAAAAATTTCAGCATGGACTCTCATTCTTTCTGCTTTAATTCTCCTTTCTTTCTCTACTCTCTCTCTCTCTCTCTCTCTCCTCTTTCTCTTCTTCCTTGTTTTCTTTTTCTTTCACTTCCCCCTTTCTCTCACTCTTTTTCTGTCTTTCTCTCTCATCTTTTTCTATTATCTTACCTAGCTTTAAGTGGCTTCTCTTTCTCTGTTTCTCTCTTTATTATTTCTTCTCGTTCTTTCTCTTGTCTGTCTTTCTCTGCTTCTCTCTTGAACTCTCTTCTGTATCTCCCTCTGCTTTTACTCTACGTTTTCTTTCCCATCTTTAACCACCTCTTCTTTCTGGGTCTCTCCTTTTCACTTCCTTCTTTCTCTCCCTTTCCTCTTTCTCTCCTTTTGCTCTCATCATCTATGCATTCCTCTGCAGATAGTCCACAAGTAACATAAACATTCAGTGGAGCTCTAAACCCATTCTTAAAGTGCACAAACACAACCAAATCCCTGCAAAGGATTTTAATAACACATATGAGACAATAAAGAGAACAAAAGTATATTGT
Organism: Arnoldichthys spilopterus; assembly: GCA_037974385.1. Lineage (NCBI taxonomy): Eukaryota > Metazoa > Chordata > Actinopteri > Characiformes > Lepidarchidae > Arnoldichthys > Arnoldichthys spilopterus. The sequence continues at coordinate 22,898,557 of JBBPDA010000105.1, read as the reverse complement.
GTAGATAATAAAATACATATTCAAGAAAGAAAAAAAGAGATTTTAGAGTCAAATGTGTTTCATAGGAAAGTCTGCAGAGCTCCCTCTCTGTTGCTTTCTCTGATTCGCTGATTCGCTCGCTCAGACTGCTGCTCCAGCCCACCCAAGAAGCAGCGGCAGCCCATGGGCATAAATCTGAGAGCCTGACTCACTGTGGATTTAAAACAATCTGCAGCTCTCTCTCTCTCTCTCTCTCTCTCTCTCTCTCCCTCCCATTCTTGCTTTCTCTCTCTCTTTCTCTCTCTTTCGTTCACTTTTTCTCTCTCTGTCTCTCTCTCGCACCCTCTTTCGTCTGTATCTTTCCCTCCTGCTCTTGCTCTGAAAAGCTCAGTTGGTAATGAAACAAAACTCTGTCTCAGAGCTCGCCAACAATATTATTTGGCTGAGAATTAAATGGATTTGCCATTGCTGTGTGTGAGAGAGAGTGTGTGTGACATATTTAATATTGGCTGTGAGGTCATCTGACACAAATGTATGCAATCAGACATTTTTAGAGTCAGACATTAAGACATGGTTGGATAAACCTATTAGATAGTACTTATGGGTGTGTTTGTGTACGTGTGCGTGTGTGGCCATCAGAAAGTCTGTCTCTTCTCTGATGGAGTTAATGAGTGAAGGTCGATGTGAACATGAAGCCTCTCCACAGGGTCACAGCAATACTTCATCAAAATAAGTTCCTCTGCATCGGTAAATCGTCCTACTGGTAAATGCTTGAAATCTGTCCATTGTTTCGGGCGGATCTGCTAATTGAGTGGCCATTCTGTATCTGTATCTAATTTGTCAAACGCTGAAAAATTCAAGTGTGGAGAAAGGAAACATCAAAGCCATGTAATTACACTGATGACAGCGCAAGACTCCGCCATCTCCGTGGCAACCAGAGCAAATAATAAACACCACCCCCTCTCTGTTCTCAGAGAGGTGGACATCCGTGAGTCATCCCCGTACACACACATACACACACCATACTAGATACACAAAAACATGGACTGGAACTGTGTGGAGAATTTACAGAGAGAGAGCAGAAGAGAGAGAAATATTGGGGCGGGGTGATATAGTTGATTAATAATATTGCAGAATTTTCAGGATATATCACAATGCACATATATATATGGCAATATTTTGAAATTTCCTGTAAAACATTTGCCCTGTGATGGATACACCAATATGATGATTCTAGTAGTGCCTACAGCTCATGTCTGCATCACAATATTGTTTTTTTTATAATCATTAGTCTTTATTGGAACAACCTTAAACTTATATGCAAAAGAAGAAAATCACAGCCAAGTTAAACTGAACAAAATTATAACAAGCTAATTGTACACACAGGCTTTTAATACTGGTGGCTTAAAAATATTTCCTGACTGTTTGTACCTGATGTTTGTGATAGGGTTATTTACTACGATGAATGCAGAACAAGCCATGATACACTGAGTATATTCGATATAACACTCGGCTCTACGACATCTGTCCTTTACATTGTGTCAGCAGTTTATATTGAATGGACCAATAGAACGTGTCCACAGTCACTCCAAACCACATCATATTAACATACATTAACATCAAGAACCATTTTTTCTTTATATAAAGTTAGCATCAGAGTTTTGATTATATGCTATGTACGCCCCAGTAGGTCTACCTACTACTGGAAAAAAATGTGCAGGTCCTATACAGCCCTGGTGCTAGAACTAAATCATGTGTGGGGAATCCATAAACTACAGAAGGACCGGGGGTTGGTGGGGTGGGGCAGCAAAAGGTGCAAAGAAAAAATTATTCTTCCTAACTAAAGGCAGTAAAGATGTACTGCACTAAAGTGCCCGACCAAATGACGCCCAGATGCTGGCCTGGTCCTGAACAATGCCTCTTCATTACAGTCTAAAAAAAATAATGAAGAACAAGCACTGTAACCATGCCCCACTTCAAAGGTTTCAGAGAAGTTTTCAGCATTTGCTGGAGTTAATGCTCAGTTCTGTTTAAATCAATTAGCCAACTGTTCAGGGCACTGCAATCAGAGGGGTTCCTTTTCCTTCACCAGGCCCTCTACAACAGATAGAGTTTCAATTCTTCTGCCCTGGATTTCGAGCCCAGCAACAGGCCCACATAGAGTAAAGCTCAGGAATGAAGAGCTAAAAAAGGCTAGTCACGTTAGCGTTAGCACCTGGATCTAATTAACTACAGTATTATTACTAATATCTACCACATGGGCCATCCCAGAGCCACCCCCAATCAAAGAGACCGATCAGTGGAGGAGAAGAAAGAGGAGGAGGAGCTGATAGTGAGCACAAAAGAGCAGTCGATAGCTGTCTGCTACAGTAGATGCAGGAACATGTTTTATTTTACACAGATAACTTCGCTTGCACATGTAGGCTGTTGTGTGGAGTTATTTCTGCTACTGGTGCAGTATCCTTTAGCCAATTCCATTGTCTGGATGAGACTGAAGTGATGATCCCGAAGCCAAACATCTAATGCCTTTGGCCTTTTGTGTCAAGCCAGCTACTTAGCAATGCCGCACAACCCCTCCCCCCACTCAATAAGTCTTGTTGGGAAGACCCAAGTCACTGACCCAATAATCACTGACCAAAATGTTACAAAGAGACAGAGAGCACACCTTCTCCCTCCTTTTTAATGAGGAAATTCTACACTTTGTACACCTGTGGCTTTGCAATAATGAATCCAATTAGGCCACATAAAGAGCACTGATGAAGGGCATGCATAACTCAAACAGGTGGTGAAGGTGTAGAAAGAAAGAAAGAAAGAAAGAAAGAAAGAAAAAAGAAAGAAACATGACTGAATGCAAAAAAAAAATAAAAAAAGTCTTAAATAAAAATTACTTTCTCATTGAAATTAAGCAGATAAATGATGCTAAGCATCAGCTCTGTCCTTTATTCTGTTTTTCCTATCCTTGCCGAGAAAAAGACAGCACATAGGAGAAAAGACTTCTAGGGGATAAAAAGAGTGAGACAGAGAGAGTGAAAGTAAGAGAGAGACAGAGAGAGAGAGAAAGAGAGAGAGGGGATATTTAGAGTTCTTTTTTCTGTCTGTTTCTCTGTCTATGTCCCCCTCTCTCTCTCCCTCTGTCTCTGACTGTGGTGCGGATGGACAGCTGCTATTAAACTCTGATTGTTTCAGGTTCACGGGGTGTGAAAGGGGCTGATTGGGGGCTACGCTCCCTATGAGGGTGGTCTCCATGCTAGGGGGGAGGAGCGGGAGGGACTAAGGCAAAAGGGAAAGCTCACGTGACGAGTGCGTCTCGCTGTGCAGCCCCAAAAAGGAATCCAGCGCGGAAAAAAAAACACACCACTTGTTGCCGCCTGCCTGCCTGCTCTGGGCCTATGCGAGCTTTATTACGTACTCACACACACAGAGGAACAGTGAGGAGCATCCCACCCACACACATTTATCTGTTTACCATTTACAACAGTTCACATCACTCAAGCAGCTCCGATGCATAATGAAGATGAAGCAGCCTCTTTAATAATAATTGTATTGCTGCAAAAATGGCCACCTCTACTATCAAGAACAAGAACAACAACAACAATCTGTTGTAACAATCACTGGGATTTTTGAAATCTCGGTCAAAAAACAAATCACACAGAACAGAAATTCTCTTTAATCTCTAGGTCTGCAAGCACTTCAGCATCTGCCCATTGACTTCTATTAGAAGTGCATTTCGAGTCAACAGGTTTTCAGCAGGGACACAAATCAAATTGCTGTCCACGATCAACAGCATAGCACAATTAAAGCCAATCTGGATAAGGATGAAAAATACTGGATTATACCTGTAAACTTCTTTTTGACTGAGCTTCTGAACATTTCACACACACTTAAAGAGCTCTATTACAGCATAATAAGCTTGTGATAATGGCATAACAGCTCAATTCTCTTAACACTGAAGTTTAATCTCAAGTTCTCCACCTCCATGTTAGCAAAAGGTGACATGCATACACCACCTCCTTCACACCTCAGCGTAAAGGACTTAAGGATGGTCTGTGAGGCCGATTCTGCAGGAATTTCAGCAGTGTGTGTATGTGTGAGTGTGTGCTAACGAGAGCCTTTTGGCCCAAACACTGCTCCATCAAACACTGATAATGAATAACAGGGGAGAGGAAGAAACCCTACTGAGTCTTTCTCACCTCGCGCAGGGCAAGTTCAGCTACCGTGCCAACCTGAAGCAGAGTACTGTCAGAGGAGTGTGTGTGTTTATGTGTCAATCTCCATCTCTCTCTCTCCACTGACATGACAATGACAACTTTTTGATATCAATTTGATTCAATTCGTTTTAGTCCAGTTTGGTTGAGCTTAGTTCAGTTCAGATCAGTTTGGTTCAGTTCATTTCAGTTCAGATCACTTTGGTTCAGTTCAGTTCAGATCAGTTTGAGTCAATTCAGTTCCACTGAATTAAATTAGTCCATTTCAACTCAACTCAAATAAGTCTTGTTCAGTTCCACTCAACTCAACTCAGCTCAACTCAACTCAACTCAACTCAACTCAACTCAACTCAACTCAACTCAACTCAACTCAACTCAACTCAATTCAAATCGAATCAGTTCTGATCAAGTCAGTAAAATACAATTTTGCTCAACTTGCATTAGTTCAGTTGACATAAATAAAACTCACCTCAACAACATTCAGTAGTTCAATTGAACTCAACTCAACTTGGCTCAGCTTGGCTCATCCCATCTCATCTTTCCAATTCAATTCCAGGTTTTTTTTTGTAAAATACTTTTTTATACCAACAGGCACTGTCACATAAGCAGCTTCCCAGGAATCTGGGTCTCGTGACCAAGCAAAAACTAAGAATATCAAGGAAGAACTCCCTAGAGACGGAACAGGACTCAAAGGGAACCCCTCCTTCTCTGGGCAACATCGGATAGTAAAATGATAACACAACAAGAGTAATGAGATTTTTATCTCTAAATGAAAAACGAGTTTACAGAGATGATAAAAGAAGTGAGTGAGTAGAAATAGGCCTCGCAGACAGGACTCGGGCAAACATAATGATAGTTTTGGGCTCTGTGAAGTTTTAAAAGCACCTTTAAAAGCACGAAACCAAGTCAAAACCTCTGATCCTGAAATCATAAGAACAATCTGTATCGCCTCCTTGCTCTTGTGGAAATACCCCAATTCACACAATAAAGCCGAAACTCAGAGCTGTTGTGTTTAAGATGGTTAGTAGATCAAACCGCTGCAAAAGCCTAACTGAGCTCTTTACATTGCAATTACATAGATTAGTATAGATTACATAAGCTTTTACACTCTGCACTGTGGACCTCCTCCTCCCTCTTTCGAAATCTCCTCCTCTGCTCTCTCGCTCATGTTTAAAGTTCAAATCCACTTTATGTCTTTTTATCATTTACATAACTTACAAGCCAGAAATGAAGAAATGAAATGAGACAGATGTAAAAAATGATCTTGTTATTTAGGAGTTTGATGACAGCCTGTAAAAACTCTGCAAAACTTCTCAGCATGTACTCGGTTTGGTGCGCAAATACCCAGAAGGGAGGCTCGATACGTCATCAGAACCAAGAAGACGTCGCTGTTGCGTGGTGGGTCGCACATTTGGAAAAGATATCGGCACCTCAAGTATTTCAGGTTACAAGAAACAGCTGCTAAGGTGCGGCCTATGACCCACTGAGGAATTCCGTGGCCACTGAGCACAAGGAGAGCTCTCCTTGGGATATTGTGCCAAAATGGAGAGGCGAAGTTTCCACGGAAAATACTCATCCTCCAGTAGGTATGCAGAAAAGAGCTTCACTGGGTACTGTCTGCAAGTTCTGAGGTCTCATCTATGTATTAAAGCTTGATCAGGAGTCATACAGTCTAAACTTCTAGAGACCACCAAAACACTCAGGCTGACCCCAGGGGACCACCAGCAGACATTTTTCCCCCCTCGTCTGATGTCTAAATATGACATGCAGCTGAGCTGAGAGACGTTTGACACATTTGCATACACAAGTCTAAAGAACCTAAACATAATGTAAAGATTCTATATGACTTATATTCCATAGACACATTTGCCCAAGCCAAGAATCATTTAGGATCCTTTATTTTCACAAGTGTAGTTCAAATGCAGGTTAACCTTGCGTAAGTAAAGCATATTGTTGCTGTCAGACAAAAACCTTGCATTTTCAAAATGGCAACTTTACAAGGCAAGCACAAATCCTTCGTAACGTATAAAGAAGGTTAATGCAAAATGTCCTTCTTAAAAGTTTTCTTTTGCTCCATTCATCGTGAAATGTCAGCAGTTGTTTACAAATTCTGTAAAAATTTACAAAAAAAAAAAAAAGACAAAAAATGGAGATACAAGGTTTTGGTCCGACAGCCATGATATGCAGCTGAGGAATGGTTCTTGTTGACCCAAAAGGCAAAGAACATCTCTGTATCTGAGCTCTGATGAGTGGAGAACAAACAGAACTCCTGGAAGACCCTCAAAGGCTTGGGTTGCCATGTTTGCATGTATACCTGTGTTCTTATGTTCACCATCTTATTCAATGCAGTGTCAGAGAGAGAGAGAGCGAGAGAGAGAGAGAGAGAGAGAGAGAGAGATGTTTGGTTTGCTAATCAATGCGCAAACATTCCAGTTGATTAACACTCCAACACACTTTACTTGAGACCACCACTCAGCCCCCCAAGTCAATAGCCTTTCCATAGATCAGTCCATTTAAACTCTTAGCCGTTATAACGAAGAGTGAGCGCGTTCTTGCTGTTTACCCTCCACTCGCTCCCTGCAGAAGTTGTGCTCGCTGTAAAAAGTTGTCAGTTAGAGAGGAAAGTGGGACAGTAGCCTACCTTTCAGAGCTCCGCGGCCGTCTGCATCAGTTTGCGTGGCCTTAAAGTGATCCCAGCAAAACTTGGAAGCAAAAAAAAAAAAAAGAAAGCTTCGGAGTCGCGAGCTGAAAGCGGAGAGCGTCCCACTGGGGGTTCGAGAATTTCCAATAAAGCCCCCTTTCTGCTGTAGGACACACACATGCAGATGGAGAGAGAGAGAGAGAGAGAGAGGGAGACAGAGAGAGAGATAGAAGCGGGGTGGTCGTCTTCTTCCAACGCGCGCTACTCCTCAGCCGCATGGGCAGAGCGCGCGTGTGGGAGAAGTTTGTCTACAGTGGGCGCTGAGAAGGGGATTCAGCGCGCAGCTCCATGTCTGCTGTCCGGGTCCCGCACGGCCAGAGCTGCTGAGCTACAGAGTGGGAGAATTCAGCTCTCCTCCTCCACCTCCCCCCGTCTCCCCTTCTCCCCCCTCCCTCTGCCCCACACTCCTCGGACCACCCCGAAACAGGAAGTGCACTTTTTGTTTTTCTTGAAGGGGGGAAAAGAGAAAGGCCCAGCGCGAGGCCTGCGCTCCAGCGGCAAGGAGCACGCAGCAGCCGCAAGCGCCTCTTACCTCCGCTCACACGGGGGCTTCAGGTAAAACGCAGTTGGCTCATATCAAACGTGCGGTGAGTTGTTAAAACATCAGCTAAACTCACGAATCTGCCCTCCCTGCTCCTCTAAGACTCCACTTCATTGCAAACAACATTTAACCAATAACAACAATAATAACATTATTATTATTATAATTATATTTACTGTAAATAAATAAAACCTTTTTTTGTTTCCTATAGGAACAACAATGGCGACACCCCTCAGGGAGAAATACATGTTTTCTGAATTATAGGTGTCCTTAAACACAAAAGTAATTAAATCGTGTATGTGTATCTCTCCCCTTAAGATGAAGCAGTTCAAAACCCAGTAGATTTCTACCCTTTAAGTAGAATTGTGTGAAGCTGAGGAGGCAATAGAATGGCTTGGATTGCCATGACTGGACTTAGAAATACCAAAGAAAATAAAAAATATATAAAAATAAAAAATATGCACAAAATATCTTCATTTCACTCTACTTATACTTTAAAAAATAAATTGCATTTGTCAAAAATAAACAGGTGCTGTATTTGTGTTATATCCACACTTTTAGTTATCATACACTCGGATTGGCTCCACTACAACAATACAAACATTGTCACAAAATGTTTTCGTGTAAGACAGCAGATTAATGAAATTATGTTATTCTCAAGACTCTGATGGTTTGTCCAGGACTGGTTGCCCAGTAAATTCAGGTCAAGAACAGACCATTTCATGAGAAAGGACGTCTCCAAGAACACAAGATTTTAATCATATGATCTGCATGTTTCTCTTGCATTTCTCTACAATAAAAAAGAGATTGGACAATTTGACCTGCATGGGAGGTTTGTCAGGAAAAACCTTTGTGCTCCAAAAAGAACATTATATCAAGATTAAAGTTCACCAATAGCCCTGTCTTTACCTATATCTTCTCTAATAATGCACTCTGGATCGACAAATCAATAATAGAGTTGTTTGACCACTGTTGCAACACACATGTGTATCAAATACAGGAGAAGTCCCAGTCGGGAATCATGATGGTAAAAATGCTGTTTATGGCTTGGGGTTGCAGTGCTGCCCCAGGGACTGGGCAGCTTGCAGTTATTGATTCAACTATTAATTCTGCATCATATCAAAGAGTGCTTAAAGATAATGTGAGGCCATCTGTCCAAAAGCTGAAGTTGAATCAGAGGTGAACCTTTCAACAAAATAAGCAAATCCAACAAGGAATGGGTCAGAAAAAAGAAATGGAGGGTTTTGAAATGTCCTAGTCAATGCCCAGATTTCAATTCAGTTTGGTGCTTGAGATGCAACCGCCACTAGCCCCAATCAACAAATATTTTTCCATCTGATGCTTTTATTTAGTTATAAACCCATTATAAATGTCACCTTAACGCAACAGAAATAAAATATTCAAAAATGATCCGTCAGCCTCTAGTAACTAGAGTATTCTAGGGCTTTTTACACACACACACACACACACACACACACACACACACACACACACACACACACACACACACACACACACACACACACACTGTATTACTAAATGATTTATTTTATTTTATTTTATTATTCAGTGGATTTTATTTTATGCTGTCTATGTATTCTAATTCATTTATTACCTGTCTTATTTATTTTAATTTTCTTATTTTTTTTCGTATTAAATCCTTACTGTAAAGCACTTTTAGCTGCTTTTTTTGTATGAAAGTTGCTATGCAAATTGATTTTATATTTGTTGTTATTATTATTAGTAGTAGTAGTATTTATGCTAATTGTGCAGTAAGGTTTTTATGATGTTTGTACTTCTCAGTTGACATATTTAAATTTATGATAAAGTCATGTTGTTTTACTGGGCAAAAGTGTAAAATGTATATGTATATGTTTTATAGTGTATGGTGTGGCAGTGTTAGTTGGGTTTATGTGTATCCAGCATTCTTTATGTGTACACACCATAGAACAGTAGCATTAGATTAGGTAGGATGTTGACTGACCTGTGGTCAGCATTGGGCTATAGCTTAATGTCATGAAATATATTTCCACTTGTCCACAAAATTACCCAAAATGTATTTCGTCACCTGCATTTCAGGTTCACAAGGTTTCTGTCAGACTAATTACATAAAACTCTGTATCACTCAAAAACAGTTGCAGAATGCCATGGAAGAATACAATGTCCATAGTGATGTATGGTGGTGGGAGTGTCCTGATGCTGCTTCATTAATTAAGTGAAGGGGCTGTTACATGATTGGAGTGATGCACCAGAAGCTACACCAATCAGCTATAAATTTAAACTCCCTGCCTAATATTGTGACTGTTCACTGACTGTTCACTTGCTGTCTAATACCGTATATCCCACACTCTGACAATTGTTAGTGTAATGAGATAATGAGATAATCAATGTTATTCATTTCACCTGTCAATGCTTTTACTGTTGTGACTGGTCAGTGTACAAGAGAAAAACTGAATCTTGTAGGTTATGAGAGAGGAAAAGATGGACATTTCAGTAATGGAGCCAACTAACCTCAAACTTAGAGCCAAATTAAAGTCCATTCAAGCCTCATAACCTTGGGAAATTGCTTGCCTGGAGGAATGGGCCAAAAATGAACCACAGTTCTGTAAAAAGCTGATTAATTCTTACTCTAGACATATTGTAGCTGTAGCTGACAGCATCACCTTTGCAACAAAGTTGTGATTTATTTGTCATTTGTGTGGTATGGTAATGATGCATACTTTTATGCATTTATTCATGGTACTTATGATGTTCAAAGGTCAAAAGACACAGTGTGTAAATGATAAATGCACCATATGCATATTAAATTAACCAAAACAACAATGTCGAAGTATTTGTTTCCCCACCCTTTATGTTCATGAGTAGTGTCTTATGTTCAAGAGTAGTCTTTTAAGCAAGTGTCAGAAAAGGTGGTGTTAAAGAGGCATGTGAGCTTCAAAATCCCAGCTAAAAGATGCTACATAGGTTACTGCTTTTGTTATTACTATTGTTTCTCAGTATCTCACAGATCCATATTAATCAAATTAAAAGGATGACACCTCTTTACAAAATGTATCAAATTGAACAAAGAAAAACATAAACCAAAAGAGAACAAATACACACATGGACAAAATTGTTGGTACCCTTCAGTCAATGAAAGAAAAACTCAAAATGGTCACAAAAATAACTT
>JBBPDA010000105.1:22852150-22874516 GCA_037974385.1 Arnoldichthys spilopterus | reverse complement strand
GGGGGGGAGGTGTGGGGGGGGGGGGGGGGGGGAGGGTTTTTTTTTTTTTTTTTTTTTTTTTTTTTTTTTTTTTTTTTTTTTTTTTTTTTTTTTTTTTTTTTTTTGCTACAGTAGCTCTTCCATGCCATCAGACCAGGTTAGCTAGCATTTGTGGTCCTGTGTTGCATTTTGAGAGGGGTTCAAAGGTAGCCATTGTCATGTTTTTACAACCAAACACTTTCAGAACAAAATTCTGAAAGTGTCAGAAATTGAGAAGAACTATCTAACAATGTCGTAGATCATTGTGTATGTTTCAGAAGGGGGTCATCGTCGTACAGTCTACATACACCAAACTTGATATAATACCCAAGTTTGTTAGATGTAGTGTGACTTGCAATAGACATGACATTAATCTAACAGTGTGTCAGTGTCTTTAGTAAAGCTTTGTGGCCAGATCCCTTGGCATTTGAAAGTTGTAGAGAACCGCTGAGCATTTGAACAGGAGCATGATGTATTTTTAACAGTATATTTCCCACAATCTACCCAGAAGCAAGGCTATCAAGACAATGATGGAGAATGCCTGAAACAAAAGTCATTTGTAATACACAAAGCAACATCACAATGGAAGGACAATCAGTTAATATGACAGACAATAAACCTGGTGAAAAATTCGTACATAAGTGCATTCAGAAACAAAGCAAAGATGTCCCATCTTGGGACATTAAAGGAGAAATTAATCAGAGACAGGTTTGTTTGTAGCATTAACTCTGACAACATAAGAAAAATACATGTGATCCAACATTATCAAAGACTATCAAATTCTGTCAAATTAACTAACTAAACAGCACACAAAGTAGCTGGCTTCTACCTTGTGGAACTCAACAGACAGCATGGATGCCACCCTATATGACAAGAAGGAGTACAAATCTGGACACACCAAGCAATGGACAGACCATGGCGTGGAACTGCTGCGTTGACCAATCAATCAATGAAAGAACAATGCCTTGCATATGGTAAGCAATGCCAAATCAGTTCAAAGGCCATGTCAGTGAATCAGATAATAGACTCTAATTCACACAGCAGTAGTGGTGCCCCTGAGTCATTTAACATAAATGAACTGTCACTAAATACAGTTGAATTTGTGCAGTTAGTGCAATAGTGACATAAAAGGCAAAGAAGAGCTGCGCTGTACCTTTACAGTCAATGACAAAGCACTTGAACTCAAAGTGGACACTGGTGCAAAGTGCAGTGTCATTTCAGTTGATACATTCAAGCTGGTGGAAAATGTAAAACAAATTAACAAAAGCAGTCTGCAAAGCCACTAGCATGGAAGAGCTGTAATTGACACTAAAGGGTGACACTGTGCTGCTGAAGTGTCAAACAAGCAACCACAGATTATACAGCCTACACTTTCATGTGGTTAAAAGAAATGTCCAGCCACTTCTTTGGCTACCAGGCTACTTGAGAATGGACTTGATAACTCTGAAAGAGGAAGTTTTTAAGTTGATCTGAAAAAGAAACAAGGCCTTCTCACAAGTGGTTCAAAGACTATGCAGATATTCACTGATCAACTGGGATCACTGCCAGTAATGTACCACATAAATCCTGGATCTTAATGTCACTCCTGTAACCTGCCCCCCGCTGCAGACAAGGTGAAAACACAGAACATGGTGTAACAAGAGGACTTTACACCCATCTCATAGTCCACAGAATGGGTCTCTTCAATGGTGGCCACATACAAAAAGGACTACAACAGAAATTTGAGAATGTACTGATTCAAAAGATTTAAGTGAAGCACTAATGCGTCTTCTGCACCATATGAATACTGTAGAGGGGTTGGCTGCAAAATTGACAGGTGCAATTGTATTTTCACTGCTTGACATGAAATGTTTATTTTGGCAACTCAAACTTATGCCAGATTCCTCACTCTGTACCACTTTCGCCACAGCCATATGGACTAAACACAGCATTGTTCGAGGTCTTCCAGAAATCCATGGACAAGATATTTGCAAGCTATCTATTCACCATAATTGTCAATGACATCATTGACAGTGGAAAAGACATTAAGGAACACAGAAAATTCTATGGAAAGTGCTAGACAGGGTGCCTTTGGTCAAGTTAAGACAGAGTCTACAAAAATGTTAATTTCATCTTAATGAAGTGATCAATGTTGGACATGTCTTCACCAAAACGAGCTGAGGCCTGACCCAGCAAAGATCCGAGCAATCATAGACATTCCTCTGCCTAAGAATGCACAGTTGCAGAACTTTGATAAATTATAAATTGATAAATTATCATAGCAAATTAATTTCCCAACCACAGCAAAGTCGAAGCACCCCTTTTACAGCTGTTGCACAAAAACATAGCATGACTTTAGACAGAACATCAACAAAATGCGCTTCACATACTAAAAAGATGCATCACATCAGAACCTGTTTCAAAATATTATGATGTCCATAAGCCTGTCACTCTCACATGTGATGCCTCACAGCATGGTCTTGGTAGTGAATGATGGAAGTCCTGTGGCCTGTGTTTCATGCATCCTCACTGAACCAGAGAAAATGTATGCACAAACTGAAAAGGAGCTACTGGAAATGGTGTTTTTGAAAAAAGTCATTGAAAAAATAAACCATCACCCACTTATGTCAATCTTGAAAAAGCCTCGGTATAAAACCCCAGCACACTTACAGCAAGTGATACCTGATTCTGAAGTTTTGCAAGTTTGATCTAATATTCGTCTACAAAAAAGAGAAGGAGCTGTACCTGGCAGAGAGACAAAGTACAAAGAGAAAGCACAGCAGGACACCTCATAGAGCAAGAGGATTTTGAAGTGATGATGGTTCAGCATTTTTCATCTACTTGTCAGCAAGAACTTCACGACCACACAGCAGCAAATACTTCTCTCAAACCTTATGCAACAGGATGGATGGCCAAGTTGACTAAGCAGCGTTCCTTACTTATTGAAACAGTTCTTCTGAGATGAGCTTTCCATTGAAGATGGAATCATTGCAGAAAAAAGAATACCTGACGTTGGTACACAGAGATCATCCAGGCACAGAGGCAACTAAATGACATGGATGCTCTCCTGCACAATGCTTGTCCAGGGAAACATGCCCATCAGCAAGTGCCTCCTCAAACAAAAGCCAGTGAACAAGCCAAATAAATCTACACTTACCTGTCAAAGAAGAGAGAAAGACAAAGAGGCTCCACCCACCCTCTCCACAACTCCAAGGTAGTCATGGAGAGGCTCTACCTACCCTCTTCACAACCCCAAGGTACTCTGAATTCAAACAGACAAAGGACATGACAAAATGGGTGTTGTTAAAGCAGCTGCTGCCAAGCCAAGATCCTACCTGGTCAAGTCTGAAGGCAAGGAATACTGTATGAATGGGCAACACCTTCTACCTGTGGCAGAACCACAACCCTTTCTTCCTCTGCCTGCATGGGAAAGTCCATCTTCAGCTGCAGAGCCAGGTACCAGAGAAGAAGGCTCCAGGACTACTCCTAGTGTCCTGATTTCAATATGTTGAACACTCACCCGGTTAACCCACTCCAGCTCAAACACCTACTAGGCCCTCACCTTGCTGCTTCAGATATGGCAGAATTAAAAACTAAAGCTAAAAATATGGCACATAATCAAACTGCACCACACCACAAAAAAAAAGAAAATGTGTTCACAAGGTTACATGATGTGTTTAATGCAGGAAGAGTTCTTCATGTACTGCATAATATAGCAATAGCAATAAGTTTCTGTACATTGTCACTCCTCTGTGCATGGAGGTGAGAATCTCTGTGATTAAGGAGTGAATTGTGGTTCTCTCCTTAAATAAATGTTTTTAAATCCATGTCATGTTGTACATCAGCCCGGTGTTACCTGAAATTGTTTTCTAGCTTTCAATAGGTCATAGTTTATGGTAAATCATGTCAGCCAACCCGCACCACCTTCATTAAAAGCTGGATGCAGTTGTGATGAGTGTATTTCTAATGGTTCTTCAAAATATCCTTCTAAGCAGACAGGTGCATCGGTAGCAACACCTTTTATTCTTTACAGTTGAGAAGCTGTAATGTTTTTCAGATCTATCCATGGTTGAAGTTGAACTGAAGAACACTGCTGAATATTTACTAAAATTAAAAATTCTGAGAAAAATATCTGAAAATATTTAAGGCATTACTGAAAAAAGAAACTAGTTTAAGAGCAGTTTTGGGTGGGGAACTTTTTTACCTTATGGAGTAATTGATCTTTACATCTTATGATCTTTTTGCAAATATTGCTGTGCTATCATAATAGATCAATTTATACCACTATCTATGAACATACTGCCTGGTGTTCTGTATAACACATGGAAGATGGTTAAATTTTGGATAGAATAATTTGTTTAATGTACCTCAACAGAGCAGAAGTTTCTCCATTAGCTCATGGACTAAAAAATTAGTGCTTACCCTTAATTTGTTGTGAATTACAGATCATGGGTCTCTGCTTTGATGTGAATAAATATACAATTAAATGTAATTATGAATTTGAAATATTCATGACTTTATATAGGTCAGGTTAAGCATATTTGTGTGCACATTTTACTTAATAGGCACAACTATTTGAAGGTCCCTTTTTCTATGTATATGAATGAAGTATAGCCTCTTCTCTGGCCATTGAGAGGTGACAGTGAAGAGTAGGCTTGCAGAGTGACTGTGATGTAACTGAGTGGATAAATCAAGGAAGTGGGTCTAGAGTAATGGGATCAACACAAGGCTTTGCGAGTTATTTGAAGTGGCTTGCGCTTTGCATTGTGGGAGGATACTAGTACAAACAGTCTCCATGTAACCTGCTGAGGGCTGTGTATGTGGTTAAAGGTCTTATGGAAGTTTTTTTGTAATGCAAAAACATAAGTAGTCCTACATACATGGACAGGTAAATGCTACAATTGCTATAATTGACAAATACTTACAATTTAAAATAATTAAAAACTAAAACAAATAACATTCTTAATTTCTCATCTATTCAATCATTTACAGATTTTCAGGAGCTACTAGCTGATATCATGTTTACATCTGCATTAGATTTTTCACAAGATTTGAGCCATCTCAAGCCTCAAGTAGCCTGACCCCTACCCCTCTTCCCTGCCCCACCACTCCACCAGGTCCCTGACATCTAGAGAGGGGACACTGTCCCCACTGGCCTGGTCAGTAATCCATTCCTTCCTAATTCTTACAATGCAACACAGCTGAGAAAAGTGTTCTGGATTGTACTGGACTGATGCAGTCTGCTATGCAGGGCAGCCTTGTTGTTCCCTTGTGAGGTCATGTGTCATCAGGTGTTTCAGGAGATCTTGTACTGATGGAGGGAATCCAGGTCAGATCTCTTGGAGAGGTTTTGTGGCTGTACTAGCTGGAGTGAACAGGTTCTCAATGTCATAAGCTAATCACATACCAGTTCTCCGTAACTAAATAATTAAAGGCATAGCTATGAAAAGGTTCAGGAAACAATGCAGCTTGCAATCTTTGCATTTAAAGTATTGCTAGTGTTACTTTAGTTATAATTATGAAGTTAGCATGTACATAACATTTTCCATGCAACATCTTTAGACATTCAGTAGGATACTATATAGTCTGTGTGCCTTTCCCTGTTTTGGTAATGAGAGTTTTTGTACTTCAGTGTGACATATAACCCAGCTGCAAGGACACGTCTCACACCTCATGGTGTGTGAGGATTAACAGGATTGGAGAGTGTGTGTGTGTGTGCGTGAGGCTACGTGTGTTGGATTAGGCTAAATCAGTGGGTCTGTGGGTTAGTGTGTCAGTGTATCAGTGAGTCACTAGGTTTCCCCGGAAGACAGCCTTTTTTCCATTAACAATACAAATCAGAAACTTCCTGGTTGTGTGTACAAATCCACATACTTACGCATGTTCACTTTTACACACACACACACACACACACACACACACAGGTACCCGTAGGTAGGTAATTTCTCTGCTTTCACATTGTTATAGTTATTAACCCCTGATTCCTCGGATTTTCTCCCATTTCTTTTAAGTTCTGTCAGTTCCTCCACTGGTCACACAATACTACCAGCACTGGGAGGGTGAAAGCCATGTGCTCCTTCCGAGTCACGTGGGACCAGCCACTACCTCTTTTTGAATTGCTACTAGCACATTTTTTTCTGGACAGTGTGGCGTACTTCATTAGACAGAAACGCACTGACTGCCAATTCCGCATGGAGGTGGAAGGAGGGCAAGGCCAATTGTCTGCTCTTGGACTCCCAGCTTCCAGAACATGGGTCAAACCAGTGACCTTGCAATGATAGAGCCAGTACTTGGACCACTCGGGAGCCCCCACACTGTGTTTTACTGGATAATTACAATATTAGATGAATGGCGATAGAAGAAGTTCATTACATTTTTTGATGTGGTAGAATTTTAATAGAATCAGTGGAAGGCTTTGTAAGTTATTTAAAGTGGCCTGAGCTTTTGTTTTTACCTCATAAAAAGACTACATGCTCAGACTAACTTATTTTGAGGCTCACAGAATTTGCACTTAATTTTCATTTAATAAATCTCCGTTTTTTTCAACCACGTTCACCTGCGCTTGCCGTCAAAACAACCATTCGTGACAGAACAAACCACCCAGTATGACGGCAGTAGGAGGACAACATTACGAGCTGTTCGCGGCTGGGGTAATCGAGGGAGCAAGCCAGAGGAAGGATGGAAACTCCTGGATGAGTTAAAAAATGGCCAGGAGATTTCCGGGGAGGAGAGGCTTGAGACGCTGGTGTTGTGGGTACAGGAGCACCTTAGAAGAGCATTAGCCTCAGACACCGGCGAACCAGCTGAGTTCCCTGGAGAGTGCATTCCTTCTGGGAGCAGCAGGCGCGTGATGTAAAGGAGGTCTCGACCCAAACGTCGGCGAGGGCACTGAGGGTGACGAGGAGCAGCGGTACTCAAACGCCAGCGAAGCTGAAACAAACTGAGTTGGAAGGCTCCGTCTCCGAGCCGCTGACATTGCTGCCCGTCGCTTCAGGAAGCCCCGTCCACACGTCAAAGAAGCAGCCGCGCTCCGCGCAAGCCCCTACGTCGATGGCATCACCAAACAGCTCCAGCCACGCATCTCGGAAGCAGCCATGCTCCACTCCCGCCTCCACCTCAGAGGCCTTGTGCTGCTGGGGAAGCCCTCCGGCTTCCTCAGTGACCCGGAGGCTGGGCACGGTGACGGAAGGTGAAGGAAAATCATTAAAGGTGCTGAGACTCAGGGACTCTGACTAAGCCTGGTATTCCTACTCCAGATGCAGTCCCAATGACCCTCTCTCAGGAGGTTATAAAGACCATCAAGAGGACAATGGACAGGGAGTTGTCAGATTGCACTTTCACCTATAAGCCTTGAGAAATTAAGACATAGTCAATGATTGATCTAGTCCCTTTTTCACCAGCTTTTCTGCCTTTTGCAAGATGGAAGAACATGGAACAGAAAGATGAAGTAAAGAACTGTCTCCTCACCCTGATGTGCCCAAACTCATTACTCACTTCAAAGCTCCTACTAGACAGTAACAAGATGATGAATGCAACCTCAGTGTTGTCAGGTGTTCACAGCACACAGGAATTCATAGCACTTACTGAAACACTATACCTGTCTGTCATGTTCACAGTCATATCAACACAGTTCTCACCGTTTACTTCCATTGAATATTTTAGCAGACTGAACTGGACTGGACTTGCTCCCCCTATACAAGCTAGAGTAGAAGCACTTCAGCTGTTGTGCCAGTTGTTTGACAGCCTCTGTGAACTGGTTTAGGTAGTCTTGGTTGAGTTTCAGGACTATATCTGACTTTTGACTGCTTTCACATTTGAATATTGCTTACGCTGTGTCTGTGTTTGCTGGCAGTTTCCTGTGTTAAATTGGCTCACAAGGTAAAAAGACATCCGAACAAAGAACAAATATGTAGACAAATGACAAATCCCAAGACAAGGAAAATCTTTTGGGAAAAGAGGAACAGAATGTATTGCATAGAACTTTTAAGACCTACCAGAGTCTAGCTTAGTCTCTCTCATAACCATGCTTTAGGTTGGAGAGTCAGTGATTGTTTTGTGACAGGGCTTGTGTGTTTAAGATTTGTTGTTTGGCTGATATTGGTTTTGTAAATATGCACATATTTAATCCACCCAGCAGGGAGCTATTAACAGTGCAGAGGGAGTGGTGTAGTGGGACAGTATGGTATGACACTGGTACCTGGGCTAGGACTTGAACCTGTGACCCTCCAATCAAAAACAAACAAAAGACTAAGACCATGACAAGGAAGAATATGGGAAAAGAGGAACAGAATGTATTGCATAGATTTTTGCATAGACTTCAAGAGTGGAGGAATGCAATCATCAAAGAGGCAGAGTCTCAGGGACTCTGACTAAGACTGGTATTCCTATTCTAGGTGCAGTACCAAAGGTTCTCTCTCAGAAGATTATCCAATTAGATGACTAAGGTCATCAACAAGACAATGAACAGGGAGTTGTCAGTTTGCACTTTCACTAATAACCCTTGACTGACCTAGGCCCCTTATCACCAGCTTCCCTGCCATTTGCAGATGGAACAACATGGAACAGAAAGATAAAGTAAAGGATTGTCTCCTCACCCTGATGTGCTCAAACTCATTACTCACTCCAAAGGTGCTTCCTGACAGTAACAAGATGATGAATGTAACCTCAGTGTAGTCAGGTAGGACTCTGCATAATGTATATTTTAGCACCGTTTTATCTGGCTGTGGAGTCAGTGGAGTCATTGTGGAGTCAATTTAACAACATGCCTACAGTCACAGAGACCTGCCAGCTGGAGTCTGCCAGGTCTCTGCATCATAACAGTTAACAGTTAACAGTAAAGATGCAGAGACCTGCCAGGGTCCAGCTCATATCTCTGATTCTCACATGTAATATTGCATAATAGCTAACGTAGCACATTCATCTTCCAACTGTGCTTCAGGTTGGAGAGTCAGGGGTTGTTTCATTTATTATTTGCTGTTTGCCTGATTGTGGTTTTTACTGGTTATTAACTGTTTTTTAAAAAAAGAAGTATTTATAAACAGTGGTAAGAAGAAAAGTCTTTCTTGGGATAGTGTAAGTGTTTAACAAAAATAATCCAACTTAAATATGAATTAATGTAGCTACATGAGTAAGAATAAAGAAGGGTCTGATTTGCAGAACATGTTTGGGTTTGGGGTACATTTTGTTTTGTCCCATGTTTAAGCAGTGTGGGGTGTGAAAGAAGAAGCTTTAAGATCATGTCTAACTTGTGGTGTATGATCCCGTTCTCTTTGTTGCTAGCCATTTTAAGGAACATTCCAGCATGGCAGTTTGGGTAAGGTGCAAATAGAGATAGTGTGGGGATGATTTTTAAGGACCAACTGAGAAAAGGAGTCAAGGTAATTTTATTTATATAGTGCTTTTTGCTAATGACATTGTAAAGCAGTCTCTAGTGTCTAGTTAGCAGTAGTAAAACCAGTAAGAGTCTAATTAGTAGCAGCTGCTTCTGCTAGAGTCCATATAAGTAGTAGTAGCTGTGGTTAGGGTGTTGAGCAGCACATGCAAGTGGTCCATGGTAGTCAAACTGGCCTGGAAGACTGGAGTCTCTAGTTAGCAGGTGCAGAATCAGATTAGTGTCTGTGGTTAGTAGCAACAGTCTGTATGAGTAGTAACAGCTTTGGTCAAAGGAGCACATGTAGGTGATTCATGGTCGTCAATCTTTAAGATTTTGTGGCTGTTTGAACAAAACCTTCTACAGATCTGTTACTTAACAAGAAAAAAAACTTTTTACCATTTAATGGAGGTTAATGTAACAATATTATTTATATAATTTTGGACTATTTCTATTGGTTCAGTCATCACAACATTACCAAATAGGGCATAAGGCAACTGGTTTCCGAATTGAACAACAAATGACAAAAATGGAGCTAATATGTTATGTTCAGACAGTGACGACATGGATTTAGAAACAAAATAGGAATTATTAACTTTTGATAGTTGTTCATGTAAATATACAGTTCCAGATTTGCACAAAGACCCAGTGTCAGTCATTTGTTCTTATGGAACACAGTTAGTTTAGGTGTTGCCAAAAAAAAATTGACGAATGTTTACTTGGCAAATATAGACGGTCCATAAAAAAACCAATTCAAGTGTTTGCCCAAGCAAACACGCTCTTTGCCTTTCAGACGTTATTGATTTTGAGTCCTCAAAATCAATAATGGGGCATACAGAGATACCAATGTGGCAATCAATTATTTGAGAAGTGATAATATACTTTGTGAAACTTGACAGGCATCAGAAGGAGCACTGTGCTTTACCATCTTTTGTTATTGGAAGAACATTTTAGTGCCATAACCTGTTGTGATGTTTAATGAGGCTGTATGTCAGATACTATGACATTTATGACTGTTTACTTTGATGAAAACTTTAATAAAGGATATGCTGCAACAGGTAAAATGTAACATTTTTCATTTATTTTTTTATATTAATAAAATATAAAACTTTCAACAGAATCACAATGCGAGATTACAAGATTTTCAATCTATGTAAGAAAATACTTTGTTACAAAATCAGACAAATTACATGAAAAAATAAATTAATGAGTAAAAAACTTTAACTTTTGTTAAAGTTTTGTAACTTCAACATTTGCATTTGGTCATAACTTACTGTGTATATTTAACTTAAATCAATGAAACATATATGAAACCAAAATGATGTACAAACATATGTGGACGTCAGACTTGATATGACCTGATTTGGATCGCATTTTTTAAAAATAAATTAAAGCAGATTTTAACAAGGGGAACCACAAACATGTTTTATTTGCAGTTGTGAGAGAGAATGGTTCTGTTCCTCGAAGTCCTATCTGCATGCAGCTCAAGCATGCAGTGATGAATTCTGAAGCCTTATAAAAGTCCATCATTAAAAAGACTTTGTTCTTTTTCAGTGAGCCTGACCCTGAAATCAATAGAACTGTAAACATGGAAAATGATGCAAGCTATGATGCCATAACCCCGAGACCAGCATAAGCCCATCCTCTAATGTATTGCAGAGGAGGAAGTGCTTTAGCAAAAAATAACCAAAAGGCAAAAATTTGGGGGACAAGCACAGGATTCTATTTGTCTTTTTAGGTTGTTGTAAAAAGTTTCTCTGTTGGAATTTAAATTCCAAAGATACTGTATTGTTTGCAAAAAAGGCATCTCTAAATAAAAGTAACATGTCTAAAGATAAATGTTTTAACTTAACACACCTGCACAAAACAATAAATGCACGCACAAAAAAATTTGACGTAAACAAAACAGTACACAAAAGCCTTGAGAACTTTAGTAGAACATTAGTACAACATTTGAACGTTTTGTTTGAATATGCAGACTCAGGCAGAATCTGATTCATCTCTCTCCCCAGAACTTTAACATCAAACAGCAAGCATGTTACATTTGCCCGTTTACCGCCATGTCTTTTTAGACTTTCGCTTGAGCGTGTGGCAATAGCTAAATGTTTACCCATCTCATTGGGTAACCAGGCAGAGGTCAGGCCAGTGGCCTCAGTCAAAAACTGATCAAACAGTACAGTGAAAGGCCCAGAGTATCACATATTCACCACAGTGGCTTTGATTCACCTGAGCTCTGATTTTGTCCTTTTTGTTAATATCATATAAAATAGTTATAAGCCCTCTTTTGAACTGCGTAAAAAGCATGATGCTTCTTTGAAGCATTTTGCTCCTAAGCTCTTTAAACACATTAAGTGGATAAATACAATTGCATCATGCCATTCTTGCATATAAAATGACTACATATGTGTCCATGATCTCAAACCACAGCTTCATGGTAAAAGTGCCTTTTGCAACACAAACTTGTCCCTGATCCTGCATGTCTGTTTTTACGTGCACCCGCAGGACTCCACGATCATGTCTGGGACATCGGTCTTTACGATGCTGTGCTGTGAGTTAAAGTAGACCATGGAGAGCGGGCGTCTCTGAATTGGCACACAGCATGATGAGACGGCCGTGTGGATGCCATTCGCCTTCAGCTGGCTGAAGACAGTGGCATGGAAGGAGGAGGCAATGCCCGGTGAACCGGCCAGATGCTGTGGGCACTGGCCCATGCAGTAGTTCATGTGGTAGCCCTCGGGTGCAATGATCCAGTCCTGCCATTGAATGTCCCGGAACTTGATGTAGAAGTCCTTCTTACAGCAGACACTGACGTCGTCACCGCAGCGCAGCGAGCGCTTGCTCAGAGCATGCTTGGATTCGTCATCCCGGAGGCGCACCTGTGCCACCAGGAAGGGCTGCTGGGAGGTGTCGGTGCTGCCCCGGCCGCACAGGTTCTGGCCGCCATCCTCACAGTGCACTTCCAGCCGTAGGCGCCGCTGCCCACCATCCAGGAAGGCCTGCAGAGTGCTGGTGACAGGGAAGGTGTGCCAGCCACCCCGCGTCACCTCCACACTTCGCTGGAGAAGCAGGGTGCGATTTTCAGCTTGCACTTTGCCAGACAGGTAGACTTGGGCGGAGACGCGGGAGGCAGGACGTGGGCCATCCGCTGGACGCACGTACAGCCACAGTGAGGACTGCAGCACCTGCACGCTCTGGCCACGCTCCTGCAGGAACTGGAAGGACAGGCTGGGGTCTATGCCACTGGAGTCCATGTTATCTGGAGAGAAACAAGGAAGAGGCTTTTAGAAAGCAAAGGTGTGAAAGGTCGAATTATGGATGTATCGCAGGAGAAAGGTGAAGAGAGGGTGGAGGAGAAGCATCATAGGCGAGGGAAAGAAATGAGAGGTGTTGGGTTTGTCACAAGTATGCAGCAAAATCCCAGTCATGATGGTTACTGAATAATTTATTGGAATCATATGGGTATCAGTAGAAATTTGCTTGAAAAAATAACATTCAGACAGATTTGACTGCAAATTGAGACCTATAATTGATGATTTATTTGTTGTGCTCTAGAAGAGCAGATTGTTTAGGTAACCATGGAGTTTTGTGCTAAAATGCTTAGGTTTTTCTCATTTTACCTCATTTTTTAGCTTATGGAATTAAATAGAAGTTATATATACAAACTGTATTTTTCTAGGTTGATGTAGCCTCAATTTCTGCATTTTTTAGTAAGTGTTTTTGTATCAACATTGGCAGATAAGCACGTTAAAAAATATATCAAATATCCCAATTGGCCTACAAATCCTGCATCAACACTTCCCTACCTCTTATATTATTATTTTTATTATTCTTATATAATTAGTCTTATTATTATATTGCTCATGGAAAGAAAGAATATAAGAACAGAAGAATGACTTTATAAACATATCACAAAATGTTTAATATAGTTAACACAGTTCAATAAGAAATTTGTAAAGCAACTTGTATTTGACTCAGGACGGACACCTGTTACTTCCTAAAAGACTACAGGTAGAATGAAAAATGCACTGAATAACTGGATTTGAATGTATAATCTGTGATCTATCTATGTAATGTTAGTGTTCCTTATTGCCACATATATCAAAATATAAGCATATAAACCAGCAGAATTTTAACACAAACATGATTAAAAGTTAACTAACAGAATGATCTATGTTTGGATCAATTAAATAGCATAAATTACTTATTTTTGATGTTTAAAGATAGTTTAAATATAAACAGGCTGTTTACAACTGTTGTAAATTGTGAATTTCTATTTAAACTTCTTTTAAGCTTCTTCGGTGAAGTGAAGTGACTATTTGTCATTGTCACTGTGTAATCTAACTACTGTTTGGGCAAAGTTGTGCCACTTTTAGCTGTGGCACTGGTATTTTGGTTTTACTGGGATCACCTAGTCAAAAGTATTTTTTTTTAAGTTTTAGATGTGATCAACTCAACATACTGTTAAAAGTTTACAGTGTGGAGATAATACTCTTCAAGTCGAACGTCCCCCTGCTGTGCGAGGGGACATGTCAGTGAGCTCGTGCCGGGTTTCTCGGCTCCAGTCCTGGGGATCAACCCGCCTCCAGCAGCCTGGAACAGCAGCCCAAAAACGCGGGCAGGTCCCCGGGAGTGGAGCCGAGAGCCGCTGACGGTGAGTCCTTCCTTACCTGTGTCTGCAAAGCTGACAATCTCGTACGCCTGGTCGTTGAGGCGCGAGCTCGCGGCGCCGTTGTCCAGCTCGATCGTGCCGTCCGGCCGCACGCGCCCCGCGTGCAGCTTGCGCAGCGCGGTGGCGAGCGCAGCGCGCGGCACCGTGTGCGTGATGTTGGGCCTCTCGCGCAGGTGCAGCTTGTTCAGGATCTGCCGCTTGGCCGCCTCGATGAGGAAGCTCTCGTCGGAGCCGCCGTCCGGGGACGGTGAGGGCGCGAAACACGTGGCGCACGCGGCGGCCGCACCGCCGAGACCCTGGAGCAGCACGAGCGCGCCGAGCAGCAGCCGCGCGGGCGCCGAGCCGACGTGTGACCGATCGCCGGGGACGGGGGAGATGGGCAGAGAGGACAGCATGTCGCCAAATCAGTCGGACCAGTCTATGGAAGGTGCGAGAGCCCGGAGATCGGGAGGAAGAGGAGGACGCACTCCAGACGCTGTGAAGGGCGACTGATGCCCGGAGCGCGAGAGAACTGGGGTAATCCACCAAAAGTTGTGACACGCTTAAGGGACGCGCCAATGGAGTTGGCCGGAGTCACGGACGCGCGCGCGCGCGCGCACAGACACACACACACACACACACACACACACACACACACACACGCACACGCACACAAACAAACAGAGCGGTGGTGCACGCGAGCGATACGTGAAGTGCGTAAAGTTGATCATGTACTCCCGTGTGCTCGCGAGGACAAGCGCTAATCTGACAAAATAGTCTCAAGGAAAAAGTGCAGTAAGAGTCCGGATTAGACACCCAGTCACTTGCCGGAAATTTCACCGGGGCTGGGACTGTGAATGGAGGTATATGACAGTAAATTTGGGGATGGGGGGTGGTGGTGGTGGTGGTGGTGGTGGTGGTGGTGGTCTTGGCGTGAGCTGAATTTAGTGAAGCATGTATGACATTGTCAGGCCTGTGTGTCTAATATGCAATTAGCCTACTTACACCAGTCTTGCTGGGGTTAAATGTCTATGGCCCATAGAATAACGAAGACACAGGAAATCAAAGCCCCTCTCCCACACATTCAGCACACCGTGCTGCAGACCAGCTCCGTTGAGCCCATTCAGCTTCATGGATGAAGTCACTTTACCTCAGGATAAAGCTGTATGTGGCAATATTTACAGGGTCCCACATCATATTGAATTGATCTATAGGAGACTATAGGAGACCTTTAGAGCAGAAATGTCAATAATAATAATAATGATTATAGATAGATAATAATAACACAGTGCATAGTGCTTTTTATACAAAGAATGCAGTGAAAAGAATGAAATAGTAACAGACCAAGCAGCAAAACAAAAATAAACAAAAAATACCAAAGGGCATAATTATAAGATTATTAAAAGAATGGATTAAAAAATAAATAAATAAGAAATTTGCTGATAATAAGCTATATAAAGTGACAGAGAACTGGAACTGTAAGAAGGTGCTAAACCATTAAGAGCTACATGGACTGGAACCTTTCTACAACATTTTAAAAGTGGTTTAGCTGATAAAACCTACTTTTTCAAGTTTCGAAGCGTAATTTGAGTATAGACCTGTAATTACTTAACACAATACAGTCTAGATTTGGTTTCTTTAACAGCCCTTTCACAGCACCATTTCAAATGCATTGGGAATTTACCAGTCTCAAGAGATGTGTGAATTATTTTTTAGAACAGTGAAAACACGATTAAAGACATTTTTTAAAAAAGAATTTAGTAGAGATGGGGTTAAGACTGTCTGGCAGGCTACGGAGCTCTGCCTTAGCCTGTAAGATGAGTGCTAGAGAAACAGAGACAACTCCTAATTGAAGAGTTCTGTTTGTTTATTTCAGCACCACTCTGCTTCCTCACCCCACTACTTGCAGTCGCCCTTTTCTCCCCTGTAGACTGACCTCTGGTTGTGCCTGCTGTGCATCTCTGTGTCAGTTAGAAAGAGCAGCTTCTGTGTTTTTAACAGTATTGGAAATAAAACATTCTAGACCCTGATATGCTCTAACACTGTGATATCACCCAAAGCTAGTTCAGGTGCTGCCTGAACCTGTAGTCTGTGCATCTCCTGCAGCAGCCTATTTTTTCCCTCAACTTTTGTCCAACAAGCCCTGTATACTTAGCTGGTAGTGCCCCTGCCACCTACAATAGGACTAGTAGTTTCCAGAATCCAGTGTTTGTGAGGTTGAGCTAGTAGCACATTCAGTTAATTTTCAGCTAATCATGGTGCTAGTCAGTCCTAGTGCTAGTTCATATTGAGCTAATATGAGTTAATACTAGTTCAAGCCTATCCTCTTAGCTACTAGTTAATCTGAACATGAAAATACAAAGTATGAGCACTTCTAAAGGCAAAAATATGAACTACTGCCCAATCTTCAGTTGTGTGTATGAACTACTAGCCATTTTAGCTATAGGATATGGCTAACAAGTCAATTATAGTGCAAGAATAACTAGCCGACGTAAACACAAGAAAAAAAAACCTAAAGGCCAATCCTGAGTGTATTAACAGGAAGCGAGACTTGTCGGAATACAGGTAGGAAAAATAAATAAATAAGACCTGGCACTGAGAGAGCTAAGTCCAGCTCCTGACCTTTATCCCAATGACCTCCATCCTGCCACAGATCCAAACCAAACAGTGGAGCTTTAGGAAAGCATAAGGCAACACGTGTGTTGTAAACATAATGCAATCCAAGCTCTTCACATCCATGGGAAAAGCGGCTATAACCTGCTGGTTTGGAGAATGGAGGTCATCAATATTCACTATTCACTTTGCCACTGTTGACCAGCATGTTCATCTGCATGCTGTCTATGCAGCTGCTTTAAAAATAAACAATGATGTAAATATATCAACAAAAACAATTAGAAAAAATTATAAAATAATTATACTATTTTAAATGTGGGCATTGTCATTTGTGCAAAATCTACTTTATACAGCCATGTATACCTAGTTTGTTATTTTGCACACATTTTCCCATGTCCTGCATGTGTATATGTGATTTCATATTAAACCTGCTGATTAAGGCAACAGGCCTAAAGGCATCTCAAAATGTTCCATGAACTCATGGACACTTTCACAGCTTACTGACAGGCTGAATGGCCTCACAGCTTGAAGTCGCCGTCTAGCAGCCATATGTTGGAAGTACAATAAATCTGGGACACAGAAGGCCTGAGTATGGTGGCTAAAAGGATGTAGACTTTCTGCTGTAACTCATTTCAAAACGAATTTTGCTGTCCAGTATCCTAAGGCAGTGGTTCTGTACCCCACTGTCAACCCACTTCTCAAAGTTGTTAGAGCTCCCTGTCCTGACACATCTGATCAAGCACATAGACTGTATAAAGAAAGTTCATCATGAGTTGGATCACACACTAAGCCTGTAATGGCACCGAGTTCGGCAACTGAGAAACAGTGCCTTAAATGACTTTGACTGAGCAACTCTGAGATATTTCAAGTTAATGTAATCCTTATATTGTAGAGTATGAAGAGAGAAAAAACTCTCACTGCCATCATCAGGTCACAATGAGCAAGTTGAATGGGTTATTCTTATAGGTACTACTGTGAACACACACACGCACAAACACACACACATACGCACACACACCCACACACACATACACACACAAAAATAAATACATTAAATGTGACCTTACATACTGAATCCATGTTTAATGTTGCACTCCTACATGAACTAAAACAAGGAAAAATTTGAATTTATCAAAGAAACGTAATATTAAAAACTGCTACACAGCCTGATTTGTGCCCTAAATTTGTCACTATGAGACACCAATAGCAGTTGTTGCAGTTGCAGGGCCTTTGACATCTCAGTCGCCCTCTAGAGGCCTGCTGTCACCTCACTGCACAAAAAAAGACCAGTCAGACTGCAAAAGTTGTAGGCTGTTTCTATTGCACAAACCCTGCACCCTGTTGCATCAGAACCTGCTGTTAGTACAATTTCATTCTTCCGTTGCATTAAGTGATTTACACCTGTACCATAACACAGTTTAGATTTTTTTTTTCCTTACACAGAAAAATCCACAGCCTACTTAAGTCAAGCGTGTGGTATTTCACAGTGTCAGGTCATGTGACAGAAATGAGAATGAAGCTGATAGTGTATACTTGAATTCTGTGCTGTAAGTTGTTTGCCACCATACTTGGCAGGTGCTGATGTGTGGAATAAAACATTTTCTTTCTTCATGATGAATTTTTTTATTTAGTTATTATTGATGCACAGTTTGTATAGAAACACTTTTGCATCATGCTTCCACGCAATGACTGCTGAGCCTGTACCTTGGACTATGGCATTCAACAGTCTACTCTAGATTTAGTTCTAATAAAGAGCTGAATGTTGTTGAACATGATATTACTGAATTAGCTTAGATAAAAGTGGCCTCTAGAGTGTATATCTGCATTCTGTGTAGTTCTTTTCTGAACATTGAATTTAAGGTATTTTGAGCATTTTTTCTTTACAGAATCACAAAAAACAAACACTGACAGTAATCTGTTACACCCTACCCACCTGGACCAAGCAGAGGGGCAAGTGCTCAGAGGTAAAAGCACATGGATTAAAATTTAAGCTACAGCACAACCAGCACAATTATTGCAACCAGGAGATATTTTTTACAAACACAGCTTATAGTTCTGATTGGTTAATTCACACTAAGAAAAGTGATAGTCACTAAAATGTGATTACAATGTTAATGCACACAGTGAAGACATGGGTTACCTCACTTAAGCATAACAGGTCTGTGGATGAGGAAAGGTTACATGTAAATCTGATAGCAAGGCTTTCATTATATGTTGGATGTTCACATGAATGATTTTTTTCAAAAACATGACAGCAAAATGATCATTGTCAGACCAAAAACGAGAGGAAGTAGACCACCATTCACCTTTCCAGTTTGGGCTGGACTCACACACACACACACACAGACAGACATACACACGTAACAAACAATGCCAACATGTCAGCTTGCTGAAGAGAGGCAATGTGCATATTTAGCTATAGATTAATCTACAGAAGGCCAACTAACATGGTCTTTAAGAATAGCATTGTTGTGCTGGAGCTGATTGGCATACAAAACTGACCTCCAGCTTCTAAATAACTTATAGAGATGATTTTTTTGCTTTTTTATTATATATGTTTTTTTTATCTGGCAGTTTTCTGCGGTGCTTACCTTTAGAGAGCAAGTAGTAGGAATCTATGAAGCTGAAGTTGGTGAAAACCAAGCATTAGAGCGATTATTAAAAGTGAGAGTGCTATTTTAGTCATCAATGGAAAGGAAGAGCATTTGCCATGTATTTAGAGTAGGGTGATAAAAAGCAGCAACTTGTTAGATACTGAAGGGTGCTATAGGCTAGCTGTACAGCACATTGGTTGCTTTAGGAGACTGGGGATTTGAAGCGTTTGGACCCAGAAATCGCAATTCTTTTTTTTTACAACTCTTCTTCTGCTTTTGGGATTTTGACAAACAGCTAATTCTCATGCTCAAGTGACTAACTGGATAATACTGTTGTTATCGCATGACATTCTGCTTGCGTTGAGTCTTATTATTTTCTGCCTTCCAGTATCTGATCCAGAGTTCTGAGCCAGTGTTGTCAATGTTACAGATACCATGGAATGACTGGGACATCTCTACCAATTTTAGCCCTTCCCTTACCCAAAGAAAGAGAGAATGAATGAAAGAAAGAAAGCACTCAATATAAAAATTCTTTATCACTACATAAAAGCTTGTCTGTTTATAATTATGAACATTATTTTGTTTAGTTTTTTTCTGGCTAACTGCTTTTGCTGCATGCTGGCAACAACGTTCTCATTTGAGTGTATAACAGTGTTGCGTCATGCTTCCACGCAGTGTTGGGAGAACCTGTACTTTGAACTGATGAACAATAGAAAGGATTCTAAATTTACAGGTGGCCTCATACGCTGTTGACTGTAGAGCAAAGGTCACATGAACCTTCCAACTAAGAGCACTATTAGCCTGCACATGTACCGATACCTTGATGACATCGCTATCATGATGTCACCTTAATGACTCATATATTTAATGTACTGTACGGAGCTGCACTGTAGGTAATTTACAGTAGTCCTACAATAAATGTACCAACCTTGGATCAGCTGATTATATTGACTACATCATTCTGTTTCACTTTTAAAAGCACACCTATTCAGATAATCCTGAATAATGAGTGAACAGTGACACTAGCCCTGGAGAGTTACTGTACAGATGGACATTTTTACTACAACAGACACAGAGATGAATTTATGAAGAACCAGTTTATTGGCTGATGAATCTGCATGAGCAACCTGAAGGCTGCAAGTTACCATCCCAGCTGCCTCTGCACTTGTTCCATAAAGTATACTCCAAGGGTCATTTCTGAAAGACATTCAGCCACATAGGCATTTTTTGCCTCAAAGGCCGTAGGTAGGGTTGCCAACACTCAAGGATCAACTTTGGGACTCCAAGCACTTGGCAGAGTTCTCCTGTTCTCATCGATAGTAGTTTTAATATTTAAAACATATATGAAAACAAAATCAGATTAAAATACAGTCTGAGTTGGAATTCCTAGTTATAGATAAATCTACTGCAAACACATTTTGTCTTCCTGGATAGTCAGTTATATAGGCAGCATATGATTTTGATATCTTACATTCTATAGAGCATTCAGTTGTGTTTGGTTCGTGTGTGTTTTCCTGTTGTGCAAAGCCTCCACATTAGAACACAGTAAACGACTCAGAGAGAGGACTTACATGATCTGAAGTGGTGGAGTCCAGATTCACATTCAATTTGATGGGAGAATCCAGGCAGATTGTAGACAGGCACATGTTCTGACAGAGCTAAGAACTAAACTTAAATGGGCATAATCATATACATTCGGAGCAGTGGTGGTGTAACGGTTAGGGAGTTGCCCCTGTGACTTGAAGGTTGCCGGTGAGCAAGGTATGGTACCCCAATCACTGCTCCCTGGGCGCTGCCCACATCAGCTGCCCACTGCTCCTACACAGATGGGTTAAATGCAGAGGTCACGTTTTGTTGTGGTGCACTGTGTGGCGTGTTCACAATGACAATTACTACTAAATAATCACTTACTCACTTCAATATGTACCATGATATTTCAAATGTTTGATAAGTTGGAATCCCTTGGGGACTCTTGTCAAAGCTAAAAATGTCAAATGATAATTTGTATAGGCTTTATAAGTGGAGAAATCATTATTTATGCTGACATAGGGCCTAAAGATTTAACAGTCTATGAACATAAACTGTTTTTATGGTTCTCTTTTATGACAAGTGATAGTGGTAATCAGATTTATGGTAGCCGTAACATCACAACACCATGCCTGTACATAAAACTACTTATTTATTAATCATTATTTATTGATTGATTAGTAATGTCATACCACCCTTACCACATACTTTCTGATTGGGTTGTTACTGCCACTCCTGCAATACTGCACACCTATTTTGCTCTCTGATTGGCTAGTTGAATTTTCCCTCTAGAAAAGAATAAATTAGCTAATTTTTTTTAAATCTTGCATACGGCCTAAGGTCATCTACATGTACACGCGTGCCACATTATACAGAATACTTTAAAGATGACTTGGCAAGCTGCAGACTTTGCTACTGTGAATTTTTTATTGCATTGCTGTAGAGTTTTATAGATACTACAGAATACTACAAGTCTGACATTTTTATCCTACTGTAAAACTCTATTGCAAATAATTTGTGTCCATTGTATACATTTGAGTATAACCCACATGCATTTCATTAAACAGTCATGTGAATGATGAAAAAAAAGTACATCTTAACAAGCAAACCACAGTCTAAAACAGTGCCAACAGATAAAGTGTATATGATCCAACAAATGACACATTAAACTAACATTCTGTAGTTATTTTGGTAATTTAAATAAACAAAAAGAAACTAGTCAGTCACATGGGAAAAGTAAGCACACCCTTACATGTATCTCACCAGTCCCTTAAATAAGAAACAGATGTTCCAGATTATGTGCAATTGATTAGATAGAGTCCCCTGCAGGTGGAATCTGTCTTGTTTAAATCTGGCATCTAGGGTTTGATGTCCTTTTTAGTCCAGAAGTGTATGGTGTATTTAGGCCAAGATCTAAACAATTCTCTAAGGTCCTCAGAAATAAAGGCTGTGAATGTCAAAGAGTCTGGGTTTGCCTTGGTTGAATATCAAAGTGTGCTTGAAGAAAGCCCAGATTTGAACCCCATTGAAATATTGAAAGTGAAAGTGAAAGTGACTCTTTGTCATTGTGAACACACTCAAGCACCACAACAAAACGTGACCTCTGCATTTAACCCA
>JBBPDA010000105.1:22803242-22823120 GCA_037974385.1 Arnoldichthys spilopterus | reverse complement strand
CTCTCTCTCTCTCTCTCTCTCTCTCTCTCTCTCTCTCTCTCTCTCGCTCTCTCTCTCTCTCTCTTTCTCTCTCACTCAGCCGGTGGGGTCTCTACAGCCCTCTCCACAGCCTGTCTCATACTCCAGTCCTTCCTGCCCTCAGGTCATCCTGCCTGTCTCTCCTTCTCAGCAGTATAACATGGTACTACTGCCCTTTCCTGCTCTCCCTTATGTCTCCTTGCTGGTTCTTCATCTTCTTCCCTAAATTGCGTGGTCATCTTAGTAGTGTGACAGGTCACCTAACCAGTCTTCCTCTGTACCGGTCAAAGGTTTAAACGCACCCAACTGAAGATGTTTTCTGCAATTCGAAACACGTTTTAAAAGTATATAGTCTTAAAAAATGCTTTTAAAACAATAATAAATGAATGAAGGTTGTGCCTATGAATTTATTTACATGTTCAAAATTTGAGTGCTCCCAACAAGCAGTTTTCCCTCTGCCGTTAAATGAAGGCAGTGCAGATCTGTGAATATTTCTATATGATTTACATTATAATATAATGTTTATAGAGCGGTTGCGCTTGGGATCAACAGTAGTAAAAAGTTTCCTTTGTGTTCCGTTATGTAGAATTTGAAACCATTCAACGACAACTAACAGCTTTGGTATTGCCCTGTTGTATTTGTAATCCCATCGCATGTTTCTCTCTCTCTTTGTCTGTCTCAGGCTGATGAGTTGACTCCCGGCTTTGGGCAGATGTCTTTAAGCCGTCAGGGCTCCAGTGAGGCCCCTGAGCCGGCCAGCCTGTATCAGCCTCCCCCTGCCGTCCTGTCCCAGCACCCGCCACCGCAGCCAAGTTACATCATGCCACCTCCGCCCTCTGGGTACCAGCCGCCCACGCCTCACCCACACCCCCCTCCGCCCCCCACCCAGCCTGTGCTGCAGACAGCGCCCCCTGCACAGGGCTACATGCAGCCCCCTCCACCGCCTCAGCAGGTATGACCAACAGCTGATTATGTAACAACCTCCTGTCTTGTTAACTTAAATACAAACCTGCTACATGTGTGATCTAACTGTACTTCAAGTGATATTTAAGTAAAATCAGATTAAGCCTATTATCCCTTTACCCTTAGTTGTAGTTACTCAAGACATATTTGGTGTCTAAAGTTGGTCCATTAGGTTTTTTACTTGAGCTATGTAGCTGAAGTTTATCATACTTTTCAATAAAACAGTGCAATTTGCATCCATAAGTTATCATAAACAATGTTGCTGCAAAAGGGCCACTCCAGCCATGTTGAACAACTGATGCAGTAATCTTGAGAATGAGATTTTCTATGGTAAACACTAGGAGAACCCTCCTTTTGTGTATTAAAGGTGGTGTTTTTTTTTTGGTTTTTTTTGTACATTTACATTTTTTACATTTACATTTTATTCATTTGGCTGACACTTTTATCCAAAGCGACTTCCAAGACGGAGGAAACAATCAAGCATTAAAGCTGCATAGGGCAGCACTAAAGTGAGTGCTACAAGGAAGACCAACATTTCTCTTAATTGTAAAATACCGACAGTAGGTGCTACAATAAATATTGAGGGCAAGTGTTACAGTAAAACTAAGTGGAAAATTCTATCTGGGGGACATTCAGTCAGTTATCAGGTACCAATCGTTCGTACGTGACCGATAGGCTTATGTGCTGAGGTGGGTGCAAAACAGTTGAGTCACTTCTTGAATGAGGAGATAGACTCTGCAGATCTAGTGTCACTGGGCAGCTCATTCCCTTGTAAATATTTGAAGGGTTAGAAAAAATTCCATATTTTGGAGACACCGCTTCAGATCACACTGACGAAACAAGGAAATCAAGTCCCTCATCAAGGAATGTGCTTTAACTAAAACACGTACCACAATTACAGGCGCCTGCTCATTCATCAGCTTGGGAAAGATGCGAGAGCATAAGTCAGATGAGGGAGAAATGATGGCCTTCATAAATCAGGGAGTGGTTGCACCGGCACAGAATTTCGTTCTTTCACTCATTTTCTAAAACTGGCTAATAGCACGGCTTGTTCTTGGGAGGGAAATTTTGTTATTTTTCTGACTTTTTGGCTCAGCAAAATATCACCCAGAATGTCTCACACTTTATTATCAGGGAAGGAACTGAGAACATAGCATCTTTGAGATGTTTGGCTAGATGAAGTGCATGTGAAAACAATCAACTGTGAGAAAGCGTTGATACTGTGTGTGTGTGTGTGTGTGAGAGCAGGCACGCGCTTGTGAGCAAAGTCACACTCCAAGTGTAGAGGTGTTGTCAACTCAGAGGTGTGAGTGGTTAGTTTGTTAAAAAAAAAGTGCTATTAGACAAAAGAAAATCCTGGAACCATTGTTCCCCATGATGCCATTTCAGGGGATGATTGCAGTGTACTGTGTGTAGAAACAAACACATGTCTGCATGTTCCTCTGTCTATCCTGAAGACTGGGTGAGCGCTTGAGTATCACAGGTATCCTCACTGCACTCAAATCTTTGGCATTAAGGAAGCATTCTGTTCAAAACACACAGAGATGTTAAGTGAAAATCTTTGTGTATCTGTGTGTAGAGAATAACAGTGTGTGAACAGTGTGGGTGGTTACAGAGATGTTGATGTGCAATATAAGCAAGTGCCAGAATTTATATCTACATCTCTCTGTCTGTCTGTTTCTCTCAGATCCAGGTGCAGTATTACTCAGCTGGGGGGCAGTATCCAAGTTCAGGGCAGCAGTACAGGTCCATATCCCACCAGGTGTCGTACCCCACACAACGTTCTCAGCCCCTCCCTCCGCCAACACAGCCCTCTGGTCAGTCCCTCACTCTGTTGGACTCGTCTCTTTTCCCTGTGTTAAATAATTATCTCATGAAAGGCTTCAGGATGCACAGTATTTGCCAGATAAGCACATATCGAACACACGAAAATGTAAAAAGCTTCTAGAGTTAAGACAATGGCTAAGTATCGAACACATTCATAGTAAAGAACATAATGCTTTGTAGCAGAGGAAAGCAAAGGATTTATTTTTGCTTAATGTATCCAGTCACGTTTTTTTCCCCAATGTATTAGTCGAGCATACATCAGCAATGTGTACTGTCAGTACTGTAGATAATAAAGAATAACCAAATGATCAAAAATGTTCTTTTCCCCATTTCTGTGAATTTTGTCAATCAGTTTCTTAGTTTAGTCCTGGCAGCACAAGCTTGAACTTGAGAACTATTTGCACTTGGGTGCACCAGATTTATAGGTTCGACATCACGGTTAAGAGGAAGCTATGAGCTTAAGTTATTATCGCATCAAAAGTAGTTATACATTGTCTGCAGCAGTAGCCAGAAGTTCTGAGAATGACACGGATATTAATTTTCACGTTTGCTGCTTCAGTTTTTATGATGGCAGTCTGCATGTACTCCAGAACGTTATGAAGGGGGATCAGATGAATTGCAGTTAATTACAAAGTCCCAAAACATCCT
Organism: Arnoldichthys spilopterus; assembly: GCA_037974385.1. Lineage (NCBI taxonomy): Eukaryota > Metazoa > Chordata > Actinopteri > Characiformes > Lepidarchidae > Arnoldichthys > Arnoldichthys spilopterus. The sequence goes on along the minus strand of JBBPDA010000105.1, from coordinate 22,819,664 downwards.
CAGAGAGCAACTTCTCCCAACCATCCAAGAACAGTTTGATGAAGTACAAAGCCTTTTCCAGCATGATGTAGCACTGTGCCATAAGGCAAAAGTGATCACTAAGTGGCTTGAGGGAACAAAACATGGAAATTGTGGGTCCATGGCCAGGAAACTCCCCAGACCTTAATCCCATTGAGAACTTGTGGTCAATCCTCAAGAGGTGGGTGGACAAACAAAAACCCACATATTCTGAAAAACTCCCAAGCATTGATCATGCAAGAATGGGCTCCCATCAGTCAAGATTTGGCACAGAAGTTGATTGACAGAGGTCTTAAAAAAGAAGGGCCAACACTGCAAATTCTGACTTTTGGCATAAGCTTAATGTAATTGTGAATAAAAACCTTTGAAAGTTATGAAATGCTTGTAATTATACTACAGTGCAATAGAAACATCTGGCAAAAGGATCTAAAAACACTGAAGCAGCATTCTCAAAACATTTGGCCATGACTAGTGTGTAGTATTGATTTGTAACATTTAAACTAAATGTGTGTGTGTATGGTAATTATTAAGAATAATCAGTATTGATTATTGATGTTTGTTTATCTCTACTAATAATGTAATAGTATGTTTGCCTGAAAGACTTGTAGACTATGGTCAACAGTACTCTAAGGTGTTTGAATTTGTTCCTCTTTTTTTCATTTGTCCAATCAGCTCCTCTCCAGCCCATGATGGCTAGTCAGCAGCCAGCGTACCAGGGCATGATGGGAGTTCAGCAGTCGCAGAGTGCCAGTATAATGAACTCACAGCGCACAGGCATGAGCGGACAGATGCAAGGCATGATGGTCCAGTATACGCCTATGCCCTCCTATCAGGTAGTGTGCCTGTCGAAGAGCTTAAGTGTGCATACACTATAATCTGTCCTCACCTGCAACTGTGTAATAATCTGCATGTATGTACCATCCTCTGCTAACCTCAGGTGGCTGTAGCTAATGAAACCCAGCCTGTGGTACAGCAGCAGTACCAGCAGCCTGTTATGGTTCCTGTCAGCCAGTCTGTACAGGGTCCCATGCCAACCGCAGCACCCATGCCAGTCTACTACAGTGTCCTGACCCCCACACAACAGAACAGCACAAGGTACTGATGACTACAGTGCACAGCGTTTACACAGGACTTTTTAATTAGTTTAAAAATGTAATTTGGCAACTTAAGGTACAGAATAATCAAACTGTTTGACTGCAGCAACAGTGTATTTTGTTTCTGCTTATCAGTCCATCTGTAGGTTATTTGCAGCCTCCCAGTTCAGATCAGTACCAGATAACCCAGTCTCCTTCCCCCTGCAGCCCACAGCAGTTGCAGCAGCAGTATTCAGGTACCAAAGCAATTCTGCACATCAACATTTTACGTTTTTAACACAGAACTATAATGTACATCCTCAATTCAGCATATGTCTTATGAGCATGTGACCTCATAAAGCAGTTATACAGTCAGCTTTATAATTCTTGGCACCCTCGATAAAGATGGGTGAAATAAGTCTTTGTGCTTAATCAGCATATTTGACAGTACACCCCATCTGTTCCAAGGGTGCCAGTAATTATGGGTCAGTCTGTATACTAGCAGAAAATAAGAAAACATGCTTCTGTATTTTTACTTCTGTGCTGTTTAGTTGGTTGACTTTGCTGTTACTTGTAAAGCGCAAACTTGCTTTTTACAAATGACTGTGTAGATGTAATTTAAAACCATCAATTTAAAGTGAGTTGTTTGACAAAGTTTTTTTTGTAGGCCACGTTGTCCAGCACATTAAAAACACTGTGCTAGATGCTGTAGTAGATTTTACATATACTTCTAAATATTAAGAAGGAATACAATAGGCAGGAACTTCTCCATTACAGGTTTGAGTCCACTTGAAAACAAAACACCACGCTTGATAAGCAGAATATGGTTAAACAACAGGAGAATGGGATGTCCCTTCGAGCATGCCAGTGCTGTGTATAGCCACCGCTTATGAAATAATGAAACATTTCACAAACAACAGAGCCAAAAGGTCGCTCAAATATTGTCATTTTTATAGTCTTGTTAAGTTTTGTGGCTTGTACTGCAGCCTCCATACTACAGCCAATTTGTAGCTTTTCTTTTTATATATGTTGATATAAATTTCATATTTTTTTATATCGTCTTATTTTTTTTTTCTGTTTTTGGCTCCAGCCTTAAGTCCAGTGTGTCATGGATTTCGACTTTGGCATCATTGTTTGACTTATCTCGTATTGCAGTCCTGCTATTTTTGGCTCAGATTGTTCACCTTTTGGTTGTTTGCTGTTCAAGTAGATTCTGTACACGTCCACTCTTCTTTGCTTAAACATGACCAAGCTCTTATTCAAATGCTGTCTTTTTTTTTCTCCAAAACTAGATGAGCTTTATTAATATATTTCCATGTTTTTTTGCACTATGACACTATGTATAAAAGTCACTATAATTTTAATAAGGCATCTGTATAATTTTTAATCTTTTTACTAAAAATCTGTGTATTATTTCCAAACCATTTTCAATCAAGTTGAAAGAGTTCAGACGCTAGCAACACTGCACTTTAAAGGCCAAAACTTTAGCTCTGACTCCGTATAAGTTTCCGAACCGTATAAATTTGTTTGTTCAACCCCGTGCTGTGCTGTGAACTTTTGTACAACACCTGCTGACTTTGTATAGTGAATGAAGTAATAGTGGTCATTGGTTTGATCTTTGCCACAAATAGCTGCTCTTACCTTTCACCTCCATTCACTTGTTTAAACAGAGATCTATGTGCATATACCCTGTGAGAATTTTCCTGTCCTCAGCTACATTTTGGGTAGTTCGATATGAGGGCGTATGCAGTAACATAGACATGACCTGTGTGGTTCAGCATTTGTTAATATCTAAACAGTTTCCAGTAGGACTTGGCCAGTTAGCAATATACAGGGATTACATGTTTATTGGTAGTTTTGAATAAATGTTGAAAACAATCAAAATCACCCTAAGAGTGATGTTTAGCTTTTATAATTGTCATTTTAAGTATTTTCACAAGGGGCAACAATAAATCAATACTGAGTAGCATGTTGTACAAATCCAGCTTCTGTCTGACAATTAGTTACAGTATTAACAAATTGGAATGATTATTTTCCCGCCATAAGGATTCTAGCTAGCAGCATTAGCAATTGATGTTATATCCCCCCTCCTCCTCAAATCTACAGCCAGAGCTCACCCAACAAGTTTGAGGCTGTGAGCTTCCGTTTTTAGCATTAACTCTACCAGAGACCATTGCAGTCTACCACAGATATGTGTAACTTATACTTGCATATCTGAGATGATTTGTCTGACTTGCTGTGTCTTTAAACTAGCTTCTTAACCTAATTTCACACTGGGCATTTGATCTGATCCAGTAAGGTCCAGTAAATTAAACTGATCTCACTCAAACTTCAGTGGCTGCTTAAAAGTCATTGCAGTTTGTTAGCTTTAAGGTAAGGTGGCGTGGATGCTGAAATTAAAAGGACTTATTTTTTTAACGATCAGTTCTTTTTAAATATCTTTGCTGATCTGTGTTCTAGTTTAGGTTACGCATTTTATGACTTGGAGAAAAAGGCCTGGCTTCCAAATTTTGCTGTGATCTGTGAACTGTAGGAATGGTCCATGTGATTGAATTGGGACATGTAGCAATAAACTCCTGAACCAGACTTTCTCTGAATCAGTGTTTGATTTCACGGAAATATCAATTTGTTTATTTGTGTGCGTGTTTGTGTGTGTGTGTGTCCGTCTGTCTGCGTATGTGTGTGTAGGAGTGCCACCCCCTGGTCCAGGTGTCATGGTGATGCAGCTCAGTGTTCCAAATGGGCCACAGTCTACCCAGAATCCTCCTATGGTGCAGTGGAATCCTTGCAAGTACTACAGTGTGGAGCAGAGGCCCAGCAAGCCAGATCCACAGGTATTGCAAACCCACGTGTGTACACACATGCGAGCCTGCTGCAGCTGACTAGGCTCAGTCATTGCAGCCTTATCGTAAGGTGCTTTTAGGTTTTTATTCAGGCCTTAAATGCAAAACCACTTGATGAACATTTTTTTATTTCCTTGTAGCTTATTCTTCCAATTAGTTTTTCTTAAACTGTAGTTAAAGTCAGTCTCTCTTGCTGTCTCTCTCTGTAGGTTAGCACTCAGTTGAGCAGTCCTTTGGCATCTCCTACTCAGTCTCCCACTCCCTCTCCATCCAGTAGTGGGAACAGTGTGTGTCCTGGGCTTGGCCCACTGCCACTCATTTCTCAGTTCCCTCGGCCCGGTGGACCAGCACAAGGTACCCACAAGTGCACATACACTTTCCCACGGCCTTGCTAATGTATACAAGTAATTGAGAGTACTTGGCCCTTAAAACACAGTTCAAGCCTGTTTAAGTAAATGAAATTTTTGTATGGTTCAATAGTTGAACCATCTGATGAAAACACCTGCTCTTAATGGTTCTGTATAGCACCACATTTGATTAAACTTTTAATGTGTAACTTTTTTTGATATTCAGAACCCTTTGTTGTAACTTGCTTGCATGAAGCCCCACGCACCCCGCAGTGCATGCTCAGCATTATGTCAGTGTTGACTCATGACACAGGTTGCGTGTGTCACTGTCACCCTGCCTGCCAGTAGATCACAGATTATGGTGTAATCCAGCAGCAGATCACAATGTCCTGCTTAGACTTTACTGTACAGACACACGCGAATGCACACACGCAACATACTCCGTCTGTATTTGGTTCCCCTACTGGCCTACTGATATAGTGTGACGTGATCTCATTGCCTTTGGCCTTTTTCCAAGAGCACTAAACACATTGCTCTGTCTGTGTTACAGGAGATGGCCGGTATTCCTTACTGGGGCAGCCACTGCAGTATAGCCTCTGTCCTCCGCCCATCATGCACAACCACAGCCAGTCCTCCTATAGCACCCACCAGGTGAGGGCTGTACAAATGTATGTTATGTATGTATGTGTTCTCTGGCCACGAACTTATGCCCTCATAGTTCTGCCTTAACCCACAGAAGGTAGTTTTCTTTTGTGTGGACCCTACTTACATACTTCTGGCTTCTATTTACACCGGCCAGCCATAACATTATCAACATCTGCCTAATATTGTATAACAATACACGAAGTGCACCACAATGAAACATGACTTCTGCGTTTAACCCATCACCCGTGCGCATGTGGAGCAGCGGGCAGCTATGAGAAGCATCTGGGGAGCAGTGTAGCAGGATGGTACCTTGCTCAAGGATGCCTCAGTAGTAAATGGGATAAACTTCTGTTCACAAGGGCAAGGTCCTAAACACTACGCCACCACTGCGCATCACATGACAAACATCACTGACCTTTTGTTGCGTGTAGTCCACAAAAGCTCTGATGGTGTGCTGTGGTATCTGGCACCAAAGCATTAGCAACAGATACTTTTAGTCCTGTGATTTTTAAGGAGCACATCTAGTTTGTCCAACATATCCCACAGATGCTCGACTGGATTTACATCTGGGGGAATTTGGAAGCGACGTCAACACCTTCTTGGTCATGCTCCTTAAATCACTCCTGAACACGTCTTGCAGTGTGACAGGGCCACGCTTTCTCTTTTTTCCCAACTTAAATTATTATAAATAGGTAATATTTCCCACCCTATGACTGGTAACTTTATAACAAGATAGTTTTATTCACTTCACCTGTAACAGGTTTGCTGTTGTGGCTGATGTGTATATTGTTTCACTTCATCATCCTCACTTACTCCCCATGGCTTTTGTTTTTTTTTCTTTTGCCTTCTTGAACTGTTTGGTTGCTGACTTCTGTCTCTGTATCTCACTCTCCTGCTCTTTCTCTCTCTCTCTCTCTCTCTCTATGTCTCTCTGTCTCTCTCTTGTGTCTGTATGTGTCTCCTCACACACAGAGCCCTGGAGTGATGAAGCATGGAGCCCGAGGGAAGAAACAGACACTCAAATCTGCCTCTACAGATCTTGGAACTACTGATGTGGGTTAGTGAGACACATGAACTTACCATCTACAGAGACAGAAACTACTGGCATAAGCCACCACCCCCCAACCCGCACACACTACTGACCTAAGACGTCATTAATTTCTACACTTGCCCTTTATCTCATGTCACACCAATTTATTTGCAGCTGTGCCTACAAATACATTTAGCTGGGAATGTTGTTATCCCCCAACATATTCTTATTATGGCCATGGAATCTTTTTTAAAATAAAATGTTAAAAATAGCACATATTTAGTTAATAAAATATATACAATTATTCCAAAAATGTACTGAGTTTTAGGTTGTTAACACATTTTTACCATTGGTGGTATAGCATTAGCATAGAATCAGCTAATAAGCTAAATATCACAGCCTTTACCATTCGTTGATATTAGGTTTGCCATGGTGGAGTTTAACTATGCACCATAACATTTTCCCTCAGCATTTGATACACACAAGGACATTTTGTCCATTAGGGGGAGCATTGACACTGCCACATCAGTTGATCGTTCCTTCTGTATCATTTAGAATAGTGATGAGTTTGAGTGCAGGTTAATAAGAGAACGCTTTATTTGTCCTGTGAGGGAAATTACGGATAATCCAAAGATTATGCAATGTTTTTCCCTACAGTGGTGAGCCGTGTGCTGGAGGTGACGGACCTGCCTGAGGGCATCTCTCGTCCCGAGGCCGAGAAACTCTTCAACCAGCTTTCTCTCTGTGGTGCCAAAATCCAGTGGCTGAAGGACCCCCAGGGACCCCGTGGGGCCCCGGGGACTGGAGCAGGAGGAATAGTAGGCGGGGGCAAAAGTGATGCCCATGACCCAGCTCACCTTTACACAGTGGTGGCCGTGTTTCCCAACACCATGGCCGCCCAGAGCGCTTCCTTCAAGCTGAACAACAGTGGAGGCAGCCTGTTCAAGCTGCGCGCAGCCAAAAAGAACTATGACCTGCGCGTGCTGGAGAGAGCCAGCTCCCAGTGAGGAGAGAGAGGGAGGGAAGGAGGGAGGAGGAGTGGAGATGGGGTTCTGGTGGTTATCGAGAGGAAGATGACGTTCAAAGGGAAGAGATCATCCTGGTGTTCTCAGTCTTTTTTTCCTGTTTCTTTTCTGTTTTTTCTTTTTTTCTTTTTTTGATACCATTACCTGAAGAGCACATCAGACACGTATGCATGTGTAACTCTGTTGCTATGTATGTAACTACATATGATCACACACACACACACCTGCAGACACATGCACATTGGCATCAGAGCAGCGTCAGCACAGAGATGCACTGGACAGAGGAACTTGGATTAGCCCCTTCCCCTCCACACTCGTCCACTTTCTTTTTCTTTCCTCCTTCATTCTGTATTTCCATTCTGCATCAGTCCTCATTAAGCATTTTCTCTCTCTCTCTCTCGCTCTCTCTCTCTCTCGCTCGCTCTCTCTCTCTCTCTCCTGCTCTGTTTCCTTTCTCCCACTCTGCTTACCTCTCTCCTCCCGCTCTTGCTGATTCTTTTCCTGCTGCCCTTCTTTTTCTCATGTGTTCACTTTCAGACGCTGACTTCCTTCTCTCTTTCACACTCTCAACTGTTTCTTGCTTTCTGTTTGCCTTAATGCTGTTGGTGACTTCTATATCGCGCTGTTTTCTTTTCACTCTTTCTCTCTCTCTCTCTCTCTCTCAGATGAAATAATGTCCTTATTTCGGTTCAATATATTTATATAAGTGATGTAAGGATTATAAGAAATCTATATATTCAGTGATTTTTTTTTTTCTTCTGTGGATAAGTTAAAGCTCCTTTACTGCCCGTCCCCATCACCCTCTCTTCTCCCCCTCTCCCTTATCCACTCCCTGCACTCCTTCGTTCCTTACCCTCTCTCCTTCATTGTGTTTTGCATTTTTCGTTGACAGCTGTGCAGGAAGTTCTCTGAGGTATTTAAAAAGTGCACAATGATTGCAAATGTCTACTGTAAATTCCATTTAATCTGTTCTTTTTTGTTTGTTTTTAAAAATATAAAAGGTGACAAAAACAAAATGAATGTGTCCGTGCCTATTTTAACTTGAGCCAAACTGATGAGGTTTGTGTGAAGCAGCGCATAGATGTATGATCATGGATCAATAGCACGTATCAAATGCACATTTGTTTACTAGTTATACTAGTTCTCCAAGTGTTCAGGGTCTCCTTCATTAATACAGAGAGAATGTTCATGAGTTTGTTGCACAGTGGGTTCCATATGTCTCTAATCTCATTCAAACCTTAAAATGAACAGTAATGTTTACTTTTTTTTTAAATAAAAAGAAACAAGTAAAAGTTACGACCGGTAAAATTAAGACATTCAAGCCTTTGCAATACCAGTTTGTGACATTGTTAGACTTTCATGCAGATAGGTTAGATTGTAGATGTGTTTAAAGGGGGACATATAAAAAACTGAGTTTTTGAGTTTCTTGAAAGTAAGGATTCTACTATCCCACTCAAATTATATTATAATCATATAATATATAATCATATGGGCCACAGACGCAATATTTTATGCCGCGAAAAAGCCACAGTATGGCCCTTGGTAGGCTTTTTTTTTTAAAGGGGTACTCGTTGACAAGATCCTGGGTGGTCTTTCTTGTATGTGTCAGTGTTTCTATAATCAATAGGTCAAGTTAAATGATTTAGAAGAACTTTTCCATCTGGTTTTTCCATTTCTTTCAGTGTGGTATAACCATTTGACAGGTGCAGCTGTTTGAAATTCTGTTTTGGGTCCCACACAACCACCCAAAGGGGAATGGCGCATTGCTTTCAGAATCCCCCACCTGTTGGGAGTGGGTGAGGGAGGTTTTGGTTCAACTCTGAAGACCAGTCACAGCCTGTATCTCCAGCCAGAGCGGAACCAACCCAGAGCTTGTACAGTAAGGTAAGACAGCATGCATAAGTGCTACTTTTGAATTAGTTTATGTAGTTTTATTATTGGTCAGACTTTTCAGTGGAAAAACGAGCCAGCCTTTTTGTTTATATGCATGTGTGTGTATATATACTATGTGTATATATATATATACATATACCTAAATACATACACACACATTCATTGTGGGCACAATGCTTAAACCCTTAAATAACTGAAAATGTGTCCTTTTTGTAATACTTTATCGGCAAAACATTAATTCCAGTCCAAATATAAAGTGTTCTCTCGTGACATGATCAGTGCCGTTATATGGATATGAAATAAACTGTGAGGAAATTCAAACTAAGCCCAAATTCTATTGGGTTTACTATTTAGACTAAGAATATCTTTAAACGGGTTGATGATTACAATTTTTTCAGGTGCCCAAATTCTCCATTTGTCTTGCTTTATTTTCCCCCTGAAGTTACCTATGATATTTTTATGGGCAAAACAAGTTTTTGCAGCTTCGATTCCATATATGGAGTGTATGAATTCACCAATTCTAACTTGCATGAATGAGTGGGGTAAACCGCTGTTGGCAGATTTTGGAGAATATATATGTAAATACAGTGAATTTTTGTAACATCACAGAAACAGTGAATTAAATTTTTTACATCTCATTTTGTATATATCGACTTTGTCCTCGACTTTGGGGAGTGAATGGACAGTTCTAAACTTTACATTCTGCATCATAATCTTATTTTAGAAAAGAGAGGGAAATGTTTAGATGAGTTTCTGCCTTAACTGATCCTTTTAAGATGGTTAAAAGAATAAGTGCACTACTGCTTTTGTGGAATTAGGCCTAAAGTATGACCGATCAGATTAGACAAATTCTGTGTTCTGTAACTATACTCACAGCCCAAAAAATTCTAAATTCTGAGTGTTCATAAATAACCCTGATCGTTTACTTTTTTAATGATGTTTGACAGTTAAATATGATCATTGGAATATGTCAAAAAAAGGAATTAACCTCTTCTCTGAGATGGCTTTATAATAAAATGCAACAAATTCTGAGCTGAATGTACCATACCATGTACCTTACCAAATCAATCTGTCTTATAGTGACGTTTATATGCTTCTAGCACCCCCTGTTGGTTGTAGGACAGCTCTACAGGCCATGTCACAGTATGACCAGTAAGTCATCTATCAAATGACTGACCTTTCATTGCATTCTTTTATTTGTTTTCTCTCTTTTCAACCAAATTACATCCTGGGGTTGCATTCCTATGTTGCCTCAGAAAGGATTTGCTGACCTGGGATTCCTGCTTTTACTAATTCAGCTGCCTATTCCAGATAACACGTTTACACTGCCTCAACTAATTACTGTTTAAAGCATCACATGTACCAAAGTACCCTCTTCTGTAGCTCCACCTTGACTCTCCGCTATCTTGTAGACTGGATGACAAGGACTCTGTGGACATCCATGACAACCCTCCTGCCCCAGACAATGTGGTGAAGGAAGAGAACAACACAGTGGGTTCCCCATGTGAAATGGAACGACCTATGACCTCACACACAATCCTTGGCGACCCCAGAGCACAGGCTGATCCCCTGTGATCTATCATAGGCCTACTCATGATGGGGCAGCTGGTTGTGTCTGTCTTTGGTTTGAAATATATTTAGAAAGGTTGCCAAGCCTATTTTCTTGTAGGCCTGGCTGAGAGCGCTGTTGGCTCCTGTTCAGAGTTTTATCCATATTCCCGTGTGTGTACATGTAGATGCTTGGTGGGTCTGGGGTAAGCAGTGAGCAAGAGGGAGAGAGGCAGCATCAGGCAGCGCTAGCTGGAGTACGTGGGAGGCAAAAACAGATTGCTCACAGCAGCAGGGCCCTCTGAAATCCAAGATTCCCAAGAGATTCTGTAGAACAGGTTGAGCATTAGTCACAGACAATGCAACAGCATTCCTGCTGAGAACTGAGGATCCATTGCTCCACAGAGAACGGACAAAATTAGAACTGTCTAAACTCTACTCTTAGGACTCTAAGAAAACTCTAGACATCATTACAGAGATGAATATGTTCACTCTGTTTCAAGTAGCAAGTTTGAAAAATTCTCATTGGCTAAAATGTTCTATCATACAACCACAGATGTACTCAGGTTTAAACAGTCTTGGTGTTCAGACTTGGTATATCTGCTGATCCCTGGTGTTACTGCACTGTGTGGTTTGTTAGAGCAAGTAAGAACAGTGCGATGTAAGCTCTGGTGCACATCAAACAAGCAGAACATCTACTCAGGTCAGTCGTGGTTCCAGTGTTTTCTCTTGCCTACTTTGCTATGTGCAAAAAGTGTTTGAAATGTACATACATTCATCATCTCTACATAATGGTGCATGTTCTGGTGTGACAACAAATGGGTCAGATTTTGTGAATGCGGTGGATATAGTTTACAGTTTTGCATTTAAAGACAACAATTTCAGTCATTTTTGCTTCAATGGTAAACCTTCTTTTACAATGCTGCACACATGGAACTGGCTTTTCACTATGTTCCTGGAAGTGACATTCGGATGTGTCATGTTTTCACACCTCGGTGTGCATTTTCCCATTGTTGCCTCCTTTCAGGTGTACTTTATCTACGATGAAGAGGTAGAGGTGGAAGAGAAAGAAGAGCCCCCTCCCCCCGAGCCAGTCAAGCCTGTTAATGATAGGCCTCACAAGTTTAAGGACCACTATTGCAAGAAGCCAAAATTCTGTGACGTGTGTGCACGCATGATTGTTCGTAAGTTTGAGGGGGCTCGGCAGCATGTTTTGTGCCATTTCAGCAGGTCTTAAAGTTCTGTTGGTTCAGAGCTTGTTTCTTTTTGCAGTCAATAATAAATTTGCACTGAGGTGCAAAAACTGCAAGACCAATATTCATCACCAGTGTCAAAGCTACGTTGAGTTCCAGAGGTGCTTTGGGAAAATCGTGAGTAGTTTCCTATGACTTCATTATAATATGTGTTTGTGCTTGTTGCGTACAAACTTTCTCGCTCTCTCTCTTTCTCGCTCTTTCTCTCTCTCACTCTTGCGCTCTCGCTCTCTCTCTCTCGCTCTCTCTCTCTCGATCACTCTCTCTCTTTGTGTCTCTCTCTCTCTCTCTCTCTCTCTCTCTCTCTCAGCCTCCAGGTTTTAGACGGGCATACAGCTCTCCTCTCTACAGCAGTCAGCAGAATGCCACCATTAAAGAACTGCTTCCCTTCTGTGAGTCGTTCATCTCTGCAACTCTCTACCAGCCTCTAATGGCCTCATCTAGAGTCATCAAAGCTTTTTTCAGAATGCCCCCCTGGATGATGCATGAAAATATACTTGATTTTTTTCCTCCTTAGCCCAGTCCAACCGCACTGACCCAGTGTTTGAAACACTTCGTATCGGGGTCATCATGGCCAACAAGGAAAGAAAGAAAGCATCAGAAGATAAGAAACATGTAAGCTTCCAAAATCCACCCTAAATATTTAAAGATTCTCATGTTCAGATCAGCTGACGCAACTCATCACTAAGCTGTTTCAGATCATAATGATGCCACAATCAGGGCTTTTGCATCATCTCATCTCTAACAGTAGGGACTGGCCAGGTAGCTGGCTTGTAGGTCTTGGTTGCTTTCCAGGTAAAGAAGATCCAAGTTGCTCCTGGCTGCCTCATTAGTAGCTAGATTTTGAAACTGAGTTTCTCTTTGATGCATAAACTGACAGATTGAATGACTTTGTGCTTTAGAATGAGTGAATCTTTTTTTTTAATTTCATTTACTGAATCTACATCCTTACAGAGAGGTTTTCAAATGTATCAGTTCTCTCCTCAGAGCAGCAAAGAACAGGACCTTCTGAGAAAAATACAGGGCCCCTGTGACAAATCTGTGGCTTTCATTTAAGGCTGTAAATATCTTTTCTACCCAGATAATGATGGAAGAAGAGGAATCACAGCCCAAAGCTGAGAAAGAAGCAGCAGGAGAAGGTGAAAGATCACTAAAATTATAACTATTATATATGTTATATAATAATATCATGTCTACCCATGTTACCAACTGAAAGACAACCCCCTCAACTTTGTCCAGTGAACCAAGAAATGGAAAAGAAAGATAAAGCAGCAGCAGAAGACAAGGTTACAGACTACAGATATGCATTTAGAGTTCTTGTCTTTATGATTCCAAACGTAATTTGGTCAGGATTAGTCATTCAGACATTTCTGTATTGCTGTGTGGTATAGATTAAGAAGCCTCAGCCAGGTAAACTGGGGGTGTTCTCTCAGTCACACTACTACCTGGCCCTGTACCGCTTTAAAGCCATCGAGAAAGACGATCTGGACCTGCAGTGAGTTAAGCTACCAGCTCTTTGACTGTTTTCAGAGTGTAACTATATATATATTTCTAACAAACCCCATTTGGGATTTTTTACTTTTGTTTTAAAAAGTGAATGCTGACTATGATAGAAAGGTGTCGGAACACACAGTGCAGAGCTGTTTCGGCTGCATGAGGCGGGTCCTACTCTTTATTAGGCAGGTGGTGTAAACCTTATGGCTGAGTTTTCTTTAAGGACCCTCAGTGCTGGGTCCTTGGACTTGCTACATCCTGCCACATCCCACATGCAGTTACAGCACCCTTGCCAGTTATTAACATTGTAGTAACAAACTGCAGTATACAGTATGTACTGGTGCAGTATGCAGATTATTGTACACAGTATGCTATTTTGACCATAGCCAGTGTGTCTGTGTGTTTATCCTGTTTTGTTTGCTATTTGGGTTTTCCCCTGTTTAGTCATGTGTGTAACCATGTATGTGTGTGCCCTACAGTCCAGGGGATCGTATTACAGTGATAGATGATTCCAATGAGGAGTGGTGGAGGGTAAGTGTTACACAGCATTACACTCTATTACTGTATGAGTGCTGAACTGCTGTTAATACAGCTAAAGGCAGACTAAGAGACCTTGACTGGCACAAGGTCACTTTATATGTTATATGATGTAAGTTGCAGCCTGGTACATTTTCATTGCATTGAAACCTCTGTAATGCTACTGTTCTACACTGTACCAATACTATATCAGTACTGTATACTGGCAGTGGTGGCCTAGTGGTTAGGACCTTGCCCTTGTGAACAGAAGGTTACAGGTTCAAGTCCTGGCCAGGTACCTTGAGCAAGGTACCATCCCCATACACTGCTCCCTGGGAGCTGTTGATAGCGGCCCACTGCTCCACGTGTGCTGGTGTGATGGGTTTAATGCAGGTCACATTTCATTCTAGTGCACTTTGAGTGTGTTCACAATGACACAACTGTCACTTTCAATTAAATCAATTATATTGTTTAAATACTGTTTGAAGCCACTTGGTTTACATTACAAACACTCTTCACGTTCAATGTTTAAATTGTATCAATAACACTTTTTCATTAAAAAATGAAATTTATTTCCCACAATTTCATTTATTATACATTAGTCAATGCTCATTTCACACCATGTAGCAACCAATAATGTAATAGCTGCCAATAATGTAATGTAATGTAATTGCCCATAACATAAACAATTTGGTCGTTTTAAATGTAATAAGGCCAATAACGTAATAATTTGCTAATAAAATAATACATAAAACATTATTGGCTGGTTATTACGTTATTGCCCTAGCATTTAAAAAATCTTTTGAACATTTTTTAATGTTATTGGCAAGTATTGGTTACATTACATTACATTATTGGTCATAGCAAACAGCTACTTGTCCCAACACTGAAAAAATGTCAGATGCACTGTGATGTCTGTTCTGTTCTGCACTTTATGGTTGTCTTGTACATGTTGTATCATGGGTCCAAGAGAAACGCTACTTCATCCCTATTGTATACTTGTGCATGGACAAGCCAACAATAAAATGATTGATGAATGATGATGAAAATTGATTAACGAAACTGCTTACATGATCCTATCAAGATGCTACATGCATGTTGTGTTATGTAAATGCAACAGATCTAGAGAGGAGGGCACTGTGTATGTTTCAGGGTAAGATTGGTGAGAGATCTGGCTTCTTACCCGCAAACTACATCATCCGCGTGCGCTCAGGGGAGACAGTGTACAAGGTAACACGTTCCTTTGTGGGCAACCGTGAGATGGGCCAAATCACTCTAAAGAAAGACCAGGTTGGAACATGCTCACACACACAAACGACATATACTTTTTTATACAAACCACACACATATATAGAATGTAAAAAAGAACACACCAGTCAGCCATAATATTAACACCAAGTAAGGAGCAAGTGAACAGTCAGTTTTTTAAGTTGATGTGCTGGAAGCAGTAAAAATGGCCCAGCGTATGGATCTGAGCCACTTTGACAAGGGATTTATTGGGATGGCTAGACAACTGAGTCAGAGCATCTCCAAAACTGGAGGACTTGTGGAGTGTTCCAGGTGTGCAGTAGTTAGTACCTACCAAAAGGAATCCAAGAAAGAACAACTGGTGAATCAGCAACAGGGTCTCAGGCACCCAAGGCTCACTAATGCATGTGAGGAGTGAAGGCTAGCTGATCTGACTTGGTCCCACAGAAGAGCTGCTGTGGTTTAAAAAGTGAATGGTGACTCTGATAGAAAGGTGTCAGAACATAGTGCACCACAGTCAGAGGGGGACCTACTCTACATTAAGCAGGTGGTCATAATGTTATGGCTGATCAGTGTATATTAAAGTGTATTTAACATAACATATACATAACGTAGCAATTTTCTAGTTAGTATATTATAGCAGAATGATCTGTTAGACTTGCATTATTTGCTTTGGTCAGTGCCACTGTACAGTTACATGTATGAATACGCAATTAAGCAAGTAGGACATGGTCAGTGACTGTTCAGCTGTATGTGCTTAAATGTTGAAATTATGTATTGTAAATTTTGAAATTGTGTAAATTTGGATGTGTTTATTTGTGTGTTTGTCCAGATTGTGGTGAAGAAAGGAGATGAGGTAAATGGCTATGTGAAGGTCAGCACAGGACGCAAGCTGGGCTTTTTCCCTGCAGATATCCTCCAGGAGATCTGAGAAAGTTTCCCTGTATTGTTCGTCTGTATTGTGAATTTGTTTGTTTTTGTTTGAGACGAGACACACATGGGTTTAAAGGTAATAAAGGACAGGTGTTTTCATTATAACCAACTTTCCTTTATCCTTTATATCTATACTATATCCTTTATATGCAACTACACTATCAACACGTGGATATTAGAGTGCTCGATGAGGTGGGTTTAGCTCACTCACTCACTCACACTCTCACTCTACCCCCTCTCTCTCACTCACTCACTCACTCACTCTCCCTCACTTTCTCTCACTCTCCCTACCCCTCACTCTCTCGCTCTCTCATCACTCACTCACACTCTCTCTCTCGCGCTCTCTCTCTCTCTCTCTCTCTCTCTTTCTCTTGCTCACTCACTTTCTCTCTCTCTCTCTCTCTCTCTCTCTCTCACTCTCTTTCTTTCTCTCACTCACTCACTCACTCACTCACTCACTCTCTTACCCCCACTCACTCTCTTACTCTCTCTCACTATCTCCCCCTCTCTTACTCTCACTCACTCAATCTCTTACCCCCACTCACTCACCCACTCA
>JBBPDA010000105.1:22778149-22793149 GCA_037974385.1 Arnoldichthys spilopterus | reverse complement strand
ATTAAAATAAAATTGCACATAGGAGAAGTATTTTGCAATTCCAAAAAAGTTATTGCAGTATAAATATGAATGTAATATATAAATAAATACAATAAAATGCAGCAGCAGAGAGGATATTGCACATAATGGATATATTAAAATTTACAAAAATGTATAATTATTGTAGTATATAATATTTACAATATATTATAGAACCTAATAATCTGTAGCAGCTGGTTATGTAAGTAAGTGAGTTTCAAGAGGAGGAGTTGTGGAGTCTAATGGCTGTAGGAAGGAAAGATTTTCTGTGGCATTCAGTGGAGCACTGCAAGCTAGTCAGTCTACAGCTAAAAGTGCTCCTTTATCCAACCACAACACTGTGAAGTGTGGTTTTTATATGTTTGTGTTTGTGTTTGTGTTTACTGTTTTATAGCTTTTAACTGTTTGCATTGGTGACTTCTGAGTACTGTGTATATATAATGTCCACTGTTTTCCTCTCAAAAACCTATATATGCATATATGCAGGCATACATTATAATTCATACAATACAATTCATTTCCATCTGATTATCATTCTGTATCAACATTTTGGACCTCCCTGTTGTTTAGGTGTCCAGCCATGATAAACATGTAAGGTGTTTGATTATTTTTTTATTAGGTTTAAATCATAGTAAAGTTTGTCTGCTTTAACGTTTATGCGCAACTGACTGAAAGTTCAGAATCCACAATACGTTTGCTTACTGATACCATAACAGGTGATTTTCATACAGTTCCATCCCTATAACAGTTATGACAGAAGAGAGAAATTGCCTCGCACACACAGTGCTTGGGAGGTCTGTTGGGATGTAGGCCTGGAGAGAAGGCTGCAGGGTTGGGAGCAATTAAGAGCATTGGAATCTCACACATACACGCACACACACCCCTGCCCACAATGTGGCTTTGTGCCCCTGGGGAGTGCCGGTGAGAGTTTGTGTGACAGTGTGAGCGATTGTTATCATTAGCATTATTTATTCGCTAAGCACAGGCTCACTGCAGGCCAGGACTAATAGAATTCAGGAATTACAATGAGTGTGTGTGTGTTTGTGTGTGTGTGTGCTTGTGCGCACACTTCTCAACCTGTCAAGGCACTTGCAAAATCCACTATAGTGGAAATATTTTCTCAGTTGTGAGCTGTAGAACCTTACTGAGTTAACAGTGCATTCAGTATATTTACCATTTTCCGATTTTTTATCTAATACTTCAATACTATATGATTGAGATTATCATCACTATTTAATAGTCATGATAAGAGATGACTGTTGGGGTCCACTTCTAATATTAAAGTATATTTCATAAATGCATTACAATATACACTCGCCCTGAACTTTATTAAAAACACAATCACCCCCCACCCCCCCACCCCCCGGCCACTTTATGACCTTTATCTGTCTTATAGGTTCACTTTATAGGGGTAAACTGACACACCACTTGCATATAGTAGCATAGTTACCACCAGCACTTTTTTTGTACAGTTTGTGCAGTACTGGTGGTGCCATTGGTATCCTAGGCCTTGACTGATATGGTGCAGCAATCCGCTTATTTGATTTAGCACAAGTTTTATGCAGGACGCCTTTTCCTGATGCAACCCTCCCTGTTTAGTCAACCTTGGGATCGGATTTGTGCATGCTCCCTCATACATTTTCTTAATATGAGGGAGACTGAATAAGGTGAATGCTCTTATCAGCAAGCCTGATAACACAATAATCACAATGATTTAAAATAAAGTTCATTGTGACAGTTTATACCACATTTGACAACTTGTGTGCTACTGGTGGCTACATATTCAGGCTATATACAAAAACTATCCATCCATCCATCCATCCATCCATCCATCCATCCATCCATCCATCCATTTCCAACCGCTTCTTCTGTTTCCGGTTCACGGGGAAGCTGGAGCCAATTATACAAAAACTATAAAGTACTTAATTAGATGAAAAATATTAACATTAATTTAAAAAAGTCACACAAAACAGCTGTTCAGTCTTTTGCACCTCAGGTGTTGGAGGAATAAACAGTGTGGCAACTTACCTTGCTCTCCCCTACAGTTCCGGACTGTAATCCATTCCAGCTGGCACAATTTGTCAGCTCCCCACTACCCACTGCCTCATTCATCACTGGTCAGTTCTGGTTACAATTCTGCTGTGAACCAGATATTATTTGGAGGGGGGGCATCACAGTAGTGACACTGACATCCTAGAGGCATGGTAGTGTGTGTCATATGTATGCTGAAAAAAAATTCTAATAAACAATTCAGCCAAGAGTGGACTTTGGTCAGAAACTGAGGACATATGAAGAGGTAGTGAATGGCAAATGCAAACACAAAAGGTCTATGGGGGTTTCTAATAAAGTGGCCAGTGAGACACTGACTTCCTTTGTTTTCTCAGTGTTTTCTGGCTGGGTGTGTGTGCTGGGTGTGTGATGAGTTGTAAGTCACTGTGGCATTTGAGGGTCTGTGTAAGTGAGTGTAAACCCTGAGCAGAATGATCTGCCTGCACTCACCCACACACACAGTGCTCTTACCTTGAGTCCCTCTCTGTTGAAGAGTGTTTGCTTCTACTGTGTCCAGTCTTCAAGAAGGCACGGGGAAGACACTGAAAAATATTACCTCATAAATCAAAAGGTACAATATTTTTAGAGTCTCTCCTCTTGATAAAGTAATCCAAAACCACAGTATTATGCTCTCTTACACACACTGTGTGTCGGTGTGGATCTGACCAGGCCATGCATCTGGAATGGTATGTCTCTCTGAAATGAAACTTTGTGGCCCATCTGCTAATGAGTTCATCACAAAACTCAATCAGACATGTCAACAATGCAATTATTCAGAAGTTGCCTTATTTCTGAAGTCATTACAATAGATGATGAAGCACACTGCTGTCAGGGGCATGATTGAAGTCTACCAACATTAGGGCTTGAGCCCAGCCAAGGAGGAGTTTTTTTAAAAAAAGGAGTCATTTTTGAAAATAAAATAAAAATAGTTGGACAATAATGCATTTTCAGCCCTGAAATAACAGTAAAATATCAGTAAAACCATTGTCCACAGTACTTGGGCAGCACTGAACTCTGTCCTAATGCTATATGTATATATGCTGTAATTATACCAATGTGTGAAATCCAAATTAAGTTTGCACATTTACTAGTATCTGCAGCTCCTTCATGTCTACATGTCTTTCTGCGCAAGACAGTGGGCAAGGTAGCAATGATTCATCAGGTCTCTCAAGTTTCATCAATATTTTGGAGTGAAATTACATTTGTTAGGGGTGGAGCCACTCTGCCCCACCTTTCTTTCTGTTTTTTTGACTGCATCAAAAAGAAGTTGCCTATATTTCCCAACCGCACCTTTCACTATTTCACAGGTAAGTGACTTCGTTCAGGAATCTTAAAATCCACCTTTACTGGATCTTGCTCTTCCACTTCCACTTTATCTGCACTCAAAATGCTTTTTTCTGATTGGCTTGTAGGTGCATATTAACTTGGTGTATCTGTAGAAATCTGCTCTTCCTCAATTACACTGAACAAAAATATAAACGCAACACTTTAGAAGACTCCCATTTTAGAAGAAAAAAAGACCCATTACTCTCAAATATTGTTCACAAATCTGTCTAAATCTGTGTTAGTGAGCACTTCTCCTTTGCCAAGACAATCCATCCCACCTCACAGGTGTGGCATATCAAGGTGCTGATTAGACAGCATAAATATTGCACAGGTGTGCCTTAGACTGCCCACAATTGCGTTTATTTTTTTGTTCAGTGTAATTCTATATAATGGGAAACCTTGGTCGGCATTTTTCCTTACTTCTTAGTGTGAGCAATACAAAGTGTGGTGTATGAGGATGCCATCTGTTTGAAATGCATGTCTCACGGTCAATGCATGAGACTTGAGGGCCCTGTGAGGCATATCGATCATGAATATAGTTTTAAACACAAGAAAATTGTGATGCAAAATCATCTACATTCAACATTTGATTAATCAAAAATGTACATTTTGATTTATGCTATTGATTGGTTTGTAAGGCAGTCCAGATGCTATGCAGGACTTTGTTGAGTTGCTAAAGTTAGCTTCTAAAGTGTCCTAAGGCCAGAAAACCAGGTGCTAGGTTCTCTGAGTTACTTTAGATGCTGAAATGTTTTAAGGTCAGCATTCAAGGTGCTGCTTTTTAAATACTACTCAAGGTTTGAAAGTTTGTTATGGTCAGCAAACAAGGTAGTATCCTATGACCCCTATTAAAATCTGGTCACTTGTATTTGGTTTGTGTCCAGGTAATATTTTAACTATATGTATTTACAGTTGGTAGTCAGATGCATCTCAGACTAAATTCTGATAACTGTGTTAAGTGAGAGTGACTACTTCTCACACAAAAGGCACCATGCTGCATTTAACCCATCCACACATGGAGCAGCAGGCCACTATCAACAGCAGCAGGAGAGCAGTGTAGCAAGATGGTACAATCCTCAAAGGTACCTTTGTGGTACCTGGGCCAGGATTTAACCCTGCAACCATCTGATCACATGGGCAAGTTCCTTACCACTAGACCACCACTGCCCTGTCTGGTGAGATATGCAGTCTGTGCTGATCCTCGTTTTGCTGTTATCTTTACAAGAAAAGGACAGTTTTGCACAACAAAGTCACTGTTTACAAGAAGACAACTGTAAAAAAAATTATCCTCCTGTGTCATCACAATTATGCCTTAAATACAGTAAATTTTGATGGGGCACAGAAAAACGACAAATTGGCCTAAAAATGTAACCAAGCCTGAGCTTTATTTAAGCAAACTGGCTCATCCAAAGTGGAGATTTAAAATTCAACTCTGAGAAGAATCCAATGTCAGGAGATGAACCAGGCAGCAGTGATGCCTGCATAAATGCTGAAGGTCTCTTCTGGATGCAGAAAAGCAAGGTTGATGCGCTGTCACAGTATTGGGAGAGGTTTGGTTGTCAAATATGTTTGAGAGGTGAAGACATTTATACCGCTATTACATGGCTTGAATGGATCTCATACCATCTCCTGAAGTGGTTTGAGTGATGTATTAACACGTCTTCCATTTACACCTCCAGTTTTATGTGGCTTGGCCTCGTCTATATGTTGATACTCAAGTGATCAGGCCAAAACAGGGGCTTTAAGGTCAGCACACATGCACCTAAACTGCCCAATGGGTTATACTCCAGATTTTAAAGTGCTTAATGATCTTATGGCTTTATAACTGTTGACCAACACAGAACACAGAACACAAAGAGCACAGTAGGTCGTGAAGTGCCCCATTGGTTAGTACCCCACCTGCTGACGTTCTTTGCTAGTGTGCTATGTGCTGCTGTCCTCTGTGGTACTCTGGATGCTAAAGTGCTTCATGGTTAGCCCACGAGCTGCTGAAGTGCTCTATGGTTAGAGCATAAGTCATGACTCTCTGCACTGGAGAGGCCTCAGGGGCTAAACTCCAGCTGAGAGACTCAATCTTTTTTGTGCGCTTAATCGATATTCTGGCCCTGATAGGGGGAGAGAGGAGGAGCGAGAGGGATGGACGAATAGGCTGGGCCTGGGAGATGAAGAATGAGAGTGGGGTTTATTTTACTCACACTGGGCCCCTGCATATCAGTGCTGACTGGGGTTTTTCAGAAGAGAAAAGAAGAGAGAGAGAGAGAAAGAGAGAGGGAAATGGGAGATAACGGGGCTGGAAAGAATGGATAAGCGAAGGAGAGATGCTGCGCTAGATCACTAGAGAGAAAAGGGAGGAGAGGAGAACTCTCTCCTCGACCAGGTCAGCAGACCCTCAACACACCTCAGCTTTTTTCCTCTACCCTTCTTTTTCTAATTCGCTCTTTTACTCCAAACACTAGGCTGGTGCAGCAGCAGCCGTGTCGGCTGGAATGCCTGGCCCAGCAGTATTTGAGCATCTTGTGCTCAATAAAAGCCCAGTGCAGGAATCAAAAGGACTTTTTTTCAGCACTGGGACTTCACTTCCATTGCTTTTGTGGTAAAACATGGCCTTGTCCATTTGCAGAAAACACACCATGGAGGCCGATTTAGCTGGTTTTCATTATATCAAACAGGAACAAAATGACTCTCCCTCTCCATGTTTCTCATCACCTATGTCTCTTGCTCTCATTTGTCTTCTTACTTTACCCTTTTGTCTCTTTTGCCACCACTAAAGATACGTGGGCCAGAACCTGTTTACCATCAGACCAGCCCGGTGATGTGTGTGTTCTTGTGTGTGTGTGTACATGCATATCTCCCCACTTTCTTCTCTGTGGCCTCATGTCATATACTTCTTTCTTTTTTTCCCCTCTCCCTCCTTCTCTCTCCTTTTCTCTCTCCTTTTCTCTCTCTCTCTCTCTCTCTCTCTCTCTCTCTCTCTCAATCTCTCACTCTCTGCTTGCTGTCAGAGTGAGTATGTGAGTGATGGGTGACGCTGATGGCGAGCGAGAGAGGGATGACGGATGTGTGTGACAGGCAGATGGTTTTGGGTGTCGTCTCTTTAATCACTGTGACTCGGCTGGGCGTGAAGGCAGAGCTTTGTCTCGTCATGGAAACACAAACAGGAGACAAATTTATCCTCAAGATTCTCTCTCTCTTTCTCTTTCTCTCTCTCTCTCTCTCTCTCTCTCTCTTCATTGTTGTTATTTTTCATTTTTTTCCCTTCCTGAACAAGCTGGAGTGAACAAATGGTTCAGGACATATGGGCAAGTGGTGTTTTTTAGAGAAAGAAAAGAAAAAAGAGGAGAGAGAAAGAGAGAAAGAGAGAGAGAGAGAATAAAAGAGACTATATTATGGGTTAAAAAAGAAGAAAAGTTGTAAGGGAGGTATGGCAAGCTACTAATAGTGCTATGAGGCTGTTTCCCATACAGTGTGCCTGATGTGTTGGTGTGTTTTGGCATCTGGAATGTGTGACTGTAGTGTTACTTAATGCTTATGGCATGTAAAAAGAAAGAGGGAATGTTTAAAATGGTCCTTGTCTGTTCCAAGCCTGAATTTGCTTGTTTGCTTTCTGACTGATGTGAAGTTGTGAGCAGGAAGATTAATTGAATTATGCAGTGAAAAAATTTCCTCTATTCTACACATGCAATATGCACTACATGTCTCATCACCGTCAAATCAAAAGCCTATACATATACTTTTATTGTAGATAGCTATCCCTCCTTCCCATTGGCTGGGGTTACATGCACATTTTTTATCATTCTGATTAGAATTACTTTAATATCGATTATAACTGGAAGACTAAGCACCATGTAAATCCAGCTATTGTGTAAAGAAAAAAATGTTTTGCAATAGGTAAAGGTAAAGGAATAGTTCAGCCTGAAAAATACACACTTTTCCATTTAGCCAAGATGCAGTCAATCAGTCAAGACCAAATTTTACAAATTTTATTTTATTTTTTTTACAAATTTTAATTATTTTACAATAGAAGTCAATATCCACCTAAATTTTATTCTGCAAATACATCCCCAAAGCTTCTTAACCTGCTTAAAATGCATCCAGCTTTTCATGAAGTGACAAAGGCTTGTGTATGTGGTTTAGGACTGTGAGCCAGGGTCCAAAATAAACCTGCCAGGCACCAAATAAGAGTAGATGTTTCATGTGGCAAATAAATCTCAGAAGCCAGTGCAACATATATTCCATACATAAGCCCACCAAGGCTTGCTGCCAGATATCATCAGGCTAATTAAGAACTGTGGCAATATTTTGAAGGAGTAAGTCAACCTTCAGCAAGAGCAATGACATAGGAAAAGCATCACAAAGTACAAGAAAGTTCTGTGAAAGATGATGGTTTGGAGATAACGAGGCTGGCTATAGCAAGATGCGGAGACAAAGGTAAGTTTTTCTGTGTGTGTCTAGTATGCAAAATACAAAAACAACTTACTTGTATTTGTATACAATTTGTATAACTATGAAACTTGATTTAGAGATAAAACAATTATACAGGCCAGTAAAAACCATGTTTGGCAAGTTGGTCAACTTTGGTTCTGGACAGCTCATGTCCAGCACAGTTTGGTGATATCCCTGCTCAAACTCACTTGGTTCAACATACCTGTTCATTGCCAGGTTTAGGGAGTGATTTTGAGGAGGGAAATCACTAGTCTATTCTAGACACTGACCCTCTAGGACCAGAACTGGGTAACCAATAAGTATTGTTCGTATTTAAAGCTCAGTAAATCTGGACCAGCTTAATCAAAAGCTGAACTCTATGTTTGCAAAGGTTGCTCCTGTGCTAAAGAATCAAAACATGGACACCAAACATGTGTTGCCTGATTGACTACATTTGGAGTAAGTGGGAATTTGTGTGAAAAATCTTTTGCCAAACTGGCAACTTAAGAATGGTATTTGCTTTCTCCTGTAAAGCTACCATTTTGGAGATTTGGATTTTTGTTGTGACAGCAATATGGTTCATTTAAATGTGACAGGGGCAAAGAGAGTGAGGAACTGAAGTGGAACGCACACACACACACACGTGCACACACTTTTCAACTCCTTCAGCCTATTTACTGACAATATATGGGCAGATATGTGAAGATTACAATATTGAATAATTTCTCTTTCTCTCTCTCTCTCTCTCTCTCTCTCACACACACACACACACACACAGACACACAGACACCCTCACACTGTCAGCAGGACTGCTGTGGAAGTGTATCTCAAGGTTAGGCTGTCAAGGTTAAATTGACTTTAGATTAATTAAGTGTCAATTAAAGGGGTAATTGTTTCATAATGCGGTCAGCCCTGGAGACAAAGGTGTGAGTGAGCAGGGGATGGCACTGTCAGACTCGCTTTAGGAACCGAGTAAGAACAGGGTGTGAGTGGGTGTGTGAGCAGGTGTGGGCAGATATGGGTGTGAGACTGATGAAGAGAGATCATTTGGTTCTAATTCATTTGCCATCAGTTAGGACTGGTCAGTGGTACCATACACACACTTATACACACACAAATACTCTGACTGAATTTTAAACAGGAGGGGAGCAGATGAGGATGGATCAAATGAAACAGAGACATACAAGCTATACGGGGAGTGAAAAGAATGGAGAGGTAAAAGAAGAGAGGGCGAGACAGATTGAGCTATAGAGAGATTAAGAAAGAGTGAGAAAGAGAAGGCAGGTGTTGATGAAATGGTGATTGCCTCTTCTTTTTAATGGCTGGCCTGGAGCTTTCCCGCACAATGGAGCCCATTCTTTCTCTCTCTCTCTCTCTCTCTCTCTCTCTCTCTCTTACTCTCTCTCTCTGTCTCTCTCTCTCTTTCTCTCTCTCTCTCTCTCTCTCTGTCTCTCTCTCTCTCTCTTTCCCTCTCCATCTACCTTTTGCTCTTTCTCTCTCTCTTTTCTCTCTCTCTCACACACACTCTCTCTCTCTTTCTTTGTCTCTCTCTGTTGTCAAGTAAAATGCTTAAGCATTTCAAATATATTCTACTCATCTTATTTCAAACCTCTTAGTAACTCATGGATGCATTAGTGTGTTTTTCTCTATCTTGTCACCTTCAGGCCTTCTTGAGTGTCTAAATTGTTGAAACTGCTCTGTAGTAAGCTTGTAGTCTTAACACAGTGTTGGAAGGGATGACCATTATGTGTTTAAAGGTTAATGGCCAGGCAATCACAGTCCAGTTTTTCTGACCTTTCAACCCAGTGTCGGCCAATACCAAAGACCATTTTCTATCATTAATTGTGTACATTCTGAAAGCATTCATTTAAGTGGCCATTTTATATTGTATCTATTAGAATGGCAAAATACAAAGTATCGTATGCAGGGACTAAATTAGGATGGGTGGGGGGGAACTATGGTATCAGGGTTGCTATTAATGTTATAGCTAGTTTAATGTTTTGCACACAGACCTTATTTATTTTACAGGCGTTGGTGAGCCATAATCACACTGAGGTCACTGCTCTGCTGCATAGCTTTTAAGGAAAGCAACTATATTAATATCAACATCAATATATTTATACGTTACTGTCCGTACTTTACTAATTCTAGAAAAAAAATCTGTTTCAGTTTAACATTCGACATAACATTTTTGTTATATATTTTTTTCAAATGCTGCTCAAAAGTATGATTAACGGCCTTCATCCCAAAACAAGCCTTTTGGTTTCCTGTGATGTGTGCAGCTGCAGTGTTGGGGAAGATTGACTATAGATCTAGTTTTAAGACGGCCCATGTATAACGTGCTTTTATAGACAGAAATCATGTGCAGCTCTTACCCCTTTTCAAGACTAATCTATTTCAATTACATTTTGAATCAGTGCTGGTGTAATGAGTTTAAGGCTGAAACATTGCTCTCTGGCTCTCGTGCTAATTGATATCAGGTCTGGAGTTGTTTGCTGCCCAGCCTGGCTGTGTACTTGTTCTATACGTTTAATTATTTGCTCGTTTTTAGCCCTTTTGTTTTTTCAGCTCTCAGCCAGGAGATGAAGCTGATTGGGTTTTGTGGAGTCACTTTGGTTCAGTACTTTGTTGATCTGAGTTTCAAAAATGTGCTTTCAAAAATTGTCTGAAATTGGTAAATCATATATTCTCTTTCTGTTTCATGGTGTATTTACAAGTCTCTGAGCAAGCCGAGCATATTTGCTTGATAATATGTTGGATTAGTGGGAGGGGGGAGTTAATTGTGGTATTATTGGTTAATATTATTTTCCTTACCCACTTGTGCATAAGGTAATCAAAAATCAATATACAGAACAATATGCAGAGCAGTATGTGGGTATCAAGGACATGGCCCCTTAAATGGATTGCATTCTTCCTGACTGGTTTTTTGGTTTGGATAAGTGAAGTCATCTTCTGTAGCTCCAGTTACTTGTGGAGTTCCTCAAGACACGATTTTTGGTCCCTGCAGTTCTTTGTACACGCTGCCTTGTAATATGTTTGCTGGTGACACACAAATGTATTTGCTTTAAACTTTGAAAATAAAAAGTGAAAAACTGGCTCGGTTTAAAAGTCTTTAGTCTCAATGAAAATAAAACAATGTTTGCTGTGTTTGGTCAGCCTATGGCACTAGATAAGCTGGGCAGCTCTCCTGGCAATTTGACCACTCCAGTGGTCCACAAACCAGTTGTTAAAAACCTC
The DNA here is from genome assembly GCA_037974385.1 of Arnoldichthys spilopterus. Lineage (NCBI taxonomy): Eukaryota > Metazoa > Chordata > Actinopteri > Characiformes > Lepidarchidae > Arnoldichthys > Arnoldichthys spilopterus. The sequence goes on along the minus strand of JBBPDA010000105.1, from coordinate 22,782,097 downwards.
TGGTGACTTCTGACAGTTTTTTAAAATTCAATGAACAGATTTGCTTTGTCGTTAAAAACTGCTTTTTTTCAGCTGAGACTCTTAGCCAAGGTAAAGGTCTATTTACCACAGAAAGATTTAGAAATCATTCATGCTTTCATTTCCTCACGCTTAGATTATTGTAATTCACTTTATGTGGGTTTGGTGCAGTCATCAGTCATAGGTTTGCAGCTAGTGCAGAATGTGGCTGCTCGTCTTCTTGCACTAAAGAGAAAATATGTTCATATAAGCCTGGTACTAGCCTCTCTTTATTGGCTTTCAGTCCAATGCAGAATTGATTTTTAAGTCTTATTGCTTAAAATCTTATTGTTTTTAAGGATTTAATGGGCTGGCATCCCCTTTCTTGTCGGAGTTCCTTCGCATTCATACTCCAGCTAGAGCGTTACAATTGACCAACCATCTGCTCTTAGAAGTACAGTAGTTGGTACAGGAGTAAAGGTGACCGTGCCTTGGCAGCACCAAGACACCAAAGCTGTGGAATAAGCTGCCACTCAAGATTATAACAGCCCAGTCTCTGGACCTTTTTTAAGTTTTTGTTAAAGACTCCCCTAAAGACTTCATTTTATTGGCTTTTAACATGAGTTGAGGCTGATGTGATGACAACATTTTATTCTCATTTATATCTGAATTAAATTAGCTACTGAATAATATATAGAATCAATTGACTAATTAGCATTTATTTTATATATTTTATATACAGTATGTATAGTTCATTATACATACACAACAGCATTTCCACAAAATGGGATATTCTGTAAAATCTAAGCAAAAACAGAATGAGATGTAACCAACAGTTTCCTCTGGGATCAATAAAGTTTTCTGAATCTGAATCTGAATAATGATTTTTGCACAAAATTTACCATTTTGAATTTGATGGCAGCAACACTTGTCAAAAAGTTGGGTCATGTTTACCAGTGTGTAGCATCTCCTCTTCTTTTAACAACTGTCTGCATATGTCTGGGGGATGAGGAGACCAGTGGCCAGGCTTTTTGGAGAGGTATGCTATTCTATTCTTGTCTGATATAGGATTCTACCTGCTCAAAAGTCCTGGGTTTTCTTTATTGTATTTTTTTTTTTTTTTGCTGTTGTAATAGCATTTTAGCATTGCAAAGTTTAGCACTGGCTTACAGAAATATGCAAGGCCTTTCCAAATAAAGACATCATCTGGATGGGAGCATATGTTGCTCTAAATTTTGTATACACCCTTCCTTTCAGCATGGATGGTTCCTTTTCAGATGCTACCAATTATTAGGAACTAATGGAATGCAGAATTGTAACTGCCAAAAAAGTACAATTTGGATTCACTGTTCATAAAACAGTTTTCCACTTTGCCTCAGTCCATTTGCCCACTGCTGTACCTAGTAGTTAGGACATTGCTGGCCTCACTGAGGTACCCATAAGCAAGGTACCGTCCCGCTACACTGCTCTCCGGGCATTGTTGATAGCCGCTGGCTGCCCTACGTGTGCACTATGAGCTTTGGCCCAGTGAAGATAGCAGTGTTTCTGGTGTATTTACTATTATCATACTTTAAGATTAAAAATAACAGTGAATCCTGAGTTCAGTTAGTGAACAGTGTTTTAAAAGAAGCAATTCAACCACTAAGCAAGAGCACACCCTATAGATGAGTTTTACCAATCAGAAGCTGCCAATCCCCTTATGTGGTGACAACATAAACACAGCTGATGTAAGAGCAAGATAAATGTATTATTATGGTGTTACTATGCTCATCACATAATAGATGGCATATGCTTCTAATGCATGCATAAAATTAATGTATAGAAAATAATCAGAGCTTAATCAGCAACTGTCATATATCATAACAAGATTGGGCAAGCTTAGTTTTGCTGGAACAGCATAGACTGCACAGTATTTGTGTCAGGCACATATCTACATGCAAAAACACTCATGCCAAATTTACTGCCATCATTCTGAATATAAAGAAGAACACAGTAGCATTTTGGTGAACGTATTGACCATACGCTGATGTTGGCTTTAACTTCACCCAAAATAGAAAAAAAAACATTAATTTGATATATAATGTAATTGTAATATTTCTTACTGAAGCCAGACAAAGTCCAAGCTCAGTCATGCAATGAATTCTGTGTTATTACACCTGTTGTTAGAAAGTTTGTAAGACCCATCACATGTTTCTATGAATCCATTTGCTGCTTTTTTATAATTTGTATGCCCTTTGTTTGGGGTATGAGTATGCAGGTGATGCCATTTCTTAATTTATTAACTACTGAATCGGTGTTAATCACCACTTACTACTTGCATGCTTCAGCAATGGTCATCAGTCAGTCAGTGACTCAGTAGGAGACGACTCTCACAGTCTTAGCAGTCTAACAAAAACAGCAATTACATATTTCCCCAATATTGTTTAGCTCCACTGGATGCATTTCTTGAACAGGTTTACTATTATATGCTTACTGATCTCTTTGCAAAACTAATCATTTAATTCAGTCATATATATATATATATATATATACTGTATATATGTGTGTGTGTGTGTGTGTGTGTGTGTGTGTGTTTTTAAACAGATCAATGAATTTCGTACATGTCATCTGTTCCGTTCTCTCTGTTGCTAACTGTCTCTTTCTCTGTTTCATCCTTTTCACTCATGCTCTGTGTCTCTCTCTTTCTCTCTCCCTCTCTCTCTTCCCATTTTACATGAGGCTGTTTTCCTTGCTGCTTGGCAGATGGTTCGGACACACACTGTTGCTTTAGTCTGAAGTTAAGGGATGGTATGGGGGTGGCTTGTGCGTATGGCTGTGTGTGTGTGCTTTTCCAGCAGGGGATGCTTTTTGATCACCTTTCCCCAAACACACTACCCCAAATGCTCCTACTTTCCCTCTTGTTTCTCTTCCACGGCTACACTAGCTGGCTGTGTCTATCACCACCAGGCTCCATAAACATTTTCCCTGATATCTCAGTTGATTACGGTCTCAGCTGGAGTTATGGGGCAATGGTTTGTTATCTACCTTACTGCTCCAAACAGCCATGTTCTGGCAGAAAGCAGTGCGTTAGCACAATCGCAAGCCTATTCAACAAGGACGTCGATAAGTAAGCACTTTCCTTAGCTGCAGGACGAGAGTAAAGCGAATTTTGGGGGCAAGTTGGGTGATATTCCCCTTATCTGGAGCTCATGGTAGGAGGCAGGTGTAATGGTACTGAATTGGTGAAAAGCTGTGAGTGCAAATGTGTTTAGTTCTTTGTGTCTTTTTTTAAGATTTTGATATATTTATGCATGTATGTCATGCTCTACCACACACACACACACACACACACACACACACACACACACACACACACACACACAGTCAGCTGCTGCTGCTGTTTATCCAGCTTTGACCTTCCTCTTATACCCTGTCTAGTCTTTTCTGTTTGTCTCGTGTCCAAATAAGAATGGAACTAAACATGGAAAGCAAAAAGAGAAGTTATGAAGACAATAGAGTTATACTTATTCCATTTATATTGTATTATTCAGAGTGAGCCAACATTTGCCTTAAAGTCAAATATGTTTGTCACTTACCTGCACTTAGGAGTTTTTGGATTTGACTGCCCTTGGGTTATCTTGTTTTTTTCCATATGCAAATCTGCACATTTGATGATGCTGCCATTAACTTTAAATATAGATTTTCAAGCTAGAAGTGCTGTGACACTACTGACATGACGTGTGTGTGTATGTTTGCCATTTAGCAGTGCAGGTAGGAGTCCCAGGGGAGATGGAACGGGAGGAGGAAGAAATGTAAGAAAAGAAGAGCCCCCTGGAGCTTTATGAGATGCAAAGAGGAGCAAGGAGGAGAAATAAGTTAAAGTTATTTAGGTTTACATTTACATTTACATTTATTCATTTGGCTGACGCTTTTATCCAAAGCGACGTCCAGGACAGAGGAAACAATCAAGCA
>JBBPDA010000105.1:22736544-22754732 GCA_037974385.1 Arnoldichthys spilopterus | reverse complement strand
AGACTTTTCATTTCTTTGTCATTAGACAAACTTACAAAATCAGCGAGGGGTCAAATAATTATTTCCTCCACTGTATACCTTAGTTTCCCGTTTTTCATTACATTAACATTTTTACCATTAGGAATTCAACAAACCACATCATTTGACTACATTTTGCATTTGTAATCATTCAAATAGCTCGAAAGTATGTAGCATACTCCTAGACACAGCTGTGGAGCACACATCTGCAGTGCTAAGCAGTGGTCTCACTGAGAGGACCATTGGATGAAAAGTCATTAGGAGATGTTATTTGTAGCTGAATAAGATGAAGCACTAACACTCATGCACTCATACTAACACTTGTGTCTGTTATGGGGAGATGGAGGGGCTTCATATTGCCTTTCCTTATCTTTGTCTCTTCTTGCTCTCTGTGGTCTACTTAAACTCTTATACCACCAAAATACATTTTCACACACACACACACACACACACACACACACACACACACACACACACACACATACACATACACATAGCCCAGCAGGAGTAATCAGAACAAGGAATAGCAATCACATCACATCGACCAGTCTAATTCAGCCCAGCATCGCATTCAGGGTCATTTTGTAACTCTTCACCATTCTCCAGAGCCCATCAGCCATGTGGTCCCAAGAAAATCAATGGCGTAAATTGTTGCGTAGCGTCAATGTTGTGTAAATTCTGATCATTGCACAACGATGGTCGTGATTTGTTCATAGCGTTGCTATTATCAAACTGCATGGATGATTTGCAGTATCATTATGTCATCCTCACTGGTAAAAGGCAAAGATCTTTTGCTCAGCCAAATTTCAGTCTCGTCTTTAAAATGATGTGGGTGTAGTATGTTGTGAATAGCGGTGAGCTTATTTTCTAAACCAACTATGAACATTTAAGTATTCATTTACAGCAGCTTCTCTGTGCTTCCTCCTTTTGGTGACGTATAGTTATGTATTTTTCCCCCTCTGAAAAAAGCAACATAACCACCTTAAAAGCACTGCTGCCTGAGTCAGACTTTTTCTTTTTTTATTTATGTATGTTTCTTTTATTTATTCATATTTCTCACATTATCACAGGTCTATCAGTTAGTAAGGAAAATAATGTAGCTAATATGTATTTTTTTGCAAAACAATATAGCTTCCCAATAAAAAGATAATACCAAAAACTTTATAAGAAGATATGTACCTAAGTAAAAAAGAAAATCTTTGTTACACAGTCAGGCTGGTGTGTGTGCATGAGGTAATAATTCTTTGTGCATGTTCTGTATAGACCAGAAAAGGCCCCCTTTCAATGCATGCAATGGCTGAGGCACAAGAAGGCCATTTAAGAGAAGCTTTCCATTCCTTTTGATTCATTTTGGGGCGTCTTTGATTCGGATATGAAGTTGTTTTAAATGACCTTATGTCTGGTACTCTTCTAATTAGACCAGACTTTCTGTCATTTCTTTTACAAACTCGACAATCATTTTGCAGCTTCAAAATCAATGTTTTTCTAAGACAGTACAGACAATGATATCTCTAAAGACTGTAATGTTGAAGTATAAGCATAGAAACTCCTCCTTAATATTAGGCACAGAGAATGTTTATGTTGTGTAACAATCTAGTAGTGCAAACCCAGCAAAAAAAAAAAAACTGTGGATTTTTGTAAAATACGAAACACAGTAAAATCTGTATTTTTATAATCTATATAAACTAAAAATTGTAAATTCTCATAAACATTTATTTAATGAATTAACATTTAATTTATTTAAAAAACTGATAAATGATACACAAATTACTATTAATGTTTCCTCTGGCCAGTTTGTAAATAAGTTGGGAGGGGGCAACATTTGAGTGAAAGGTTCATATAATATTCAGGTTACACTGTTCTAAAACATCCCTCAATAAGCAGGTGCATGTAAGGGTTACTGCTCTGCCATGCCGACAGGGGGCGGTTGGGAACCTTGTTTCTGCGACCACTCTGTGTTGGGCCAGCTGTCAATCATGCTTATGTGCTTCACCTGGGCCAAAGCCCTTATAAGCATGGTTGTCTAACCAGTCCGTGTGCAGTCCTTGTCTCTGATACAGGTGTGGCTAGCAGGTTTATGGAAAAGCCTCTTGGGTTTTTGTCCATGGGCCTCCCTGTCCCCTTTTTTCCGTGTCTTTGGCAAACAGGCCTTGAGCGGCATTAGCAGGTGGTTTTGTTCGTTATCGATAAGGGGTGCGCCGGCTGCACCGGGGAGGCTCACCCGCTTTCCATTTTATTTTTTACCTTTTTTCAGCATAGGGCCAATCAACTTGTCTAGTCCCGTGACAGGCTCTCCCCTACTCTGATGCGAGCGGGGACGCATGTCTTCCCCCTGCACTTGGCTCCTCTGAAAAGTCCATCTAGAGCAATGCTGAAAATCACTGCTGAATGTGTATGACCTTTGAGTACTCAGAAGGCATTGCATGGGAGACTGTCATGCTACTGTGATAAAAACAAACAAACATGGGCATTAAGAAGTACTTGTAAAAATAATTGTCACTTAGCACAGTCTGTTGCTACATCAAGAAACGTCTACCTGAGACTCTATCACACAAAGAGAAAGTCATACATCAGTTATATGTAAAAGCACTCCCAAGTACTCTGGACCAGAGCTCATCTCAGATGGACAGGAGAAACATGTGCGGTGGTCAGATGAGTCCACATTTTATCTTGTTTTCAGAGAAAACAAGTGTTGTGTTCTTCCTAAAAAAGCACTTTGGTCAGTCAGTTAAATAAAGGTTTCATTATACAAAGTGTCCCAACTTTTCAAAAAATGTGTTTTGTAATGATAATAATAATACTATTTTCACATTGATATGTTTTGCTATGTTTATGAATGAGAACTAGACTGGCAAGCCAGTACTTAATGTTATGAAGCAGCTAAAGATATTTTAATAACTTTTTATTCATGAAACTATTCATGAACTCTTTTTATGCTTTATTCATTTTCTTTATTATCCAAAGAATTCAGCTTTTGTTTTATTTAATGTTAATAACAATAAACAATTATTATTATTATAATAAAAGCTATTAACCAGCATGGAAATTGACTCCAGAGCAGGTCCCTAAGACACTCACAGTGCTGGACCTGCTTTGCCTGGGATCAGGTGCACATTGTGAATGAGGTTGAAAAATATGATCAATGAAAACATTGCACAGCCAGGCTGGCCTTTAATAAGCCTCTCTAATTCAGGCCTGATAAGCCGTTCAAGGTTATACTACTGCTGGTTTTGGTGAGGCTAGATGCTGGGTGCAAAACTATAGGAAGTGTGGTTCTCAATTTCTATAAAAATAAAGGCACTAAGAGGGTTTTTTGGCCCAATTGTTACAAAAGAAACCCCTTTGGTTCTTTAAAACATTTGAGTGGATGAGTCTTTACCTTTTGTAAATGGCATGCCTAAGTATGAAGCACCTGAGTCAATTAAACCTCCACATAATGTAAAAGTAATTAATCAATTAAAAGGTTTCTAAAACCATATGTCCAACTGAAAAAAGTGCAAAGCCTGCTCTTGCTAAAAAAACTCTGCTCTAGCACAAGATGATTTGTATAGTTTGTCAGCTATACACCACAAAATTTTACAATATGATGACATGTAACAACATTTGCTGGGTACTGTGGTATGGCACACAAACCATAAAGGATGTGTTATTATTTTAACAGTGTCATTCAAAAAATCTGTTTACAGTCATGTGGAAAAAAAAACAAACATTTAATCTTTGATACAGTGCCTACAGATGAAGGTGATTACATACCATCAAATGACATGAAAACTGTCATTCTGTAATCATTTTCATATACAAAAAACAGATTGTGATGGATGAGGACAGAATTTGTCACATAAAGTTGTAACACTTTACAATACAAGTACAAAATTAAGCATGTATGAATTTGTAGCTATTAATTACATCATACTTAAATAAAAGAAACTAATACTCAGTGCATAAAGAAATAATGAAATGATTCATTAAACCAGATTTAATATATTAAGATACTTTTACAATATAGGGTTTATTTAGAGACCATGTAAGTTACATATTGTTATACATTGATGTAAGCTGGCAAAAACAAGTCTTCTTTGTATAATTCACTGTATCTGAAAGGACCTTTAAGTCTCTAAACATATTGTCCATTATGTAGAAGATAATTAATTTAATTAATCATTTATGAAGTTATTTAAATATGAACCCCATTAAAAAAAAGTTGGTATATTTTTCAAAATGCAATAAAAACACAAATTTGTTATATTTTAATTCACGTGAACCTTTATTTATTTGACAAAGTATGAAGAAAAGATTTTCAGTTTTGTCTACCAGACTAATTGCATTTTGTAAATATACACAAATTTAGAATTTGATGGCAGCAACACACAACAAACGTTGGGACAGAGGCATACTTACCATTGTGTTACATCACCTTTCCTTTATTTTATATTTTTAGAACTGAAGATATTAATTGTAGCAGTTTTGCCATTGTAAATGTTGTCTATTGTTTCTTGACATAAGACATCAACTTCTCAACAGCGGTCACATGTTTCTAAAATCTTAATATACACCTCAAAGTCAATTGTACCTGCACTTACATGCAATTTACCCATGCAGTGGCCAATTTTGCACCTTTTGCTGATAACAGTCTAGATGGTCTTTTTCATCTTTGGCATAAAGAACTTGCCATTGATTAGAACTTCCTACACGTGGAACCTGTAATATTTACACCTGCCATCTGGGATCTGATATTCTCTTTTTCACCGAAGTGTGTGTTGTCATCATGCCAAGAGATAAAGAATTCTCTAAGGCCTAATACCATGTATGTAGCACTGTTTATACTTTTATGGCTAAATGACTTTAACTCATACTGCAGAATGACGCAGGACTTAAGTGGTTAACATTTAAATGTCATGAGTTCTGTCTGCCAAAATAAAAGCAATGTGAAATTCCCTATATGGCAAAAGACATCCCAAGCCACTATTCCACCTGTTCACATGCCTGATTCCTGCCGCTCACGTTAGCATTGCTGCTGCATTCAACTGGGGAATATCATTACCATGGAAAGTGCCGATCTCGGAAAATAAGAGGAGGTGCGATTAGAATACAGATACTGGCATCTTAATATACACTTTTCACCTAATAGATGTTCTGTCTCAATTAAGCTCTGATAGAGATGTAGCGCAGCACTCCTGTAACCAGAGGAAGTTCATCAATCTTAGCAGCACTCGTCCTGCCAGCTAAACCGAGTAAGGCAAATTTCAGTATTTAATTAATGTAGCGCTTCTGTTACTGCCGCTCAGCATCTTTCTACTGCCAATACGGAAAAAAACAAAGACCTAATATTCATCCGTGCTACACAACCATGCAACAAGAAAGAGAGATTAAGCGAAGAGCAGAGGAACGAGAACAGCAGGGATCTGCAAACTTTGTGATGAATGTTTGAGTTTGGCACCTGTGATGGATGAGGACAGAATGGTGTTTGTCACAGATGTGAGAGCCTTTTTGGATTTCATATCTTTTCTGAGATGCTAGCACAGCACACTTATTCTACAGAGCCAAATGCGAACTATGCAAGTACAACATAATGTTTGCATAAGTTCCCATTTGCAGCTTACTAAAACATGTAAAAAAGTGATACTAATGCTAATTGCTTTTTTGTTTGTTTGTGTAGGAAGACATTAAAGTGGCAGCTGTGAAACTATAGTACCTATTGCTCTTGAGGACTGAAAGCTTCTTTTCATACCGATGAGCCTGAGGGGTCTGTTCAGTGAGGTCTGGTTCATGTTACTCTTGCTAGATATGGCAACCATTCATATAATCTAGATCAGTTATTTTTGGTATTTTTGGATGTCAGTCATCACTGCACCTTTATCATTTAACCAATATAGAAATAATAGCAATTTTTATAATCTCTCAACCAAGGGAGTATGTCAACATTTGGGGGGACAAATACTGTATAACAGGGTAGGAATGATTTCATCTTGACCTGGATCTCTGTGCATCAAAGACTTTGGTAGAAAACAGGACAGGCTTTGTTCAGGAACAGAAACAATCATTTGTGTTTAACATTTACATTTGCTGAGAAAATTATCCATGTTTTTATCTCCCTCATATAATGTCTTCAAATATGCCAGCTAAAATTATGTTTAAAAATCAACATATTCACCATGTTCAGAATGAATAATATGATATGCTGATCTCTGCGAGATATACAATGTGTTTACAAATTTGCACATGTAGGTTTTTACAACAAATTCCAAATAATATGTAAAAAGTAAATAATAATTCTCTATACTTCCCCATCACTCTCAGTCACCATATCTTTGATACCAAACATACAGACTTTCCTGATTGAACCATTAGCACAATGAGTTATATGTAATTAAATAACTTTACAGCATTTCCCAAAGAAATACCAGACGTCTGGTCCCCCTTTTGCAACTGGCTTCTTACTCATTCTAACACCCTGACAGCAAACACAGTGAAATGAGAATTTTGTATGACACAAAGTCTATTTGCAGCTAAATTATCACCTTTGTTATTTGTGCTATGCTAACCTAACTAGCTGCACGTTCGAATAAGAAGATAAACATTATGAAAATTCAAATCAATTCAGAATCATTTCCAACATTTGCATAATCTTCTACTGGTTAACTGTAGGTTATGACACAGGATCTTAAGTGAGTGGAGTTTACATATGAAGCAGTGCTATGTTTTTGGGCTTGATGCACTAGATGTGCTAGTTTCATCTGTTGTCTGTTGTGCTTGCAGGTTCAGAAGTGAGTGTATGTGAGCACTCTTGCCAAGAAATATATTTGGAGAGAGTTTATATATATATATATATATACTATAGTGGACCATGAACCACAAAGTAGTATTAGCAGTCGTCAAGATCCATGTACAGAACAACAATTAATGTCAGAAATTTAAGGTGATTTTTATCTAAAGAGTTAAAATGTAGCTGATTCACTAAAAATAAGTCCTTCTCACAATTATCCACATATGCACTGTTCATGAGGCATTTTAGCTAACATCTTCTTGAATTTGCCATTCACTTAAATTAAGCCTTACTTAACTCTCATCCCAACAATCTTAAACAAGCAATGGTCAAGTGCTCAAATGCAAGCAAATGCTGAAATAGGGATTAGGTATCTAATAGGTTTTGTCATTCATGTATATACTGAATCAGTGTCAGTGTTTACTGCTTCTGTAGGACTGTCAATATTTTCTAAATCAGAACAACATGCTTTCCAAAGTAAGTGTTTTTTTCTAAATGGAAATTATACAGATGACAGGTCTTGTGAAGTGTCCCATGTATGCAGTAGTTAGTACCTACCAAAAATGATCCAAGGAAAAACAGCTGGTGAATCAGTGACAATTGGCACCAAGGCTCACTGATGCATGTGGGGAGTGAAGGCTGGCCTGCCTGATTTGATCCCATGCTCAATGCACCACAGTCAGAGCTGTTTTGGCAGAATGAAGGGAACCTTCTTAATAGGTGGTTTTAATGATTTGGCTCATTTGTGTACATATAATAGGAGTTTTGAAATATACGTATGTACAACTGATTTATGGTTTGACTTATGCAACTTTTCTGAAATCTAGCATTGAATCAGCATTGGATTGAGTCTGGACTAGACATAACATCTACTTCCACTGATCTAAAAAGAAGAAAATGTTCGTCTTAAAGAAGGACGAATAACATTGAAAGCCATTTTAAGAAATTTCTGTGGATGAAGAGTGAGAATGAGGTACTGCTTAAAATGAAAGAGCACATGTGTGAGCAGGTTGGGCTGATGGAGGGGGTGAAGTGAGAAAGAGAGATCGAGGAAGTAAAAGAAGAGAAAGGAGAGCAGTAAGGGAGTGGAGACAGTGGCACATCTATGAGGGGCGAGTAAAAAGTGGGAGGATGAGGAATAAGGAGAAGAGGGTGAGAGAGAGAGAGAGAGAGAGAGAGAGAGAGAGAGAGAGGTGTTAACCTTGAAAGAGCTCATCCATTATAGGCAGACTGCTGCTCTTCTGTCACACTGTCAGAGAGATGCCACCTCTACAGCACAGAAAAGGTCATCTACAACTCTACTCAACCCCCCCCCCCACCCACCCACTCACACATATACACAGGTATACATAGATGCTGCAGTTACCTTTAAACATATTTAGTTTTTCCTCAATATTAAGTCACATTTTTAGCTATTTTCATAATTGAAATGAACAAGCCAGGCCTTGTCCATACACACATGGACTATTTTATACTACTTCAAATGTTCCCCTTTCAATGCATTTAGTTAGGTTAGAATGTCTAAAACTTAGTTTTCAGTGTTGTCATGCAGACTGTGTTGCATTATGTCATTTGTTGACTGTGTTTACTGTGACATACCATGAAATTGGCAGTTTCGTAAATGCTGGTGTGAAAGTGCAGAATCTACAATCAGAAAGATATTGGACAAATTTGAATGGGGGGTACACCAGGAAAAACCTTTGTTTTTAAAAAGAATATTAGTGCAAGGCTACAGTTTGCCAAAGAACAAACTTGGAAAGACCAGGCCTTTTGAAATAATGTAAATAGAGTTGTTTGATCAAAGTAAGATTACACACGTGTGGTGTAGACCAAAGCCAGCTGTTTAGGAGAAGCACACCATAGCAGTTGTGAAGCATGGTGGTGGAAATTGTTATGATTTAAGGTTGCTTTCCTGCCTCAGGGACTTGGCAACTTGCACTCATTGATTCAGCTATGAATTCTGCATCATATCGAACAGTGCTTGAAAATAATGTGATGCCATCTTTATAAAAGTTGAACTGGACTTGGAGCTTTCAACAGGATAATGCTATATATCATAATCTTCTCATGAAAATCTACACATGCATTATTTTTTATTTGTGAAATATATTTTGAATAAAATCACAGGTGTGACTCATAACTATACTCAGAGTTAGTGGAAGTCCATTGTAGTTTTGTCAAATGTCCCACAAAGGATGGCCTTTAGACCGTAGTGTGTAGGTCCCAGGCAAGTTGAGATCCTCCTTAAACAAATCACCCGATCTGTATTTCTTCTTGAGAGAAATTGAGAAGAACTTGATCTGTGCCTGGCCAGAACTATTAAAGGTGACCACTGCCCACCCTGACTGGGGAAGGCCCTAGAAACATAAACTAAACGTAAGTGACTTACATCTGGCTGGGAAAGCACACTCAGTAAGACACCCTAACTGTGATAGAAACAAGATGTATCTTGCTCATTCCACTAAAATGGTAATTGGAACATGGGATGTCAGAACTCTGCTTGATCTGAAGAACAATGACAACAGACCTGAGGAAGAACAGCTCTTGTGACGCATGAACTGATGTTGCTTCTTTAAGTGAAAGTAGACTATCAGGAAAATCTTTTGAAAGGTGAAGGAGGAAGATGAATGCCACATTTAAAGAGTTAATTTTTTAAGACAAAACTGGTGAACGTCCATGACTTTCTGTATGCCTCACTTTTAATCTCCGCCAATGCGCCTACACTAAACACTGATTAAGTTAAGACCAATTCTATCATTAACTGAATGCCACCAACTGGTTTTACTTGATGACTTCAGTACCAGAACTAAGAAATACTGCCGCTTATGGGAAAACTGTGTGCAGACCAGGAGTGTGACATGAAAGTTACAAATTTCTCATCAGTCAACTCAGTATCAGTCAGTATCATCTACCAAATTTGTCCAGAAGAAAATTCAACAAACATCACATAAGAATTTGAATAACCTATCAAAGAGCAGCTGGTCCACAATCCCATTAGCACAAAAGACTTAGCCAAAGAATTGGCCACACTCCAAAACATCACGTTTTTGACAGCATTATGACTGCTTTAATGACAATTAAAAAAAAAACCAGGGTCTTGAGTCAACAAATGTCAAATAGAAAGGCCATTTGACCAACATACACTGTGAAGAAAATGTGTTGAAGTGAAAAAGTCAAACTTAAATTAGAAAGAGCTGCACAGACCAATGTGCTCTCTGCAGATTGCAACATCTAAGACAACTATCATTGCATATCCCTGTTTTCCATTGCAGGAAAAATCTTTACCAGAATAAAGTTCTGACACTGTGCCAAAAACTTCCATTTGCCCTGAACAGTTTGCAACACTCCAGTGTTCCACAATCTAAACAACATGAGTTTCCCATCACCAACATACTGAAACAAGGGTTTGGATTTGCTCCAACACTCTTCTCCCTGTATCTGGCAGCCATGCTTCACAATTTATCATCAACAAACAACCAAGGAGTAGAGATCAGACTACTTTTAAACCTGTTCAGACTATCCTCTCAAATGCCAGTGTTACTCAGAGTATAGAACTGCAATATGCAGGCAACAATGTTTAAACAGCTTTAAAAATACATGATTGCTTTAGACTGACCTTAAACATTCAGAAACCAAAGTGTTTACATAACCTACACCAAGAACACCTCTTCCAGACTTTACATCACGCTCTCAAACATCCCTTTGAAACAGGTTCTTCTCAATACAATGCAACTCAGAGAGAAGGATGTGGAGAGCAGGATTTGTGCTGGCCATCTTTCTTTTAGAAGACCACATTTTCAGGGACAACAACATCAAATCAATCATTTCAATAATTTTAGTGAATGCAGCTATTATGGATGCAAAACATTGACCCTGAACTTTGAAGACATCTAGAAACTTTCACCAGCAAAAACTTTTACACAAAAATAGTTAATCATGAACATCAAAATGGAGGACTATATCTCCAACTTTGCAGTCACTGAGAAAGTGCAAACCAATCCTCTGGTGCCAATCTCAACTGCTGTAGGATTGTTTGAACAAGAATGGCAGAAATGACAAAAAAAAAAAAAAAAAAAAGATCTGTTAAACCCAACTAAAATCACCAAAACCACCCTAATCTATCAAGTGTGAAGGGATTGGTCTTTTCTGTCATCAGATATATCAGAAACAAGGAATATACAGCTACTACAACATTTCAAATACATTACCAAATACATTCCAAATAGTATAGTGCTTAATGAAAAAAACATAAATATAAATTGGAGGGCATCAAAACAGCATGTCTAATGCTCATTCTCAATACTACCAAATACAAAAACAATAATATTTGTATCTCAAAATTAATCATAATTTGCCTGTTTTTTTACTTTAGATATTTTCAAAAAATATATAAACATTCCAGTTTTAATTTGTTTTACATATTTCCTTTTTCCAATAGACATAAAAATATGCACAACCCTGAGTAGGATAAGCATAAAAAAGAATAGAATAGAATTGAATACAAAGGATAAAACCACATTATTTACTGAGGACACATCTGAAAAAAATCTCAACATCAAAACCCTCCCCTGTTAAAATAGAGTTAAAATAAAGGAAAACTTGCAGTTTATAACAGTGAGTCTGAAAGGGCTTATAATCTCATAAACCCACAGTGGGATTTTCACAGAAGTGCAGTCAGGTCACTAAAGCACACCTGACCTTCTGCTAAGTCTGTTTCCAGTGGCCTTTTGTGTGACTCTGTAGATGAGCTACAGCACTATTGCTGCTTTTAAATCTGTCAACCAGAAACCTTTGACTCATCTACAGCTGCACTGTTCGCTTTCTCTATATCATCATTAAATGTTAGAAATGAGTGAGCTCCTGCTGGTCCAGGACCTGCAACAATGACCAGCTCTTGGTTTTGACCAGAGAGAAATGGCAAAACATGTTGTGTGCTTTGTTGAGGTGTTGATCACATACCTGCACACACCAGATGGTTAAATACAACGTTGTTCAGAACACTCTATTCAGATGTTTGTTAAAGAAAACCAAGAAAAAAAAGAAAGCAAGGAGCCCCAGCAAAGATGTATTTTTTCATATTCAGCTTATCATTTTTCAATAGTCAATAAACACTTTTATCCAAAGTGACTTCCAAGACATGGAGCAGTGAAGTGGGACAGTACCTTGCTCAAGAGTACCTCAGTAGTGTCCAGGCCAGGACTTGAATCTGCGAACTTCAGGTCCCAAGCACAACGTCCTAACCACTAGGCTGCCACTGCCAGTATCTTATCCCAGTTTCACTCAAACACAGCATCAGATCAGAGTAAAAGGCTTTTAGATATTTTACTAATTTTGTCAAGGTGTTTGCTATTTTTGCTGGTTATTTGATGATGTGTTATTTATAAAAAATTCTTTGTGTTTACTAACATTTTTATGTAAGAAATATTAAAGAAAAACACACATCTTATATCACATTACACCAATGATTCTTAACTACAGTACATGTGTGTATATATATATATATATATATATTTATATAGACAGCTTTTAACTCTTTATAAACAGAGTTTTCCATTTCTTGTATTTTATTCCAAATGAAAGCTTATTTATTTATTACACTCATTAAAAGCTGAGAATTTTCTTCACTTTATCCTCAAAAATCTTTTTTAGCTTTGCTGTACTATTCAAATTAAATAAAAACATAATTTATTAGTTAAAGTCATATGCAATAAATATAACACCTAAACATTTTTAATCTGAAAATAAGAACAAAAAAATAAACAATGTGTGCACAATTGCTGTGTATTTGCTGATTATTAACATATTACATTTTTTTTAAAAACATCAAATGTGACATTTGCAAAAGTTATGGTGCATGAGATGCTTCACTTGTGCACGTGTGATGAGTTAAATGCAGAGGTCACATTTCATTGTGGCGCTTGAGGGTGTTCACAATGACAAAAAGTCTTATTCACTTTCCCAGTTTGCCAGATTTTAAAAACTGCAAAAAACATTGTGTATAAAAAATACAGTTTGTCTGGACACACTCAAGTCGGCACTTCTTACATGTTTTACATTTGTTTTGATGTTAATAAGTGGCAAATATGTGAAGTCTTTTATTCCCACTTTATATTGTGTCTCTAATAAGCTTTATTTATATAATTACAGTATTTTTGCACTGAATGAGATGCACTATTGTAGTGCAGTCTAACAGGGAAGACATCACCTGTAGTTACACTGCTGTGTGCATTATGAATAGTTATTACAGACATTTCATTTATAATAGAAACATAAGACAGAACTCAACAACAAACAGTAACTTTTCATCAGATGTCTTAATAGGTTTTAATTTAACAAATATCTTGTCTTCTGCTTATAATCATTAACATTGTCTTGATTATAGGGTTAGTATTCTTCCAATAGAGTTTCTCAGCCTTTTTCCATTACAAAGAAATAATCTCACATATTGTTAGTGATGCCTTAACATTAAGTACTTGAATACAGAGTGTGGACAGATCCACCACACCATTCAAAAGTGTCTAAAGGTCCTGTAATTGAACCTGAACTTCAAAATGGCCATGATCCCTGGCAGGAGGCTGAATCCCACTCAGAGGAGCGACATGCTGAAATGTGAAATCGCCACACATTGATAAGCTCTGATTTCCCCAGATGCACAAAGCGAATGATCCATAGAATTATTCAATCTTTTCTAATGTTATTCCAGAGCCAAGTGTCATGCTTGCTTTGTTTTTTTTTTTTTGATTTGTGCCTTTGAGAGAACCCTCATCTGCCCATTTTCTTTTTGTCACTTTGTTACACACACACACACACACACACACACACACATGGGTACATGGAGATAACTGGCACTTTACTAAAAGAGCGCACACAAACACACATCCATACTGTGACAGTGGTCCTAATGAAGTGCATCTGGTCTTCACACCCTCCTACTTACCAAGTGCATTGTGTGCATGTGTGTGTGTGAGTGTGTCCTTTTATTAAAGCCTGGTTATCTGCCTGATTATCTGCTGAAAGCACAGGACTGGTGTTTCCACTCCTACATCATTATCAGTTCCTATACCATGTGTCAAACTGCATACATCATTTGCACTGACTTTTAGAAGCTCTTTTAGTGCAGTGAGAGGAAAGTGTCGTTCAGCCACACATAATGTATAAAGCATTACACATAATGTAATTACACAAACTTATACATTATATAAGACATTTTCTGTAAGTTAAAAAATAGTATGTACATTAAGTTGAAGTGTAAATCTTTTTACTTTGTCAGCTATATAAAGATTCAGGAGAATTAACAAATCACATTTTTATTTTTATCTCATTTTTGTTTTCATATTTTACAAAGTGCCCCAAGTTTTCCAGATGTGTATTCTGTACATTGAAGTTAAGGATGAATTTTGTATTTCCTGTGAAGATTAAACTTCAGACACACAATTCTGAGTGATGTCTTCATATTGAGAGTCCTTTACAGATTTTCTGCATTTACAAACTGCATTTACAAACTACAATGCTGATTTTAAGCATTAGATTCAATATTAGATTTAGCATTAGGCTTTAGTTTAAAGTTAAGGTTAGCTGTAGGTTTAGGGATAGATTTAATGTAATATTTAAGATTCATTATCATGTTCACTTGAATGTAATAAACATTAGGTTATCTTAATTTCTTAATAGTATCAGGCAGGGGTTCTCAAAGAAAAATCTTAACAAAAATAGTTTAAAACTGTATTTTGAGCATATGTGTGTGTTTGCCACTATAAACACAATACAACATTAAAATAAACTGAAAGAAATAAAATTACATGGAACCACAATTTTTTGGTGACATCTTGAATAGAACAACACATTTAGAAAACCTGCCTCCTCAGTTCACTCCATTTCCATCAGTAATACCTGATTCAATGTAACGAAGGAAGAATTTAAAAA
Source organism: Arnoldichthys spilopterus (assembly GCA_037974385.1). Lineage (NCBI taxonomy): Eukaryota > Metazoa > Chordata > Actinopteri > Characiformes > Lepidarchidae > Arnoldichthys > Arnoldichthys spilopterus. Next base: position 22,740,028 of record JBBPDA010000105.1, on the reverse strand, counting down.
CTAGGTGTTGGGAGGTAACTGCTAAAGAGTAAGATTCCTTAAGGAGGTCTGGAAGTGGTTAAGCTAACACAATCATCAAACTGCCATGTGTACATTTATTAGCCCCCCCCCCCCCCCCCCATGTAAATCCTTACTGTATTGTGTTGTACTTATCATTTTCTCAGAAGTCTGATATTTTGCTCAGTGCTATACAAAGTTCTGTTGTGATAGCAAGAAAATATCAGTAGCACATTTCTGTCCTTTTGCAGTGAATGGATCTGAACTGATCCACAAAGCCGCATTACAGACCTCATTTGCCCCTCTTACCCCTCCCTCCGTTATTCTCTCTCTCATTATCCCATCATTTTGCTCAGAGTGGAACAGGTGGCTGAAAGGCTGAGAGACTGCACCTCAGAGACCGGGAGAATGCAAATCTCTCCTGCAGCCGGCACCAGGAAACGGAGACCCTCCTAGACCTTAAGAGCGCAGAGGATTCCTGCAGTTAGCGCGAGAAGTTAGAGGAAGCTCTTTGAGATTTCTACGCTTGTTAGGGCTCATTTTTCTGAGGCTTTTGGTTTAATAGCATGTCTGTCAGACATTTGGGGGCATTCACTTTCACTATAAAGTTTTTTTATTCAAATTAGTTTCTTTTTTTTCAGAAACTGCAGTTTGCAGAAGCTGATGTGTAAACAGGTTTATTGTGAGGAAAACTACATCACACCTGTTTATATTAGTGACATTAAGTGAAAGTGACTATTTGTCATTGTGAACACACTCAAGCACCACAACGAAATGCAACCTCTGCACTTAACCTATCACACGTGCAGCAGCGGGCAGCTATCAACAGCGCCCGGGGAGCAGTGTAGTGGGACGGTACCTTGCTCAAGGGTACCTCAGTAGTGCCCGGGCCGGGACTCGAACCTGAATGCTTCAGGTCTCAAAGGCAGTGTCCTAACCACTAGGCCACCACTGCCCACAGTGTCATTAATGCCAAACCCTGCTCATTTTATCAGTACTCAAACCTTTCAGTTGTTTTGTGACCATTTTGGGGCCAATTTGGTGCTTTTAACAACTGGTCGTTTAAATAAGGAAAAAAACATTAATTATTATTAATGGCAAAACTTTCATACCAAAGACATTCTGATGCACATGAAGCTGAGTGTTGTACATATGCTCATGCTTTAGTAATTAGATTGCATTCACAGTCATTTACCAAAGATTGGGTGCCCCAGCATATACAGTTACAATCCCCTTTATTAGTTACACCTACCTTCTATCAACACTTATTGCTCATTTTAGCAGATCCACTTACCATATAATTATTAGCCCCCTTTACCCTGCTCATCGACGGTGGTGGATTTTTCTCAGTAAAGCATTGACCCTGGCATGGAAGTGGCATATAAATGTGTGTGTGTGTGTTGCACAGAGTGGGTCACACAGCAGTTCTGCTGGACTATACACTCCTGTTACTGATGCTGAAGAATATAAATTACCAGCCAAGAGTGTCCTGTGCCCAGAAACTGATCACTGGTGAGGGACTAGAGGGTGACTCTAACACAATCTATACTGCATTCGGTGAACTATCAATAATTTCACATCTGCTTGGTAAACCAACAGGTTTAATGTGCTCAGTAAAGTGGACAAGAAGGAGGTGCACTGCTGAAAAACTCTCATTACTGAGTGATCCACTCTGTGCAGCACACACACACACACACACACACAAACACACACATGCTGTGTTGAGAATGACCCACCACCCAAATAATAACTGCCCAAAAATATTTGCTGGTTCTGAACATTAAAGAAAGAGTGGTGCTTTATGCAAAGGTTCTGTAATGATAGAATCACTGTAAAACTGCAATTGAAGTAAGAAAAAAAAATCACAATAGCCAGTCTTTTTTGGAGGTCCCTCACATCAGTTTTGATATTTGACATTTTTCATTCAATGTTAATTCAGCTTTAAATTCCTGATAGTGATTTTCCTTTACCTGATGGAGTGGCCACTAAGAGGCCTGCAATAAAGGATTAGTGCTGTTACAAATGGCACTAGCATAAATGTTATTCCCCCACTCTCTTTTTGTACCGTTCCAACATGCATCAGATTCAGATTCAGAAAACCTTATTGATCCCAAAGAAAATTGTTAGTTACAACAGCTCAGACAGACTGAAAGGACAGGTAGGCACTAAAAGAAAAAAATAAAATATAATATATATCACTCTTCAGTCCACAATACTCTATACTCTATATGCATGGCTGAAACTGAGGCCAAGCTCAGGCCGCAGCTCATCACAGTCTTCTGGTGTGTTTGGAGTGGTTTTAAGGTTGTTGGCTATTGTTAAGTACACAGCGGGTTATTTCAGAAAGCGAGATTTTTTAGTATATGCATATAATTAAAGCCAAACTCAAGCCTGTCCATTAGGAGAAAAGCTGAGAAACCTTCTTATTGGACAGTTCTCAGTTTTGGGGTTATGGTTATTTGGCTAACTGAAAAATTCTGCTTTGCTGAAATGCCCCCAATGCATTCTTATCTATTAACAAAATTCTAAACAGCTGATTTTGGCAAATCTTTGATTTGTTCTAGCCTCATGTTGCCGTTTATATGGAATGGTATGGAGAGACGTATTATCAGCCTAATACTCACCACCACATGTCCAACATGGGGCACACTTCATGGGCAATACAGAGAGCCTGGCACGTTGCAGGGAACGGGAGCTGATTGTGCGTGTTTATAAATAAGCATTTATGTTTGATTCTTAGCCGCCTTGTTCTCATTCCTCCTCTTCTTTCTAAGAGAAGCTAGACAATTAACATCCAGAGAGAAAGAGAACAGTTCAAACCTCCAACCAGCAATTAAAGGGAAGACAGTAGAAAAAGAGTGTGAGGTGTTTTTTTATTTTGTTTTTTTTTTAATTTTAATTAGGTGGGCATGTCACTGCTTCTTTTTCTCCCTCTTCCCTCTAACTCATAGACACATATATGCACACAATCATGCATACACACACAGGCACACTCACACACCAGTGCTCAATTAGTCTCGGCCAATCAGTGGCCCAATTAAGTGTCTCAGTGACTGGCTCACCCTCTCCTGTTTGTGTGTGTGTGTGTGTGTGTGTGTGTATGTGTGTGTGATTAATCAGGAGTAATCTTCCAATTAGTGCTCCAGTAATTAGGACTGACAAACGCAAGGTGATGACAGCACTGCCGCTTCACTGACAAAGAACAAGAGAGAAGGAAGAGAAAGAACAGTGTGAATGTGTGTGTGTGTGTGTGTGTTTGTACAATTTTAGCACAAAATTTGAACTTTTATTATTACAGATAGGGAGTTGCATATTGTCATTCTGATTCCAAAGTGTGTGTGTGTGTATAATGGATGTAGTAGAAATGGTCTAAATCTACAAGGAATAAAATCTTATTACATTTGTTTAAGCTCTCTCTCTCTCTCTCTCTCTCTCTCTCTCTCTGTGCGTGTGCGCATGCGCGGGCGTCTGAGGAAGGGGTGGTGAG
>JBBPDA010000105.1:22719973-22734105 GCA_037974385.1 Arnoldichthys spilopterus | reverse complement strand
ATATAATTAATCAAACGAAAAAGAAAACCACTAAACTTTTAATGTGCATTAATGTAAAAAGTGATTTCTGACTTTCTCTTTGAGTCTGTGCATCATGAAATTTTTAATACAATGTAAAAGAAGATAGTATTTTTTTAAATGTATAAAAATAACATAAGTAATATTTAATACATTTATTTATTTATTGTATTTATTTTATTTGCTTGCTTGATTGGGGAGGTGCAGTGGTTAGTGCTGTACCTCACAGCAAGAAGGTCCTGGGTTTGATCCCCTTGCTGCTGAAACAGCATGGACTGTGTGTTCTGACATCTTTCTATCTGTCAGCATTTACTTTTTTGTGCAACAGGAGCTCCATTTTGGGATCTTGGGTACCCATGACCCTTTTGTAGATTTACCAGTTGTCCTTCCTTTTGATAGGTACTAACTACTGAATACCTGGAACACTCCAAGTCTGAAGTATGGACTATTTAGCACAGATTTTAGTCACCCTATTACTTTGTATCACTGTGTCTTTTTGATTAGAAATACAGATGCTACATTGTTGTAATTTTACATTTTATATATTTATAGCAGCAAAACACACACTACCATTCCACTGTAGCATACTGTTTTCACTGCTGTTCTGAGAAAGGTCCAGCACCCAACTAATACTTGGTCTCCTGCGATTGGTAGATAGAGCACAGGGGAGCTATTAAATTGTGCAGCAACAGATGTCTCGTCAAATGTAAATGTGCACTGGTGCTTATGATAAAATGGTCTTAGAATGTACAAGTCAGACTTTTCTAGTAAACTGGCAGGTGTAATGCTTGATAAGTTAAAGCCACACAATATAGAAGGTTTTCTGCACATCTGCATGTGTGGGAATTTTCAAAATGTGCATATAAATCAATGAGTCAGAAATAGTCAGAAATTCAAAACATATCCCAAAAGATCACATTTGAGTATGTGTGTTATGATTATGTATGGCTGACAGAGTGCTGGTAAAACTGCTAATAAATGAGAACTGATAAATGAATGAATTCCATCTCCATGCTTGAAGTCCAACACTCTTGACTCTCACTCTGTGGAAGATGACCCGCATGTGATCTTCAGGAATTTGTGTATAACAGTAGCTGATGAAAACACAAAACAATTAACATTTTCTTTAAGCAGTTTTTAGAAAGTTTAAAATTTGCAAAGCATTGGAATGGAAATCCTGTTAACCAACCCTGTCATCTATTTGCATCTCTCTCTCTCTCTCTCTCTCTCTCTCTCTCTCTCTCTCTCTCTCTCTCTCTCTCTCTTTCTCTCTGTGTCTTTGTACAGGGTTGTGTATATAGTGGACACAACATGAATGATGATGAATTCCTAATCAGAATGTGTGTGTGTGTGTGTGTGTGTGTGTGTGTGTGTGTGTGTGTGTGTGTGTGTGTGTGTGTGTGTGTGTGTGTGCACGAGACAGGCTCTGTAATAATCAGAGGTGAGGGGAGGAGCAGACGTTTTAACTAAAATGTTTCATAACGAGCTCCCCGGCTGTTTGACGACTGAACCAGCCATGCCACTGTGGTGCTCATTAACTTTAACACAGCCTTGCTTACCTCCATACACACACACACACACACACACACACTCCCTGTAACATAACCCTGCCTACCTGTCCTCTACAGACACTTGCAGTTTTTCATACTACCTCTCATACTATATGCTCATGCAATGCTGCTGCTGTGCATAGAGTCACGCACAGCTTCTGTCCCCTTTTTACCTTACACACTGATCTGAGTGTTACCTTTAAAGCATGCATAAACTCTCTCTGGTGTTGACAGCATGCTAATTCTCAGCCTAAATGCAACACAGCAGCTATGGGGGAGGGAACATTTTTGATGGAAGGCATGAAGGGAGTTCAGGGAATTAAAAAAAAACAAAAAAACAACCTTTTAACTCTGAGATAATTTATCTATTAAAATTCACTTTCGGAATAAAATATTTGTCTTTTTCATCTTGTTTATTTCCCAAATGCATAAGAAGCTTTCTTTTCTGTCACACAGCAGCTCCACTAATCTGGACAGGCATAAGCCTAGCATGACTTGTGACCTGCCGCTATGCATTTGATCCTACCAGTCAACGCTGCCATGAGTCTCAATATGCTCAGAGGAGATCAGAATCTTTGGGAGCTATGCTGTCTAAAGCATGTATTTACTGATAGGCTCACCCAAGCCAGAACGGTATCAGACGAGGGACCAGACAACAAGGTATGAATAGTCCCTATAGGAATATAGGCTCATCATCATTATATTAGGGGCATCTCCTGGAGCCAGGCCTGGGAGAGAGAGCTCGTAGGTGAGCACCTGGTGGCCTTACCTGATGGAGACCTGCCAAAAGGTTTGACTAGGCTCAGCCCATTGGGCCACCCTCCTGTGACTGGCAAGAGGAAGTATAGGGGCTGAGGCAGTTGCCATATGCATAGTGACCTGAGGTAGATATCCTGGTGGATTTGACTTACAGTACAGAATCTGGCTTAAAATGTGTGGAATGTCACTTTTCTGGAGTGGAAGGAGCTTGAGCTTGTGTGGGAGGTCAAATGACAATAACTATATATAGTCAGGCTCACCTATTAGCACAGCCTAGGCTCTGGAACCAAACTCCTGGAAGGAGGTTGGACTCTACCCATCTCTGGAGTTGCCCATGGTGAGAGGTGAAATATGGCATTTGTTGTTAGCCCCCGACTGAGCATCACTGTTTTGGAGTTTTTCCCAGTAAATAAGGTCACCTCCCTGCAACTTTGGGTTGCACTGGGAAAATTTCTAGCAGTCATGGCAGTGTATGCACTCAATGACAGCTTGGAGTACCCAGCCTTAAAGTTTGTTATTATAATTCATTTGGATCCATTATAATCCATTGATTGGGAGACTGGCAGTTAGGAGAGCAAAAAAGTTAAACAACAATTATGAAATATTTACGTTTGAAAGCACTAATTTTAATGACGAATTTAATGAAAATATTTATTAAACATCTACAGTAATTTTCGCTTCTCTTTTACCTCTTTCCACCAAACTGGTGCAAGTGTTGGTTCCAAACCTAGAAAAGGTTCAGAGCATTTCCACAGAAAGAAGACGTCTCCACAAAACTGCTGGTCCCAAACTTGGAACGGCTGAAGTGAGTGGATATAGGCAGGGCTACTGCAGGATATGCACAAGCATTTTGCTAAAAACATGAGCAAAAGCAGCAGCAGTGGCAACATGTTGATCCAGTAGTGGTATGTGGAAGAAACCAATGTTTTGTTGGCACTCTGGGCTTCAACAGTAATGCAAGAGAAAGTTCTTACATTCAGTTTTCACATTCAAAAGCAATATGTAATGACCTTAAAAGTAAACTGATAAAAAACCAAACAAAGCAGATGCCTTCTTTACGCAATGTTTCTCCCCATCGAAAACTGACAAACTCCTGCTATGTCATGTTCAGTTCTCATACCTGTCAAAATGTGGGCTAGGTCTCAAAAAGCACCAAGGTAGAACTGGCTTCGCACCAGCACGTGCACTGGCATTAGCACCGGCACCTGCACTGGCACTGCCCCAATAGAAAAGAGCAGCTTGTAAATGAGCAGTTTTGTGAACATTTTAAGATGAAAGCTCCATTCTAGGGTGCTTATTTCTAATTGGTGAGATGTGCTGAGGTAGTAAGAAGTGTTTAGATCGTCAGTCACTAAGAGCTGAACCAGCACCACAAAATAAAGTTTAAATGGTTGCAGTTCCATATTCCTGACTGGGGCTTAACGCTCCGCTCTTGGCTCAACCTCGAAGAGACCATGGCTAACGATTTGCAACACTTACTAAGACAGTTACACTGATCTGTAGAGAAGCATCTGTGAAACAAAATACATTTTTTCACTTGCTTCAATTGAAATGTTTGCCACCTATTTATACTTTTCTTAGGACATCCAGAACATCTAAATCAGGGGTGTCCAGCACTACTTAGTATTTCCCCTCCTCAAACACACTCACTAAACCTGGCACTTAGCAGGTAAGTTAAATCAAGTGTATTTGAGCAGGGAAATCACCTAACTTTGCTGGGCACTGGCCATCTAGGACCATTCTGTTCCTTGTGTTTTTGGGCTACCATTATGAAAAACAAGTAAGTGAGAATGCTGCTGTGGTGAATGTGAACATCCTCACATCACTGGAATGCCAGTGAGGGATCAGGTGAACCTCACCCACACACTCAGGTTAATGGTGCTGCAGAGATTCACAGTTAATTGCTCAGATCACTTGTGTTACACTGGCAGACACTCTGGTGAAAGCTCCTATTAAACCGGGCCACAAGCTCAGCCTGCGTTCATTCTCCACTCCCCTCTTCCCCACATTCCTCTCCAAATCAGCAACTTCTTGTTGTAATTAGCGGCTCTCACAACAGTGGCTCACTTTCACATTTTAATTGCTTTTGCCAGCTGATGTCTGGGCCCCCATTTGGTGGGAGTTGGGGGGATGTGAAGATGTTGGGAAAATAAAAATGCTCATTCAAAGACGACTTTTTTTTGGACAGCATATCACGCATATCGTAACATTATTATTCACAGAGCATTTATGCTGTTTATTTATGCAAATTTAGAAGATCCCTCAAACTCAAGAGCTCCAGAGTAATCGCCATTTAGTTAGTGAACTGCACTGAGAAAACTTTCAAAATTGCAAAGGTATGTAAAAGATGTGGCAGGCAAGATGGAACAGAAAGACTATAGAGGTCAAGGATGAATATGTAAATTGTGCAGTTGAATGACTGTTTACTCAGAGAATTCACTGTTCTCACCAATCCGCATGGCATTGAACATCTATGATTCAAATATAACTGAAACCTGATGACCAAATAGCCTTTCTCATCTCTCTCTTTCTCTTTCTCTCTCTCTCTCTCTCTCTCTCTCTCTTTCTCCATAATGAGCGGTAGTCTAGTGGATCTCCGTGGGGTACCTCTCACTAATCATGTGGGTGTCAGAAGTGTCTCTTCATACTGCATTATTAGGCTACTCACCTAATGACCAGGTCCTCATCTTTCTCTTTCTCTCTCTCTCTCTCTCTCTCTCTCTCTCTCTCTCTCTCTCAAGAGAGTGAAATCCCCATCAGAAGGGCCTTTCCACAACTGTTATATTGCAGTTCATGGAACCCATTGATTTTTAACAACAATTATTTTAATTCACTTTCAAGCTAAAATCTGAGAATTTTTGATTTTGATCATTCTTTTAAAAATCTCACACCCTAATAAAATCTTTAATAGGCCCCTTATTGAAATTATCACATAAAAATCTAATTTCTTAACACCATTATACATTTAATATATTTCATCTACGGTAATCATTTTCATGCATATCCTTCACAGCCTGCAGCATGATATATTCATTATTTATCATTCCAAAACCTTATGGATTTTACATATTTGTTTAAAATATGTGCTTTGCACAGCAAAGGTTCTAGGGAGTATATGTCCCTTTTTGGCCAGTGGTGAGTCAGACAGCTATAGGTAAACACAATGCATAATTGAAAATTTTCATTCTGTCACGATCAGAGGTAAGGCAGGAAACCAGGGCGTTTAACAAAAGAGTCTTTATTTCCAAAAAGCAAGCCACAAACACAAGACCAGCAGTTTGGGGGTTGACTGCCTTCGGGCACACGACGAGTAACCTCCACGTCCTCCCTGCGTCCCAGCCCTGCTTATATTGCCAGGTGATGACGGAAGTAACTAGCAGCACCTGGTTTGAGTTCCACATTCCAAACTTCTGCATATCCGTTTGCAAAGAATAACTGCTGACATGTATGGAAAATGCATTTGTACTTCTCTATTAAAGATGACAGTAATCATAAAATTACTCTCAATACCACATATCATGAAAAAACAGGTTGTGTTAATAATATCAGGCCTTGAACCTATCATTACATGGGGGACACTGTTTAGATCATACATGTGAAAAGTTACTGTTAGAATAGATCAGGTATCTTTTTTCATACTGTGTAATGCTGGTAGCAATTAGCTATGCTTGAGCATTCCAGGGATCTTTCTCACAAAGCAGGGTTTTTTGCTTAGTTTAATCTAATTGTGTTTTTTTATTATGCATCTTTTTGATGGGCTTTGTCACCATGGCAACATTTACTGCATGCTTAATTTGCTGCAATTCCTTTAAGTTTGGGATTTTGTCATAAATATCTATTTACAAACAGGTTGAGCTTCTGAAGTAAGTGGACCGCTTTTTTCTTTATGATGTTTGCGGTATCAGACATGAGAGGATGTTCTTTTTTCTGCAGAGGAGGCAAATCATCCATAGAATACATCAGTGGCAACAGCGTTTTTTATCAAAAATAATTAACGTTTTACGTATTTACATCGATTTCTTCTTCTTTTTTGATTAACAAACATCTGAGCTCCTAAGCTATTTGTCATTAATATCATACTTTCATATGGACATGCTCAAGGATTAATCATAGCATGAGTATCTAATCCTCGGTTTAAACAGAAATACCTTAATTGCCATTGGAAAAAGAGTTAACCACAGCTCCGTTTGTTAGGTTTTGTCCAGCTGAAACTTTTTTAGCTTTTCAACAGGATTTTGAAAACCAAAGCTGAGTCAAGCTCAATGTCACCTGATGACCCTACACAAACTGGGCCACAGTTTTTTATTAGGCTGAACTAGGCTTGACTGAAAGTTGTCCAACATCAACAGCTGCCGCACATCTGTAGGTGGAGTCTGGACAGATGAATTAAATATATAGCTAAACTGGTAGAAGCAAAACACATTAGGCTTGAGTAAGTGTAGTGTGTGTGTGTGTGTGTGTGTGTGTATGTGTGTGTGTGTGTGTGTGTGTGTGTTATTCCTCTGAGCCTTGTTTGGTCTGGAGTGTCTCACTGCCACTGTTGAGCAGGTTTAAATGTGTGATTGTAACACTGAGTGTAAAGCCATGCTCTGTGGCCCTGTGTGAAGCCCTCAGGAAAGGAGTGGAGCAGTGGGGTAGGAGGTGGGGGTGGGTGGGGGTTTGGTGGAGGGGGTTGGAGTGGTCCATGGGAGATTTGGGAGAAGGAAGGATGATGAGAGGGAATGTGCACACACACCACAGGGGAAAAGAGGCTGAAGTGGAGGAGAGAGGGTGAGAACACACGGTGGAGTATGCAGACAGGGGCTGATGATGTGCGAGAGAGAGAGGGAGAGGGGGAGAGAGAGAGAGAGAGAGAGAGAGAGAGAGAGAGAGAGAGAGAGAGAGAGAGGAAGAGAGTGGGTGAAAATCACACATGGTAATCTCACTCATCCTCCTCCACCAGGGAGCTGGTATCTGCGGGGGGCATCTTTGACTTGATGATCCCACTCATCACCTACCGCCATGGTCTCTTTCTTTATCTTTCTCTGTGTGTGTGTCTCTCTCTCTCTCTCTCTCTCTCTTCCTCCCTCTCTATCTCTCTTTCTCTCTTCTGGCCCCCTGGGAGCTCACTGCTACCTGTCAGTGTTTCTGCCTGCGGGCGGCTGAAGCACAGGGAAGGGAGTGTGTGTATGTGTGTGGGGGGGCTGTCACTGTGCCCTGCTAGAGGAGTCACCTTTCTGGGATATGAATCCTAATGAGGTTGGGAGGGGGTGTTGGGAGGAGACAGATGGGGAAGAGTGCAGGTCTGACAGGCCAGCATGCAGCAGAGCTGCCACATTATTTTTGGTCATTTTTTTGTGCTATAGATACTTAAGTTTAACGCCTTAATCCCCAAGGGCCTGTATGTGGATCTACAGTTCAGTTACTTCCCCTAATGCTCAAGAGCATCTACTTTTTCACTCAGTTAAAATTTTAACATTCAGTTACTAATTTCAGTTACTTTTATTCATTCAACGTACACCAAGCAGCCATATAATTAAAACCACCAGCTCAATATTGTATAGGTCCTTCTTGGCTTTCACAACAGCACTGATGCCTTTTGTCATGCACTCTTTAAGACCTCTGAAGGTGTGCTGTGGTATCTGGTACCAAGACATCATCAGCAGACCATTTAGCCCTATAAGCTGAGATGGGGTCTTCATGAGTCAGACTAGTTGATCAAGAACATTCCACAGATACTCGATCAGGTTGAGATCTTTAGAGGCAAAGTCAACACTGTCATACCACCAACAACAGCATCATATTGCTTTCACGAGTTTGCCTTCTTCCCTATGTAAACCACAGTATGACCAGTCTGTGTCTATGTAGTACAATACAAAGCAGGCTGCAATGCTCTGTGTGTTCTGACACCTTTCTGTCATAGCCAGCAGTGATGTTTTCAGTTATTTGTGCTACACTAGTTTCTCTGTGGGGCTGGACCAGACGGGGTAGCCTTGGTTCTCCTGCACATCACAGCCATCACCAGCTGTCCTTCCTTGGACAATTTTGGTAGGTGCTAACACAGGTCTAGTTCCAGATTTTTCCTCAATGACTCCAGCTGTTGCATGGGTGTGTGAAAGTCCACCAGCAGCACTTGATTTAATGCAATGAGACAAACCAGGTATTTGATGCTAACTACAGGTAATACTGGGCTTGTACAAGGAGAGCCGAATGGTTGAATGGTTAAGCACTGACATACATAAAAGCACTGTTTAATGTATGCTATTTATATTTATTTTAATAATACTGTTTTTTTAACATGTACTGTCCAGTTAAATAGCATTTCAATAAAATGATTGCAGGTGTTTATGCATATAAATGCAAAATTTGCAAATTTTTCATGTTGATGGAAGAATTAGTGCAATGGCATTTTTTCAATTCCCAGAGGGTGTTATTGTAGGTGGTATGTAAATTATCTAAATAAGACACACATGCACTACGGACACTCTGTTACTGAAGTAGCATCTTCTGGCTTCCATGGACTGACGTTTAAGTCCAGTTATTGCTGAGCGGTGAGAGGGGGAGATCAAGTATTTGTGCTTGTGTGTGTCTAAAAATTCTAAACAGTGCTGAGCTTCTCCAAAACATACAGCCCATTCATGCGTGCTGCCTACCATGTGGCATTAGGCGAGGCGTACATCCAACGTCTTCCCTGTCAATATGAAAATCTAATAATAAATAATATAATTTAATTCCACCTCCTCTACCTGCCTCCTGTCTGTCTCTCGTCCCGTATTGCATCTCGAGTATCATCCCGAATCGCATTAAAATGACAAAGACACAATCATAACTCTCCTCAACATCTCAATGCTGTGTCGCTCTCCACGCCTTGCTCTCGTGAATCCATCAGAATAAAATAAGCGGATGACAGCTTCTCCAATCGTAGCAGTGTGTGCTCAGCAGGGGGAAATCAGGATTTTTACACATGCGTACACACACCGGAGTGGAATGAGGATTTTACACATAAAATTCTTCATTAAAAATGAGGTCTGGGTTATAAGCCAAGGAGAAGGTGCTGTAATACATAAAATACATGCACTACTTGAAAAATGTTATGTAAATCAAAACTGCAAATAAATGCCTGTAAAAATAAACTGAGGTAAACTAAAAAAAATGCCCAGTGAAACTTTACCGCTCGATAATGCTGATGCTCTATATTATCATAAGCATATGGTCAGCAGGATGCTAATGCACATGTGCCATTCAGACTTATACAGAGTCAACCACCACTAGAAAAGACTCTGGGAGAGGACACTATGCAGTCTAGTAAAAGACAGCAGTGTAGCTTATTTTAGGCATATAACTCTGGATTTAAGGGATTTATATCATGGAAAACCAAAGACATTTGATGTAGTATACAGAAACACTGTTCAGGTTTTAAAATGTACCATCCAGTTCCCAGTCCAATCAGTCAATATACAGCAACGACCATGTAAAACAGCCCATTCTGAATAAATAGGTTCTGTGATATAAAAACAAAGACATTTACATAGATGTCTGTACAGTCTACAGAATGCACTGCCCAATCAAGCTGAAGGTCTGCTTTTTGAGTGAGGCCCAATATCAATTTTAAAGGTACATAAATCAACACTATGTTTAATTCTAAGGCATATGGAGAATGTACAAATGCTCATAGAAAGTAATGACGACTGATTTTGGTACATAAAACCATACAAACACCCTAAGTGGACCTCCGGGAATAACATAAATACTTTTATGCCTTCAGTCCATTTTATGTTGGTCATTGCCAACAGAAGAATTCTTTCAGTGACAAGCATTGTTTTTTTTCTGTGGTTGAAAAGCTTGGAAAAAATGTCATATCTACAGGTATTGGCTAAACTAGGAATTCAGACTGGTCTATATGAAAAATATAACTGTGAATATTTCAGAAAAAGTATTATTTGTGGTCTTGGTTTATTTTTTAATACCAGTATAAAATTCAAAGAATATTTGAATATCAATTTCATTTGAACTAGTTAAAAGTGTTTGGGCCTACGCCTACTTGATCCAGTAATACCACTGCCACTGTAGCAAATGCAGTTTCCAGTTTTCACATCAAGTGAGAGCAATAGAGGCTGCATATTTCACTTAAAGAACCATATCATATACACATACACACACATATCATGCACATCATATATGCAGTGAATTGTTTCCCTTCAATTTAAGCCTCTCACTCTCACTCTTATTTTTGTTTATACAGTTTATGGGTTCTTGTTACAGTGGAGGCTCTTGATGGGAGCTTTCCACTTTGCTGTTGCTTTTGTTAGTCTGCTGCTTGTTGATTTATCCATAGTTCAAACATCGTCTCGTGTAGTCTGGCAAAAATATTGTTTAAAAATAATTTAATGGGGAATGTTCACATTTTACTTTATAATTAAACTGTTAAGGTCTAACAAAAATCATTCAGAGTCATAGATAAACTTACCAAGTCAGAACTATTCGCTGTGGTGATGATGTCTGGTATCAGACATCTGACAGGTTTAATGCCCATAAAAGCTCCCTCATGGAAAGTTATTACATGAAACTGTTACAAATGTACTGATTGACATTATTTTGCAATGAGAGTTGTTTTAGCATAAAGAAAACTTATTTTATCAACTTTTTTGCATATATTGCATTGTAGACAGTGCAACCACTGATTCTATTTCCACAATTATGTATCTTCTTCAGTATCATACCACTCTAAATGACTTTGTTTACATCTCAAGCCTGAATCATACAGACATTAATACAAAAATCAGTGGAATTGGAAGAAGATTTCAAATTAAAGGCTTTATTTGAACAGGGCCTGTATTTGAACAGCTGTCATCGTGACATACAGCACATGAGCTACTAGGCCTCAGCTTGTACCACAGGTATTCACTGGGAAAATACATTAAAGAAAAAGTCAGAAATGTCAGGTTTAAAATGTAGTCAATTAATTTTGACAGCCCCAAAAATCATCATGATTTTATGCCTCTAGTAATAAGTATAAGTAATAAGTGAATAAGTAAACAAACATGCCTCTAGAAGTATGTGTATACAGGAGTGAATACAGCAGGCATGAGCTAAGCCCACTTTTGTGTCACATAAAGTAGTAAACTTCATCACTTACACAAAGATAGCTAAGGGACAGCTCACTGGAGACTCAGACCTTCTGTTTAGACTGGACAAGCTGATCTGCAGCTCATATAGCCAGATAAACTGGACGTTAATATTTAATATGTTTCCCCAGATTCTCAGGGTGCTATCGGGCCCGCTCAGTGTAAGCTGTGCTCTCGCACTGTCCTCAGATTGTGCTGATGTAATTGGGGATTTAGCGCTGTCAATGTGATTTACTGTTTGTTTCCTTGTTCTCTGCTGGCGACAGTGGAAGTCCAAACAAAGAATCTTTAGCAAGGCACAATTTTCCATTAACAGAAGTGCGACTCTGGCACTACAGCATTAATGAAAAAGGGATCTATACGTATTTGAATATTCATTGGCAAGGTGAAATTAGTAGAATTTTTGGAAAATGTCTGTGAAATGTTGTGTATCATATCATTATTTAACATGAAATGATGGGCTCATTTGTACATTAATTGTACTATTTACACTTTCACTACATAATAAACATCCAGGACCATTGTAGAAAAGTGCATATAAAGAGCATTAACGCAATGTACCCACATCACATCTGTGGCTCATTAACAAAAGATTTTTTGAAATTATAATTGGCTCATTGACATTTCAAACCATGTCTACATATTTGAGTGTCACAGTCGTCATACAGTGCAATAATATTAATTTAATCTATATGAGTATTTCTAAACCGTGGTCCTGGAGAACCCCTGGCCTGCACATTCTAGTCTTTTCCCAACTCTGACTTAATTTTTTGTCCATATGAATGAATAAAGTGTTGGGCCCCAATATTACATAATCTTTTTAGGTAGTGTTCTTTGAGGGCCTTCAGTCAGTGTTGGGCCCTTGCAATCATTATACTGTAACTTCCCAACCCATATGGCGCCCCTGACTCTCACACCCACTTCAACCCAGGAGAGATTTGTTAATAAGCTAATCAGGTGTGTGGGAAGCACAGAAAACAATAATGTGTAGAGCACAGTACCAGGGCTGGGAATACAGATCTATATGGCACAACAAAATGTCATTACATTTTTATTTTAGTTGTATTTACATTGTTTATCCTAATTGTCATTACTGTTATGCGGCCACATCATATCTGCGGTTCATGACGAAAATTTATTTTTTTTGGACTTCTGTATCTTGAAAAATTGTGTATTTATTGCCTTTAACTGTTGAGTCTGTAATGTTGAATGCTAATATTTTTTTTATATAAAGTCTAAGGAATTGAACCAAAGTGACAAAACATAATATGATTCAATATTCAATAGCTGTAGCAGTAATGAAATGCAAAAAGTGGGCCCAAAAATGAAATACAAGCTCATGGTCTTTATTAGATCCCTTATGTAGATACTGACATTACTGTTCACTCATGACTCATAGAAAGACCATCAACACACAACAGCAACAACAACAACATTAAATTTGTATTAAACGCCATTCACAATCCCAAGTTTGCACATTCTTGACATTGATTTATCTACCTCTTTTCCTGATCCTTCATTACCTGTAACATGATATATTAATCATTAATAATTCTACAGTCTTAAACGGGCAGACTAATGTAAGCATTTAGGTTAATGTTATAAAGGATGGAATGTTATGCTTCAAGACCATCATCTTTTTAGAGACAAAACAACAGTGAGTGCACAAGCAAACGACGTTGTCAAATTTAATTAATAAACAGTAATTTTTTTTAATGTGGGAATCATTCTTATTTTGCCCTAAGGTTCATAAGTTTTTTACAACGCACTTGAGAAGAGTCTTGATGGTTGTGCATCTTAAAGGATGGGGGGTCAGGCCAAGCTGTACTTGAAGTGTAGATAGCTATTGATACAGAGTGGGTTTGGCCATCATCATCAGAAAAGGAGAGTGTAGTCCACACTTGACTTTGTGGGCAAACATCAGGCACACATTCTGATGCAAGAAGCCAATGAAGAGTACTGGAGTGACAGCAAGAGAGAATTTACACAGATCTATACAAAACTCTTTGACTTCTTCATAGAACAATTCTTTAAAAGTTCTAAATATGACACATAGTGCTGGATGACTGTCTTAAGATGTAACATGAACAAGTATAAACTTAGTAATATGAATTATGAGTATACTAGAATACTAGAACATTTACAAGGCTTGAGTAATGCTTGAGTCTCCTTATCACTTACCTACAGCATGTTGATCATGTTGGTTGATCATGAGTTAAGTTCTTTAAAAAAGTTTGTAAAACTTAGTGGGTTTCTTGAAGTAATCTGTCTAGTGGCCAGACTTATCTGTAGGAGTTGCTACACGTTTTGTTATATTCTGTTTGAATGAATTTGAAAAGCTGGTACTAACCTTGCCCCAAGCTTTAACCTTAGCCTTTCTAAAATGTTAATACTATCTCAATCACAGGACAAACTACAGGGCAAAACCTACTCCTGATGATTGGGATTGTATCGGCTGAGCTGGGGAAAATAAACAACAAAGATCTAAGAAGTAAATATTTTACAGGGAATGGCAAGCAAAGCAAACTAAACAGTAGCTGTAAACTGTCACTAAGCCCAGCTGTTCCTGGTCTTACTTCCTTTGACCTGACTTTGTCTGTCTGTCTGTCTGCCTGTCTGCCTGCCCATCTGTCTATCTATCTATCTATCTATCTATCTATCTATCTATCTATCTATCTATCTATCTATCTATCTATCTATC
>JBBPDA010000105.1:22683650-22718466 GCA_037974385.1 Arnoldichthys spilopterus | reverse complement strand
TATCTATCTATCTATCTATCTATCTATCTATCTATCTATCTATCTATCTATCTATCTGTCTATCTGTTTATCTATCTGTTTGTCTGTCTGTCCATCTGTCTATAAATCTATATATCTTTCTGTTGATCTGTCTATTTATCTATCTCTCACTGTCTAGTTGTCTGTCTGCCTGTCTTAAGTTGCTACACTGTGGTTACCAATATGATGAGTTTGAGTTTGGTTCATTGTAAGTCTGCTCTGTTGTTCTCACTGGTGAATAAACAAAGCTCTCCCATTTCACTTGCTTCCAGAACACAACCTTGACCCGCAGCGTTTCTTACACACTGTTGTGGACTTTCAAAAAGCAGTAAAGAAAAAAAGCTGGATTTAAGTCTTAACACTTTAAGCAGCAGCAGGAGTGGGCTGTTACTCATTTAACTCATTCACTCAAGTTATTTAAGGCCAAAACTTTAGAAAACCACTTTTGGTTCCTTAAAGAGCCTTTAAGTGGATTTATTTTGAAGAAGAAAGAAGTATTTACTATGATTTTTTTTAAAGAGAGATTAGAAAACTTCCACTTAATGTTAAAGTTCTTCAGTGATGAAATGCTTTTCCTGAAACTTACATCTGAGAACCATTAAGGAATTAATTCATTGGAACTCTGAGGGGCTGAGGGGGAGGGATTTCCAAAGATAAAATATTTAAATATGTTGCTAATTACTTTTAAGTCAACTTGTTCTGCTTTGCTGTTGCTCACATTTTTTTATATTCCAAATTTATCACATTTATTTTAAAATGAAAAGATCTTAGAACATTAAGAAAAGGACCTTGCAAATTTCAGTTTCTACACTGAAAAATAATTTAGAGAGCCCCATGTAGATCATCTACAGATGTTCAAGTCATTAACAGACAATCTAGAGAAGCTTTGTATCTTCTTCGTCCTTCATCAGCAGTGGTAGATTTAGTTTTAGTTTGGAGTTGAGCTTAATGGTCAAGTTAAAATCAAAACTGACCATTTTTACCTTGTTAATTTATGTTCCTGGCCATTTTAAAAACAATTCATCAGATCTTATCATTTAATAGACTAGATTCTTGTTTTTTTTCATTATCCTTAAATACAATTCAGTAATTCCTCACCTATGAAAGGTTTTCTGACTTTTGATCACTGTTTGGCATCAGGTGGGAAAAAATTAAAATAAGCCAAAAGTGTCAATACTGCTCACCTAAACCAACCTCAATTTAGAGGGGTAGACCCTGAAGTGAAAGTGACTATGTGTCATTGTGAACACACTCAAGCACCACAATGAAATTTGACCTCTGCATTTAACCCATCATGTGTGCACACATGGAGCAGCGGGCAGCTATCAACAGCATCTGGGCAGCAGTGTAGTGGGACGGTACCTTGTTTAAGGGTACCTCAGTAGTGCCCTGGGCTGGGACTTAAACCTGCATTCTTTGGTTTACAAGGGCAACGTCCTAATCACTAGGTCACCACTGCCCATCACAGGCCTCCTACAGAGGGATATTCAGATTTCACTGCACTTCTATGGAGCTATGCTTGATGATTTCAGAACCAAATTAGTATTGGCAGATATTTGCTTACATCCAGGTAGGTGTATTCCCATTTTCTACATTTTTATATATTTTTGCACTGACATATATGTGTATGCAAGTGACTATTTATATCATTATAACACACCCCATCACACAAACTGCACCAGAATGAAATGTGACCTCTGCATGTAATCCATCCACATGTGGAGCAGCAGGTAGCTATCAACAGCTCCCAGGGAGCAGTATAGTGGCACCGAACCTTGCTCAATGGTCCCTCTGTGGTACCTGGGCCAGGATTTGAACCTGTGACCCTCTGATCACATAGGCAAGTCTCTAACCCCTAGGCCACTACTGCCCAAAGTAGTCCTCATATAGAGGACGTATCAGATATTAAACTGAAAACAGGAGATAGTACACTCAATCTTAGCAAAAAGACTAAAAAGTGAGACATTTTGGAAAGCGGGGATATATAAAACCAACATTGGTGCATCACTACATCTATAAAGAACTCAGTAACTGGGAATCATTTGATCTGAAAGTTTTTTTCTTCTGGTCAAGCCATTTTCTGGTAGTTCCCTAAGTCAGTGACAGTAATAGGCTTGTAGCTTCTTGGTTCCTGTTTTAGTACAGCTATACTGATAGGCCGAGCAGATTCTTGCTGTAGTGAAAGGGCAGCGTTTATGTAGTCGGCTTATTCTCACTAAACTCTACTTTGGAATTTTCAACCTAGTTTTTGGCACTTCGCTGTGAACTCATTTTTGTTTCTCATGTTTTTTTTTCTTCATCCCCCTACTCTGACTCCACACTGTTTCCACTCAGACTGTTTGAATGAGTGTGCGCTGGCTTGGAAAGTAGAGGGAAGAGGAGGGTGGGGGAGCCATGATGCGTACATGTGGGAGAAAATTGGGCTCATTTGTTCCAGCCATGTTGATTCATTTGTGCTGAAGCGCCTGGCAGAGCTCCTCTGAAATAGAAGACTGAACTCACCTGCCACCTTCAATACAGAGTGAGGCAAAGAGTCAGAGAGACAGAGCTGGAGCCAACACAGCTAACACATGGTCTGGAGCCATGCATTTACAATGACACAGCTAAATGTGCAGTGCCATTTTCAGCTTGAACTGCGACCCTGGGAAGGTGGTCATGGGGCTGAGATGGGGGGAGCAGCTTTCTCAAGGGATGAGAGTGTGTAAAGCTGGATTTTCTGAAAATAAATTTGTTCTCTAAGTGTGAACATATAATTGTGTGATTTTCAGTTTTTTGTTTTTTTAAATACCTCCTGCCCACCCACTGTTCTTCAACAGCTTCTATTGTTCCTCTTTTGAAAAAGCTTGTTTTGCCCAATTTTTTTTCAGTCACTGTCCCCATAGCTCCCATGTCCACGCCTTCATTTAAACACCTTCTCCTCTGAAGGTATAGTTTCAAATAAATTCGAATTGTGTTTATTTATTTGTTTAATAAAGCACTTTATATTCGTCCACTACCTAACTTTCCCCTTACTCCCGCTGTGCTGAAACGCAGTGTATTTTCGGCCTGTCGCTCGCAAGGGGGCGTTGAAGAGCTGCTGTGTGTGCGCAGTGTGGAGAGGGAGCCGTGCAAAAGTTTTTTTGGCTGGGCTTTTCGGTGGTAACTCAGCTCACTGAGGAATTTATCTCTGCCCCCAGTGCATCCGCTCTCTACCGCCTTATAGAGGTAACCCCCTTACAGAGTTTGTGATACGAATTCCGAATTTGACCGTTCGCAATTCACCCTTTTTCCGCGTGCTGTACGTTTAAGATGAAAAGGGTCTCAGCGATCGGCTGAAATGCGTCCCGACAAAAAAAACAAAAAACAAAAACAAAACGCAAACACAAACACCGGTAACACACAGGTCGCCCACCCCTCGAGCGAGTGGCGTGAGCTGGAGAGAGAGAGAGAGAGAGAGAGAGAGAGAGAGAGAGAGAGAGAGAGTAAAACAATAAAATAAATTGTGGGAAGAAAAAGAAGAAAGACAAAAAAAGTTAGAGACACAATAAGTGATGTAAAAGAGAGAAACAAGAGGATTAGAGAGAAGAAGAACTAAGAAGTGTGAAAGAAAGAAAGAAAGAAAGAAAGAAAGAAAGAAAGAAAGAAAGAAAGAAAGAAAGAAAGAAAAAGAGAAAAAGAACGACAGGATTGAGAAGAGTGGGAGACAGGAAAAGAAATGGGAGAGAGAGAGAGAGAGAGAGAGAGAGAGAGAGAGAGAAAGAGAGAGGGGGAGAGAGAGAGTATATGAAAATAGATGAAAGAAGAAAGACAAAAGGGGAGTAACAGACAGAAAGACGTAATTGCGGAGTAAGAAAGTAAGAAAATGAAAGAAATGATTAAAAGAGTGAGACAGAGAGGGGGAGAGAGAGAGAGCGAGAGAGAGAGAGAGAGAGCTCCCCAACTTAGCGCGTGAACCCCTGCGTGCGAGGAGGGGCGGGCTTTACCGCGAGCGCCGCTGATAACATCAGTTTTCCACAAGTTGCCGCCGCTTGCGCGCGAACTTTTCCCCGCTCCTCGGACCAGCAGCACGAGTATGGATGTGTATGACCGCCACTCTCAGGACTTCAAGAGCTGAACCTCCGCGGCTCTGCTGACTCTGTCACCGCTGTTTAACAGGGAAAACACTCGCAGTGTCCACGGGCGGCTCTCCCGTCTCTCCGCTCTGGCCGGTGTGTGCGTGGCGGCGGAGCGCGCGCGGTGTATGTTCACTCACCGGGACTAATATTGAGTGGGAGGTCGCTAACGGAAGGTGCCATGAGGCTGCTCTGGTGGAGCCTGCTCGTCCTGAACCAGTGGATTCTGCGAAAGGTACGAAGCTTCTGTGTGTTCCGCATGTTGAGCATGAGGTGACAGGAATAAACAAATAAATAAAAAAAAACAACGAAAACAAACAAAATATGGACTTACGGAGAGAACCGAGAGTGCGTAAATGTAGCGTTTAAATTTGGGCCGAAACGAGCCGTAGTGAAGTGTGTCTGATATATTTGCGCATGCTTCCTGTTCCCTCATCAACTTTGCACATCTCTTCCTTCAGGGCTCTGTGATTTCCTCGATAGCGGTAAAGATACCAGAGTAGGCTGATTTTACAGTAAGTTGAGTTGGGCTAATAACGGCACACTCAGCACATCTCTGAGGGGACAAAAGCCTTTTTTTTGCTCTCCTCACATTCTCCTCCTTTTCTGTTCTGCTCGCTTTTTCTCCTCTTCCAGCCTGCAATTTTCTCTCCTCACAGCTGGCACATTTCACTATCATCATCTTATCAAACAGGCCTCCAGCAACTCCTCTTCATTTCCCTCTGAAGTTGAAGACATACTTGCCCCAAGCTTGTTTTATCTTCATATCTTCATTTACACAGAAGAGAGTTCACTGTGTGTGTGTGTGTGTGTGCTTGAACAGACTGCAGCCAAATGAAACGCATTTGACTTTATTATCTACACTCTTTGCCACTGACTGAATGTAAATATGATTTCCCTCTCTCAGGAGTTTGCAGCACTGGAGAACTGAAGCTCCTTCAGCGTTAGACGTGTGCCATAAGGAGACAGTTTCCCCCCCACGCAGAGATCTCTAACCTCTTTTCTGGGCTTGTGACCCTGGTGTCTGAGCACATTTTCAGCAGATACACTCTCCGATGCATGAGGACGCCCATTTACACCCAGACCTGCCCCTCATTATTCCATACAGCCAATATGGCCTGTTCAGATCTGACTGCTTTAATCGCTGAACCTTTGGCATTAAAAAGTGTAGAGTGTAGGGCGGTCTAAGTGCAATAGTTAAATATAATAATGTGAGCATAGTGAGCATTTTTAAGAAAAACATGTGCAAGTCGTACAAAACAACAAAGAGTCTCATGTGCTAATGGCACATAAAAACACATACACACACACACACACAAAAAAAAAAAACCAAGAAAATTGTCACCTGAAGTCTTGCGTGCTGATTTGCAGCTGTCTGGGGACGCTGTCATTCTGCTTAAAGAGCATTTTTTATCTTTCAAAGACTTTATGTTTTGTTTTGTCATGCAGAGTCAAATCACTGCATGCTGAACAGCTCCTGTCTTCATATCCACCCCCCACCCCCACCCTCCCAAAAAAAAATAAAAAAATTAAGGCAAGAATTCTTTCTTGTCTCAGTCGCCGGCCCGCCGCTCAGCCGCCTGTGCTTTAAGGTCTGTGCGAATTTCGTGGTAGAATTTCACAAGCGTTTTTTTTTTTTTTTTTTAAATGAGACAGACACGGGTTCACGTGTGCTATTTTCACAGCCCATAACTGCAGTTTATTGATGATCCTATTACCTCCCAATGCGACTGTGATCATTTCGTCATGACCTGCCCATAAATCTGCAGCCTTGTGTCGCAACCTTGCACTGCCATCCAGACAGCAGCCAGAAATATGTCCCGGACCACCAGAGCTGCAGGCCAGCGTATTAATGCCTTTATTATCCGATGTTTTTGTCAAGGATGCAGCTGTTTTGTGCTCAAGGAAATTCAGTGAAGATACAACACTTAAGAACTGGTCTGAATGGTTTGGATTTCCCGTTGCTGCACTTCTGCCATTGCCAAAAGAGCTGCTCCCCCCACCCTGCTACCAAACACTATAATGCATCAAATTACAAAATAAGTTATATCAGCAAATCTGACCGTTCAGACCTATTGCAACCTGTGATCAAATCCATGTTCGAATAAACGGAGCCTTTTAGAAGATAGAAACCTAAAGTGGCCTTCTCTAACCTTGGGTTCTTTTAAACAATTAGTCACTTGTTAATCAGTAGAGTTTTAGATAATTTTCTGATATGGTGATGATATCTGCTTTAGATGCTTTTGGATTGGGATGTGTGGGCTGGTGCTGATATCTGATCTTTGTAATGTACATATCTGACAACGTAAACGTTTATACGATGTAGACCATATATACATGGGTTAGTGTTACTTAGAAATGAAGAGTTTCATTATATAATCTGGAATGTAATGAAGAATAATCGTATAATTTAAAACACACTTGCCTCCAAAAAAAGTTTAATGGTTCTATAGCACTGATATTTATATTATCTGTTAAGCTGACTCAGCAGTATTTATGAATTTATAAAAATGGTCTGTAGTACATGTTTTAACCCAGTCCATTCAAATGAATCCTGATGCAATAAAATGAAGAAAATTGTAGCAAAGTAGGCCAGTGTTGCTAAAATGTTCTTCTTGTCTGGAGTACAATAAATACATCATCAAATATTGAAATATTCATCAAATTTAAACATCTGTGCCAATGCCAATACCTTTTTAAAGCAATTACCATCTAATTCCTATATGACCAATGTAATTGTGACTGTAGTCAAGACATAATTTACTTTAAATAAATGTAAATAGTGATGTGTAGGGTTAGGGATAGAAGGGCTTGTGAGTGTGAGTCTGAAAAGCTGTTGCCATTGTATTACCTGTATTGGAGTGGACTAGCAGAGGGCAATTTGATGTCACTGATCTGAGTATTGTGAATATTGTTGTGTGGATGGTAACGGCTTCTTGGCTGTGCACGTTTCAGGCCCTCAGCTTAATCCTCTTTCATTTTAAACCATTTGCGGTGTAAGTATTGCTCATTTGCGAATTGCCAGTTGATGGACTTAAGGCTAATGAATAATAATGAATTCAGCAGGTCTCTATGGTAACAGATAATAGCCCCTGCCACACGCAACCCCCAAATCGTGTGATCATATGCAAAATTATTTATAATCAAACTCGGTTATGTATTTGATGGAAATTGCTCTAAAGTGATGTGATGAGAAAACGCTGCATTTCATTGCATCTTGTTAGAGAAGTTGGGGCTGCATCTCGGCATAGCCGACACTGTGTGCTCCTGTCCTCGTCTCTCAGAAATGTGATGTCAAAGAACTGACTACTTCAGCCATAAGAGATTTCGTTTTCTAGGCCAGCGATGCATTGGTTGCACAGCTCTCTACGGAAGTGAGAAAGTTTCCATACAATTTCATCTTGCAGTTCGAATAAAAAGTGCAACTGCATGACTGAGATGATGGCCACTGAGTGGCTCCCAGCAGGACTATAAGCTGGTAATTAGTGGAGCCTTTATTCAGTCTGGATGTAGTGTCCTAATGTTTATTATTATCGGATAGAGAGAAAATGACTCTGGACAGAACAAACAAAATCTCACGATAAGGGGTTGGATCTTTGCATTATGTGTTAAATTGGGTTATAACTTTATTACACATATTTTCAGATGTTATCTCTTTCTTTTCTGAAGTCCACGTTTGATTTGGCAAAATAAAGAGCGAAGGAGATAAAAAGCCCAGAGCATGGTAACACCTCCTCACTGTCCACTTTACTCTGACTGGACTTGATACCCAAAACCAGTGGTGATATATTTCAAAATGTTCATGTGTTGTTTACAGTTTGTTAGATTTTCAATATGGCTTTGAAATCAGGGCTGCACAGTGATATTGGAGTAGAAACGTATCAGCAGATAACTGCTCACACAGAAATTACTGGCATCAGGCAGATGTTTTAACAGATATTTCAGTCCAATATTTGATCACACATTTAATGTGAACTGGAAGAGCAGAGCTTGTACGTGATACTGGTGTACTTCGTTGAATTGCCTGCATTTTATTTAGTTTACCACTGTAACCCTAAAGAAATATTTATAAATGCTAATCGTTTTTGGGTATCAAGTCCAGTCAGAGTAAAGTGGGCAGTGAGGAGGTGTTACCACGCTCTGGGCTTTTTATCTACTTCGCTCTTTATTTTGCCAAATTAAACTCCAAATTTCTGCAGTTTACAAATGTTTATGTGTCGGTATTGGAATCTGCAGATATAAACATGATAAATGTCAAAAAATACAGATCACGATTTCCATGAGGGTGCATCTGTAATTTAATGTAAACATAATTTAAGTTACATTCTTGGGGTAAAGTAACAAACAAGAGACCCAAATATATATTTGTCAAAAACTGTACACAACAGAGTGTACACAGAGCAAGCACATTTATAGCTGCCGGTCAGGTAAAGCTGGCCCAAGGTTTCTGCCATGAGCAGGTGTATTTATCATGCTCACAGTTAGTATGAGTGATGCTGACAGAACCAATAACAGTACGGAGTTGCCAGTAAGCACCCAGTCAAACCCAGCAGCCCTGCGGCCCACCAATCAGATCCTTTAATCTGCACTAACTGCCCAATCAGGTGTGACAATTACCCCCAACCCACCCACCAGCTGCTGGGCCGAACAGATGTGTCTAATTTTTCAGTAGAAGTAGACCAGACCTCCCCAGGCATTCAGGAGGAGAGAGAGAGAGAGAGAGAGAGAGAGCTGGGATTGAAATCAGACCCTCTTGGAAGTGCCAGGAATGCCTGTGGCCAGCTGCTTCCTGGCCCAGGGAGAGTGAGCCCTGCATGGGCAGGGGCTGTGCCCACTGCCCAACACAGTGCCAAGGCCAGTGGGCGTGCTAAGGTGTGGGCACATAAAACACTGCAGCCGGATTTATCCAGATAACTTTTGCGTAACAATGGCATCGTCTGAAATCACAGATTTGTGCATGTGTGTGCGTGTGTGTGTGTATGTTATATGTTTTTTGTAACACAATTGGAACTAATCTATGATGCATATTATGCAGATTATGTAATGTTAGATCGATTATAATTGATTGTAATTATTATTTTTCTCTTTACACAATTTTCTTCCCAATTTGTTCATGCCCAATTCTACCCACTAGCTAGGACTGCCACAGGGAGGGTGAAGGGTGGCACATGCTTCATCCGAGTCACGTAAAGCCACTCAAAGCAACTTTTTGAACTGCCACAAACACAAAATAATGATATTTAAGAAAGGACCCACTTGTTTTATGACCAAAGTAAATTTCTTAGGTACATTTTTAAGCATATAAAAACTAAACACATGGTTTGTTTTATTGTCTATATTTCACTGTAAAAAAAAAGCGCAAACAACTGTTTTAAACAATCTTCATTGAGAGTTAAAAAAGATCCTTAAGTGAGAAGCTTTTACTACGTGACTGAGACCTTGATGTCAAACATTATATTTATTTACTGTTTTAAGGCAAGCAAACTGAGCTTACTATGCAGTTGACTTTCTTCTAGGGTTAGGGTTAGTGGGTGGAAACGCCTGAGTGTGTGGGTGAAAAGTGGGCGGGACTCCCAACATTATGGAGTGATACTGCCACCTTCTGTTTGAATATATCGACCACATAGTCAGGTCACAGCAGAGAATTATTGATGGTATTATTGTATGTGTATTAATAACACAATATGAATATTTCTTTTTTAAATATTATGGTTATCATCAGAACCAGTATAGGTAAATCCATCTCAAGGGGCAACACGGAGACGGAAAACCATTCACACACATATGAGCAATGTAGAGTATCCAGTCAACCTATAGCAAGCCTTTGGACAGTGTAAGGAAACCAGAGCACCTGGAGGAAACCCATACAGACATAGGGAGAGCTTGTAGCCAACTTGGGGATCGAACCCAGGACCTTCTTGCTGTGAGACGCCAGCTCTAACCACTGAACCACCGTGCCACCCGATTCTAAATTCTAAACAAAATAATTTAGTCAAATAAAGTCATGGTGTAATAAGCACTACGATTATGCGTTTTAGACTTTTCTAAAGAAGTGAACAGAATTGCATCTCTGGGAGAGGCTGGCTTGAATGCAGTACATATGGGCGCAGCAGATAAGCTGTGTGTATGGGTGTGTTTGCATCCTTTCACCAGCAAAGCCTAGCATCACCATGTGGGTGACATGGACCAACTCCCCCTTCCCCACCTTCCACATTACTCAGCCCCTCTAAATCATACCTAACTCATAGATTAGAATGTCTAAAAAGGAATCAATCTGAAATTATACCCCACCAAACAACTCGTCCCACACAGTATGATTGGAGATGCCTGTGCTCGTGCGTACATCACCCAGACAGGAGGAGGGAAAAGGATTACCCCTCTCTAAGAACGAAGGAATAAAGGAATGAGAGAGTGAAGGAGTGCTCCATACAGAGGCCGCTTTGCTGACAGTGGGGGTGGGTGGGGGACAAACAGCCTTATTTATCGCCAAGCAATTACCAGTGAGGTATTCCTGCAGTAATGGCAGGAGCGAAAATGAAACACTTGATAGGGGAACTGATAAAGGGGCAGTATAGTTGCGTTTGTCAAACTGACCCCTATTCCCTCTCTCTCCCTTTGTCAACCTCTTTCTCTTAAGGCCTTCTGTATTTCATCACTGTAAGAGAGAGAGAGAGAGACAGAGACAGAGAGATTGAGGTAGAAAGGTCTCGGCAGTCCACTTCCTAGTGTGATGTGTGTCTTTGTCATGCACTGTTTTGCATGCGATAATGAAGCCACAGGGAAAGCGAGAGGTGGAGGGCAGCTAAGAGAAGAGGGAAAGGTGGAGCGGTGGGCAGAGAAAAGAGCTAGTGGATAAAGAGGGAAGGTGTGAAGGGACAGTGCAGTGAGTAGTACAGAAATACCTGAGATCGGTGTTGCCCTATATGTAACACAGATTCATTTTAATTGAATAGTTAAAATATTTCTTATTTTTTATTATTGTAAAAAAAGGAAATGAGGAAGGAAATGACCATGTATCATGCATGTATCAGGGTAAACTAAAATTCCATAACTGCAGTACAATTTTAGACAATGGAAATAAAATGAAATCGTTGCATCTCATGATTTTTAGTCATTTAGTGGTTAATCAGTTAGTCCCAGTAGCTCTGGGAATTTGTACAGTTCCGGTAAAAATGTGCACATGCAAAAAAGCGCTTTTTTTTTTTTTAAAAGCGCTTCCACATTTTCAAAAAAGATTATCCCTAATGGAATTATATGAATGGGGCATGTGGGCTAGTGGTTAGGACCTTGTGAACGGTTCATTCCTGACCCGGGTAACACTGAGGTACCCTTTGAACAAGGTACTGTCCCACTACACTGCTCCCTGCGTGCTTCTCATATCTGCCTGCTGCCCCACACATGCACATGTGATGGGATAACTGCAGAAAGTCACATTTCATTGAATTATGCAATGGTCAACAAGTGTTAAACAGATGAAAATTAAAGATGAGTTCCTCAAAGAGGCCTATTTTTGCCTTGATGTAACATGGAGTTCTCTCAAGCTGAATCAAGGGGGAAACTTTCTTGTACCAGTTGTCGTGAAGAGAACATTTCAAAACGTTGCAAAAATATATATTTTAAGATACAGCATTACTGTACATATATATATATTAGGTGGGAGAAAAATGAATAGCATCACAATATTTTTCGGCACAATATTTTATTGATATTGCTGTGCCAAGTATTGATATTTATTTAGCTGAATAATATTTTGGAATTTGTATGTATGAATGTATATAATTTGCTTCATTTTGATATGCACATTTACTGTGATAACATTGCTTTTGAACTCCACATGTTGCAGAAAATGGAAAAGAAGTCGGAATTGCCAAGATGGCTACAGAGATTCCTATATGTAATACATCATTCACTTTCAGATAGAGAAATTGCAAAAATAATGCATTGGGGAGTTTAGCCTGGTCATCAAATCCCAAAGGGTGAATTCAACACAGGCTTTTTTCTGTGGCTTAGTTTCGTGTGTGGACCTTATGGATTGTTGACTGAATGCTAGTTTAAAATAGAACTAGACATCATGCTCAGATGACTCAAACCCTGTCCCTGTGTCACACACAAAAATATACAGCTACACAATAACAACACACAGGTTGAGTGTGCACTATTTCAGACAAGGATGGATCAAATGTATTTTCTCCACTTCAAATTCCCACCAAACATTTTCTACTGATATCGACCCAGTACTGATACCTGAAATCAGATCGTTGTCGTCTCTAATCAGAAGCTTTAAAAGAACCTGTTTGCTGGTCAGTGTCAGGACATGCGTGGAAGGGAACTGAGTATTTCTGAACCTTTCTGAAACTTAAACAGTTAGAGTGAGACTCTGAGAAACTGAGAATTAGATGTGTGCTGCTCTGCTGCCAGACCTCTAGAAAACTAGAGCTCAAAAAAGAGAAAGAGTGATAGAAGAGTGTCTGAAGTGAAACAGAGAGAGTGAAAGGGAGGGAGAGGGAACAGAGGTGGTCAGTCCTAGTTAAGATTGCATTGGTGCCCTACTTAATGTCTCGGCAGTCATCAGAGATCTGCAAGACACTTAGATGTGTGTTTCGTTTCCTAACACACACACACAGAAAAATGGTTCATACCAATGGGGACACACTGTTTACTGCATTGAATTTGTGTATGCTTTATGCAAACTGAAGGTCCAGACATTTGGAGACACCTGCTCATCCAAGCCCACCCCCCACCCCCCAGTGGTGCTTCAGTAACACAGTAACAGCCTCTACTCTTCAATGGCTTTAAACTAGATGCTGGAATATTGTTTTGAGGACTTGGTTGTATTTAGCCACAAGGGCGTAAGTGAGGTCAGGTACTGATGGTGGATGATTAGTTCTGGATCACAAACACCACTCCAACCCATCCCTTAGGTATTGCATTGAGCTCCATCATTTTAGAGAATGCAATCCCTCTGCTATAGAGCCCCGAGCATTTTATTCCTCTCTAGTTGATGCTTGAAATTGGGAAATAGTGACCTTAGGCTCACAACCTGCTCCAGAGCACTGTATTCTATCAGCAGTGCTTTTCTATGGAGATCATAGAAGCCATGTATGTGCAATTTCGCACGTGAGTCAGCAATGGGGCCTGAATTAAAGTGGCTGAATGCACATATTGGAAGGGGTATCTGGGTACTTTTGGACAGTAATGCATATAGATGTACAGATGCACTAATATTTGTAATCACTGCATGTGTTTAATCAATGTACCTAATTCCCTTCCTTTATGTTTTGCATAGGAGCAGTTGTAGTAGCCTACTGTGTGGTCTTCTGTTTGCTCTTGCGAGTGTGTGTGTGTGTGTAGCCTGTCCGTGTGAACAGCCTTGGTTTTCCTCCGTGTAGAGTGTGATTAATAGTGACACACCTGCAGTAGATATATGACCGTGGATTTTCATGCAATGAAATATTAAGGAGTAATCCGAGAGATGCCGAATGCCATAACTCAGCTGTGCTCAGGGTCAGAGGACCTACGCAAACACACACACACAGGGCACACACTCATGGATTAGTTTTTATCATTTTTTAAAATCTCTATGCTGGCTTGTAAAGCATTAATTTAGACATGCATTTAATTTATTGAACAAAAAGCAGAGGGTGGGTGGAGCGAGGGACAGAGGCAGTTGTTTTTGACCTGGTGTAATTCATGTGGTATTTATAGAAATATAATAACAATAGTAATAAATAAAAGAAGAAAATCTACCCAAAATCCTGAATCTCAGCCTAGCAGACACAGGGGTACAAGTGCTTGTAATAAACTATGATGAACATGTATTAAAGCTCTTGTATGGCACAGAACAAAACATAAGACCAGGATGGAACAGAAAAGAACATGGAATAGATTTGTTGAAATTATTCCATGTCTGATGTTATTGAGGGTTTGGCTTCTTGATCAGTGTTGGGCTTCAGTCTTTGTTCAGTATTTTAATTTAAGTTTATTTTAATTTATTTTATGTATTTATTTAATTTATGCACGTATTTTACTAGACAAGGCATTAATATTTACAGTGACAGCCTGGCATGTTTCAATAAAGAATAATATTTTCTTGAATACATTTCATGATGTGTGTTCAGAATGACAAATAAGTCACTTTTGTTGTTGCGTGTATGTGGTGTCCTCAGACACATACAGGCTTGAGGTACTATTTTTAAGCTATTTTTAAAAATACATTCCTGCCCATTTGATTTTTAGACGTTTTACAGTAATCTGGTTTTTATAATTAATGTTGTCGGGAGTTCTCTGCCTATGTCTGCTAACCTTAAGCGAGAGCTCTCCATTACATTGGACATACTCTACATGGACATTGAAAAGACAACGTATGTCTCTCTAATGGTACCTTTACCCATGCAGAGGGCACTGAAGCACCAGCATACCATGACAGATATTGGCTTTTGCACCGGTCACTGATAGCAGTCTGGCTTCATTTTTTCATCAGTTCAGCATCCTGTTTCATGAAAGTACGCTGAAACATGGACTCACGTCTCTACAGCACGTTTCCACTATCTTTCGATACATCTGAGAATAGCTTGAGCCCCAAGAACTTGGTGGTGTGTCAGCATAGAATTGATGTATGGATATGGATGAGTTTGGCAGTGGACTGTGTTAGTTGACAGTGGTTTTCCAAACTATTCTAGAACCCATGCGACTGTATTTATCACACTAGCAGAAGCCTTTCTCATACAGTGCCTTCTGAGTTTTCAAAGGTCACACACTTTCAACAGTGGTTTCCAGCCTTGCCCTCCATGGACTGATGTTTCTCCAGATTCCCAGAATCTTTTCACAATATTATGCACTGTAGATGGTGAAAGACCAAACATGTAATCTTTGCTGACAAATGTTCTGTTGATCTGATGGACAGTTCTCTCATGAAGGTGGAAAGTGGTGAGCCATGACCCATTTTAGCCTTTAAAGGATACAATCATGATCCCCACACCTAATACCAGTTCATCTGCTCATTGTGGAATGTTATAATGGTCTGGCTTGAGTATTCTTTAAACATTTCGCTCATCTATAACTCTTATTTCTGAGTGTTTTGCAGGCATCTAATTAAAAATTGGTTTGTATTCATAAAAAACAAGTTGATCAACCAGTTGCTGCTCTATCTTTTGACTAAAATCAAGTATAGTAGCTGTTCACATCTGATACGTCCTCTGTATGAGGACTACATATTAAACTCCTGAAGAGGAGTTTGCTCCGTCCACTCCACGCAACGACGTGGTCTTGCAGTATCTCCATGAATGGTGAATCTCCTTTGACCAACTATGACCAGTAGGCAAGTTGTAGGTGGGATCAGTGAGTAAACAGCTACATGCACAGCTGCCACCCGGGGGACAGGCATGCAGCCTACCACCCCTGCTCCTTTAGGGCCCAATGCTTCTGCTCCTGTATGAACAGGTTTCATGGATAGGTTAAATGCAGAGGACCAATTCACTGTTCACAGTGTAAAAGTGCCACATAACCTTTTACTTTGAAAAACAAAACCAAAAATTAATTTCTTTGTACTTGTGTTAGTGAAATAAGTTGAGTCAATTCTCAAAATTTCCTAGTTTGTTCGGAAATGGGGTATGCATGTTAGTACTTCACAACTTTTTTAGTTTTAGCTAATTGAAAAGAAATTAATGTAATTAATGTGATCTAAAGATCATGAAGCATAATGTGATATGCTTCATGATCTTTAGTTTTAAGGTGTCCATGATATAAACAGAAAAGCATATTGTGATGTAATTATTCACAGTAAGCATTGTGATATTGCCCACCCTCAATTTAACATGCATCCAGAATGACACACATACATACACACACACACACACACATAGGCAGCAAGTGAGCAGTCAGTTCTCGAAGTAGATTTGTTGGAAGCATGAAAAATGGGTGAGCATATGGATCTAAGCCACTTTGACAAAGTTTTTCAGAGCATCTCCAAAAAAAAGTAAAAGTGAGTGACTATTTGTCATTGTCAACATACCACAGCACACAGCACATCACAATGAAATGCAACCACTGCATTTAACCCATCCATGTAGGAGCAGTGGGCAGATGACGTCGGCAGCACGTAAAGAGATAGAGATGGTACCTTGTTCATGGGGCACCTCAGTGTGACCTTTACCAATCTGGGATTTGAAGCAGTGACCTTCAGATCACAGGAACAACTCCCCAACCATTACACTACCACTACCCCAAACAGCAGGTCTTGTGGCGTGTTTTAGGTGAGCAGTAGTTAGTACCTTCCAAATAGTGAATCAGCAACCGGGTCATGGGTATCCAAGGCTCACCGATGCACATGGGGAATGAAGGCTTGCCTTTCTAGTCAGATCCCAAAGAAGATCTACTGTGGTTTAAAAAGTGAATGCTGACTCTGCAGCATTGGGGGCGGGGGCTACACTATATTAGGCATGTGGTGTCAGTTGTGTGTATATGTACATATATATATATAAGGGCTGGGAATCTCTGGGCACTTCACGATTTGATTCTCTTACAATTATCATTGCATCTTTTTTTTAATACACAATTTCTCTTTTCCTTCATTTTGTGGTTCTTTTATAGCAAGGTATTAATTATGTAATGATTCAGAATAAATTTACTCATTTCTGGCTTATGTTTAAAGACCATAAGTCACTAACGTCCACTCATTAGTAATAAAATGAGCAGTTATGGTGGCAATGGATGTCCACACATGACTTTACAGCTGTCCTACCCACTTTCCTCAGTGATTCCATGACTTGGGTTTGGATTTAGAGTGTGGATGTAGAGTGTGGGGAAAGCTGTTCTCGACCACTAAATATTGTCGCAAATCCTAGACAATAAAATATGCCCTTTCCGAGTTGGGTGGAAGCTTTGACATTGTTTGTTTGATGGTCCTCTGGTTGACTATGTGACTACAACCTTGTGTTTTTCTTTCTCCTCTGGGTGTTATCGTGTAATATGGTTTTTCCTGTTTATTGTGTTTAACAAATATTTTAATTTAGTTTGACACAACTTACATAGTGTGTATTTCTTGTCCAGGTCCTTTTTTCCTTGAACTTTACAGAAGGGAAAATGTTTCCATACACTAGCTTTTAATGCAGAGGGTGCTGGTTAAATTTTCCACTTGCGTCTCGGTTGCGTGCACATCATAGACTGCTTCGTTCAGTTAATCAGTTAATGTTTAGATTTTTTTGATATTTATGAATCAATTCAGAATCGACCACATTCACATTGCATTTAAGAATTGAATACCCCCCCACCCCTAATATACATCCATCCATCTACTAATCCGCTTCTTCTGTTTCCGGGTCGCGGGGAAGCTGGAGCCAATCCCAGCTGACTGCGGGCCTAAGGCGGGGTACACTGAGAACAGGAGGCCAACCCATCACTGGGCAACAAGTAGACACAACCATTCATACACACATTTACACCTATGGGCAATTTAGAGTCTCCAGTAAGCCTACTGCAGCCTTTAGACAGTGGGGGGAAACCAGTGCGTCCAGATGGAAACTCACGCGAACAGCTTGCAAAATCGACAGGTCTTTATTGATTATGATTGACTGCTGGCTTTATCATGGTAACTGTTTCATACACCTCAGATGAACCTGTACACCCTGGTGCCGTTTATTTCTCTCTCTCCCTCTCCAAATCCTTCATTCACCTCATCCTCCCTCACCTCACTCCTCCCTGCCATTCCTCTTCCTCTTCCTCTTCCTTCTCTTGTCTTTGATGCTAGTGCTTTTCTTGGGGCCTTGCTGAGGTTCTTGATTAGAATGTAGCCCAGGTCGGAATAATATATTTCAGACAAGTTCTGAATGCCATATGCCTGCTTTGTACTGCTGCCCATGTTGAGAGAGATATAGAGTAGGGTGTGTGTGTATGTGTGTGTTGGGCATGAATCTCTGGGCAATGTAGCTATGACTTTAGTGGTTGTGGTTGGAATGACTTTGTGTGTGCGCGTGTGTGTGTGTTTAAATCCTTGGTGAATCTAGTTGGAGGGGAGATGGCAGCCTTCAGTGTTGAATAATATACGCTCTCAGCTTGGGTTATTCTTAATTAGACCAAGCAGAGGAGGGGAGTGGAGGGGGGGGGCAAATGCAGTCCCAGGCCTTCAACTGAGTCCAAGTTTGCCCAGAGGAGACTCAGAGTTGGGGTCAGAGAGAGAGAGTGAGAGAGAGAGAGAGAGAGAGAGAGAGAGAGAGGAAGAGACTATAAAGTAGAGACTGTCAAATGTAGAGGGTTTACCTCAGATTTCACATCATGACATCGCACAAACACTCTGCACAATTCACGCTCTGCACTTTGTCCGATACTAGAGCTGTTTAGTAAAATCCATTTGGATTTTTTCATTTTACTTTACCAATTCCTCAAGCCATCGTAGTCTCAAGATTATTTTAACTGGTGGAGAGAGTGTTCTGTGTAATGCTCGCTGTACCATTTAAGAATCATCTTGGTGCCATTATGGTTTTGGCAAATCCGGTCATGTTCTTTTTGGCCTAATCTTTTATGTTCTCGTGCCTTTTAGGTTTGAACATCTCTGACCTCTATTGATTTAACTTAAAGTAGCTAGAAATTATGGACTAAGACAGATGCATGTTGGCAACTCTTAGTGAGCGCTATCTCAGTGTTTTTAGCAAAAAATTAGTCAGAACAGTTAATGCAATTATTTAGCACTAATTTTATATTGTTTTATTGAATAAACAACATTTTTAGCCAAAGAATAAGCTTCAATCAAATGTTTAACTATCGCTATGTTTGCTGCTGTGTCAGCTTCAGTGTCTGAGCATGTCTTAATATTGTTGTAGCTGTAATATTTCTGTAAGTACATAAATAATACTTTTAGACAAATAATTGATGTATCATCAACATATAATTTACACATATTATATACTAAAACCAACACTTTTTTTGTTTGGGGAGTTTTACACAGTTCTTAACTCTGAAGTTAGCACAGAGCTTCATCATTTGCCACGTGTAAGGTAAGCGAAGAAACCCCCTCTTGAAAGTAAAGTGAAAGAGACTATTTGATCATTGTGAACACACTCAAGCACCACAACGAAATGTGACCTGCGTTAAACCCATCACACGTGCAGACATGGAGCAGCGGGCAGCTTTTAACAGCACCTAGGGAGCAGTGTAGTGGGACAGTACCTTGCTCAAAGGTACCTCAGTAGTGCCTGGGCTGGGACTCGAACCTGCAACCTTTAGCCTAAGACCCTTGGTCTTCAAACTCTGTGTAACTGTTCACAGTTGTGATTTTACACACAGGTAAACAGAAAGAGGATTCTGTTAGTTTATGCTGATATGTATATGGTCAGACATCTTTGTGTATCCCTCTTCATTGTTGTTGCTTATAATTAATTATA
Source organism: Arnoldichthys spilopterus (assembly GCA_037974385.1). Lineage (NCBI taxonomy): Eukaryota > Metazoa > Chordata > Actinopteri > Characiformes > Lepidarchidae > Arnoldichthys > Arnoldichthys spilopterus. Next base: position 22,698,983 of record JBBPDA010000105.1, on the reverse strand, counting down.
ACATTTAAAAATGCTTCAGAAACAGCACCCCCTAGCTGTCATGTTTCTATAGCACAGTTTGTTTGTCTGTGTTTGTGTGTGTTTATGGCTGCTTCCTTTTTCAGGGATCCTATTGATGTCAGATTGAGATTTTTTTCCTCCTGCCATCTTGGCCACCTGAAAGCCAGTCATGCGTCCATAACCACAGAATTGAGTGCAGCCGCTCAAGCATGTCCATCCACTCCCACACAGGAGCTCATATGGACTGTCGTCACCATGATATGTCTCCATATGTTGTCTTCAGCACTAAGCTTGTATCAGACATGTCCCTTAGGATGTGTGTGAATGTGTATGCTTATATAGCTATTATGCATGATAAAATAGACACAGTATCAGCAGGAAAATTCCATTGTACACACCTGCTTGGCATAATGCTGATGCAGAATTGGCCACATATTATCCACCTCATTGGTATTACTTGCGTACTTTCAGAGATTTACATATGCATTAGAATGGCACACAATATATCCTGGTAATGATAATGTTACTCTCTATAGGTTCAGCATTTGACCAGTGCAGGCCTTATAGCACCATGCTAATTGAATGTGAAATTATTCAGGACAATTGATTTAGTAATCATGTTGGAGAAGTAGGACACAAATGGTTTACTCTAGCCTTTTAATTATAAAAGATTGTTGCTGAGATGTAAAGCAAGGCATGAAGTGAAATTATACATTATATGGAAAAAGACAATGGTACTGACAAAAACCAAGGATCATGATACCTACAACACAAATATAAATGCTTTGTTTAATAACAAGACCAATTAATCAATACTTGTCCTGTTTTTTATACTGTTATTAATATAAAAATCATGGTAAATCATTAAGACTATTTGCCTTAAAGATATAGTAGTCAATTCTAGAGAAAACAGCAGATTTTGAAAAAATACAATGTCAAAATACAGTACCCCCCTTCGAAGTTACACCTCCAAAACACATGACCAGTTTGTGAAAAAGCCATTGATGTTCACTATACTTTTGTTTCTTGTGTGACCAACCTCTTTTTTGGTCGTAGGTGTCTATCATTCTATCTTTCTTTTATGGCAAAAAGCTGCTGATGTTAGTTTCTCTGCAATTGTTCAGTCAGCTTACTAGTTTTACCGTTCATGTCTGCATGACTAGCCTTGTGGAAGACTCACTCTGGTGGTCATGTAGAATGAGTGCACAAGCAGAGTGCACACAAGCAGGCAGGTAGGTAGATAGAAAGACTGGTGGATCATCCACTCTCTTCAACCAGGAGGAATTAAATGAGTGGACAAGCTTTTTACAGCCCTGTAGCTGCAACAAATGACAGTTTTTTTTCTTCTTTTTGATTTTTTTTTTTTTACATTTAATTTATTTGTTGTTATAGTGATGTAAAGAGGATTGCAAGAAATATGAAAAAATTGTTACTGAAATGTACAGTGTACAGTGCCCGGTTATTGGTCTGAAAGATTATTAAAAAGGATTAGAAAAAATCCACCTTTTGGTGTAGTAGCTTAATCTCTCACTGACAAAATGAGAAAAATGTAATGTTTAATTGAAATACATTTTTATTTAGAGAAAAATAAATATTTATGTGCTTCTTTGCCAGTTTTATTAAGAAATTTTTAAAAACAATTTTAAAGGTCTTTTTTTTCTTGTAACATATTTTGCAAAGGCCATATGGTTTGTTATTGTTAGAAAAATATTTTTTATTGTTTAGCTTTTTAAAAAAAAACCCATCTAATTCCTCAATAAATTACCAGCCAGCTGTATGGAAATATGCAGATACATAACATGGTTTGTTGACAACACACCCATTTGTTTACAGTATATAATAAGTAAGTTGTTTTTGTTTTTTTCTTACCAACGCTCTGATGGATGTCCTCTGTGTAAGTGAAGAGATAGAGATGAACAAATCAGAGATACATGTTCATGTACTTCTTTTGGAAACAGGCAGCCTGTTCTTCTGGGGTGTATGAAAGAACCCTGCAGCAGACTGTCTATCCAAAGTGCTGGATAAGCCATGAGATGAACACCCATGGCATCAGACATCACAACTGAAATATTTAACTGGAGGCTATTGATAGGGAGGTGCTCCCAGAGTGTACTGTAGGTCTAACAGTGTACGGGCTGTAGCAGTGTTTCCTATACTGCAATGAGAATGCTGAGATATTTGAAACAGCTTTAAAAATGAATGTAGGGTAGTCTGTATAAACGAGTTTGATGTGTGTTAGTTGGTAAGGGAGCTTTCTGAAGAAAGATTTGCCAAAAGATGTTTCCCTGTATGACAGTGTTATACTAATGACTAGGTAGTCTTTACCGCTGTGTGTGTGGGGGTTGCAGTAATCCTGCCCTGTATTGCCTGTTACAGACACATAAATCACACAGAGAGATTAAAATCAGAACACTGTGAGATTAACTGTCATGTTGCCTTGTAAATCGTAATTAAACAAACAAAAAAAAAACAAACAAAAAAACAGCACTCCGTTACCAGAGAAGACCTTAAGGAAGTAACAAGCTGCAGCATATCTACTGTGACCACACTTATCTACAGGATGGTGGTAGTGTAACAATGGTCTAGGACCTGTCACTGAGAGCTGATGGCAGTGGGTTCACAGGAGTACATAGAAATGGCAACCTTATCTTGTTTCCAGGCAAGCAGATCTCTGCATTCTCAAACTGTTGAATCAGCACAGATATTTCATGGCATTGTAAATGGTGCACAGTGGTGTCGAAAGTTTGTTTATGCTTTAGTATTGTATTTCTGCATAAACATGGCTTAAAACATCATCCATTTTTGCACAAATCTGAAAAAGGAAGAACTCAGTTAAACAAATGAGATAACATATTAGATGTGGCCAATTATTTATTAAAAGAAATGACTGAATTTTACATATCTGGACTCTGGACCTGAGCACCCTGTATGTATATAAATGTGTCACTGTCTGACCTTCACAACACAACACCTCAGAAAAAGATGTTCATCAGACAACCTTCTCTGAAGAGTTTCGACCAGTCCACAGTCAGACAGATTGTGCACAAATGGAGGAAATTCAAGACTATTGATGCACTCTTCAGGAGTGGCTGACCAACAAAGATCAGTCCAAGAGCAAGATGAAAAGTAATATGTGAGGTCACAAAGGAACCCAAAGGAACATGAATATAAAATAGAAATCAGTTATTTTTCTAAATAAATATATGGCCAAGTATAATGCACTTTCTTTATCTACTTTTGATATAAAACACACAATGTTATATTTAAAAAGGTAATTGTTTATGATTCAGTTAGATGTTTTATTTGTGAAAGTCCACAGCCATCCAGCAAACAAAGCAAATTCACCTAAGAATTTTCCATTTTCTGGTAGTAAATTTCTGTCAGTTACCATGTATAATACTGTAATAATTTGCATGTGTGTTTCCTATATACATGTAGAATACAACAAAAACAAGACTCAAATCACACTTATAATAGAAATGTTGGAGTTTTTTTTAAGAATGTAATTGTTTATTGTGTTGACTGGGATTGGCTGATTTTTGTGTGAATTTCAGTCTGCATTCGTCAGCTGCTTAAATGGATTCTAAATTTACATGCTGAAATTATGTAAAGCTTTCCTGACTGTAGTTATTGTCACATCCATGCATATAAGTGATCAACTCTTCTAAATCTTACCTGGAGCCTGTTGTCAAGAAAATTAGTGGTTTAAAAAGTGTCAACATCTAAGCTTCAAGGTGCTGGGCCTCAAAATGCTTACATGAGCAGTACTGAGTGATAATCAGAAGCACTGTGTATGTGTGTGTGCTCATGTTCATGACAGTAATTCCTTTGTAATCCAGGATTACAACGTACTCCTACAACAATGTCGATCACAGAGCAAAACACATCTTCAACCTGGCATTTACAGAAGCACAGCCTTGCTACCAATAACTGAACTAAAATCTAAGCCTTAAAACCTTGAAGAGTGGGATGGTGTAAAAGAGGCCAGAACATCTTTTAGGAAGCCTGTATGTTGGCTGGATTTGGTGAGACAAAGTGGTGCTTGTAGATAATTGATTGTTTAGATGATTTTTTATTTCATACCAAATCTTTTTTTTGGAATAATTGTCTCAAAAAGCTTCATTTCTTTTCCATCTTTCACTTACTGTCTTTCTTTTAGCAACCTCATGACTCACCATGATATGCTAAGCAGTCAGCTAAATAAACGTCATTTACATTGCATGACTTACAATTTGACTTCCATTCAGCTGCCCTTGGTATGATATTTTAGTTTTACATCCACACAGTGCAGAGACTTAAATATTAGCACAGCCTCCCTGTCTATTCGCGAACTGCCCCTGAATATTTTTCTTTACTCAAAACATACGACATACGACACAAAAACATTTTCATGTTTATTTTAACTTGTAAACTTTAAGTTTCCCTTTTAAAGGCCCACCAGCAAGGTTGATCATCTTTTTTTAAGCAATTTTGTCCTATTTCCTTTCTTTTAATTTCTTGTACTTAATTATTAATTCATATGTTTTCATTTTTATTTTAATTTAATGAGCTGATATTAACTTTAACATGTAAAAAGTGTATATATTTTAATTCCATATTACATGACTAAATATTAGCAGATATTAGAGCTTGGACACATGGCTGCACATAGAATTCAAATAGAAATTAAAGATGAAACACTGGAGAAAAACAATCTTCACTCATATCCATTTTTCATAATTGATAATAATCTTTTAATGCAAAATCCTACATATTTTAGTTTTATGTTGGATAAATAGCCATGTTATTTTCTTCATGATTTCAATAGGTAGCGTTATGTAAGAATGCAGTTGACACATACTGCTTTGCTTGTGTGCAGGGCCACCATCATGTTGACAGGAACTTTATTCAGCAGCCCTAGATCCAAGGGGGATGATTAAAGTGTTACTTTAATTAGGGAAGGTTCAGAAGGTCTGGGAACAGGGGAGCAAGGCAGCAAAAAACAAGTGAACAAAGAACTGGTGGGGCGTATTAGAGGGGCCTGAAAGAGTTTGAATCATTCTAGGTTAAAGTGCCCCATGAGAGAGAGAGAGAGAGAAAGCTACATTGAGTTTTAAAAGCTTCTGCAGTTACATGAGTGTATAGATAAATAACATTAAACCACTTGCCTAATATTCTGTAGGTGTTCTCACACTGCCAACACAGCTTTGACCCATCTAGGCAAGAGCTCCACAGGACCTCTGAAAGTATAATATGGTGTTTGTGAGGTGGGGTCTCCATGAATCAGACTAGTTTGTCCAGCACATCCATCAGATGCTCGATCAGGTGGACTTCTGAGAAGTTTAATGCTAAGTCAACACCCTGAACTCTTTGTCATATTCCTCAAACCAGTCCTGAACAATTTTTGCAAGGTAGTAGGGTGCATTATCTTGCTAAAATTTGCTGCCATTAGAGAACACTGTTGCCATGAAGGAGCACACTTGATCTGCAGCACTGGTAAGTGGTATGTGTCAAAGTAACACCCACATAAATACCAAAACTGAATGTTTTCCAGTAAAACAATGTCCAGAGCATCACACTGCCTACACTGGTTTGCCTTCTTTTGATAGTCCATCCTTAAGCCATCTCTTCTCCGACACACACACCTTGCCGTCCTTGTGATATAAAAGAAAGCGTGACTCATCAGACCAGCCCACCATACTCAGATCCTAATGCTTGTCCATGTCCTGTGTCCAGTACATCAACTTCAATAACTGACTGTTCACTTGCCACCTAATATACCCCCTCCTTTGAAAGGTTCCACTATAGCAAGAAAAAGTTATGCACTTCACATGTCCGGGTTTGTGGCTGATCTGTGTATGTGTATAAATAGATAAATAAATACATTAATAAGTCAAATTGGCACAAAATGTAGCAGGAACGTAAGTTTAGGCATCCATTCAATCAGTACATAGTAAGACCCCCTTTGGCTGAAAATATGCCACAAACTGCATCCATATAAAGTGAAGACCACACACACACATACGATTTGGATGGTAGATTGTTCTTTGAGCACATTGGCCCTGCTCATAAAAGAATAAAATTGCAATGATCATGCAATTTCAGCACAGGTGCTGTTTATGGGGGGTAGAGAGAGAGAGAAAAAGAGAGAGAGAGAGAGAGAGAATAATAATCTCAGTTGAAATTAAAAACATCCAAAAATGAAATAAAGATGAGTGCTGTGTTGAGGTCTGGCTGGTGGAATATAAAAGACAGAGTATTAAATATATATATAGCGCAGGAGACAAACTGAATGCTAAGCCAGGTCTACCTGCTCTGAGGCCTCCACAGTCGCTTCATTACTGGGGGAGATAGTGTAGGATCAAGCCCCTGTTCTTCTCCTCCATGCTCTCTGCTCTCTCTCCCTCTTTTTCTCTCTCTCTCTCTCTCTTTCTTTCAGGCAACAACAGAGCAATGGAGTGAAACTGACAGCCATTTCTAATAAGATTCCGTGTTATTTTCCCTCTCTTGTAATGCTTTTATTATTGCAGATTCACTCACAGGTGAACTGTATTGATCACAAGGCCGAGGGAGGAGGGAAAGAACGACAAAGAGGAGAAAAATACAAAGGGGAGTCTTACATGCACAGTGTTTCTCCTAGAAAGCTTTTTAAGTCTTCTGAATTCCTTAGCGTCAAACAAGCCAGCCTTCCAAATACAGTAAATGAAATTTGCAGCTCAGTCCATGGTAATCTGCTTAGGGTTCATTGTACAGTAGCTTGCATATCTGAAGTGCTCTCCACGACAAATCAGAAAGTGCGTTTGTTAGTAGCCTCTAGTGAAATCATAAGGGGCTTGGTCCTGTTTTGATGGTAGGGTTATTGCATTTGTACACAGGACATACTGTCACAGAACTACAACATTAACACAGTCAGCAACAAGTCGTAGAGAGCTTTTTCAACATTTGCTTGCCCAAATTTCCTGAGAGACATGGTTTATGGATCTTTACTATGGTGCACGATTCGATCACAGTAAAATGTGAGAAAATCTGAAGCTTAGAGAGAAGAGTTAGTGCAAAGAAACCATTTGTCGAGTAACAGGACTATTATTGTAGAAAGGAGAGAGAGACAGAGAGAGAGGGAAGTAAGTAATGATGTTACCTCTTGCCTAGTCCTGAAGGTCAGCAGTCTACAGCAGTGCATTGTGGGAGAGTCGCCCCAGTCAGAATGGATGTCTTGTTTGTCTTTGACTTTGGCCCAGAATTTATTGCCCTCCACTACAGGCTGAGGAACAGCAGGCCTTGGGAACAAGCAGTGTGGACTTACCCCCCTTTATCTCTCTCTCTCTCTTTCTCTCTCTCTCTCTCGCTCTCTCTCTCTCTTTCTCTCTCTTCCCATCACAGGTCTAAGTCTGACCTTATTCTGTCGTCTTGTCAGTCACAAATTCTATAACTAGGGATGCACGATCGGAATCAGAAATTGGAAGGTTGTGCTCCTAACACATAATCGAGCTGGCCAGTTTATCAATTTTGATTTTGGCCGGTCGGTGTTTCAGTTTTATGATGTAAATAATGTGCGCCAGGTCTCTTAAATGCTTAATCCGTCTATTGAAATATATAATGAAATTTAATTAAGCATCTGATGACACAAGGGCAGATTCTCCTGCATATAGATAGAGGCTTCCTGATGTCCGCAAATTGAATAAAATATCCAGGAAAGTACAGCAAGCAAACAAGACCATGCATGCAAGACAGTAGCGTGTGCATCGATAGCGTGCCGGTGGGGGGGGTGTTGGGTGGTGGTTTTGGTGGGGTGGAGGGAAGGAGGGGGTTGGGGATGGATGGTGTTCACTTCCCTGAAATTAGTTCGCAAGGGATACACTTAGAACAAACATACATACAAACATAGCTAGCAAGTAAGGAAGACTTGCTACTTTTGCAAGCAGAGATTGGGCATGCACATGAATCTAGTCAAGTATCGTAAATACAATAGGCCTAATCACAAACTGATAACCTAATTGTAGATGCAGAATATTTTTCTGAAAAAAAAAAACACTTTAAAGACTTCCACTTACAGGAAACCCCTTTTCACTGTTTTGAATCATGTATGGCAAGTTACAGTTGTCTTCAGTCACAAGGCACTCACTGCATTTCTGGACAGATGAAAATAAAAGAAGATGAGCCTCATGTGCATGATTTAATGAAGTCAAAAGGGGTATTTTTGCAACAAAGCAAAAAACAAGTGTTATTACTGTAACACATTGTATACATATTATTTCACATTTGCTTTAAGAAAAACATGCTTTTTTCCAACAACCTGTGCTTTTTTTTTTAAGTATCACCCCCCCCAAAAAAATAAAAATAAATAAATAAATACCCAATCCCACTTGAATGCATGGATGGAGGCAACCATACTGGGGCCCATGGCTAAGGAGGGCATGTAGAAATGTGACAATCTTTTTTAATCCCATGTTATAGATACTGACACAATTGTACATTCATGAATCATAGATAAATAGATTAATTATTTACAGTGTTAGATTAAATCTTCTATATGGCTAGTCAAGTAGAATGAAACATTAGGTAAAGCTAGTGAGCCAAATCCACAGTGGCAGAGAAACTACCTTCAGCAGCTTTCAGCAAGAAACAAAGCTAGTGTGAGCTTAGTGTGGCTTTTACTCAATGACTACTACAGAGGGAATATTTACATGATTAATCCATTCCACCCATCCATCCATTCGAAGCACCAGAACATAACCACTACGGTGGAGCGGAAGACCTGATTAAAAAGCAGCCAGAAACAAGAGAAGGCAGGAGAAAGCCTTTCTCTCAATGAACAGAAAGGGGTTGAAAATTAAAGCCATGGTTGCCATATTTCTGCTGGACAGGTAATTATCTTTTATTCAGAATGCAGCCTGGACTTCAGCTTTCCTTATAAAGTCATTGTGGATAAATGGAGATAATCTGCTTTAAGCTGAAAGGTAGATAAATGTAAATTTCATGGCATCACAAAAACAGTGAATGGTTTTTGCAGTAGCATTTGGCGCAAAACACCCAGGAAACATTACATTTTTAAACTATTAACAGTGTTTATGTACTAATTCACCCTGTTTTTTTACAAAAATAAGGCATGTTGTTTTCCCGTGGTATGGGCTCTTTAAAATAGTTTAGGGTCTAAATGCAAAGAAAAAGAATCTGTAAATGTTTATGGCGATGAAAGAGACCAGGCCTGTGGAATTTATAGATGGAGAGTATGAGAGCGTCTGGTGGCTTTGCATCATTAGGTTGCGATCTAATTAACAGAGGTGTGTGTGTGTGTATGTGTATGTGTGTGTGTGTGTATGTGTGTGTGTGTGTGTGTGTGTGTCAGAATGAATAGTGAATGTGTCCTGTGATGCTGACCTGTCTGCCTCAGCACCTCAGAGCTTGTTAGCAATGACAGATCTGCTTTTCCCAGGACATACATGCACACACACATATGCACACACACACACACACACACACACACACACACACACAAACATTGATCTGAGCACACAGCCAAGTGGCACCTGACCAGATTCCTTATTATGTGCATGAATTGTGTTAAACACAGTTTAAATAATCCTTATTATTAGCTGTTGAAGCAAAGTTTGTGTGATCTCGTGACTAGTTGTTCACATGAACATCATAAACTATTTCTCTTAAATGAATCAGGATTTGATTTACTTTAATCAGAATGACTTGTGAGAATTCCTCCTGAGACTGTAGCGTGATTTGCATTGCAAATCAGAGCACGAATCCAAGTGTTGCTAAATGTCATCCACACCTAGGTTTACAGGTGACATCAACAAGGAAATCTTCTCAGCATCAAATTTGTGAAAGCAGATGATTCCTGGAGAACATACACCTGCTGTGCAAAGTCAACACCTCTATTAAATCTAATTTCTAAACATGACCTGAGGACTGGCTGTATGCATATTCTTACAGTAAATCACTACCATCAAAAGGTGCAATGTTAACAGAGGTAAAATTTAGTGCCAATTACCTTATATTATGCTTTAGCACTTTGTATTGCTTTGCACTAATGGGTAGGGTGAGAATCTCTAGGCACCTCACGATTTACTTTGTTTTTATTTCAGGATGCCAAGCTTTTTAATGAATCCATATGTCTGACATCTGAGGGCTACATGAGGATTTTTTTTCAATATTATTAAGTAGTTTTAGCTTTGTAGTTCTACACGCTACACATTTTAAGTCAATATGGTTGTTTCAGAATCTAACAGATTTAAACTTAAATAAATAAAATCAAAATAATGCTCTTACTCCCTTGGGTCATGTTTTTGCTAACTACACATTGAGTTAGCTTATGTAAAACACTAGTTTGTTTAACTAATACAAGTGAATAATTATTCTAATTAATTGACAACACTGACTGCAAGTTGATGCAGGTGTTAATAAACAAAAGGTGTCAATCATATTTTAAATATAAAAATCCCATTTCCAAAAAATGCTATAAAAACAATCATCTCTGATTTCTTAATTATCTTGAAACTTTATTTTACTGACAACAGTACAGACTGTAAGATTTCCAATGTTTTCACTGATCAACTTAATGTATTTTGTAAATATAAACAAATGTAGAATTTGGATCCTGTAACACACTCCAAAAAGGTTGGGACAGATGGATGTTTACCACTGTGTTACATCACCTTTCCTTCTTATTACACTTTTAAATTGTTTGGGAACAGATATACTAATTGATGCAGGACTTGTTTTTGATTTTTGCCCATTCTTGCTTGATAAAAGAATCCAATTGTTCAAAAGTCCATAGCTGCCATTTTAGGAGCTTCTCTTAATCATTTTCAATAGGAGACGAGTCTGGACTGCCGGCAGACCAGTTAAATACGCTTACACACTCACATCACTATTAAGTGGCAACAGTGGCCATGTGGCTATATTTATCAGAGTAGCATGACCGTTTCTTGCATTGCCCTACACGGACTGAGATTTGTCTGTATTCCCTGAATCCTGTCAGAATATTATGTACTATGGATGGTAAAAATCCTAAATTCCTTACAATTCTGCATTAAGAAATGTTCATTGAGTTTTCTGTCATATACAGGCAACAATGGAACATCATTACCAACATTAAAAACTTTTATAATACAAAAGAAGATAAAAGCACTATTTTATATAAAGGCACTCTTTAAAACCAAAAAAGTAACTCTTAAAGTGACAAGTGAGTTATTTTTAAAGTGTTCAGTGTTCAGCAGTTCAGTAGCCTGATGGTTTGTGGGTAGAAACTGTCCCTGAATCTACTGGTGTGGGTCTGGATCCTCCTATACCTCAGAGAGGATAACTTTAACTTACTAACTTTAGAGGTCCTGCAGGGCTGGGAGCTCAGTCCTGGTGATGCAGTGTGCTGATATGACCATCTCTGTAGGGCTTTGTGGTCTAGAGCATTACAGCTGGCATACCAGGTTGTGATACCACCAGACAGAACACTCTCGATGGTACATCTATGCTACTTGACCCACTTTATTTTTTTCCATTTGAATTCTCAAACAGTTTGTTCGCCATTTATTTATTTGTCTGTTTGTTTGTTTCACTGGAGCATGCAGTACACTATTTTTGCGTATTTACATCAGTCTCCTGCTCATATACATATTTTGACTGAAAAATGTATTAAGGAAAAATATACTATATACAAGTGTGTGCTTTTCTGCATTCAGAATATATTGTCCTCGTTCTGTCATTTTACAGATTTTTTTGGCAAGCAGAGGTACTTCTAAAGTCCAGTTTGAGCTGGATTACATTTTCCTGAGGAGACACTTAAATTCAGATCTGTAGTTTGACAGCAATTATCCCATAGTGAAGTATCTTGAGCTCATTCACTTAAAGCAGTTTAATTGACCTCATGGCAGTGTGATACCTAACATTGGTCTTTGACACTACTGTAGTCTGTGTTGTCATTGTTATTAAGTGTTATACTTGGTTATTTGGTCATTTGAGGAAATTGAATACTCTACTTTAATCCATATGAATCAGGAGTCTAATTCATTCAATCCACATATTTAACTCACTAGCCCACTCTGCATGAATTAAATGTTTTTAATGCATGTGGCCATGATAGCAGTGACAAAGGAGGAGCTGTCTTCCTGTAAACACTTTGTTGGAGTGCCTAAACTTGCCTATGCCTAATATTGAGATTTCCCCCTCATACAGCCGAAACAGCTCTGACTGTGGTTTACTGTGAGTTGTGACACTTTTCAGTCAGCATTAACACTTTAAACCACAGTAGCTCTTCTGTGGGATCACTCTTCACATGCATCAGTAAGCCTTGGGTGAGCTCAACTCTGTTGACAATTCACCAGGCTGTTCTTTCTTGGTTCATTTTTGGTAGGTACTAACTACTGAATACCTAGAACATTTCACAAGACCTGATGCTTTGACTCGTCTAGCCATCACTATATGGCTCTTGTTAAAGTGCCTCAGATCTTTACACTCACCCATTTTTTTCTGCTTAATGTAGACTAACTTTAAGAACTGACTGTTCACATGCCGCCTAATATATCCCACGCCCCTGACAGGTGCCATTGCAATGAAATGACTGTCAGTGGTGTTAATGTTATGGCTGACTGATGCATACTGTTATCTTTAAAACAAAAATGGGAGGACAATCACCCAAGAATGATTTAAAAAAAACATGGTACATTTTACTCTGTATTAGTTTGTGTCTCCTGGTAAAACTAATGCAGCTCAAATATGGAAAAAAAAAGTGTCAATAATTCTTAGGTGTTACTGTAATCACGGTATCAGACTCCCTAATAGAACATTAGGATTGTCCCTAATCAAACATTAGAACTGACGCACTTTTATCTTGCCATCTCAGAACTTCATAGCCAGCCCTAAAGCCAAACTCAGGCATTTGTGATTAGTGTTTGTTGATCTAATTTATATGCCAAGGCACCCAGCTCTTATGTTGAGTTTTTCTAGAAAAATCCATGCCAGCTGCCTCCTTTCTACTCAATGTGCACTGTTCTTGTTAAAAAGTATAATTACGTTTTAGTGATGGGCTGACATCTGCTTGAAGTAAGTGGTAGTGTGCTTAACTTATACAGTGTATTTTCATTTTTTGCAGTATTAATTCTTTCTCCTCATTAATGCTGATGTACTAACAATTCAGACCAGTGACAACAGTCTAAATACTGCTGCCTTCACTTATACACTAACATGCCTTTGCCATCACAAAAGTTTTCATAAAATGGAGAGGAAGGAGAGGAGAGGAGAGGAGAGGAGAGGAGAAGAGAGGAGAGGCAAGAAAAAGACAGAGCAGGCAGAGGAAGAAAGAAAAAACAAAACTGAAAGAGATGATTATTACAGAATAGCTACTGGGCCCAACATCCTATCACCTAAACTTATGTGAAAAGCTGTGAACACAATCCAGTGCTGTCATTTTTATCAGTAGGGATGCACAAGTCATGAACCTGTATGGCTGATCTCAATTCAGATTTGTTTACAGTCCAGTCAGATATATACAAATACATCGTTTTTTTAAGTATTAGCAACAAAGACAATGAGATTATTGTTTCTTTACCTGCCCAGGTTAAATAAATGCATTAATAGGCTGATGCATAGACCTAACACATGTGTGGGCTTTAAACACAGCATTCAAATACAGCATGTGTGTAATTACATTGCTTTCAACAATCTGCAATCACAAGTTTGTAGAAATGGAAGTAACCCTTGCAATATCTGAATTTTGTGTTATTTCCACATTTATTGTGTGAATCATAAGGGCATTAACTGTTACTGTAAGTGGCAGCATGCCAGGAAGTCATGGATAATGACAAACAAATATATTTAAGTAAAATACAAGGCAAATTATGCCACAAATCTACATAACATCCAAGTGGAAACATTTTGTTAATAAGAACAATCCCAGTTCATTAGCAGGTGAAAGTGACTTATTTGTCATTGTGAAAACAACCCATAACACAAAGTGCACCACAATGACATGTGACAAGGAGCAGTGTAGCAGTACAGTACTTTGCTCAAGCTACCCAGGTTGGGACTAGAACCTGCAAACATCTGCTCACAAGGGCATGCTCCTAACCCCTAGGACACCACTGGCCCTGATAGGAACATATTGCAGTAATTTCTTAGCCCTAATTCAGAGTCACATTATGCTGCTGAAAGTTCTAACAGGCAGTTTATTTTACTTCTTTTCCTAATCTTTGCTGCATATTTGACTTCAGTATGTGGGGCTTGTTTCATATTGAGGTAGTTTTGTTACATAATTTAAGCTATTTTCTAAGAAATAAAATTATTTTAAACAGTGATAGAAGTATTTTAATCTGTATGTTGTCATTTATTAGCTACTAAGCTACATTTAAAACAAGTGAATTTATCAGGCTCATCACTAATTTATGCCTGTAAAACTATAAAGAAAAAGCAAAAGGAAATATTGCTGCAGAAATTGTAAACAGCTGTTGTGAAATGAGACATTTTAGCCTGAAACAATGACAAAAAAGGCTGTGAAAACCTGATAAAACAATATGTCATGAAGTCAGCCAAACAGATCAGCCAAAATAAAAATAAATCTGCCAAGTGAATATTGGCTGATTACGGTTGGGAGAGACGCCTTCCAATAATGTTCCAGTCTTCCGGAATCGTGGTGTTGTCCTTCAGTAGAGAGAGAGAGAGAGAGACACACAGAGAGAGAGAGACAGCGAGAGAGAGAGAGAGAGACAGAGACAGAGACAGAGAGAAGACAAACGCCCTCATTTCTCATCCTTAATTTGCTGTATTTGTACACAGGGAGGTCAACTCGGCAAACCCTCATCTTTCACTTGAGAGAGAGAGGGAGAAAGAGAGAGTGTTTGTGTGTGTTTATGTATGTGTGTGTGTTGGAGTGTGTGCCTCAGGCCAGTAAACATTCATTTAGCTAGATGCCAGCTTCATATCTCTGCTTATTTCTTCTGGACACGTTGTTTTTTGATAAAAATTGAAATGTAGCTACATATGTGACTTTTTGACTTTGTAATCACTGAATCTTGCCACATTGTAGGAGCGAATATATTATAAAGTTACTCAGCGGAACTTACCGTGGCCCCGGGGTCTTGAGAGACTCTGTTCGGTAATAGAGTCATGGATGCTCCTGGTCACGTGTCTGCCTTTCAGAGCGTTAAATAATCTCTGTCCTCCCTTCACATGGAGGGAGCAATATGTCTTCTTGTGCAAATACTATTTGTGGAAAGGTTAAAGTATGAGTTTGAGGTAGTATGGGTGTATGTGTTTGTGTGTGTGCGTGTACGTATGTGTGTGTGTGTGTGTGTGTGTGTGTGTGTGTGTGTGAGAAAGTGTGATAGTATTTACTGAGCTGCCAGCTGTCAT
>JBBPDA010000105.1:22661955-22672410 GCA_037974385.1 Arnoldichthys spilopterus | reverse complement strand
CTGGATGAGCTTAAGGCCGCTATCGAAGCATCCTGGGCCTCCATAACACCTCAGCAGTGCCACAGGCTGATTGCCTCTATATATATATATATCTTCACATATCTTCACTGTGCAATAGCCACAGGATTCTGATCAAAGTTAAGTGTGCCTGAGCCATAGGATTTATGCTGAGGTTTAAACTGCTCGAGTCATTTAATGAAAATCCAAGCAGACCATAGTTCATTACACACAGAAAAGATTAAAGAAAAAACAAAAAGCTAAATTTAGTAAAGAAATGTAACTGGTGAAGGCAAACTTTACTGTGATTCTGATGGATAACTAGACTTCTTGAGCAACAAAGAAGTCACTGTTACAGTAATACTACATGACCGATGCATGGGAATAAAACAGTCTAGTTTTCCCATCATGACCCATTTAAGAAACACACAGAAGTGAGCAAAACCAATTAAAAAAACTTTAAAAATGCAGAAATTTTGATGTTATCTATCTGGTTTATAACTTATAACTTATTTTTTCCCCATAAACTTAACAATGAGAACAATGAATTCATCATCAAATACCATTTTTTATTATTGGTCAAACTCTAATATCTGTATATATATCTTTAATATATATATATATTGCACATATCTGCTGATACCAATATGAGTCCAATATCATTGTGCATCCCTAGTTTTGGCTCCTTGACACTGCAGCAGTACAAAATAACAGAAAAATATTGGAAACGGATTAGGGAAGCGTCTATATGGGATTTGAAGGTCAATGTTGACATTTTTCATGTAAACCGATGCAATATTATTTTTGCCAGCAAGTCTTATCAATACAGATATGATTCTGATATCTTCATGCATACTTAAAAAAATCAGAGGTTTAAGTCATTGCCTCATTTACAGTTTGCTGTTGGGATGGACCAAATAGCCAAAGAGTAGTGAATGTCCTGTATTCTTGTTTTTTTCCCAGACATACACAGTTAACATGTTAAAATGCTTTAATCTGTATGTACATTGTAATAGCTTTAAACCAAATGAAGTATGAGAGCTGGGGGTGTTGTATTAATTCATATCAGTCCAGCATGTTTTAATGCATGTCCTGGAAATGATAGCAGTCTTCTACATAGCCTCTAATGATTTCCCCTCTCGTAGTGACCTCCTGGTGATGTGTGTGTCATGTTTCTGTGTTTAGCATTTGGACAATCTCTCTTGATTGCTCCGGAGGTCAAGGTGTTCTCTGCTCTTCCTAAAACCTTTACAGTTATTGGCCGCGAGTCGATGCGCCTTGATATTTCCACCCTACACGACAGCGCTGTGCTTTAATGAGGAGCTATTGGATTTGCACTATGCATTCATCCCCTAAAAAAAACTTTGCCATTCAGAATATTGATAGAGTTTTCAGTAACACAACACTGTGAGGAGAGAAGTTTTTTTTGTACACTTTTGTTCAAGTTTGCTGTTCATGAAAATTCTTCTCCATTAAAGCATGAAACAAATGACAAAAACCAGCAAATATTAAAACTATTTGTGCTCCAAGAGAACTGCTGTTATTCACAATGTTTTTATCATTTGCCATGAGAGATTTAAGAAGGTCACATTTGTCCAGCTCAGGAAGACTTCAAAGGACAGTGCTGACACTTTGGTGAATAAGCTCATGTTTTTCTGCATGTCTGTTGGAAAATAAACGAGTTCAGCTTAGCTTTTCTGTGAGAAATTTTCCGAAAGCAGATCATCATTTTTAACCGAGCAAGGTAGCGCTGGACATAGGGGTGAAAAGTTTTGGGAAAGTTTTTTTGTATCGGTATTTCAATTGCAGTTTTGGTGGTTGAGAGGCAGCGCAACCATCACATGACCAGGGCTCCTCCCCTACTGAGGGACAAGTAAAAGTGTCAGGGGCGGAGACATAATTCATTAATACCCTGACTCTCCAACCAATTTGAGGAGAGTACTCTGAGAGGATTCCCTGTGGGAACAAGACCCAGCTAGAGTGAGCAAGTGTGAGTTCAGTGGTGCTGGTGGTTGTTTATTTTTTCACCTGTGTGTTTTCATTATATTAAAATAAAGCTGAGTGTTGCACGTACACTGCCTGTGTGTGTGTCTCTGGGTGTTGGTACTGTTACCCAGTCAGTGTGCATTGGCCAATCCCTTTGCCGACATCACGCAATTAAAAAAACATTTTAAATAAAAATTATTTTTCATCTATGTCCGTTTTTGCCCTTTTTGAACTTTTTATTCAAAAATTAACTGTAATGTGACACACCACCAAATCACAAGTTCTGCATTTTGATTTTATTATTAAACTTCCTTTAATTAAAATGTTAATATTGGTAATAATATAAGATGAAAATAAAATTGCAGTCCTTGCAATTTTCAAATTGCATTTTTTCAAAATGTAATGTCAATATAAAATTGATTATTAATTCAGCCCTGTCTGGAAAACAGCCTCCAAAAGTGTATATTTGTAAGAAACTGGTCTGTACCTTTTTATTTATTTGACTTCAGTGTCAAGTCTGACATACATGAACATGTGTCTTTTGTGTTTATGTCAGTGATTTAAAGGGTGACATAACAATAACGTCTAAAATTAGCTCGGTCTTGTTTCTGTGAGAGGTTTACTGTTAGACGTTGCCTTTTATCCCTACACATAACCAGCTCTTTCAGCTCAACCCTCCTCTCAACCATTGTGAATACTGTTAAGCTGATCCACTGTTAAAAACATGATGTACTAGCAATGCCACACTTTTGAGGTAATAGCATTCGATAACCTTTTTTAGCATCTTTATTTTGCATAATTTTACACTTGTTTGGAGCAGGCATTCACTGTCCTTTGTCTGCCACATTGATCCAGGGACGTTTTGCTTTGCTGTGTTTGTCACAGTAAAAGCTATTCACTTCAAAAGTGTTTTAACAATCAGACGATTTATAAAAATCGAATAGCCAGAACCCAAAACATTCCTTTGATTATCCAGGGATTTTGTAAGTGATTAGATTTTGTGGGATGTCTGACTCATAGGTCGTGCCAGTTAAGCCTGAACAGACAGGGATAACTACCGAACTAGACTTAAAAGGGCGATTCCAAATATATATTTTTTTCATTATATTTAATGCAGAATTAAAAATATAAGATGCAAACAGTGTTATTCAGAGTGATGTGATGTGAGATGCATTGTTCTAGAGAAACCAAACCAAATTTGTTCACAGCAGAGTGACGGGAACCAGACATCTGATGCAATGCTTCTAAAAACTTCTTCACATAAAGTTATCAGATGGTTACAAATATGTTGCTTTATGACTGAGACATTGTTTCATTATACACTCTTAGCAAAAATGGTTCAATATTGTGCCAAAGAATGTTCTTTACCTTGGAAATAGGTCACAATGGCAAATCTTTTTAGTGTTATATACAACTATTTTATGATTATTCTTCAAAATTGAAAGAAAATCTTTAAGTAAGTACTTACAGTAGATTTTCCATCATATATATGATTTTAACCTGGCAATGAGCAAGTTATACATTCACAGTTCTATGTAGAATGATTGCCTTTACTAAAGGACCCATAAGGAACCATTTTTAGCTCTAAACATACGTTTAACACTTTCACATAAGAGAGGTACATAAAGAAAATGTATTCAGATATTCCACTATTTTACTATGGTCAATCTTACATAGATAACTTGTGTAAGATGTGTAGGCTCACTGGATATTTTGGACAGTGAATAAAATAACTATATATACATATAAAACACAGTATCAGTTGATCAGTCAGATAAGTCTTTCATATTACATATTATACATCTCATGTAAAATCAACCAAAGTCTTCTTTGTTCAGACATGTTCTTTAAATTTCAAATGAAATTTCATTTGAAACAGTGTTGACCTACAGCTGAACAACTGAACATAAAAGTTATCAATGAAAAACATCCACAAATAATGTTAAGCTGGATTATGATATTACACAACCCAGAAGACAGTACAACAAAGATAAGACTTATTAGCCTTTCAGTTTCTGTTGTATACTCTTTGAAATGTGAGAATTCTATTCAGAGTGCAGCAAAGCGGCTCAGCATTTACAGAAGACAAATATCAGCCTACAGATGTTAACACAGGAAGCACCAAAAAAGCAATCTCTTACACAGTGGGCTTCTGTGGATTAGTGGATTTGTAAGACATAAGGTTCCTTAAGTTTCACATTTAGGATTTTTTACATTCAAAAAATACATCATAAATTTGCACATGAAAACTTCTCTGTACAAAAGATTTTGTTTGTAAATTGTAAATCTGTGACAATGGAACACTTTGGAGGAAAAAGGCAGTGCTCCTGGATCAATACTACATGCATATTTCATTCCAAATATGTAGCCAATAAACTCTGAAGCAGTCACAATCTGAATCAAAGACTTTTATTGGTCAGCTGCAAAATTTATATGGAATTTCCTTTGGTGCAGATGTCAAAATAAACTCCAATAAAATATTCTGGGGGGGGGGGTGGTGGTAAATAAATAAATAAATGTAGAGTACAGAGTATTATTAATCTACAAGATACAAAATATGTGCAGTGGGTGTTACAGTTGCACTTTAAGTATTTATGTACAGAACATACACCAGTGCTTCTCAATGTGGGGTCTAGGGATCCCCAGGGCTTCATGAATAAATATCATGGTACATGTTTTCTTAATGTCCCAAACATTTGAACAGTTAGACTATATTCATAAAATACATTTGTAGGGGTGTGTGGAATTTTTTTCCACAGTACAAGAGGTCCCCAGCTATTAAAAGTTTGAGAACCTTTGACATTCACTGAAAAGATGGAAAAATTTGAAATCATTTGTCATATTAATATTTGTTATTTCATTCAGTAATAATTATACAGTATATATGGAAATATTAAAAGCTTGACTCCAGGAGGTGTTCTAAGATGTTTAATTCAGAGGTTTTGGCAGAACAGCAAAAAGTTATTAAATGCTTAAAAATATACTGTAATTATCAATTTACAGAAATTCCTGGTTAGTGATTTGATAAATACAAGGCGTTCTGCGTGTTCATTGCCAGTGTTCTGCAGTTTTCATTACAGAATCGTCTAAAGCTCCATTCATCCATCCATCCATCCATTTTCTAAATTGCTGCTTCATTTCGGGTTGCAGGGAAGCTGTAACCAATCCCAGCTGACTGTGGGCCCAAGGCAGGGTACATCCAGGACAGGAGGCAAACTCATCGTAGGGCAGCACAGAGACAGACAATCATTTACACACTCACTCACACCTACAAGCAATTTAGAGAATCCAGTCAACCTTCTTTAAGCCTTTGGACAGTGGGAGGAAACCACGGCACTTGGAGGAAACTTGCAAACTTCACACAAAAATGGCCAACCTGAGGACCGAACCCAGGACCCCCTTGCTGCGAGGTGACAGTGCTAACCACTGCACCAACATACCATCCTAGTAATTTTCTACATGTATCTGCAATTTTTTAAAACTTCTGAACAGTTCTGTACATATATTTAGTACAGGTGGAGATTTGGGCAGTGGGTGTGTTATTTTCTTTTGTGATACTCACCAAGCTCCACCATGCCACTGTAACACGTTTGGCACTGTATATGATCATCGATTTGGCCTAATAACACTACCATTGGACCTTTTCTTTGTGGTCCTATGGTAACAGCAAGTTAGTTGTCCAGGGTTTTCTCTGCACTCTGCCATGTCTGTAAATAGTGGACCTTGGCCAAAGGGGTGAAAGTCACATTGTGTAGAGATGCTGAACTCTCTCTCTGGCTGTCTGCAATGCCTTTACACACACACAGCACTTGCACAGCAAGACGTGGTCTCTGACATCCTGTGTGGTGTGATGGAGTAAGCCAGGTCGTTTCTGGACAGGTGGGACAGGTGTAGGTCAGACAGACTGGTGGGCTGGAGGGAGGATTGGTGGTCTTTCAGAAAAGACCTTTCTCCCCACAGCAGCTGTCACACCTCCAACACACACACATACACACATATTGTAGCCATAATTGAGTCTGTTCGTCTTGCGATCCTGTGTGTGTGTGCGCGCGTGTGTGAGTGTATATAGTACTGGTCGTTACTGATCAAATTTAACATCATAGTTCATCATAGTATTTAAAATATATTTAAATTTGCATTGTTGATGTAATTGTTTCATTCTCTCCTTTTAAAGGCACAGTCTGGACTGTACCTTTTAAACAATTTGAAGCCTCCAGTAAATGATAAACACATGTCCAAAAGTATTCAAATTCTGCTTCTAACTAGTGAGTTTAGCTGTTTTGGTGCATCCAGTGCTGATACAGGGGTTCATCTGCGCAAACACAGCTTGTATAGAATGTCAAGTTATATATTATAGTACTGTCAATAGAATGGACACCTGCCAAATCTGGCCAATGTCTGTCTGGCAAACACAGTAGTTTGCACTGAGCAACTTAATCCCTCAAAGTTGTGGCCTTCTGAAGAGTGGAAACAACATTACATCATGAAAAACCACATGACCTGATTTTTACTCCACCCCGGTTAAGAAAATAGCAAGGCGACAGTCCACTGTGACTGTGGCTTAAAACAGTAGTGTCCAGTCTGATTTGCAAAGGTCACCCACCATGCCCAATTCCGGGGCCAGAGGGGTGTTAAAACCCACCACTGAGCTGTGGAACTACCATCCACCATCCGGCATCTGAGCAGACGTCTACAAGCTTGTACTGTACACAGCAGGAAACTAACTTTTCACCTCTCACTTCCAGAAAACAAAAATCTATTTTGTTGTGCATATATAGGACATAGACCTGTGGATGATGACCTGTGCTAGTAGAGGCCATTCACTTTTTAGTTTGTTCCGTTCAGAACCTAACATTTTTATTGCAATTCATAAACATTCATAGACAGTTAGCATATTAGCAGTGCACGGATGCATGGATATGGGGTTTATAGGTTGAAGCTGACATCCAATGATTTTTATGTACATATCTGCTGTTCTGCCAATACAAAAAAATCTTGTTAGAAATTCTGAAATCAGGACTATTTTGATTAGAAAAATAATTTGTATTAGACTTATGTATACTACTTATTTAATTCTATAAGCCTATATATATGTTAAAACATTTTCCAGAGTATGAGAAGTAAATCATCAAATATTGGTTTAAAATACTAAATATCTGTCCAATGACGATAGTAATATTTCTCTGCTGATACCGTTATGATTCCAATATTATCGCACAGCCCTAGTTTTGGCTTCTTGATATTTAAGTTGCAATAGTAATAAATAACAATAAAGGAGCTTAAAAATTGAACTTAAAAGATTAGGGATGCACTGATGAGAGAGATGCAGGCTGGTGCTCATATTTTTCACGTACATATCTGCAGATGCTGATATTTTTATTTCCAGCAAATATCTGTTGAAGATAATGTGATTCCGATATCACTGTGCATCCATATTGTAAGTGCATGTCAGTTTGCTGTTCGATCATAAAGATTCAGTTCGAATGTCTACATTTATTGTTGTTATATTTTTTGTTATACATTATCACATCAGTTTAATCACCTTGTAGGCTGCGGAAGCTTCTGCAGTGAGAGCCCCAGTTTGTGAACTCCTGATAAAGACTCTATTGAACGTGATATCAAGTGTTTGTAACAGCAGCTTTCATCCTCTCATGTAGAGCTCTCCTAACACTGTGAAATTCTGAAACACTAAATGCGTATCATTGTGCAGTAACGAATGGCCTAATTGCAGTATATGCTTAGATTTCAGTAATACTGTGCAAAAGCTGCACTTTATAGGATTGTAAGGCACGGCTAAATGAATTTGTTAGTTTGTAAAATGCAGCAGTGAGAACGCATGGATTTTGTCATAAATCCTATGAGAGTGCTGCCGTTTGACTGCTGGCATCATTAGAGCGTTGGGGGCTGTTTGTCTCTTTAGCCTCATGTTATGACAAGATCCACAACAACAGGCTCATTTTAATGAGACTCTTTCCTTTCAGAACCAATAATGAGAAATGGCAGCACACATTTTTCTTATTCAGTGCACCCCCTCATTTACCAAATGCCCTTTTTGAAGATGGCATGACGGCAACAATTAAGGAGCTACACTTTGTCTGGTGCCGCACTTGAGTCAGTTTTTCCATTTTTTGCATTTTTTCATTCTGTAAAAAAAAAAAGTACAGTAAATCCCTGTCTTTTCTGTGCATCTTCCCTATGCGACTTACTCTCTCTCTCCCTCTCTCTTTCTCCCTCTCTCTCTATCCCCTCTCTCTCACAGTGTTATCAGTCTCGGTTCCATTTCTCTGTTCTCTGATACTTCATGACTCCGTTGCTTCCATTTTCATGATAATCCAGTGACGCTATTAGGCTCTCTCTCTCTCTCTCTCTCTCTCTCTCTCTCTCTTACTCTCTCTCTCTCTCACTTTCTCTCTCCCTTTCTCTCCCAGTGGTTTATCGCTTTCCCTCTGGGCTGTATTTCGCTTCTCATAATTAAATGTCAGTTCCAGACACTCAGTTTCATAGGAAAGAAGAGAAAAAAGTTTCTTTTTGTAATAATTGTAAAAAAAAAAGAGTGAACCCTTATACAGTTTCTGTGACTTAATAGAACCAAATGGGATACAGAGGCTGTCGAACGTCCCTGATTGAACACAGTGACTGTGTTCAAATAACATCCATTTTGTTTTTACCTCTGCCAGCTGTTGATATTCTCCTGTATGTTTCAGGAGGTATTACTGATTGATTTTTTAGCTCTTAATCCCAAATTAATAAAAATTTATTTAAAACTCCTTCTCTCTCTCTCTCTCTCTCTCTCTCTCTCTCTCTCTCTCTCTCTCTCTCTTCCTTTGGCTTTCCTTTCCGTTGCACAAGAAAATCCTGACAGCCTGTATTTGGGTCAGGGCTGAGAAACTTGTTGGTGAAACATGGCTGTTGGTGCTGAAAGGTGCTCAGAACAACTGCAACAGAGTGTAAGATGCATCATGCTGTATTTTAAAAGCCTACTACCCAAACCTGGTCTATAGAAAGACACAGAAGTATGTTATACAGCTAGAAACAGTAGTAGTGGCCATGCTTTTTGCAGTTATTACATAGTTTTATGATTGAAGTTATTTGAGCTAATTGCAGTTGCTTCTCAGTTTTACAAACTTCTATTTATGTTGAAGCAAAGAAGAACTGAACTTGTGAATCATTAGCTGATTTCAGGCAAATACATATAAATGTACTGTAGATGTGTAACAATAGAAACTGTTGTTTAGGTATGTTGCACCATGGTCCTAAGTTGTTGTTACACCGGGAGAAAAAAGAACCAGAAAAGAGTAAAAGGTACGTTTTGTGACAACATGTGGTAGAATTCAATAAAAGAGTTGCCCATTTGGGCAGAAAGAATATACTCTGCAGTTGGCAGTTTTTTTTAAAAGGACTGAATATAACAGTTGGGAGCTACTAAATGGGTTCAGCATGAAACTTTTCCCCAACCTCAACAGAAATACGTATTTCTTAAGGCCAATTTATTTTTAAAATTAGGGATGATTTTCACGTATATATCTGCAGATGCCAATACATTAAATGCAGAAATTGCAACTATATGTTCCTGAATTAGAAAATATGACTTGCACATACTTTACATTTGTTCCCATAAGCTTAAAAATTACCAAAAAATTACACCCCCAAAGCAAAATGTTTCCATCTCCATGCTTGACGGTGGGGACGGTGTTTTGGGGGTCGTAGGCAGCATTTTTCTTCCTCCAAACACGGCGAGTTGAGTTAATGCCAAAGAGCTCAATTTTTGTCTGACCAGAACTTTTAATGGTTGGTAGGGGTTCAAATACTTATTTCACTCAATGAAATGCAAATCAGTTTTTATCTTTTATTTAAAGTTATTTTTTAAATTTTCCTTTTGATGTGCTATCTGTCACTGTTAAAATAAACCTACCATTAAAATGATGCTGTTCTGTTCTTTTCATTTCTTTGTCATTGGACAAACTGACAAAATCAGCGAGAGATCAAATAATTATTTCCTCCACTGTATATATAATTATTTTGATGGTTTTCTACCATTCTGCTCATCCAGAGCATGATAAATGCATTATCAAATATCAGTTTGAAATATCTGTCAAATCTAAACATCTGTCTGAAATCATCATAAAATAAGCATGTTTTATCAAGTATCTGCTGTTATCAATTTTATTCAGATGCCATTGTGCTGCAGCAACAATAGTAATACTTACCAATAAAATTGTTGAAAAATGGCACTTAAAATATTTAGAACATAACAGTGTTGGATTAAAAAAAAAAATCAAGATTAGAATCAAACCAAGAGAGTTAACATTCTAATTTTGTCTGCACTCTAGCCTTGCACAGAACTCACCAAAAGGTGCAATGGAGTGAGCACCTACAGTGACTTGCAAAAGTATTGAGCCCCCTTGAACTTTCCCACATTTTGTCACATTACAGCCACAAACATGAATCAATTTTATTGGAATTCCACGTGAA
>JBBPDA010000105.1:22616648-22632208 GCA_037974385.1 Arnoldichthys spilopterus | reverse complement strand
TAATATAGACAATAGTTATCCGTTAAAATATGCCTTGATCGACTCTGATATTATGATTGGCTAGAAAAAATCCTCATCCTCAAAATGATGTCAAACGCTTTCAAAAGGATGCCAAAACCACGGGTGTCCCTTTCGAAATTGTAACTACCACTGTTCTGACTGGGTCTCATTCAAAACGAGATGTTGGCAGCGGGTGTCAGGCGTGACGATGTCCGTGTTGAATATAGTTGCGGCATCCAAAGTTCTCTCTGATACCTGTGTCCTTCCATTGTGGGCAGTGGTGGCCTAGTACTTAGGACATTGTCCTTGTGAACAGAAGGTCGCACCACTGAGGTACCCTTGAGCAACATATCATCTGCTCTGTGGGTGATGTTGATAGCTGCCCTTTGGTCCACGTGTACATGTGTGATAGGTTAAATGCAGAGCTCACATTTTACTGTGGTGCATGAGTGTGTTCACAATGACAAATGGTCACTTTCACTAATGGAGGGAAAGTAACTATGTATAAGTTCTCAGCAACAGTATTTTGTCGCGTCTGTTACTGCAGAAAGTCACCTCACTCATGTAAACAAATGGTACACAGCGTGATATATCAAAGGTGATAAAATCGCTTTGCTGAAAATATTGGAAGGCCATAATGGGGCAGCACGGTGGTGCAGTGGTTAACGCTGTTGCCTTACAGCAAGAAGGTCCTGGGTTCGATCCCCGGGTCGGCCACAGGTGCCTTTCTGTGCAGAGTTTGCAAGCTCCAGAGTTTGCAAGCTCCCCCCGTGTTCACGCGTTTCCTCCCACAGTCCAAAGGCTGCAGTAGGTTGATTGGAACTGTAGGTGTGAATGGGTGTATGAATAGTTGTCTGTCTACGTGTTGCCCTGTGATGGGTTGGCCTCCTGTCCTGGGTGTACCCCGCCTTAGGCCCGCAGTCAGCTGGGATTGGCTCCAGCCACCCGGAAACGGAAGAAACGGTTTAGAAAATGGATGGATGGCCAAAACATACAGAAAAAACTGTTTTCAAAATCACCCGGCTACGTCAATAGAAATTTGCAAAACAGCTAAAACCTGTGGCCTCTTCTTAACCTTCATTAAACATAGCCATTTGCCCTTGTACCTGAACTGAAGCAATGGATCTGCTCTTACTCACTATGCCACATGCCCTGAGGACTATTACAGCACTCATTAGTGTTATTTATTTACTCATAAGAGACACAGTATTTACCCATTATATCACTGAGACGCCGTGGGCACCCACCTTACCCTGCAGTATTATAGCTTCTGATGAAGTGGCCGAGTCTGTTCCAACCGTCGGTGCTCTCATGCTAGGCAAAGCCCGTCTTTCATACATCGTCTCCTAATGCTCCCACATCATTGAGCTAATTGTTTTTTAATAACTTTTTTTAAATGAAGTAGTCCATCACACTCCTAGCTTCATGTGGACCAAGGAGCATCGGTGGCTTGGAAAAAAAGGGTCGAGCAGGGGGTCCATTATCTTTATTACCCTTATTTATGAAGTGCCTGGCTCGGTACATTTATTAAGTACAAGCATCGTCTTGGCCATTTTATCGCCAAACACAAATTTCCGAGAAAATACAGTAGTTGTTCGTCAGCCCTTTTCTTTTAAGCTTCAGAAAAGGGAGCAAATGGAGATAAAACAGCTGAGAAATGTCAAAGAAGCAATTGGCTGTTGACGTAAGACCATACAGGAGAGCACTGCAAGAAACGAAAGGGGGGAAAAAGTGATAGAGAAGACGACCTGTGAATGAGACCTGAACTGACAAACAAACGAAAATAAGAGAACGGAGCAGATGAATCCGAGCGTTTGAAAAGCGAGGGGAAGAGGGAGAGCAAAAACAAAAAAAAAGAACTGATTAAGGCCTCATGCGAAGTGAAGTGGGTGTGAGTGTGTGATTAGATAAGAGTTGTGCTAAATTTTTGCCCTGCTTAGTCTAGTCCTGCTATAAAGTGTGTGATCAGTACTGCTGACTCCAGCATAATTAACCCTCCACTCTGATTATTATATCTCTCAGCCAACTCCTCTCTTGCGCACGCTCTCTGGCTTGTGTGCATTAGGCTGCATTCCACCACCAGCCTCCACAGTTCTAGTGTTGGTTCTACACCTAGATGAGCAGAATCAAGATTGAATGAATGTAATGTGGCACACCAGCCCGGGGAGTGACTGACGGGCATGGGCCAGGAGCCTCCCAATAGTCAGAGGCTGACACAGCTTTTTTTTTACATACATCCAGGCCAAACAGAACAGAAACATGAGAACCACTGCTATTAGCTGAACCCTGGTGCTCTCAAGCCTGTTCCTCCAGTTTTTTTTTTTTTTTACTTTTTTTGACCCCTACTTCTGGCTAGAGAGCCCTCTTGTCTAAGCCCCTCCCCTCATGAATGCCACCTGGGCTGCTAAGCAAGGGAGGGCCCATGCACAGCTCTTGGGCTGCCCTTTGGGCAGCTCCGCCTCTCACCTGCCACGGTAAATATACAGACTCTTGGCTCTAGAGTTTGCAGACCCTGTCTCAAAAAGTCTAAAAATGGGTACGACTAGGGCAGTTTGTTAATTTGCAGAAACACCATGCTTCTAACAGTTGCAGGAAAAGGTTTCGAAGATGTTATTTTTTTCAGTAACACACAAACAGCTGTTCAGAGCGGAGTCTCACACAGTTCCCACATTTTCTTCCGTTTATTAGTGTCCTCATAAGGAATAAAAAATAATCACTCCGAGCACTACTTCATGGGCTTGGACCATATGCTCCTTTTACTTATCTCCTCCTACTGTGCTGTCACATTCAAAATAATTTTGATTGACTTTGCTTTCAGAAAGAGTCTTCACATTACCACTAGGAACTTTTTATACTACTGCAAATTTTACTCTTTAAAAAATTTTTAAAATCCTTGGTTGAGAGATTGTACAATGTGACCCAAAGCAACAGTTTGTCAGTTCTGGTCCTAGATGTCCCAGTATGAAGCAGGAGATGCAGAGTCCTGCCATAGGAGACCCACATTAGTTCCTAAAGTTCACTTCCTCCACTAAAGTTATTGAACAAACTACAGGAGCAAAGGCTCCATTCAGAATTTTGCATAGCATCACAGTCCATCAGTTTCACCCTTTCTACAAAAGGCAGCATTAAACTCACTGGACTAAGACTGACCTCACAGTTCTCCTTCAGGCAAATGCACTGACAGGCTGCATGTTGACCCAGCACGTCCGTGACCCCATACCGAGTCGAACGTTTTTATGTGTTCTATCCTGGTTCTGGGGACTCACTGCACTGCAGTGTATTAGGTATTCTCTACCTCCAACATGCCTGATCCAGCTCATGAAGACCCTGATAATGAGCTGATGAGCTGGATAAGGGGATAATTGAAACTGTGGGCAGTTTGTCACATGGGCTGGGAGTGAAAATGCTTTTTGGAAAGTCTGTAAGTTAAATTATATACTAACATCTTGTGCTTTCCCATTCCTGCTGTTGCAGCAAATACATGCTGCCTCAATTAGTTTGGAATGGTATAGGCTATTCTCGTTCTGACAGGCGAAGTAGCCCATGTCTTCCCAGATGCAGCGGAAAATGTAATTTGCATTATTCTGCCACTACTCTGAAAAGGCTGCGTTATTTACCTTAGAACCCTCGGCTATGATGCTGATGATTCCTTCTGTACTCATCACCATGAGCTCCACTTGAAAGTGGGCTGCCTCTCCCTGGCTCTAAGATGAAAGCAGTGGTTTAATATTCCTTTACATGACCCAACCGTTAACTCAAATGTATTTGACATACCCAACCCGCCGAAAGTTGTTAAACATTTCATCAGACTGCATTGTAGCTCTGTTGCATATTGTTATTTTTCTGCTTCTCTTTTTTCTTAATACACTAGTTTTGTTTTAACTATTCATTTTAGTTTAGTTTCTCTGCATAAATAAAGAATTTGAGTAGAAGTGTTTTTGATACAATAATAATAATAAAAAAACCTGTTAAAGCCATTGCATTTGAATTGTAAAAAAATTCTCTTTTCTTTTTCTTGTCTCTATGTGTGGCCCCAGCCCTTGTGCCAGCGTGGCCCTGCAGCCGTGAGCTCAAGCCTGAGGGGGCAACACTCTGCAGCTGCTCGGTCAGCCGAGCATGACCGGCCCTGGACTGGGCAGGACAGTCTGGCCCAAGATGATCCCGAAATGTGGGACCTGTTGCAGAAAGAGAAAGACCGACAGTGTCGAGGACTGGAACTCATCGCTTCAGAGGTGAACTAATAAAAATTTAAAAAAAAGAGAGAGAACTGCTCTTCATAGTTCTAATTGGTTGCTGCTAACCCTCGCTTCTTGAGGTCCTGTTAGCTTTTTGATTGAGTTGTTCCATTAATCACGTTGTTCATTGTTTAGCATAATGAAATGTGACATGCAATGTCTCTAAGGCTCACTAGAAAATGTACAGTGCATTCACATAATGGTTATATACCTACAAAAAAACACAAGGAAAAGGTTTTTTTAAATAATTTCTTCAGCAAAAATATCAATGGATTAAATCTTTTGTAGGTAAAGCAACCCCCTTGGCCTCAGATGCTAGTATTTCCACCTTCAGCAGAAAAAATATCTTGTAGCCATAATTCTCTGACATTGGCTTGCTGAGATTTTCGAGATGTTTTAAGAGTTTTTTTGCATGTGCTGCCCTTTGTACAGTGAGTCACACGGCCTCACATCATCTTCAAGCACTCTTTGTAGGCCGTTTCAGTTGGGGAATTTAATAATAAAAATTAATCTAAACAAAAGGGCCTGGATGAAAAATCGATAAATTTAAAGAAAATTATAATCTAACTGCAAATAACTGTTGAGAAAAAAAATCACAATTCGATATTAAAATCATTCAGGCCTAGCCTGACAGGTAGTTTGAGATGGACTGTTTGAATATTTTGCTAGCTAGCTAATGCCACTTAGCTAAAACAGAAGGAAGTCAGAGAGCTAACATTACTACCAGTAATTTGAGTGTTTTATTGCAGTCAGATATTTGCTGTCTTTTGCTAAATCTTTACAATGGAATGTGTGGTTTACTTGAGTCAGAAATGACTCTTAGATTGAGCACAACAAGCTCAAAGGTGAAGTTAGCTAGTTAGTTAGCTACTTTGCCCCAATTTGGGCCATTTCTCTGACTGGGAGATCAAGGTACTCCTAGTGTTGGATTTGTTTTCACTAAAGATTATCTTGCTGTTTTCTTTTAAATTCGATTTGTTGGTTATGCCAGTGTTTTCACTTTCAGATCTCTCTAGTAGTCTGGTATGAAGAGCTGACTGCTTTGAAAGATACTATAAGACTGCAGAATCCCTGTAATCTTTTCTGCTCTTATTATATTTTATTTTATTTTCTCCAATATCCAAATGTCCCAAGATAAGGCCACACTAAAATGATTCAACCAAGATATTATGTGGGTTGAGAGGTTGAGGTTCAGGCCCCAAAACATATACTTATGCAGATGTTGGTTGTTGGCTGAGTTTTGAGTGGTTGCTAAAAACTGCTTGTAGAGGGACAAGGGAGAACAAAAGCCCAATCTGAAGTCAAAGTATGCAGGCATGAGTAGTACCAGCACAACTAACTTCTTAGTATCCGATGAACCAAGCACTTTCTCTACCTGCTCTGAGACTTTGGCCACAGGGCAGTAGCCATGATTCCAGTACAACCTGTTGAATTTGTGGTTTGGAATGCCTGGAGAAATCTTCAGACTCCCTGCAGTCTGCCTTCAGCAGGAACAGATTGGTCGATGTTGCTGCAGTTTTTTGCTCAAGCGAGATCATTTTTTACTGCATAGTAGAGTATATTAAGTTACTGTTCAGTTCCAGAGGCTAAATTGTGTCTGGATAATTTGAGGACAGCGTGCTAGGAGCTTGACAACCTTATGAGCATCATCTCTGGATGTCTCCAATGAGGACATCTGTGCATCTGCTGGTTTAGTGTCATTTCAGACATCTGTGAGGTTCTCCTGATGTCCTTGTGCCACCCCTGATGCATACTGTGCTGCCGATGAGTTCCAGGTCATTTATGCACTTTTTTGCTAATTTGCACTCCCAGTTCTGCACTTTCCGACTTCAAAACATTGCTGTTTACTCAGGGAGATATGCACTGGTGGTTCCCTTACATTGCCTATAAAAGGGCTGTTAGAAAGTAGCTGATAAAGAGAATGAACAGGTTTGTTGTGAAGTCATGGAACTCTGAAGGAACAAGCCATAGTAAAGCTTTAGAGAGCCTGTCATGTTCTTTCGTCCTATAACAAATTACTTTTATGAGTCGTGCAGTGGTTTAGTACCCCTCAGTGAGGCAGTGTCTTGCTAGTGAGGAACTACCCATCAACCAATATAAAAATAGCTTTTAAGTGGCTAATATTTGATGATATTTTACATTTAAATTTTAGATTTTGTTTATATTCCGTTTAAGATAAACAGTACTTTACTGACTGGTAGGATGGCAACTGTGACTTGTGAAATATGAAATATATATTTTTGGTAGTCTAACCATGCTGTTTTTGCATGAATACTTACCAGTTTAGCTCTTATTGCTGTCATATAGTCATATAGTTACATAGGGGATGCCTCATATTGACACTGCTATTATCAAGTGAGCACAAGTTCAAATCCAGTTGGTCTGTTATCTGTGGTATCTGTACTAATGTTGTTAAAACTATGCTTTGTCAGTATCTGCTGGTATCAGCCAACGAATATCATTGAGCACCATGGCCTACTAACATTGAAGTCGCATTGTTATAGCTTTCATTCTGGGATTATATTGCTTTATTCAAATAAACATTTGTGCATTGCATAATATATTTATTCAAGTTCTAAATATAAATAAAGAAAATCTTATTTTACAAACCAAAATATTAGATCACTGTATATTTTTGAATGTATTGGGGGGGGGTTGTTTTTTGTTTTTTGTTGTTGTTTTTTTACATATTTGAACAAGCAAATGTTTTACACTGTTTAATGCAGTACAGACTTATAGGCAGCCACAACCTTTTTCTGAATGCCTTCGAGAGTTCTTTAGATCTTGACATGATGACCTCACACATTTTTAATATAAAAGAGAACATCAGTCTCTAGATGTTGGCTTTAAATGAGACCAGTTCAACTTGCACCTCCCTGCTATTGAAATGAGTGAAATATTTGCTTGAGGGATTGGCTCCAGCTTTCCCGCGACCTGGAAACGGAAGAAGCGATTTAGAAAATGGATAATTGGATGGATGGATATTTGCTTGTTCAAATATGTTGGTGTAAAAAAGAACAGTTTCCATAGGATATATTTGTTCACAAGCACAAATTCATGAAGAAATGTAGATCATTGTCGATTGATTACTTACATGCTGTGCTTTTAAAATTTTCAAAATGCAGCGATAAAGCAGCAAGTACAGTGTTATAAGGTGACTAACAAACTTTGAAGACTCTTGAACTTAATCAGGTTTAATCAGCACGCTATAAATGCCCATCTACTAACAAAGTCAGGCAACAAAACAAAAGCACACAAAGCTCATCTTAACATCCAAAAACAGGTTTTAATTCCTGTCACTGTCTAAATACAGAAACTTTGAGACAGCAGGCGATCTTCAAAACAGTAGGCATTCTGCCAGCATTTCTTCAGAAGCAGCGAAGGCCGGTGTTGCAAAATGGAATTCATGGCACAGCAGCAAGACAGAAACAGCTGCTTGACAAAGAACACCTTTGTTTCTCATTTTAGATCATTTCAGATCATGCGGAGATGCTCTGTGGACAAATGAAAACTTTTTGAATGAATGGAGGTCTCTTAAGACCTGTCGAAACCCAATTCAGCACACAGCAATGCCTGTTTCTCTGCGAAAGCATCACAGCATGGCCAGCTTGTTTTTACAGTTTTCCATTTTGACGAGAGAGTTACGAAGGACATGAAAGCACTGTTGGCTCTTCATGCAGAGAACATACCTCTTGTTTATCAGGATTTCAGTAGCATATATGAACGTGTGCATCCCCTGAAAATACTATTTCATGTCTGCATATGTGAATGATGCAAAGCCTGAACATTACTGGTAAAAATATCCATATAATCTCCCAAGCTTTCAGGGTGACTAGGGCTATGTTTCAGTATAGTTGTTCAGTTATATGAAATCTGTAGTTTTTAGAACAGCTTTAAGTTTTCATATGAGTTATTAAGTTATGAAAATGTGGTGATTTCACACAGCTGTAAGAATAGCAGCATGGGTTTCAGTGTGATTAATAATCCAGATTATTTATTTAACAAGATTTTGAAAATTGTGTTTGTTTAAACATCGTTTAGTTCTATTTACATTTTTCCATATTATTGAACCAGAGCTGGACAAGCACCAGACGTGCCAGTTTCAGTCACGGCGCATGACCACTATTTCCATCTCAACATAATATACCATCTAAACTTCTCACTATGGTCTTCTCCTTTTCTTGGTGTTCCTCTCTTTTGTGTGATGCTGTCTGGAGTGGAAAAAATCCCCCTCACTCTCATTTTTCCATTCAATCTTGACACATCTTTACTTTGGGCATTCATGGTATGAGGGTTAAGTTGCCCCTGTGATCTAAAGGTCACCTGTTCAAATCCCGGACCGGATAAAGTACCACTGAGTACCACCCCCACCCCCCCACCCCCATGTCAGCTGCCCATCGCTCCTTCACAGGTTGCATTCCGTTGTGGTCTGCTGTGCTGTGCTGTTCTGTCGTCAGTTTACAATGACAAATAATCAGTCATTCATTCTGTGACTGCTTCTTAATGAACGGGCCAATAGAAATGCTCACAAATTATGTATATTTTTATCGTAAATTTTTCTTTAGAAATAAGCATGATTTTGACTCTACCTGATACCGTTTGATATGCTGTTATTTTTTCCCTTTCCACAATGATTTGTGAAGCAGCTTAATCTGTAAGGTCAGTCTAGTATGACTATAACCTTGTGTGCTTTCTTAAACTCCTTCACTCTGTTTCTTTTTTAAGTCTCTCTCTCTCTCTCTCTCTCTCTCTCTCTTGCTCTCTCACTCTATCGCTCACGCTCTCATGACTTGTTTTTTTCATATGAATTAACAAAGAAATATTTTACAAAATTGAAGGGAAAACACATTTTTCACATTTATGCCACATGACACATGAGTCAATTTGTTCTGGTAGCCAGTTTAAGAGCAGTGGTTCTGTGCCTTCCATTTGGAAATGGCTCTCTTGGGCAGGATTCAGCAGGTGATACGAGAGGTCCTACTGCGCTGCATAACTCTTCATATGTCCAGCAAGTCAGTCAGAAGTTTTGGCTCAACAGAAATCACTGCGGACAGAGATGTGACCGAAAAGGCTGCTGCCAGTTATAAGGGGGTTTGCCTTTCCAATCACACTACCACAACTTTGGGTGTGTTCGAAAATGAATAAGATTTCACTATTGCGAGAGGAGGAAAGGCAACTTTAATCACATAACATCACTTTGTGGAAACACAGATCATTCGGCACTTGTTTTGTTGACTTTTGTTTTTTTAAATCGCTTGTTTTACGCAAAACTGCAATGAAAACCTGCTTCCAGTGTCTCTCTGTCTCTCTCTCTCTTCTTCCTTTCTCTCTTTCTCCTTCTCCCTTGCTCTTCCTTTTACTCTCTGGGTCCCCCATAGTGAGTGCCAGCGTGTTTGTGCAGCAAGAGCACAAAAGTCCTGAAATTGCATTCCCAATTTGTGTGTTTGCTTTCGCAGCATGCGGCTGAGAGATGTTGCCTGCGCTGTGGTTTCTGAGACCAAACATTAGCATTGTGTGTGTGTGTGTGTGTGTGTGTAAAAAGGACAGTAAGAAACTGGGATGGGGTCTGTTGTGATCTTATGGGTAGGTTCTTGTCAGGGCATCACTGCAGGGGAAGTTTCCTTTTCTCTCCTCAGGGATGATGGAGCAGGGTTTATGATGAACACCACAAACATTTACTCTTCTCTGTGTGTGCATGTGTTTCTCCTCCACAGAATTTCTGCAGCAGAGCAGCTCTAGAGGCCCAGGGCTCCTGTCTTAATAACAAGTACTCAGAAGGCTACCCAGGAAAGAGGTACTTGTGTGTCAGTAGTAGACTGTAAATATACAGATTAGTTTTGTATGTGTTCTCATGCTGAGACTTGTTTTAAGTGGAGCTTTATTATAAAACACAGTTTTCTGCACTGTGACCTCCAGAAGTAGTGGCACACTTAATAAAGATGAGCTGCAGGTTGTGAAGTCCTTTTATATGTACATTAGGTAAATCAAAGCTTTTCAGAGAGTTTAAATGAAAGAAAGACAAAAACATTTCTCAGAAGCATTTGTCACAATTATTTTCTCCACCACTTTTAATCACTGCTTTAGTTGTGTGAAATTTCTTACTTGCAACCATAATTATGGAAATTAGTATTTTTAGGCAAAGTCAAATTTTGTAATAATAATTGCTTTTGTTGTGAAGGTCAGAAACCTTTGGTCACATTTGTATATCCTTTAATATTTCCAATGTCAGTTGATAACAGGATGTTTGACTTGCGTGTTGCCTCATAAATATAAACCTGTGAAAAATTGAAGCTTATTTTAAGCTTCAGTGTGCTTAGAAGTGAAATATAAATGGGAATGTTGGCCAGTTAGTTATCTTATTTATAAGAATGTCCTGTTTTAGTCTTATTTTGTTTGTTTGTTTATTATTTAAATATGGATTTAAAATGGAAAAAATATTTAACTTTCATATTTTTGGTGTACGATCAAGCTGATCTTACAACAAAAATGACTGTCGAGCATTTTTTTTATTTTTTATTTTTCCCATCCTTACCAAAGGTGCCAATCAGTCTGTTGGAAGCTGTAATTAACCTGTCTGTGTGTGTCTGTGTACTCTTGTGTAGATATTATGGTGGTGCGGAGGTGGTGGATCAGATAGAGCTGCTGTGTCAGAAACGGGCTCTGGAGGCATTTGATTTGGACCCAAAGTGCTGGGGTGTCAACGTGCAGCCCTATTCCGGCTCCCCTGCTAACTTCGCTGCTTACACGGCTGTGCTGAAACCCCATGACCGTCTCATGGGCCTGGACCTGCCTGATGGAGGACAGTGAGTGGCCTCTCACTCATATTCTCCTCTTTTTACATACACCTTTCTTGGATGGTACACTGAAATTATACACACTGTTTTTTTGTCTCTGCAAAAAGTGACCAAAATGCCACTATAGTTCAGTTTTTGACAACAATTTGACAGAAAATGTTGGGCTGTTTGTTTTTTTTTATATAGCTGTAACAATAAGTCAAATTAGTTGTTGAGGGTAGTTGTGGGACAAATGGCATGTCTTGTTAAAACTGTAATATGCCTTTCAGAGACTTGGGGCTTCGGAGACTTGGGGGTTCTTTTGATTTATGTCACCAACGTGAAAGATTTGACTGGTCCCACAGATAAATTTGAACACTGTCTTTGGCAAAGGAAAAGGAACTGAAGGTTGCTTAATGGTTAGATTTGCCAATGAATTGGGCAGTAGTTAATTGGTGGCTTTATTTTTAATATAATCATTAATTGCAGCCTTATTGTTTAAAAAAACTGTAATAAAGTAACAGTAAATTACAGTGAAATTAAGAAATATTGTGTAATACATTTCTGCAAATCCTTAAAGATTTAGAAAGTCTTAACGTATTTTGAAAATCCACTGAAAATGTCGTATTGATTCCTAAAGACTAAACAGACTAGACATGCATCTTAAAGCATATATTCATAAATCTGATTTTGAAGCAGTCTGTTTGAATAAAATTGGTGTTAATAATTCTAGATTCTAAGAATTTGCATTATTTTTGCTTTAGATGTTTAAAATGTTATTAAAAAGCAACAAGTTTGATCTCAAAACATGTTCAGTTGTTAAAAAAAGCTCATTTTCTCTTCTTGACTGACCATTGCTTACTCAGTCAAACTAGCTAGTAACTATAGTCAAAATAATGCATTGAAAAGACTTTTGAATAATTAAATGTGTTATCAGTTACTTTGGTATATTTTTCAGTAGCTTTTCAGTTCTGTTTCTTTCATTACAATAATCAGCATCACTGCGATGGGTTGGCCTCCTGTCCTGGGTGAACCCTGCCATGGGTCAGCTGGGATTGGCTCCAGGATCCCTGTGGTCCGAAATGGATGGATGGATGGATGGATGGATAATCAGCATCAGACAGATGATCAGTTTTAGACCAAATTTTAAACTCATATTTGATGTACTCAAGGACAGAATGTTTGTATGGCTCTGGGCTAGGGTGCTAACATATCTGCATGTCACGGGTACCCCAGTGGTAC
Organism: Arnoldichthys spilopterus; assembly: GCA_037974385.1. Taxonomy (NCBI): domain Eukaryota; kingdom Metazoa; phylum Chordata; class Actinopteri; order Characiformes; family Lepidarchidae; genus Arnoldichthys; species Arnoldichthys spilopterus. The sequence continues at coordinate 22,619,958 of JBBPDA010000105.1, read as the reverse complement.
TTTTACCAATCCAGGATTTGAAACTGACCTTCAGATCACAGGGGCAACTTCCTAATCATTACACTCCTACTGCTCCTGTATAGTCCCCATTTCTGTGTTTTATATACATTGTCAGATATGGGCATAAAAAGTACTGGATATAAATACTCTTGCGTTCATGTCTTTCCTTCTTTCCTTGTTCTGTTATCTTTTCATTTCTCTTCCTCACTTGTTCAAATGAATGGTAGGACATTCACTCAAACTCATCAGTGGTTACAGTATAGGCAGTTCTTTAATGCATTCGTTCTTTCACTGACTCACTCACTCGCTTGCTCGCATGCACTTCTTCACTCGCTTGCCTAATGGAGAAGAGTGTATATCTCTTTTGTTCATTTTGCTGCCCTGTCAGACTGTGGCGAGTGTGTTTGTGCTCAGTACTCTCACACTGAGTATTGACTCATTCTCTGATTTAGTAGATGGCTGATGTGAGCTAGTGAAGTAATGTCTGTGAGTGGACCACACTCATCTGTGCTCTTTTTATTGTGATTCTCACTTCTACTCTTTCTCTTTCTCTCTAGCCTTACCCATGGCTACATGTCTGATGTGAAGCGAATCTCTGCCACCTCCATCTACTTTGAGTCTATGCCCTACAAACTCAATGTAAGTTCGCCCTGTCAACCATTAATCTTTGGGTCTCTGAAATCTTCTGTTGATTTACAGAGAACTGTTATGATTAGGTATGTCTCGGGCCAACCCAAAGCATCATTCAGGCTAATAATGGCCAGGAATGCTTGATATGCGCAGCACGGAATAACAGTAGTAGCCCATTCGTCACGAGTTCGCTGTTCCGACAACTGATGTCCACCTGTGGCGCAATAGCCATGTACGAGTCCAAATGCTCTTACTTTCACAAAGAGACCGAAGTACTTTCCCTGTTCATTTCTTAGTAATGTCTGTTTTTTACTCACTTTAGGCTGAAGCTGCAAACCTCATTTCCAGAATTCCATTTCCATATTTTCCATGCAATAAAACATAAATCTGTATTGTTAATTCATGTGAATCTTTATACTGACAAAAGTGTTCCCCTGTGCAACTAAAATGCTTGATTGTTCCTGTATCTTGGAAGTAGCTTTGGATAAAATCGTGAGCCAAATGATTAAATGTAAACATGTATATGTAAAATTACATTTTGTCAGTAGTTTTACCGACCAACTTAAGCGTGTTTCATAAATATTCGCATGTTTTTAATCTGATGGCTGTAGCACACTCAACAAAGGTAGGGACAGCGGCATGTTGCTCATTATGTTGCATCACCTTTTCTTAATTACACTTTTTTTTACCAGTTTGGAATTGAGGATTCTAATTGTAGCAGTATTACAATTGAAAATTTTGTCCATCATTGCTTAACATAAGACTTTAGATGCTAAAGGATCTGGATGCTACTTTTCTACCCAATCATGATTACCAATTGTTACCAATTAGCCTGCTAATTAGTCTTCCAATTTAGCCTTACTTGAATATTCTGTGCAATCCTTATTTAACTCTGTCCTGATGTTTGAGCATGTTGAAGCCATTACATTATAAATTTTGTCTGTGTTGACGTTCCCTCCCCTGGACACTTTAGAACGACTGCACATCAGACCCAGTGCCAAGTGTCAGCTACAGGAGTGTAATTCTCCTGTTATTAAGAACAAACAAAAGGTTGTAGGTAACTGGTGTATGCATGTGTGTACATGTGTGCACATACTAGCCTATGCCTGCTGGGCATTCTCCAGGATGCTGAGGTTTTTGGGTGATCAATGTGTTGGGGTGTGTACTGTCTCCGTGGTCTGCTGTCTGATGGATGAGAGGGCAGTCCCCTCTCTACGGGAGAGATAATAGGAAATCGACAGGCGGGCCACGGCCTTTGTAACACACACACACACACACACACACACACACACACACACACACACACACACACACACACACACACAGACCCTCAGAGCCAACGTCAGTGAAGGAGTGAAGAGATGGACTAAGAGTGAGGGAGAGTTGGAGATTGGATTTTACCACCTGTGCAGAGAGAGACGGAGGAGTAGAGAAGAGTTCTGAATGGGATGTTAAACCTGGTGTTCTGTTGTCAGTCGTACATGAGCACTGATTTGGCTTAAAGTCTTCTGTATTGAATTTTTTTTTTTTTTTAATGAGTTAACTGTCCTCTGTAAATATTTCAGAATGTGTTAATCATTCCCTAGTCATGCAGTCCATATATGGAAGCTGCAAAAATAAATAAATAAAATAGTGAATGAAGTGTTTTTGGGGTTCCACATTTGCATAGGCATGCCTGTTCAACTCATAGCAGTTATTTAAACTCTTTAAACCTTGAGGATATAAACATACAAAAAATCAAACAAGATTTATGATTCTCGTAGAGGGCATTGGACATATTAACAGAAAATATGAGTAAAAACTAGTGAAATTAAGTTTGTTTCATTGTCACTTTTGTTATTTTAATTGAAAGTTATGTAGAAACCACATAAAATATGATGCAAATGAGGACCCCCCCCCAATTGAACTTTAATATATTGTTTAATTATCACCATTTAAGGTTTAACTGCAATTTGTTTTGCTTCAATAAGCCAGAGGTTCTTACGACCAGTCCTCAGTTTTCTGTGTAAAGCAGTTATCCATGATTTCAAATCTTACAACTGCATTGCCTTCTTAATCTTGGTCATTATAATACAAACAGAGGTCTACACAGATCTCTGATCAGCATTTCTGTCAACACGAGCTGCACAGCGAAATAATATTTGTCATGTTTTTTAATTCCTACCACTATAACTACAGTTTCTGCAGAGTCTGAACTTAAATCTGCTTGTTAAAACCTGCAAAAACCCTGATAACAGACAATTGTGCAGTTCATCTAAGTGGTCGCTTTCATTTTTCGTTTTTAAAAGAATTCCATGCTACTGAACATTTTAACATCTTGTTGACATTTGAGAATGTGCCTCACTGCCATATGATGTGGATAACATCCATTCTTGTCACCTGTATGTCTGGGTATATAGAGCACAATGGTGTACAATTGTCTTAAAGAAAACAAGACATTTGACCAGGCTTAATAAAGCTGCTACTGATCCATTCGTTTGTTTCTTGATTGGCTCTATTGCAAGTGAGCTGATTGACAGTAGTATCAGAAAGTTTAACATGTGCAGGACAGTAAAGCGTGTCATCTCATAAATATATATATATATATATATATATATATATACACACACATGGACAAAATTGTTGGTACCCTTCAGTCAATGAAAGAAAAACTCAAAATGGTCACAAAAATAACTTTAAT
>JBBPDA010000105.1:22603269-22615068 GCA_037974385.1 Arnoldichthys spilopterus | reverse complement strand
CCAACAATTTTGTCCATGTGTGTATATATATATATATATATATATATATATATATATATTATATTTTAGGTATCACTTATTTACTTTTTCAATGTATTCTCTATATATGTTTTATATGCATACTATGTCTTATGTAGGTCCTTATTTGTTCTGAAGCCACATAACGACTCTAAGATGTTTATAGCATTTCATAGCAAACCCACAGCTGTTGTCATTTGAAATCTTTTTTTTTTTTTTTAATTGGCTAGTGACTCAATTCTGATTACAAGCATAATTCAGCTCAGTGACAAATTAACAACCTTTTTTTTTTTTTTTTACTCACATCTGAGCATTATCATCCCTGACAGCTGTTAACAAAGCCATCTCCGCTGATTGATTGCTCCTCGTCTGTATCTAAAGGCGTTTTAGGTAATAGGCCACCACTCGTGAGCACCTCTTTGGATGCCAGAATGTGAAATGGGACACCCTACAGCCTTGTGGTTGCAGCATTGTGGACTGCAGGACTGGGCTCTTTTTTCATATCAGTTGTGATATCCCCAGCTGTAACGATGATAAAGGAGCTTCATTTTTTTTTTCTTTTTTTTCATTGACTTCTTTATTTATTGCAGCTTGTCACATGAATGTTGCATGGCTTGTCACCACATAGGGATTTGATTTGAGTGTTTAACACCAATTGTGCAGCAAACAGCCAAAAATATCTATTACAACCAGGGGAGCTGTAAGAGGGGATAAAGCTGGGACCTTTAAAAGGGCCCAGCACTGTTGGGTGGGGCTCAGAGAGAATTTTAATGATAACTTTAATTGTAATTTAATATTTTCTTGCTGAATTTTAATATTCGTGACCCAAGGTTGTGTTCTTTTACAGGGCTTAACGTTTCTTGTGGCTCCCCTGATTACACCCCCATGTCCTGATTACATGTACATGTATTCATTTGGCTGACGCTTTTATCCAAAGGGACTTCCAAGACGTGGAGCAGTGTAGTGGGACGGTACCTTGTTTAAGGGTACCTCAGTAGTGCCCGGACCGGGATTTGAACCTGCGACCTTCAGGTCCCAAGGGCAATGTCCTATCCACTAGGCCACTTCTCTTATTTTTTGATCGATTGCATAAGGTTATATTAAGTTATGTTTAAAGTAAATGTTTAAATCTGTTAAGGTTTTTTGGTTTTTCGCTGTTGACCAGATGTGTAGATTATTCTATGGTTGCTAAACAAAAAAAATCTAAAGGATCGGCTTCAGCAACTGAAATTAGTATAAAAATGAACTGTAAACTTCATTGACATAAAAAATGACACATCTCTCCCCTACTCTCTTTTTCACTTCTAGCCTAAAACTGGTCTAATAGACTATGAGCAGCTGGAGAAAACTGCAAAGCTGTTTCGGCCGAAGCTGATCATTGCTGGCACCAGCGCCTATGCCCGTCTCATCGACTATGCCCGCATCAGGAAGGTGGTACTCACTTGCCTCTCACTCACAATCTCACACTCATGTTATCTCTCCTACATGTCGTAGTCCTTTTTTCTTTGCTAGCCAACAAACACTTATACACACACTCTCTGTCTCTTGCCCTCACTTTCCCACACACACACACTTTTTTAAATTGCACATTCTTGAAACTGCTGAATTTTTGCATGTTTTGTACTCTACTCTCACATTGTTTGTTACACAGATGCTCTCTGCCACTTTCTCTCCAATATACACACCTCTCTCTCTCTCTCTCTCTTTCTCTCTCTCTCTCACTCAGGCAGAAACACGCTCTGTTGGTCTTATTCTGTCTGCATCAGTAGGACGTTTTTAGCGCTGTGCCATGTGTTGTTTCCTCATTAGAATAGACCCATGTGAGACACACTTCTCAAACCAGCTCTGCTTCTTCCAGACTCGCACATGTCTCTTGACCATACACAAGCAGTTTTAGTGTTGAGCGTTGACATGCATGGCAGCTGCTAATAACTGTTGACAAACCCAGCCATTTATCTCAGCCTGTCACACTAATGTATTTTCAGTGCAATGTCTAAAACCCACAGCAAGAAAATCTTGCAGCAGTACTAATCAAAATGTGGTAACAATTCTTTTACTGATTTTGATTTTATTAGATTTTTTAAATCTCTAAAACAGTAGGAGAATAATGGTTCCACCTTTTCTCTGCTATGGTTTAGCTGGTAAATAAGAAGTAAGCGTCTTTAAACTTTTTTTCCTCTCTTTAAAAAAATAAAGTGCCAAAGTGAGGTGAAGCTCCAGCCACGCTCTGCTTTACCAGTATTTCTTGCCGTATCAGTTGTGACATTTCCATTCAGCAGCAGCGTCTCTCCGCATGTCAGCCACTTAGTCACTCTAACGTATCATAAATGGGTCATGTTGGGAGAACTATATTTTTTTAATTTTGATGTTGCTTGAAAAGTCCACGCTATTTCTCAGAATCACAAAGAATTGTGGGATACCAAGCTCTTCGAATGTTGCCTTTGTTTTGTACTGAAATGTGGTCTGCTTGGAATTCTGTACCATGATTCGAGCATATGTAACTGGGATTGGAAACCTGTCGCATGAGCACATTTTAGTAGTGATCAAAATCTGTCATTTTAAATGGACTCATAATTTAATACCTATGTGGCTTCACTGAGAGAGCAAAAAAAATCTGCACCATGCTCGCACCATGAACCAAACCACTGACCGCCAAACCACAGGTTTCGGTCCCTGTTTCAGAACCATTAGATAACTAGTAAATAGGCCTGTCACAGTTCTTCCTTAATTGCCTGATCATAGTTTGAGCTGATTGCAATGCTATTTCAGCAGTAGTTAGCAATTATGTGTTTTATGCTCTAACAAACAGAACCTGGACTGAAGGCAGGTAAATAAAAAGAAATCAAACCTGTAACCGGTCTTACAAAAACAATTGAAATTCTAACTGGTGCTATGTCATGTTTGTTTATTTGAGGTCATCTGATTCCATCACAGTACTATACAAATGATTTATCTATTATTTTACATATTTTTTATTTTATTCAGATTATGTGGCGGTCACACACTGTGAACAGTGAGCAGTGAATTTGTCCTTTGCGTTTAACCCATCCATAACACCAGTGTACATACAACAAGGCCACTTCTGCCGTGTATGTGGAACAGAGGCTGCTAACTCACTCACCCACAAGACCTCTTCTCTAACCTCTCTTCTCTAAGGCCATGGCTGCCCCCGCTGCAGCTCTCTGGGAGCAGTGCATGGGCACTTTTACCGGTCTGGGAACTGAACCGGCAAGACTGAACAGGCAACTCCCTAACCGTAAAGCCACCACTGTACCCATTAGGACAGACTGCTTGCAAGCAAGACAGCTAAAATAGCTAAAATTAGCTGTAAATTATAGAATTTAATTGAAATAAAATATAGTTTATGTTTATCGCAGTAATTTGACCCCCAGCTAAAATGTCATGATGTTGGTGGTCCTATCTCTAAATGTAACCGGAAGACCTGTTCAGGTATGTGCTGAAATTGTTGAACGTTGTGTGCTAGCCTCAACTTTGCTTCTTGAAACATGATGTACCATGATTATAAAGATTGTGTCTTATTACCGCCTCTGCAAACAGCTGACATGGTCTCTTCACTCTGTTCCATAGTTAGTGGCAGATAGTGTGTTCAGCAGTTGCGTTCTAGTCAGAGCTCCAGCTCCAGTCTGTACTTCCTTTATACTGTGATTGTTCATAGTTCACGTCTCAGTTGTTTTGCTAAAAAGACGTATCTGTATTTAATGAATACATATGCATGCATGGACGAACAAGTCAAGTTTATTTCTATAGCGCTTTTTACTACTGACGTTGTCACAAAGCAGCTTTACAGAAACCAGTTCCGAGCCCCAAAAAAGCAAGCCAAAGGTGACAGAGGCAAGGAAAAACTCCCTAGCTGTAGGAAGAAACCTCGGGAGGAACCAAGGATCAGAAGGGGGAACCCATCTTCTTCTGGTCGACACCAGATAGAAATAGCAAACAATAGAAAAGAAAAGGAGAAAAAGTAAAAATAAAATAAATATATATAATGATAATTGTTCTCAGTATAGATGGGCAGCAGAAGTTCCTTGTGTACAGGTGCAGTGACGACTTTAGATCAGTTCTTTGGCGGATAGGGCTGTTCATATGGGCTCCTCAGCAGGAGTGAGTGGGTTAGAACACAATATCTGCTATCAGACTGAGTGGCTGTTAAAGACTGGACGCCATAGAATTTTTAAATGCTTAAGCATCCCACCCTCTTATTGCTGCTTTTCTGCAAGGGTTTGGTGGGCTTTTCTTAACTGGGACCTTCTCCAGCTTTCCTGGGGCTACTCCTCTCTTCTCCTCTCTCTCTCTCGATCTTACGCTCTCTCATTCATTCTCATTCCCTCTCTCCGTCTCCTTCTCTGAGGTTTCCTTCTTTCCTCCTTTCCTTTCATCCTCTCTTCTCTTCCCCTCTCTCTTTCATGCATCTTTATCCTCTGTCTTCCTGGAGGGCCAGATTGTGTGTTTGCTGTTTGTTGCCGGGACTCAGTGTGGCCTGATTTTAATGCTCGATAAACACCAGATCAGCAACACACACATACACACACACACAGATTATGCATATTAAGCATCCTTGCATGAAATTATCAGTAGATAATCAGTTGGAAAGGAACTTTTGTATCTCTTCCAGTGGTTTGCAGTAGTGAGTCACTTTCTGCACAGTTTATGAGGACTAGATTTTCCCTAGAAAGCACTTTCTTGATATTAAGAGTGTTTTTTTTTCTGTCTCCAAGTGTTATCACACCACCACCCCCACCTTAGTCTGTCTCCCCCACCTTAGTTTAATTTTAAAGGGCTCTAATATCATGTCTCTCTCTCTCGCTCTCTCCTCTAGCTGTGTACAGAGTTAAATGCATATCTGCTGGCAGACATGGCCCACATTAGTGGCCTTGTGGCTGCTAAAGCTATTCCCTCTCCATTTGAGCATGCTGACCTTGTCACCACAACCACACACAAATCCCTCAGAGGAGCCAGGTAATCTCTCTGTGTGTGTGTGTGTGTGTGTGTGTGTGTGTGTGTGTGTGTGTGTGTGTGTGTGTGTGTGTGTGTGTGTGTGCGCGCGCGCAAAAGTACTGCTGTGTAACATAAGAATGCACAGCTATGCAGAAACAGGGCCTAAAAACTCAATGATTTCCCTTTAGTTAATAAAGTATTTAATTGATGAAATATTTTAAACACTTTAATTACAGTGTTAGCATTTTTAGGTTAGGTGAAGTTCAATTGATGAACAGCTGTGAAAAGCCAAATTAATTTTTTAAAATGTCATTCTACTCAGAGCTGGGCTGATATTCTATCGCAAAGGAGTGCGGTCTGTGGATAAAAAAGGTGCTGAAGTCATGTATGACCTTGAGGACAAGGTCAACTTTTCAGTCTTTCCCTCTCTCCAAGGTGGACCCCACAATCACGGCATCGCTGGGGTTGCTGTAGCTCTCCGACAGGTATGATCCAAAAACAGCCCAGCCAACTCAACCCCCTCCTCTCAATGTCCAGAAAAAAATCACTGGTATCACTTGAAGTGATACAGCACATTGATTTGTTCCTGAATGAAATTAACATTTGTTTTTTTATCATCATTCCTTGTTCACATTGGGGTGAAATTCTAAAGATATATAGTGCAACACACACCAGCATATTATTCCACGTGGATGTTGTGGGGCAGCAGTGGATTCAGTAATCTGACTGCCTGGGAGAAGAAGCTTCTTACAGTTTATTACTAACCTGCTAAATCAGCTTAACAGTGACGAAGGGCAGGAGGTTTGGTTAGTTTTTGATCTGAAAAATGTTCCTTTTTCATACCTCCTCAGTTTTCATGTCTGGTTTATGTAAGTATATCACATGAAATAAGTTCTCTGTTATGTGAGATTAAATTTCAGCACTGCTTAATAAAAACACTCTATTTGATTGACCCTCTGAAACTTGGACCAAGATAATTATCTGTTGCGTTTTGGGAAACCTCTGATGTCATCTGACACTTGGGTAACTGATTCAGAGTCGAGAGTTTCTTAATTTGTATTTAGGTTCATCTCCTTATTCTCAGTGCCAGTGAAATACATGTGCTGCCGTAAATACAATATAAACACACAACTTAACCTCCTTCATCTTTCATTCACATTTTCTTTTCTTATTTGCTCAGGCCAACACCCCAATGTTTAGAGAGTACATTGCACAGGTGGTAAAGAACGCCAAGGCCATGGCCAATGCATTGCTGAAGAAAGGATACACTCTTGTGTCAGGTAAACGCAGTAACACAGGTTCACCAAGGATGCATGCCCACACACAAACATTCAGTGTTTAAGCTTTATGTGCCACTTTAATGCTTATTATTTTCTACCTTTCTTACCCCTTATAGCATTTCCAGATGCTTTTATTCAGTCAAAAAAATTTCCTTTTTTTTCCAGTCTTTAAATTTGAGTGTTATATGTAATATGCCTAAGCACCAATTCTCAACTCTGCATGGCTAGATTTCATTTTTATTATTATTAAACTGCCCATATTAAAAGTTGTCAGTATCGGAACATGAGATCAAATAAAAAAATTTAGCTCTTGCGATGTGAAAATTGCAGTCATTCAGAATGCAAGTTTGTTATAAAAATATCAGTTGTTCAGTCCGACTGCCTAGTATGAATAGATAAGAATGCTAACCTTAAACTAACATACTGGCAGAAACGAGTCATAGCCTATATCTATATATATTAAAATATACAATTATAAGACCTAAGTCTAAAAATAGTGTTAATATTTCAGTCTCTTCAGTCGGTGTTGGATAAAAGACAGAGACTCCGCTGTGATGTAAAGCTCAAGAGCAGTTGGATTATGTAGCAAGACAACAATCCAAAGTCCATTTCTAAATGGCTTAAAGGAAACTAAATTATGTTTAAAATCAAATTCCTGGCCTGAATTCCATTGCCATACTGTGGTAGGACTTTAACTAGGCGGTTCATGCTTGAAAGCCGTCAAGTGCATAAAACTAAGAGAAGAAGAGGCCAAAGTTTTGCCACAGCGATATGAAAGCCCAACAGAAATGTGTGTGATATTCAGTTACAAAGTTTGGTTGTAGTTGATGGTGCCAAAGTTGGCACAACTATATTGTTTGAGGGTGAGTTACATTTTCACATGCAAAATTAGAAAACATTTTCTTCAGCAAATGAAATTTTTAAATGTGATATCAGTATTGCAAATGCTGATAATGCAGTGATGATCAAACAATATATTGTGCAGGTGCCTATTGTTCTTTGATTCTTAAATATCTTCAGATTTCAGATTTTTAAAAAAACATTTTCTCTCTCGCTCTCTGTCACGCACTCTCTTGCTCGTTCGCTCTCATTCACTCTCTCTCTTGCTCTCACACACACAGGTGGAACTGATAATCACCTGGTGCTGGTAGATTTGAGGCCACAGGGAATGGATGGAGCTCGAGCAGAGAGGGTTTTGGAGCTTGTCTCCATCACTGCCAACAAAAACACTTGCCCGGGGGATAAGAGCGCACTTACACCAGGAGGCCTCCGACTGGGTTAGTAGCACACCCACACACACAAAATCACTAACCTTGCTCTTAAGACTCTTGCTGTATTTGTAACAGTTATACTGTTGACTGCCGTTCGCTTTGCCCTCATTTGCTCTTGCATCTCAGGTGCCCCTGCTCTAACGTCTCGCCGGTTCAAGGAAGCAGACTTTGAGCAGGTTGTGGAATTCATGGACGAAGGCTTCAAAATTGCTCTTGATGTTAAGAACAAGACCAGTAAGTTGGTGATATTCTAATACCCTCATGACTTGGTGGTTTCAGCCAATACATGGTTAATGTCTGAAGTTTTTGTTTTGCACTGTATGACAAACTTTTAAAGAGTATTAGTTCTCATTAGTGGGATAACTTCCTTCAGGATAGCTGCTAATAATGTTTTTGACTATGCAACACACTTTATATTTTTCTGTATATATATTTATATAATATTTATATTTTCATTTGCAGCATTTAGCAGATTTTCTTATCCAAAGCGACAGACATACAACAGACAGTGCTTTGTATCTCATGTCTGTTCTTCTATATGTAAAGCTATCACTTAAATATCACTTTTAACCTCTTCAGTAACACTTCTTTACCATTGTAGTTCAGTGGCATAAATTAGGGATGGGAATTGAGAACATGTTCCAAATTGTTTAATCTATTGGAATTGTGTGCTTCCAGGCTTAAGCTTTAATTCCTATCATCATTGCCAGCATGTTATTCTGACAGGTGGATGATGCAAAAACTCATGACATCAAATGTTGTATGTGTTGCATGAAACTTTCAACAAGGAGTCGGAAATGAGCAATCCAAAACATGGCTTCATTTTATAAATAAAGATGTAACTATTGCCTTTTGCAGTGTCTATAAAATGATCGTCTAAAGTAAGGGTGGAAACTGCAGCAATATCTTTTGGCACAACATTTCTGACTAACATTCCAGGAATGCCTCTGCTTCCAAGCCAAGCAGCTTGTCCATTACCAGGAGTAAATATCTTAATAATATTTTTGCCATGCAAACAGACCTAGATCATTTTAAACGTAAACAAATGCTTTAGAAATATTCTCTCATTTCATCCATGATGATATGATTCTGCTATAGCAGCTACTCAAATCATTCAGCAGCTCAAAATTATTTATCAATCAGTTTGAAGAGTTCGTTTGCAAAAAACAATAAATGCCATCCTTTAAAAATGATTCTCACAAAAGCCATTATTCATTTTTAAGGCCTTGCAAGTTCACGACCCACAGCTGAAAATGATAAATACCAATGCTGTTTTTAAAGATAACATGATAATTTTTTTTAGCCAATTAAAATATGTGATATTCAGATCAGGTGACTTGAAAAGGACTTTTAGAACTCCATGCTTATCTTTAAAGCTGGATCATTTTTGGGAGTCAAAAGAATAGGATAGCTGAAACGTCATCCAGCACAGTGAGAAATTTGCATTATAGCAGTCAGGGAAAGTTTGCTCCATTGCTTGTAAACACAACCCAAAAGTATCTACCCTTTCTATTTAGGAATTAACCAAGATAAAGCAACTTGGCCAGTTCTAGGCATAAGTGGAAAATCATTCTTGTGCTAGTGATGATTGCATATATACATATGATGCATTGTAATGAGCCAAAGTGGTTTCTTAACTCCTCATATCAATTTGTAAAGTGTTTCATAGCAATCCTGGAAAGAAGAAACCTAAAATCAGTGCCAAAGACCTGTTCTAATTCTCTAAAAGGCCATTGTAATAAGCGTGTGAAGATCCTTTTAAATGTATAGAACCCTTTTTTGGAACCATTTTCTTTAGGGCATGTGGCAAAAGTGGTTCTATGTAGTACCAAAAATGTTATGTTTAGTAACTAATGGAACCCTTTTTGCCAATATTTAAAAAAAACAACAAATTTTAATCAATTACAGCAGGTTTTCTATCTTCGAGAAGGACAATTTTAATCAGAGAAGGATCCATAAATTCATTCAGCTGATTCATTCAAATGACATTTGAGTGTCCACAGCTCTATAAAAAATGAATGCCTTTACTTTTTATTTTTAGAGTGTAGACAACAGAGCCTCTTAACATCTTTTTCCCCCATTCTTTTCTCTCTTCTTTGGTGCTACACAGAAAAGTTGGCAGAGTTTAAGAGTTTCCTGTTGGAAGACCCGGACACGGTGGCACGCATTGCGGACCTTCGCTATCGTGTGGAGGCTTTTGCTCGGCCATTTCCTATGCCAGGCTTCTCTGACCACTAACCGTACTCACAAACAGACAGAATAAGAAAAGTGGTTGAATCTACACACCCATCTAGCAGCCCTATGACTTTCAACCGCAAAGTGAACATTGATTAGAAGGACAAAGTGAAATGTTGCAGAATACTAGGAAGGTGATAAGTGGTCACTAAGTCAGTGAACACCTGTTTTTGTTTTTTTTTTTTCAACTCCGACTTTAAGAGACTTTGAGACCTGTAGTACAAATAGACAGTTTTGCATGCTGCAAGTTTTTATAACAAGTGCCACTCTTGGAATCTGCTCAAGTGCCAGCAGGCTCACTTTCACAGTGGCTCCAACTACAAGAACTGCAGTGGGTTAGATCAGGATGTCCAAATGTTGTACTTCAGTGAGCTAGATTGCATTTGGAGTGGATTGTCACAGGCCTGGCAGTGTGGGCGCTGAGGAAAAACTGATGTTTGTCCATTTGGATTGAGATAAAGCTACAAAAACCTCAATTGCCAAACAATAGCGGTTCAGTGGCAAAATCTAGCCTGTGAAACGTGATTTGGGCAACTCTGGTTCTGATAGTATTAATCCTAGCTGAGCAGCTAGACTCATGTCTTCTGCTTCTTTTCATAAATTAACATAAACATACATAGACCAGGCAGTCAAGAACAAAAACAACCCCAGAAATCATTGTGCTGCACTGGCGTTTTATGTTTACATCATCCTTCACCTCTCATGTCTTAATGTTGAAGTGCAGAACAAATATCAGTCATAAATCTTTCTCACACTAACTACTGCTGCTTTCAAATGGGAGAACAAAGCATAAGTGACTATTTGTATAGAAAGGCTAAAAACACATTTGTGTGTAATTTGTAGAGTCTAATTTACACGAGCTTATGATGGAGGTTATTGATGCCCTGCGGTTGTGGATGACCTGGGGGTGAAGGGGAACTGGGGCTCAAGTAGTGCCATGTTTTGTATCTTTAATGATATAACAACTTTGGTTGGTTAACTGACTAATCACCCTCACCTTACTAACTGGAATCGTTTTAGCGGACAAACGTGCGATGATTTACTGATACTGATGACCAAACGTGTTGTACTTTATGTTGACGATAACAGGCATTTTGGTGTACATGCCTTGTCTTTTTCCCATACAAACAGTCCACCAGCAAAGCCTACAGTAGCCTCCCCTTTACTCCCACCCCTGGTCCTGAAGGCCCACTGGCCTGCACTTTTTAGAAATTTCCCTCTTTGAACACACCCACTCCGCCTTATGAAGGGGTTGTAGATGAGGTGGTTAGTTGAATGAAGTTCTTAAGGGGCAGGGAAGTACAGGACAAAGTGGGCCTCCATGACTGTGGTTGGAAAACATTGCTCTAGTCGATCATTCTCCAGAATGCTGCCTAAGAGACCTTTTTATCTGTAAAGCTTTTTTTAAATAGACCTTTACACAGTGATTTTATAAGAAAGTCTAATCCCAATAAACATGTGCAGTAAGTAAATCACTCCTGTTTTCATTTCTGAAAAACCACAGCCTTAATGGCCTGCATGACACGAACCTGGAAAACCTTTTTTTAAGGACCATTTTGGATTTGAGAGATTATTTTTTTGGGTGGGAGGAGCGAAATGTACCCATAGATGACCGTGTTCTTTGGTCCTCATCTGATGATTAAGAACAAGCTGATGCATTATGGAAACAAAAAATAATTGCTTGAACAGGTATGTGTAAGTATAATCCATGTGTGTGTGCGCGCGTGAGGGGGTGTGCGCGAGACAGCAGCAGCAGAATGCGTACTGTTCCACAGCTGTGCTTTAATGACAGGCCAGCAGTGGAAATTGTCTCACTCAGAAAACCTGTGTGAGAGGGACACACACACACACACACACACACCAGCCTACCTGTTCTGTGTCAAGGAGCAGTAGCTCTCCCGTCAGCCTTGCTCTTTGCCTCACCGTTACCCTGTCACTGTTAGCATTGCAGCACTGTAGCTGTCACTCTCTCTCTCTCTCTCTCTCTCTCTCTCTCTCTCTCTTTCTCTCTCTCTTTCTCTCTCTCTCTCTCTCTCTCTCTC
>JBBPDA010000105.1:22579994-22602992 GCA_037974385.1 Arnoldichthys spilopterus | reverse complement strand
TCTCTCTCTCTCTCTCTCTCTCTCTCTCTCTCTCTCTCTCTCTCTCTCTCTCTTTCTCTCTCTCTCTCTCTCTTTCTTTCTCTCTCTCTCTCTCTCTCTCTCTCTCTCGCTCTCTCTCTCTGCAGAGACAGGCAGCCACTAATTTGACAATAAATCACCAATGTTCAACGAGGGACGGATAAGCGACAGCGCCCGCAATTAATTGGACTCGTTTATTTGGAGTGGCACACCATCGTTGTGGCGCTTGTCATAATTAAAAACGCATAGCAACATGACGAGTCATTACAGGCAGACGGCTGCTCAGGCTTAAGTGCTGTTTTAGAGTTAAGCTCCAAACTGTCCTAATGCACCATAATTATCTCATAATAAAGTGTAAGTGTCTCTTATAGCGCAATAATGCTCCCCCATCGAGAGAGAGAGAGAGAGAGAGAGAGTGTGTGAGTGAGTGAAGGATGGATGCATCGTGAGATCGCGAGGGAGGAGAAGGAAGCATTCCACTCATCAATTAACGGTCTGACAGCCCTGCTGAGAGACGCCGAGGAGGGGCGTACCCATCTTGCACAGGCATGGGTATATTTCCTCCTCTCTCTGTACCACCCCCCACCCCTGCGCATTTGGTGATTTTGGTAAGGAGAACTGCTTTCTGTTGTGTAGAAAAGAAAAATCAACTACTTTTGTCTGTTAGAAAAAAAAGTACACTAAACAGCACAAAATGTTTAAGTTAGGGTTGTCCAAATACAAGAAGTAAGACCCATTCTAAATATCACAATGCTCAGTACCAAACTGTACAATGGTAAGAGACCAAAAGCTTATTGGTTTATTTTAAAGGCTAATTAGCATTGTGCTTTATTCTTTTTCAAACATTTTTATGTATTTTAAACTCTTTAAATGCAGACAAAATATAGTCAGTTTGGTGTTCGCTTGAGAGAGAGAGAAATAAAAAAATTATCAAACCAGATTTTCCAAACTGCAGAAATGAAACATTTTTGTACCCTGCTGATGTTTTTAGAACTTTTAACTGTAGTTATAGGCCTTTGGTGCACTGACTTTATACATTCATGACATCAAGGAGCAGGAACTAATTTAGGGGGTGTTCAGACTCTTGAGAGTGTTATTTTTCTCAGTATTATCTATGGAAAATAATGCAAAGAACATGACTGAAAAACACTCCTTAACAACACATCATCTTTGTAAACTGCACATTTAGGTTAAAAATGGCTAAAGACCTTTCTGCTGAGCACCACAAGTGCCATACATCTTCACAGCTGACCAATGAAAATCAAGAACACTTTCTCATTTGTCACTCTTATGAACCAAATATTAGCTATTTTGAAACCCCTACACCTCGACACGCTACATATCGATGACTATAATCTGAAGCTGAAAAAGTTTTCAGGTTATGTCGCTTCCGAAACGTTTATCGGAATTTAAGAGCAATGGAAATGGGAAGCATATCTAGACTGAAGCGTTGGGAATGTTTGAAAGCATTGTTTGATGAATAAATTTGTTAAAGAGAGATTTCGACTGCTGATTGTTTTCTTATGGCATTTTGTTTCATTTATCTGCAATCTGATGGCTGCTGCCATTTTCACTACACTTTAATGCTCACTCTTTTTTTGTCAGTTTTTATTGGAAACTTGATGTGGTTCAAGTTGGGCTGGACTCCGCCCCCATTCAGTAACACTATTGCTAATGTGTGAATCTGCAGCACTTGATTTCATCTAATGCCAGACTGATTGAACTAAACCAAGTAGGTATTTGATGCCACAGTAATGCTGGGTTTATACAAGGAGAGCTCAGGAAATGTTTAAGAAAATGCACAGACATGCAGTAAACAGATCATATGTGTATGTTCTTCATTTCAGGTGCCTAAGAATTTTGTACAGAAGTGTACATCTGTACAAATTTGTAACTAATTTAGCACAGTTGTGATTTCTTCCTGGTATGGGTCATTAGTAATGCTCACAAAAAGTGATTATTCCTACTTTTTGTGGAGAATGCTTAGACTGAACATGATGACCTGCAGATACTGTATGTGTCATACAAATGGCAGAAAGAAATTGCAAAGCCTATTGATCGAGATTTCTTTAAATGGTGTAATCGATTTTAACTAGCAGCCCTAAATGAAAGGACCGTAAAGTGTACAGACTCCCCTTTAACCAGTTCCACCTCTGCTTCTCCATTGCCATCATAAATTCAGACCCTCCCCAGGCTCAACTTCAAGGGCCAGGTTGGAGTGCTTAGCAACTCCAAGCAGTGAGACTGGACTGAGATCACCCTAATCTAGTTCAGTTAAAGACAGCTTTAAATTTCCAGATCTGACTCCAGAGAAAATGACACACTGACTTGTTTTGATTCAAATGGTTTTTGGGGTTTTTTTTTTTTGTTTTTTTACATGAAATCCATAAAAAATGCTAAAGTGATGTATCCTGTTCTACTCTCAACACATATTGATGCCGAGTGAGTTGAAAGGGCTAACTTGCATGAACTGTGCCGAATTGTCCCTGTGTTTTTTTATAACAGTGACTGCTGAATTGCAGAACAGGCAGGTCGAACACATACATTCAGTAACGATTCTCATCTCAGATCATCACAGATTTTTCTCAGCATGACTATAGCACATATACATTTGCAGTTGGGGCAAAAGTCTTGACCGCATGGGGGTTCCTAGGGCCGATTTAAGAACCACTGCTCAATGGGCATTGTAAACAAACCTCACTCCACATAGGGGTTAACTCTACTGGCAACTCTGCCTTTGCCATCTGAAACTTATAGAATGCATTTGATTAACACTCATTGCTTAAAAACAATAAAAATATGAATCAAATCAAGTCAGTGTGTGACTTTCTCTGTAGTCAGATCTGGCTGAAATTTAAAGCTGTCCTCAACTGAACTAGACACAGTCGAGCCTGGTGTGGATTCGTGGCATTTTCTTTTGTATTCAACAATGTCTTTATTTTGCCATTGTTGTAAAATCGACCTGCCTGTTCTGCAATTAAACAGTCACTGTTATAAAAGAACACAGTGACCATCAGGCACAGTTCATGTAAGTTAGCCCCTTCAACTCACTCTGCATCAATATGTGTTGAGAGTAGAACAGGATGCATCACTTTGGCATTTTTTATGGATTTCATGTTTAAAAAAAACACACAAAAAAAACCATTTGAATCAAATCAAGTCAGTGTGTCACTTTCTCTGTAGTCAGATCTGGCTGCAATTTAAAGCTGTCCTCAACTGTACTTTTTTTTTTTACATTGAATTTTTTACAGTGAATCCTTCAGTCGAGCCTGATGTGGGTTCATGGCACTTTCTTTTATACACACCAAATGTACTGCAGATTTAAACAATTACACAGTGTGTGCAGAAAAAGTTTTTGATGTTTTAATTTATATTTGGCTCCATAATAATCAACGCACTGCAGATTCACATACCATACCAATAATTTGCATATTTAAAATTAAGTTAATTCAGTACATTACTATTTCAGTGTACTGCTGTTTGTTTTCACAGCTGCCCATAAATTCACTGCATTTACAGGTTGATGATGCAACCATGACACCACAGCTGTGAGAGATCGCATGTTCTGGATATAAAGACACACACACCCTTGCCTATGCTTATATTTACACTAAATGACAAGGCACAGCTTTCAGCTTATGGTGTCAGTTCTCACCATAGCTTTAAAGCAGGGAAAGAGGGAGAAGCTGTCAGTGAAATGCCTCAGACTCACCTGTACCCATTTTATTTTGAGTTTAAATTGTTTCATTGTTTTTTGTTTTTTTGTTTTTTTGTGTAAATACGGTTTATGCTTAGCCGGACATTAGAATATAGGACTTTGTGAGATTTTCATGAGAAAGGCTTCACAGTATTCGGAAGGGTGTAATCTGAACCTTTTTGATCAGAGATGTGGTTTGTGGCTACTCGTGACTGGAAAATTACTTATTAGTTCATCGGCTGTTTAACAGTAAAGAAATCACTGTAAATTACAACTAGGGGCGAAATGAACATGTACACCATGCACACTCCCAGGGTGTTAACAGATTGTATTAAATTTTCAGGCTTCCCACAAGATATACTGTGTTTTAAATGTAGTGGAATTTAACCACTTTTGCCAAGGAATAAGTAGATTAAAGTGTGGATGTTGGCTGTGACCATGTTGGAGGCCTATTTATCTTATAATTCATTATTAAATTCAATCAAAATAAGAGAAAGATACATTTCTTTATGCCTGAAGAATATTTGCATCGTTTGCATTTTGTCAAACTGACACTAATACAACATTGGACAGTTCAGCAGACTTGGGGAATGCTAACTGCCAGTTCCGCTGTGTAAGCTAATAAAACAATGGGAGGGTCATACTACACACCCATAGCTGTGCTATCATGGGGTCTGAACCTGCATGTCTCCTGATGATAAGGCCAACACTTAGATGGTCCAGAATGTCTAGTAGTTTGTTAACCTGCTCGTAAGGTCAAAAACATTAGTTGTAAATTTTGAATAGTTGTGACATATTACCAGCTAGATCACATTTTCTGACACCATGTGAACAATAGACCCAGCATGACAACTGTGTGCTCTAAGATCACTGTAAATTTAAGCAACATTTTAATTTCTGTCACTGAAAAAGCAATGAAAGATTTGTGGGTTTTTTTGTTGTTGTTTTGGGTTTTTTTTTCTACCTACTCCATCCTACCCCAATGACAGATGACCACTCAACACAAAAACCAGTACCATTTGTTAACATGGCAAATTTTAGTATACGTCTACATTCACCACAACTACCCACATTTGTCCCACTTAAACCCAAGGAGACGCTCTCCCAGCTCAGCTTAAACGGAAGAGGGCAGTAACTGTCTTATCTTGGTGTAAGAGTGGAGCTTTCACTGTCATCGCCTGTCTACTGAATTCACATACCTTCACTCATGTCCCTTTACATGAGCTTTTGTCTGGAGCATTGTCTAGTGAGTGCCATTGACTTGAAAGTGCATGTCTTTGTCTCTGTCTCAAAAGCCTTATAAAAGCAAGCAGCTGCAAGATATTGTGGTCCTGCCATCACTAGTGCTGAGCTCCTTCACATCCCCTTGTATTTGTTTATTTAAGTGGGTGTCCTTATCTCATCCATTACAACTCTGCCTTATCTGCGAATATCAGCTGCATCCTCTTGGCCCCTTGACTACCACAGAGCAGAGGGCATGTCCAACATGTGATATGGAGACTGGTCATAAATTCTGAAAGCTGGCAATTAGATGATCATTTTAAAATGTTAAAGGGAAGGTTGTTGATGGTTCTTGGATGTTCTGCGTGTTCAGTAAGATTATTAGTAAGATGGTTTTGACAGAGGCTAAACCACAAAAAACGACCCCATCTGAAGTGTGTATATTGTGATGGTCTGCGTGTGTTTGGTTTGGTGTTACCACACCATGCTGGTGTGAATGTGTGGTTTACAATTGTACTGGAGCGTGTGTGTGTGTGGATTGCATGCACATAGTGTAGCTGTGTGTATGTGTAGGTTTCCTGCAGGCAAATAGCAATACAAAGAATAACAAATGGAAGCAATACAATCGTAATGGGCCACCAAGCCTTCCGCTTCACTTTGGCAGTGATGCTGTGTGTGTGGGTGTGTGCATGATTTTGCATGGTGCGTTGCCTCAACTGGCCTGATTACCTGTCAGCATGTGCTTGGACCCTGACAGGAGCGCCGCAGCATTCTCTCTCTCCCTCTCTCTCCCTCTCTCTCCGTCTCTCTCCCTCACATATACACACACACACACTAGGTGGACTTTTTGGAAATTCATGTGTTCGTGTGTGAGCTCCTTGCTTCTACCAGGCTGACGAGTGTGAGGATTCACCAAAGGAATGCAGACAGGGAAGGGGGTTAGAATATGTTCTTTATTGAGAAGCTGAATGGTTCATCATGGCTGTAGATCTGTGTGTATGTGTGCGGGCACATGAACACTTCTCTATGAGTACTCATCTGTACGAAGGACAGGAGAGATTGCTGCTTGATTGCATGTATTATTCTCGCTACACTGACTCTGGCCACCAATTCTCACACATAATGCCTCTCAAATGAACCAGCCACAAACTTAGGGACATTTCTGAAGATTCATCTATCGCCGCATAGGTCCACGTCTTGCTGTTTTGTTGCCAAATGGTTCACAAATCTCAGAATGTGATGTATGTGCTAGGAATTGCAGCCCAGAAGTAACTGGATGGTGACAAATGCTCTTTTGGCTCCAGGACATTGGAGTTGAAATGAAACTTTAGAGTAATTTTAGAGTAAATCAACCAAATCAACCACTGTATATAGACATTTAAACACCTCAAAGGTATTAGAGTCCATCTTTTTTTCACAGTAACCACCTCAACTAGGTGTTGGAACATTGCTGTGAGGATTTGACTGCATTTAGCCATGAAAATTTTATAAAGGTAAGCTCCAAATGGTTATGAATAACAAGTGTAATTCTAACTCATCCCAAAGGTACATTTTCAGTACTTGAGACAAATTATAGATGCTCCTGTTCAAACATTACTGCACAACAAGTTTAAAATCTTCTCTTCATGGTCTTGCTTTCCTATACCTCTCTGAACTGATATGTCCGTACTTTCCAGAGTCTCTCAGATTTTTCACCAGCAATTTACTCTCTGTCCCATGTACCAGGCTTTCCACTATGGGAGGCTGGCCCTTCAGTGCTATTGCTCCTAAATTACAAAACTCTCTTCCCTCAGTCTCTTCTTGTTGTTATTGTTTAGTATAATAAAGTACATTTCTGTTTAATGTCCATACATTGTATTGTCACTGCAATGCTTTTACAGAACCTAGCGACTCTGAAACAGCCTACTGAATGCACTGACCTGTAGAATAAAAAATGTGTGGAATTCATTACAAAGCTGATAGAAACCTAGTTGAACGACAGGCATTGTCATTATTGTTTTATTTCACTTAATTGGTGAATTTTATACACTGCGTATAGCTTCAGTAGTTAAATGGACCCTAGTGTTAGCTCTGATTGGTGTAAAAATGATAAATGCATAATACTGTCACCTAGTAAAATGTTTTACTTCTGTTACACAGCACTGATTGAAATGTGAAGCAGTTGGATGAACTGCGATTGTTTTTCTTTTGTGTTGAACACAAAATGGCTGTTCTCATTTTAGACAAGAAACTTTGCCACATAGAAAAGAAAAGTTGACAATATTTCAAAGTTCTGACTAACAAAACCTTTCATACAAAAAAAGTATAAAAAAATCAAAGTCAAGAACAGATACTCAACAAATGTAAATGTACTTTTATTACTGTCCACACAAGCACACGGGTCAGCAATGAGTGGCCTTGAAAGCAATAAAGCATTAAAAGGCATGCCTGGAAGTTTTTGGACAGACAGGAACAGCTGCATTATGGAGTATCACCATGGATGAAATCCAGTGAATCCAAGTCTGAGTCACTTGAGGCGATCCATCATTGATGGATTTGCATTTAAGTAGTAAATTAATAAATTTGCTTATTATTTAAATGCCCTTTCACTTCCTGCAGTCTGGATGGAGTGACAATTTAATGTCCTTTGGTTTTTGCATTTATATATAGTTCATTCTAATATAGAAGTAAATAGCTTCAGATTAAAGCTGATACTCTGCCCTTTAACCTGTTTTTTTTTTAAACGCTGAAGCACAAAGCCTGAACAACCATTTTTTTTACAGTCCAGTTATTTACACACAACCTTTGTCTGGCAGGGTTTTATTATCTTCAGCTAAACTCATGATTGTGGACATTTCCTACACATTGTGTGAATGCTTGATGTTGCTGGGCCAATTTTTTTATGGTTCTTTGTACTAGTAAACAGCACTTCATCATGGCTTGTGGTAATGCTGTTTTGTACTTCTCTTCTTTGGATTAAATATGACCCACTGCAGACTTCTAAGCACAGAAATTGTCTTTATTTGTTCTTTGAAAAATGTCCTCCAGCTATAATTTTACACATGCCTACTCTAAGTGTGCCTGGCATGCTGAACATGTTCCTGCTGTCGTGGAAATATTGCTTTAATATTCTAAAGGATTCTACTCTCAGAGAATATGGATCGGAGGGGCTTACCGTTGAAGTCGTTTTAGGTGGACAATTCAAGAAAAAGAGGGATCTGAGATGGGAAATGATACTACAGCAGTGTGTGTGTTTTTTTTGTATGTGTGTGTATTTGTATGTGCCCCCTGAGTCACAGAGAGGACCTTTAAAAGTCAGGCCCTTCTTTCTTCAGCTTCTTGTAGTCCGTAGTGACGGCCACCAACTGTGAAGAGAGGAAGATGGGGAATACATTTAAATCTGCTTAGCTTAAATTAAAACCATCAGACCGGTTGTGGTGAGAAATAAGAACGCACGCATTCACATGTGCATGTTGTCTGTCTGCCCACCCCGGCCGCCACCCCCTCCCCACTGCTAGCATTGCTGCTGCTTCACACTTTGCACAATGAAGCCACAGCTTCCACCATTTACCCTGTACCCCCATCCCTTCTCCACCCGTCCAGTTGCAATTTTTTCAGTCAGAATTGATTATTTTCCTCCTGCATATTTTCATTGATCTCTTCGCTGCTGTTAAACACCACTCTCTCTCTCACACACACAGACAGTATTATTGTTTAGTATGGCAGTAGAAGGTGGATTTCTGACCTTTGGCTGTGGTTGAGAATTAAACATGCTGTGTTGTGACCTTTTTATGTGCTGTGGCCTATGTGCTACTTTCTATATCCACCAAAACACACATACACACTCATGTGTCTCTTCAGAGTATTCCTGTTATTTCTCATTCCATTTGTTCTTGTTTCTCTCTCTCTCTCTCTCTCTCTCTCTCTCTTTCTCTCTTTCTTTCTTTCTTTCTTTCTTTCTTTCTTTTACCTTCTGTTCAGTTCGGGATTCCGCGCTCGACTAGCCCGTTCTGTTATTCCAAACGGGACAAAAGGGTCAGTGGCTGCGTCCTGAATTATTCCGTCTGAAGAGTCATTAACAGGCGCCCTCTAGTAACACACTTTCATTGACACTCCACAGCCAGGCTTCCACTATGGCTCCTGCAGTTGATATACTTCTAGAAAGCCATTTCATTTTTTCTATTCGAAATTAGATTTTTTATCTTTTTATAAGATTGTAGGTTTGTTAAGGCCATGCACACTACAGCGCAACTTAACATTCCTGTCATGCATTGCTTATATAGCTTTTGTTTGCTCTATTTCTTTAGACTTGACCTTTATTTGAAATATTACAGCTTAGTCTAGCCTGTACCTGCTGCAGTGAGACTTAACACACAGTGCCTTTTTGTCTTGTAATGTTTCGGAATTTGCTTGTTTATTTGCTTATTTTTGACGTTTCTTTCACATTTATTGCTTTTATTTTGAATTTTTACAGGTGAGTTAAGACTGCAGATGGTGCACTAAGCCTACCATGCTGTACTTTTTTGTTTGCTAGCCACAACTATTGGGATTTTGTCAGTTGTGCTCTGATTAGCAAGCCTGTGTCTACACTTCTGTGGAGGAGGCGTAAGCTGTCCAACAGTTTCATCTTTTGAAGCAAGGCATAGTATCTAAATTGGAAAATGTGCATAAAGTTCACAGATTCACATCTTTACAAGTTATTCAGTGTTTCTCTTTCAGACATTCAGAAGCAAGATCAATTTGGTTCCCACAGATATGTTTTTGCTATAATCGCTGCAAATATGTGATTGGCTATTTCGCATGTCAGCCAGCTGGTGTTTGTTTGTACATTGTTTGTACTTGATGTCCATGATATGGTCATTATACCATATGTTTCAGTGTAGAAACATTGAGTCCTTTTCTATCATTTTCTGGAAAAAATTGTACTGACAATATTAGAAGAGTAACATTTAATTTTTAGTTGTTTAGGGTACGTAACTTATTCCATATTGTTATGAATAAAATCAGATCACAATATAATTTACTGTAGTATTTCCTCTAAGTATATTATTAATTCATAATCCAAACGACTTCTTCATTTTGGGTTCAGGGGGGGAACTGAAGCTGAGCCCAGCTGACTATGAGCCCAAGGGAAAGTACACTAAGGCCAGGAGGCCAACCCATCATGGGGCAACACAAAGACAGATAACCATTTGCACAGATGGGCAATTTAGAGTATCCAGTCAACCTACTGAAAACCTTTGTGCAGTGTGAGGAAACTGAAGCACCCGGTGGAAACCCAAGCAAACATTGGGGGAGCCTGCAAGCTCCACGCAGAAAGGTACCTGTGGCCACCCTGGGGATCGAACCCAGGCAACAGCACTAACCACTGCACCACTGTATTGTTCCCCTATGTGTTTTAGTATATTTTAGCTGTAAGTGAAAGTGACTATTTGTCATTGTGAACACACTCAAGCACCACAAAGAAATGTAATCTCTAGACTTGAACCTGCGATCTTCGGTTTATAAGGGCAAGGTCCTAACCACTAGACCACCACTGCCCAATATTTTTTCAGCTCTAACTTTGTAACTTTTTTCCACATTCCTTATCATTATAGTACTGTATTGCTTTCAGGTCATTCAGCCTTAGATGTACTGCAAAAATTTATTGAAAAATGTTTAATTATGGTTAATTGGTGTATGGGTTAATACATGAGGGTTAGACTTTAGAAAATAAGATATTCTTGCTTTTCCTTGTGCTTACCATTTCATTTACCATGGTTTATTTTTTGTTGTGACCTTATTTATTTATTTTTTTGTCTCTTTGTGTCGCACAAAACGGCAGTCTGTGGTTGGTTATTTTGCATGCCACTCAGAGAGCCCTTTTCTTTCAAAGTAGGCTACTGATGTAAAGCTACTTCCTGTCATGCATGGCTTTTGTCGGGCTGGTGGCTGGTTTTCTTTCTTTTTTTCTTCTTTTTTTTTTACTTTTTTGGTCTAGATGAATGCGATTTGCTGTAAATATTATTATGCTGGCTGAACCGGGAGCAGAAGGGATGACAGTCATGTCGCCGCTGTCAGGCTGAAACTGATCTGAGTGCAGTCAGCAGGTGCTTTTACCTTGTGCTGATAGGTGGGCCTGAGCTTGTTCCACGGCTCTGGGTTATTCTTCCTGTCCCAGCTGACAGAATGAGGATAAGGCCAGGCCCAGGAGAGAGAGAGAGAGAGAGAGAAGGAGAGGGAGGGAGAAATGTAGGGAGAGTTAGACAGTGTCGATGGAGAATGAAAATATAAACAAGTGGAATTGGGAAAAAAAAGCATGAGAAGGTGCAGGATTGGGATGAGTAAAAAAGAAGGAAGGGGAAAGAGGTGAAAGGAAGGGGGAGCAGAGAGAGGGGAAGTAATTATCACTGGAGTTGAAAGAGGGCAGTATTTTGGCACAGTGCCGCTCTTCATTAAACAAAGTTTGCTTCTCACAGAGAGGGAGCGCCCCGACAGTACCAGAGGGTCTGCCTGAACGCCCCCGGTGCACTTGCACGCATGCAGGAAACTAAAAAGCTGAAAAAACACAAACAGACAAATAAAACAAGGAATTCGAGGCCAGTTTCTTTAACATTTGGTATCGGAGGATCAGCTACCATTCATAAAGCTCATAAAAACCTTAATGGCAGACAGAGACATCAGTGTCTTACTTAACTTTGTAATACATATCCCCCCCCCCAATTCCATTTCCTTTATAATTAAGACAACATATATTATTTTTTATTTTATAATTTATGTCAGTGTGGTTATGGTCCTCTGAAAAACAATTCAGTGCATCATAATTTTTGTATTTCACTACAGTTCGAATTTTTAAAGTGGACAATGCAGAAATAATTTGAAATATTAAGAACTTGGAAACAAAGGGGCATAAAATGCTTTTACAGTGATACACTGGACTATCTGTGTTTTTTTGCATTAGCTTTTAAGACTTACATATAAGCTTAATGTCACTTTTAACCCATGATTCTAAGTCCTCAAAACATAATAAATACAAAGTGAAAGTGATTATTTGTCATTGTGAACACCCTCAAGTGCCACAACAAAATGTGACCTCTGCATTTAACCCATCACACGTGCACACGTGGAGCAGCATCTGTCCCATCCTGCTATGTGGACCAACCTGACCCTTCCTGATACTGACCAATCCTACTGTGGAGAGTATATATAAACAGCCCCATGTTCCATCTAACTGATCGAAAGTCATTGCAGCAGTATACTAGGAACTGCTGCCGCCTCTTTAAACTGAATTTATTTTCTTTTTTTGTTATTGTTATTTGGTGTTGACCAGAGGAGGATGGGTTCCCCCTTCTAAACCTTGGTTTCTCCAAAGTTTTCTTCCTATAGATTAGAACGTTTTTCCTTGCCTCTGTCGCCTTTGGCCCATTAGGGTCTCGGACCCGAATTCTGTAAAGCTGCTTTGTGACAACAAATTGGACAGTACAATATAGACATTTAATCCAACTATAGAGTAAATTTTATTTTGGCAAGAAAAAAAATTGTTTATACAAAAATACTTGCATGAAACATGAGACTTAAATGACATACGTCAACAAATGTTGTCAGTTTATTTGCTGAATTAAGTAATTGTAAATAAATGTTTGTTATTTTTATAATTAATTATGTGACCCTTCAAACCTTTCAGGATGTTAGGCTTTGCTTACATACAACAGCCATAGGCTAATCTAAGTAGATGGCAAGACCAAGAAAACATCTCCTAAAAATGCTGACTGCACAAGTATGTAAAGCAAAACCCCAACATCACTGCCAAGGATGGATGGGAAGATTTGGCTGTGATGTACTGGCCCACTGTGCAGTTTTCCTGCACAAAAAGCATTACATGGAAGGCCTTTCAATAGAGAATCTTGACTGTGAACCTTAACATTTGAAGAATAAACCCAACACATATAAAATCCAGAGGGATTCAAGTGCTGTGGGATAATGAAACAAGACCTCAGACCTGACTATTATTGTAAATCTGTGATCAGACCATGCTTTACAAGCAAGATGACCTATGAATAGTTATGAACTACAGTGTCAGAAAAATAAGGTACTGTGCAGGTACAAACAATTTAAATGTTCTTTATGTTTTTCCTAAGGGAAAATAGCACATTTGTACCATTTCATAATAAAATATATTAAAGTAGAACAGTAAGAGAGAAAGCCTGGAGTCAGGACAGGGTGCATAGGGTCAGTAAAATTTAAATACATATAACCTTGATGAAATCAGTGAGAAGTACATCCCTAAATAAAGATACTGAAGACAAACCCTTGAGGGTCCCACCTCAGTGACAGTTTAGTACCTTTTTTCAGAAAGTATAGATTGAAAAGTGGTGAAATTTTTTCCTAAACCAAGAAGAAAAAGACTTGCTACAAGAAATGTTAGAGGCTGGGATTTCATCTAAAGGTAGTTTATTAAGTACTTACAAAAAATTGTGCCCAAATACTTTCTGATATATTAAAGCAAATAAATAATAAATATGCATTAAAATAGCAGAAATGTGTCATTTAAGTTGCAAAATAATCAACAAAATGCATAATTTTTAGCAGAGAAACATTTGTCATAACACAGCAGTCCATTGTGATTTATATAGATTAGAACATAGAAACACGACTCACCTGACATGAGGTCCTTGTGACAGTCGGAAAAGGTACAGAGATGCTCCACCCAGCCCCAAAATTACAAAGAAAAGCTGAGGGATTAGCTGTTGAAACAAAAAACAAAACAAAATTGAGAACATTAAACTTAATTCATCACATTGGTTGAAAAATTAAAAAAGATGTTGACCATTATTGGGAACATTAATTTAATGTGATTGCAGTTGAACTGAATACCTTTACTAAACAGCAACTGAATACCTTTACTAATACCTTTTTGCTGAACAGAACCCAGCTTCCTATAAGCGTAATGTCACTTGCTTGAAGCTAATTGGTAGATTTACCCACTGTTCACTGATAACAACGTGCATCCATCCATCCATCCATCCATTTTCTAAACCGCTTCTTCCGTTTCCGGGTAAGCTGGAGCCAATCCCAGCTGACTGCGGGTCTAAGGCGGGGTAAACCCAGGACAGGAGGCCAACCCATCGCAGGGCAACACATAGACAGACAACCATTCATACACACATTCACACCTATGGGCAATTTTAGAGTATCCAATCAACCTACTGCAGCCTTTGGGACAGTGGGAGGAAACCCACACGAACATGGGGAGAGCTTGTAAACTCCGCACAGAAAAGCACCTGTGGTCGACCCGGGGATCGAACCCAGGACCTTCTCGCTGTGAGGCGACATCGCTAACCACTGCACCACTATGCAATTAATATCTACACATCCTAGGTGTAAAATACATAAAACTTTTGGGTTGGCAAACTGAAAAAGATCATGGCTAGTTGTACATACAGAATGTTGGTGGTATGTCAGACACAAGAAAAAAAAGTGCACAGTATCTGACAGATCGGGTCTAAAGTTATGCTGTATTTTACACCAGGAAATGCTTCCCCCAGAAAGGAAGCAGTGACACCCACTGACAGAGATAGGCAGACACTTTGACACATGGAAGAGTTGCTAAAAAACAGCAGTGGCCTAGAAAAAAATCCCATCATTTATTTTACACATGCGTGATGCAACACCTGGACACAACAGGCTGCACAAATCTAAAGCTAAAGTCATTTAGACTAATGAGCTTACTTTTTTACAGGTTTGGGTGAGTTTTTGGTTGGGTTTGGGAAGTCTGTCCTTTTTGGAGTCTGGTTTTCCAGCAGAAATTGATCCAAATGTGCAGAACAACCTTCTTAGAACAACTATAGGTGGTCTGGCTTTCCTTATTACTTATATTCATATACTGCCTTGTGTTTCCATTGTATTGTCTAACTCCAGTGTATAAACACACACACACACACACACACACAAATACTGACGTGGTTGTTATTCGTCCCTGTCTCTCCCTTATTCATATGTATAAGATAGAGATGGTTTGGAGTGTGTGTCAGGCTGGGTTGAACGGGGAAGGACGCATCAAATAGAGACCTGTGTGTTCGTGAGGGTGTGTGTGTGTGTGTTCCTGCTTGCACCCGTTGCCTGTCAGGCTGAGTGACAGGATCACAGACACTCTTCAGGGGGACCTGTGAGTGGGTGTCTGTCTGTCTGTGGGTGTGTCTGTGCAGTCGATGACAGGGATTAAAATATAAATACATAGTACGAGTAAATGGGAGAAACTGGTTCAGATGCTGAAATAGACATTTTTTTCCTAATCCAGAAAAAAAACAGAGAGAGAGAGAGAGAGAGACTTAGCCTTAAGCTGTCAAAACTTTACGTTCTATAGCCGACATTTACATAATCCCCAAAGGGGCTTTCAGGAAGATATTCACATTAGCTTATCAAGTGTGTTCAAAATGGGCTTAAATGGCTGTAGCCTGTTGTGCGAGGAGGCTTAAGTCACTCTCATCTTCTCTAAATTCAGAACTGTGATGGGCACATTGTGGTCTTCATCAGTTAATATGGCTGATTACCTTCTATGAGCTGAGGTGGTTCATCTGAGTTTTACCAAATCATAGGCATCCCAGATTGGAGTCTCCCACTGGGTGATTGTCATACGTACAGACCCACCGGAGGGTCAGGGGGGGCTAATCTTCATGGTTAGTAACACTGAGGAGAAATAAGTTGTGTCTTCATGTTTTGCTGGTCTATGACATTATTGTCCAGCTGCTGATTTTATAAAGGCCATCCAGTTTATCAAAGCATTAGGGGACAATTTCCAAAGAGGTTTCCAATTTCAAACCATCCATCCATCCATCCATCCATCCATTAGTAGATAAATAATAAAATGAACATATTTGCCTGGCCTATGCTCCTCCTGATAAAATGGAGCACTGGTGGAAAGCAATGGGATCTTTTTACATGATTTTCTTCATAACTTGGTTTCTAATTGAGATTTCTAAAATTTATGTGAGATTTGTGAGAGTTTTATTGAGAAACTTTCAAGAAGTCAAAAACTTTTTTGTGGGTGGTAGATTCTTCTCAGCACAGAGCACTGGTGATGGAGATAAAGGGACCTTAATTTAAATAAAGAAACTGATAATCTACAGTCTGTAAGTGAGGCTCATAAAATGAACAATTAGTGTAGATATAAGGCAGGAGTACCTAACGAAGCGCCTGTGTGTGTGCGCGCATGTGTATGTGTTTGATATGTCTTCACATTTTGCAGCTTTTAGTGTTCTGTTTCAGAGAGAGAAAGAGCAGTTGACTGACTTCTGATCTGTGTGTGTGTGTGTGTCTGTGTGTGTGTGAGCACATTCATCATTCACACCATCTGGTTGTACATCTGGTCCTGATCTGAAACTACTCTTAAGCAGAGCAGACCTACTTTATTTATTTATTTATTTATTTATTTGGCCCTTTTTTAAAATTTGCAAATTAATAAATTAAATAAATAATTTGTTTGTTTGTTTAGATATTTACCTGTTTAACAAGTACAGGGAAAATTCTACACTGCTTTATTTCATTGTTAGGTTTACGGTTTGATGAAATATGACTGGAGAGCTGCAGACTGTGAGTACTGAACTAGTGTTGGACCCTCAGTCGTCACATCCGCCAAATGCTGCAGATGTGTAGCAGCTATGCTAAAATGAGTCAGCCTGACCGCTGTAGGCTATAGACTGTGGAAACATGGTGCGCTTCAGTGCTCTTTGGTGCCATGATTATATAACACTGTCACTTTTGCTTACGTTTGGTGTCCTGCCAATGAGAATTTCTGTCTCAAAAAACTGATTTTCAGAAATGTGGCAGCTGTTCAAGGACTAAGCTTGATTTTTGAGCCAATGCAACTTTTCCTAAGAAATACGCAAGACGCAAGAACAGATGCAACCATTTCTCAGTGAACCGGCATATTTATTCCAGCTGAAGTATGTTTATACATCTTATATAACAATCATGGGAATTAAAATATAAAAGCCTTTGCATGCATTTTCACATTTTGTGAATTTCTCATATTTTTATGTAATGTCTGTCCTATAAAATGTCAAATCACTCATAAGTCATCTTTATGAATTAGATAAAATTATGTGCAACCCCAAAATAATAAGTACTGTCATTTCCTAAGGTCTCATTAACAAACCTTTACCTCATTTTTGATTCAAACATTATTCTGTTAATACATTTATATATTATTTTATTGATTTATTTTAGAAAGACATTTGAATTATTCATAGTAAGGAAATTCCACTTACTCCTGGATGCTTCTTTGCTTGCTGATATAATGTTTTTAGCATGATGAGCAGTGGCTTCAAAGCAGCTAACAAGACAAAACAAAAAAAGAGAAAATTGGTGTCGCTATAAAATATAGATGCTGACTGACCACACCGCTGTCCCCTTTCCAAATCAGAGCAAAAGACAGGGAGAGAGAGAAGTTGTTGCTTGCCTTTCGTGCCTCAGTAAGGGGGTCAGTGCATGTGAGAGAAGGGAGGGGGCTGTTATCTAATCACTATAATCGCTGTTGGCATCCTAAGCCTGACCTCATCATCTGTACGTTTTCACTGTAGTCTGCCTAACCCTGCTATGCATTTGCTTTTTGTCCTCCACAGTGCATTGCCAGCAGAGAGGCAGCGACAGAGAGCAGCTATATCTGATATCCACAACCAAGGAACACTGAGTCAGGTTGAGTTTAATTGAACCTATTCATGAAATTAAGCCTAATTCAATTTGCGGGCTCAATATATCCATACTTTGCAGTGCGAATAATGAAGTGAGATGAGAGTGACACTGATGCTGGGCCAGGTTCTTATCTAATCATTACAGTAGGCTACTGTACATATCCATTTAGCCTGTTTTGTGCATGAAATATCAATGCAAAATAAATTAAAGTGGTCTGTGAGCCGTGAAATTTCCTCTGACCAATTCCAGGGACTTTCATTGATTTTATTGACATTATTATTTACATTTATATTTACAGCATTTAGCATATTAACAGTCATTGAGTGAGTTTACAGTAAGGGGAACATGCATGATACAGGACTCATATCAGTATCAACAAGTATTTGGCAAAAAAAATAATATTGACGTTGAACAAATGTTTAAATGAGACAGATATTTTAGATATTTCGCTGGAGTATTGTGCTAAAATGCTTTTTCATTTTTCCTAATTTTTAGGCTTATAAGTTATTTTTTTACAATCTAGCAAGGTGTGTTAACAGGTATGTACACAGTGGTGGCCCTAGCCTGTTTGGCTCCAGCGCCAGACCCATCAACCCACCCCCCACCCCCAAAATTATTATTTTTATAAATTTTTTTTGTGAGTTGATTTAAAAAAAAAAGTGCTACCCCTGACAAGATACTGGCCTGGGTGGTTGCCATGTCACCCATATCAAAAAACCACCACTGTATGTACATGAAAAATATGGCATATCAGCACTGGCCACAACAGTGCATTTGCAGAACAAACACAATGTCTTTGGACAAAAAGTATTTATCCATAGTAATAAATAGGCTTTTTTTTATCTGACAATTGATGACCTGAAAGCAGCAGGAACAACAGTCTCTGTTCCATCACCCCACGCATAACCTCCTATTCTAAAAAAAGAATGCTCCTAAACTTTGCACAGACAAATCACCCCTGCTCTAGAACACTGTACTGTGGTCAGGCAAAAAAAGGATCTCTTTGGCAATAATTCAGCTTGTCATGTTTTGAGAATGTAGAGCTGTGTACATTTCAAAGAACACCATGCACACAGAGAAGTGGGAGCATGATATGGATTTTCTGTGAAAACAATAGCACTGTGTTGTACATCATTGAAAGAAGACTTTTCAATGAGTGAGTCACTTAGAGAAAGCTTTGTAACCAACAAAGTACAAATGTTATGAATTTGTTATATATGTTATTTCTTTCTTTGTGCTTGTGAATATATTTATTTTTTTGTTCAAATTCATAAGAGCAAAGTCAAAAGACACTACATGTGTAAATCTGATGGGAATACATACACTGAAAGAATATAACTAAGGAAAACAGTTGTCTGATACTTTTTTCCCTTCACTTTGTTTTCAGTTCTTGATAGAAAACCGTTCATTCTAATTCACTCTGGCACACACACACACACTTTTTGCTGTGTCTTGTTGTTTGGAGGTGTGTGCTGAGAGAAGAGATGCACCTGTCTTTGCCCTTTGACCTGTGGGGAATATCCACGCTGTTTGATTGATAGAGGAAGCAGTGAGGTCAGACGTTCACCTCCTTCAGCATCAGCCCCAGCATCAAAAGTACTTACTTCTAAAGCTCTGGAGTCTTTAATGAGACCATCGTGTAATTAACAAGTGTTTGATGCTATTAATGTTAGCGTGCCAGGACTGGACAGTTGCTTGTCATTAGATGCTTCTCTGTGACGCTTGTAATTACTGTTAATTACCTCACAGGTGAGGCTTTGGCTGGCCTGCCACAAAACCTAGTGCACATGTATTATACCTAATCATATTTACAGCAATTACAAAAGTAACATGTTTGTGTTAGGTTATTCCGGCTATATTACAATTGTTAGGTGTTCTAACATTAAAGGAATAGTTCTTCTCAAAATTTGTTACTCCAAGTGGTCAATTAACCAAAAATGAGCAGGTGTGGCACAAAATGAGCTACCCTTTAAAGCTATGTGGCATGTTATTTTTGCTCTATAAAGTCCAGTATCATACAAGTTAGAACTCCCATAAGCAATACACCAGTCTATTAGTTGTGCTGGTGTTGACCAAAGGTGGATGGTTTTCCTTATTGAGTCCCTTTATAAGATTCCTTCCTTTGCTCTCAGGAAGTTTTTCCTTGCTGCTTTTACTTGGTTAGGGGCTTACAATACACTTACACTGCAGGGAATTTTGTATCACTCTCATTCAGGTGGTAATGGTGCAAAATTGGTGTGAATTCCCTGAAGCATGAGATATTGAGACCTATTGAGATATTTTCAGCCTTATGGAAATGAGAGACACCCAAGAACCAACTTGGGATGTGTCTGGTACATGAGGTTCTTAACAAATACATTTTTGAACAAGATGGTGGAGACCAAAGCATACATACGGCATGAAAACCTGTAAGATTAATTGTTGTTTATTTGTCACATTGACTAGGTTGTGTAGAGATCATCATTTAAACACTCAAACTTGCTGTTATCTGATGGGTATGGCTTTTCACCCATTCTATTCATTCAACCCATGTGTGTATAGCCAGCATGACCCAGGAACTTGCAAGCTATGTCACTGCACCACAACTACACTTGCTTCTAACAGGATAACAACACATAATGGCACATAACTTGGGCAGTGGTAGTCCAATGTTATCAGAATAATGCAGGTTCTAGTCCCAGCCCAGGTACCACTGAGGTACCCTTGAGCGAGCTACTGTTGTACTCCGCTACTCCCTGTGCATTGTTGATATCTGCCTGCGGGGTGTGTTCACAATGACAAATAGTCACTTCTGCAAGCTTTCACATGCTTGCTGTTTCTGTGTCCATGTTCCCAGAGTAAAATTTTGAAAGTGTCTGCCATTGGCTTTGTAAAGCTGATGGGATGATGCCTATTCTGAAATACTTAGCAGATTGTCCATCAGTGGGGCCTCCTGCTCATCTATCTTCAGACTAGTTTCAGATTCAGATTCAGATTCAGATACAGAAAACTTTATTGTTGGTTACAATAAAGTTCAATTAAGTTCCAGGATCAAAGATCAATAAAGTTTTCTGAATTCCCTACCACAGACCACCTCCATGTGCCCACCACCTAGCCAAATAAAGTTAAAGACCTTAACTACTGCCACCTTTAAAAACAGAGGTTTTTTTGCTTGTTTTCTTTAATGTATTGTTATCCGTTGTCGACTAGAGAAGGGTAGGTTTCCCTTCTGAGCCTTGGTTCCTCCCAAGGTTTCTTCCTCCAGCTTAAGGAATTTTTACTTGCCTCCATGGCCTTTGGCTTGCTCATTCGGGGCTTGGACCTGGATTCTGTACAGCTGTTTTGTGACAATGTCAGTTGTAAAAAGCGCTACAGAAATAAAATTGAGTTGAATTGGATTGAATTTCACCATAACATATTGCTGCTCACCTCCCCACTGATCAGTGTGAATCAAATGGATAATACTGTATATGAAAAACACAGCCATGACATTTTGTTTTATATCTGTGACAGCTGCACTGTTTTGCTGCCTGCACAAGCTTTTTAAAAAGGTGTAAGAGGGACCGTATGTTCTTGTGCGTTTCTCAGCCAAATTTACATGGAGGAGTGTTTGGGTGATCCGCAGCCAGAGAGACAGAATGAGATGCATTAAGGTAGAAGAGGAAAAACCAAAAATGCACCTGCTTCCCCCATCCGACTCTGCTTACACATTTTCTTTCTCTTACACACACACACACACACAATAGCTATTGTTCCCTAAAGGATTGTGCTCATCTGTTCAATAGCAGTCTGGTGGAAGGATAAATGTTTTTTCTCTTCTGTCTGTCTCTGATTCAGTATTCAGGAAGGTCAACACACACACAGACGTCCGCACACTCAGACACACTCCCCTGTTCCAGTGAAACCTCTTGTACATTACCATGACCCCTAGTCCCCATGGCAACGGTAGGGGTTGCGCCCTTTTCTGTGGTTAGAAACACATTAGATGACCCCAGACACACGGCTCGCATAAATGTTGGAGCAGGTCCGTGCGTGTGTGTACATTAGACAAACTCGCACACAAACCTCCATCAATGCTGTAGCGGGTGGGCACTGAGGCTTCTGCTCTGTGTGTGTGTGTATGTTTAAGAAACAGGGTTTGTTTCACTGTGAGAATTCACACGTTTCAACTCAAGTACCAATGAATGATAATGATGGTCCATATCAGCACCAGTAATCATTTTTCTTTTTTTTCTTTCTCTGTCTCACTCCTTCCTTCCCTTTCACTTTTTTTCCTCTAACTCTCTTTCCTCTCTCTTACTTTCTTCTCTCTTTTCTCTCTATCTGTTTATCCCCACTGTCTTATTTTGTCCCTCTCCCTCTCTTTCTGTTTTATTTCTATCTCTCTCTCTCTCACTGTCTGACTGTCTTTCTGTCTATCTATCTATCGCTCTTTCTTGCTCTCTCTGCTATTCCAAATGGTCTCTTTGAAGGCTGTTACTATGGCAATCTTCAAACCCAGGGACTAATCCATGTGATGTTATTTCACCTTAAAACTGAACAGAATAATGAATTATTTGAAATTCCATCTTCAGCCCTAGCAAAAGGACTGTGAGGACCATTCAGGTCAAACCCAGATGGAATCTCAGATGTAGTTGTTAACCATCATCTGTAACAGTTACTCATCCTCTGGTTTTTATGAGAAGTGGTCTAGTCAAACTGAACTTTCAGTAAGGTTTTTAACATAATGCTTTTGGGCACACTTTATGTCATGGTCCCCTTTAGCTTTCCTAAAAAATATAGAAATTCTCAACAAACTGTCTTGAGTGAATTTATAAATTTGTACAGAATTACTTTTGATGAGTAACGACCCCAACACTGCAGACTATCTGTCAAACTGGACCACAGCTCTGCAGAAATTAACATACCTCCACATTTAAGGCTTGTGATTTAACTTGTTGATTTATTAACAGTAGCATTCATGAGGTAAACTTGGACTGTACGAATTGGGAAGACTGCTCTCACCTGCATAGCTGTGAACCACCTGACCATGTCAAACCTTATATCTACAAAAAAAACATAATGGGGGAAAAAAATCTTTCAATGTAAGTAAATGTAATAAGATTTATTACAAGTCATTTTGCACAATTTGTATTGGTCCAATTATGAAGAAATTCTCAAGATTGTTTAATTTGTCACATACATAGTTAAACATGTACCCTAGTGAAATGATTCTTCCTGAGACTGTGCACATTTTAAATAAATAAAGAAGTTAAATATTAAATAGATAACTATACATGCTAAAGTGCAAAGTGGCATGATTGTAAACATTTTGAACCAATGTGTAGACCAGCTGATATCAAGTCAAGTCAAGTAGTAAAGTAGGCTTTTATTGTCATTTCAACCATATACAGTTCACACAGTACACAGTGAAATGAAACAACGTTCCTCCAGGA
>JBBPDA010000105.1:22557350-22579894 GCA_037974385.1 Arnoldichthys spilopterus | reverse complement strand
GACCACAAACACTACACAACTAACAACATAAAGTGCATTGTGTGCAAAGATGTGCAAACATTGCAGGACAGTACAAAGACAGACAGTGCAACACTGACCAGTGCAGTTATGGGACCACCAGGTGTGAGGTAGCAGGATGTGCAAGAATACAATACTGTGATTGTAACCAATGAAACAGGAGCAGGAAGAATGGAGCAGCATAAGTACAGTATATGTAATAAATATAAGTTAAGGAATAGTTAAGTGTGTGTGTGCTGACAGTCCCTGAGTGTTTAAGAGTCTTATTGCCTGGCGGAAGAAACTATTGCACATAGTAGTGAAGGCCCGAATGCTTCGATACCTTCTTCCAGACGGCAGGAGGGTGAACAGTTTGTGTGAGGGGTGAGTTGGGTCATCCAGAATGCTGGTGGCTTTGCAGATGCAGCGCATAGTGTAAATGTCCATGATGGAGGGGAGAGAGACCCTAATGATTTTTTCAGCTGACCTCACTATCTGCTGCAGGGCCTTGCGCTCCATGACGGTGCAATTTCCGAACCAGACAGTGATGCAGCTACTCAGGATGCTCTCAATGGTCCCTCTGTAGAACATCGTGAGGATCCGTGGTGGAAGATGGGCTTTCCCATGTTTATCTATGTAAAAAATCAAAAACAAAAATAGAGATAAACAGAGATAAAAATATGAATATATGTTTTTATATATACACACACATATAAACATAGTCATACACATCCATGTGCACAAGTGCACATATGCACACACGTGAAATGTAAAAGTGGTACTACCTGCCTGGTCAGGGAACACGACGAAGTGCCGATTGTCGCTAATTTTTATGGTGCATTGTGAGAATAATCAGGAAACAAGTGCACTGAAATGATTTTGACAATGGGAAACCTTGATTGGCTGATTCACTGGTAAGTATTGAATTAGGGAGCTCTTTAAAACACAGCACTAGATGCCTCAGTAACTTTATGTTTTTTTATCTTCATATTTGTAGACAAACCCAGCTTAATAGTACATGAAAAGCGGTTTGGATGGTTCTGGTAAAGTTGGGAGCAACTGCATTTTGCTTAATGATCTTAATCTTGAGATGAGTTTCCTAAAGCGTGATATTATTACACTCTTTCTGTCGTATTACAATGGTTTCACTATTACAGTACTTTTAGGGCAAGATGTTTTAAAAATAAAGTCTAATAGTTGAACTGTTAGTTTGTTTTGTTGTTGTTGTTTACAGAAGCAAAAAAGCTGTGACAGGGAATGACCAGGCACAGAGAAAAGAGCTTGTTTTAAACATGGTCACATTTCAAGCTGTTCACAAACTTAAATTACATTTTTTCTTACTCCCATATAAAGTTTTTCTGGAGATAAAACTCAATTCCAGCAGCGACAAAAACACTCATTAATGGCTATACCAAAGTGTCTGATTGTAATTGCGTTTTCCTTTAAAATATCCAACCCCTTCTCTTCTCCTTCCTGAAAAAGAGAAGGAAAAGACACAATGGAGGAAAGGAAAAGAGCCTCTCCAAATAATAACATGAATAATGTCTGAATATTAAAGGATATTATTGCAGCCATTTACTATCCACCAGGATAATGAATTTATCACTTTATGGCAAAATATCATAATGGAATTATCACAAGGTGTTATGAAGACACTCTGAAAAGTCATTACAAATGGAATTGTGTCTTTTTGCTTCTCTTTCATTTTCTCATCCGTATAGATTAGGACAATAAATGAACAGATATTCTCTCTCTCTCGCTCACTCTCTCTCTCTCTCAGTGAATTTAGTGGCGTCACTAGCTTCTTTCTTGGCCATGCTGAGCGAATGGCCTGCAGGGTCTGATTGAGAATTAAAAATATATCGCTGCCCATATCCTGCTCTCTTGCTCTGTATCTGTCCCTCTCGCTCTCTCTCCCTTTGTGTACGTCTATTTTCTCTCTCTCTCTCTCTCTCTCTCTCTCTCTCTTTCTCTCTCTCTCTCTCTCTCTCTGCTCTCTCTCTGCTCTCTCTCTGCTCTCTCTCTCTCTCTCTCTCTCTCTCTGCTCTCTCTCTGCTCTCTCTCTCTCTGTCCCTTAGTTTCAATTATGCCTGCAAAACAATTCTCTCTATTCTTCAATTGTACTGTGTTCATAACAGTCCTTCTTTGCATATTACCTACTTTACTTACTTGGAAAGAACAGCATGTACCAGCAAAACAGCACTGATGCATTAATATAAGCATGTGAGTACAAATGGTTTGTAAACATGTGATTTAAGATGGATGGGGGTTAAATAATTAATAAAAATCAATAAATTAAATAAAACAATGTCATAATGAGTTTACATCCAATCAGCAACTTGTTACTATGCAGATGTTAAAAACTACTTGTTGTTTACATGCTTTATATAACAGGACTATATCTGACTGTTTATTGTCACAGCTGTTTTAAAGGTACTGCTGCTTACCCATGACATACGCTTTAAATAACTTCACATAACTAATCACAATACAATAACAGAATATCTGTATATTGTCTATGTCTACATATTACGGAAAAAAAACATCTTTAAAAAATTTTGAATGTTCATTTCCTGCCATAGACATGCCACATGCAAAAGAAAAGGAAATCACAAAAAAACAGTACAATTCTCATGCCCTATTTATTAATTTGCCTCTGCAAGAGTAGATGCAAATATATCATCACCATTTTAGTCACTAGCCTGCTCTCAAAGTGTTTTCTTGAAGATCTTACACTTTTTTCAGAAAATCAAAGGCTTATTCACATTCTGTTTAGTTCAACACAGGGCTGGACTAGGCCTTCAATTCACAGCCTAAAAATGTATTTCTTTAAAAATCTGATTCTATCTCAGACTACACATTTCTCTCTCTCTCTCTCTCTCTCTCTCTCTCTCTCTCTCTCTCTCTCTTTTCCTCTCCCCTCCTCTGTCTCCCTCTCCCACCCTCCTTTTTTTACCTCATTTCAGTTGAAGCAGGAGGCCTACTTGTGCTCTCAGGCCATGCCTGCCGCCATTTCTCTCCTTTATTTAATTAATGAATTTATTACATATAATCTCATTTCTGAATGCCAAAGGGAACCTGAAACAATAGGATCCTCCTTTAATGAGACTCACAGGCCTGGCTCTCCATAATTCTCTTTGATAGACTCACATATTGCAAAATCAATTTCCTTCCACCTTCTCTGACTTGTAAATAATATATCTTAGCTTGAGCGGGGCAACACACTTTCTGCCTGAATCAACTGCCTGTGGCCTATAGGCCGTCCCACCAGCACTACAGTTCCATCATAGCGAGGGTTTGTATTATTCATTGAAGTTATTATTATTGACATTATTATTATGTTCTTTCAGGGATGTGAGACCTCTGCTGTGTGAGGTATGTCCCTCATTTGAACAGAAACCAGTCAATACCTTCCATCTTCATTTACACAACTGATCGAAGGAGGAAATTAAACCTTTGCTCCAAGTGTGCCCTCTTCTCTTCTCTTCTCTTCTCTTCTCTTCTCTTCTCTTCTCTTCTCTTCTCTTCTCTTTTCTTTTCTTTTCTTTTCTTCTCTTTTCTTCTGTTCTTCTCTTCTTTTCTTTTCTTCTTTTCTCTTCTCTTCTTTTCTCTTCTCTTCTTTTCTCTCAAACTTCAGAACAAAAACAGTAATCACCCATCAAAACCTTCATCTGCAGACATCCCTTGGCTTTGAGTTTGAGTGATTGTTTGTTCATGCCTGGGTGAAAATAAATAAGTGCCAGTTTGCTCACCAGTATGATGAGCATTGATGAATAGCTCAGAGCAGTTACACTGAAACAAAGTTCAAATAAGGAAACAAGTACCGGCTAGCCATGAAGAATTAACAATTCATGTGTGCACTCCAGTAAGTGAGTGTGTATGTCTGTGTGTGTGTGTGTGTCTGTGTGTGTGCACACTCCAGCACTGGGCTCCTAGTTAGCAGGGAATCACTGTGAAGGCAGTAAAGTGGAAGACTAGCTCAGCAGCTAGAGCTCATACACACATTAGTCTTCATTTAGCCAGAGTCGGACTCCAGGGTCCTGGCGTCTCTCACTACAAACTGAAATTTATTGAGCTGCCCTGATCTTGCTAATTGAAAGAAATTGTGTGTCTGTTTGCGTTCCAGGCTGTTTGAGGAGGCTGGGAGGTGTCACATTACGAGTCGAGCTGTCCCTCGAGTCCCTCTCTCAGGTCCAGCCTGTGAGCGCCATCCAGAGAGAGAGGACAGGGCACAACACGGTTGAGCTTTAATCCAGCCTGAAATTTTAAAACAGACCCAAATATAGCCCAAGACCGTTCTGCCTGATTTTGATCTGACCTGACCCAAGGCACCAGATTTTGATTCCAGACTTACCTGTAACCATTAGTGAAGCCTACAACATGTGGGTCTGTTTAACATAATATGTCAGGTATTGTTAACTTTACCTCTGGCATGTCCTTGACTGACCTTATGCTTTAGATACACCACTAAACTTCCTCAAAGAGGAAGGAAAGTTTGAGGATCTCACACTTTCTTGCTGATTTATGTACACCTTCCTTGTGACTGAAAAATTACATATCAGACATTTCCAAACTTATTTCACCAAACTCCCACAAAAACAACCGCTCACCCATTACTAGGAGGTACTGATATTAAGGTATTAACAGCTTTTTCATGCTCTCAGTCAAAATTCAGGTCTAATAAGAATTTAGATCAATAATATATTTGAACATGGCTGGTAGAAGCCCCCCATAAACCCACCCCAATCGTGTATTTTTGCAAAGCACATATTCAGGGCCTCCTGGTGCTAGGAGGCGCTAAATGGCTGCTTATTCCACTTTCCTTCTCTTTCCACTTTTTCCGCAGCCCTAGATTCTCAACATAAAAATGCTTGATA
The DNA here is from genome assembly GCA_037974385.1 of Arnoldichthys spilopterus. Classification (NCBI taxonomy): domain Eukaryota; kingdom Metazoa; phylum Chordata; class Actinopteri; order Characiformes; family Lepidarchidae; genus Arnoldichthys; species Arnoldichthys spilopterus. The sequence continues at coordinate 22,575,020 of JBBPDA010000105.1, read as the reverse complement.
GACTCCAGCTGGCCTTAACTAGATTTGGAGGCAAGAAATTTATGTCTGGGCCCTCACACACGTCTTGATTTACTGAACCATCTGTCAACTCCAACTGTCCCCAAACATGCAGACTAAAGACTAAGTAACACCAGCTTTAGTTGACCTCACTCACTTGTTCATAGTCACTGACTTATCCTTCATATTGGAAAAATCAGACCTAGTGCACAAAGTGGAAACAATTTAGGCCAGGATGCAAGACAGAATAAGAGTCGGCTGTTAGCTTTAAAAAAGTACAGCAGCTGCCAATTCAGTGCATGATACACTGGCTGAGGTGGCAGCAGATGTGTTGTTGATCTGTCACAAAAACCTGTAATAAACATCTGAGTTTCTTACAAGGTGGTGTTTATTGTCTTGCACATTTTTTCATTTTTTTCACTGTGATTACTGTCTAATTTTCAGTGTTGGAGCAAAGTCAGCTTTCAGTTTTTTCTCTTGGTCATAACCCCCATACCATAGTCATTTTCTTTGCTTCTTTGCTAAACAATTAAACTGCATTAAGGCTGAGGGGTTCTGATGGATGTGGGATGATGGACACTTCATCACCACAGCAGACCTGATTTTTACACACTGTTGATATTGTGTTGCGGGGCATTGTGCAGGTCACTGAACTTTTTTTTATGGGCCTTGCTTTGTGCACAGGGGCACAGTCATGCTGGAATAGGAAAATCCTTCCCAAAACTGCTTCTAAAAAGTTGGAAACAAATAAATATTTAAAATGTTTTATTTACCCTTCACTGGAACTAAATGGCCAAGCCCAAAACATGTATAGCCCCAAATCATCTTCTCTTTTCTACCAATACATTTGGCACTATGCATTCTGATAGGTAGTGTTCTCCTGGCATTTGCCAGATCCAGATTTATCATCAGAGTGCCAGATAGTGAAGTGTGATTCATTTTTCCAGAGGGTATGTTTTCACTGCTCCAGAATCCAGTGGTGACATGCTTTACACCAATCAAACCAACCTGTGCAGCTGATCCGGCATGAAAAAGTGAAGAAATTAGTGAAGCTCCTGTTGCACAGTTATTGTGCCAATGTTGCTTCCAGAGGAAGTCTTGAGATCTGCAGTGAGTGATTCAACAAAGAATAGGTGATATTTTACACGACATGCTTAAGACCTCACTCTGTGAACTACAGTTGCTCCTATACACTTCCCTTTCACAGTAATAAGATTACTCCTGACCAGAGCAGAAAAACTGATTTGTGGAATCCTTTGACAATGTACCATTTAAAGTCACTGAATTCTGCAATAAAACTCATTCTACTGCCAGTATTTGTCTATAGTTAAATGCTTGATTTTATAAAAGTGACTGAAACACCAGAAAAAAATCTTATAGATTATCCAAATATATTTCTGTCTTAATCTACAGGATGGCACTGTTTCTGACCAATATGGTACAAATAAACTTCATTAGGTGAGACTAACATTACCTTTTAGTGTAAACTAAAGATGAAGCCTGCTTTAAACATTGTTTGTCTACTTTGCAAATAACGCTCTTTACAAAAGTTTTTACAAAGTATGAAGTTTTGTCTTAAAGGTTGATGTCTTTTCGGACGGAGTAGTGACTGGGCCAGAGGAGCCAATGACCAGTGCCATAGACTTTTGGTGGGCTCTCATACTTAACACTGCAGGTGAACTAAATCTAAACTCATAAGCTCATTTGCGTTAAACATAAGCATTGTGCTTTTGTTGAAATACTTGAAATGACTAATTTTTTTTAATGGCCACTAAGTAGAGATGCAAGCTCTACCATTGGATAAAGGCCTAACATCTCACCCACAGACTTAGCAGGTGACATTGGAAACAGTCAATCACGTTTTGATTGGAACTTAATTAGGGAAAAAAGATCCTTTAATCCTTCTGAAAAATATGTCACTGTCTGTGAGTGAGAGCTGTAGTCTAATCAGCAGCTCTGTGCCAGAGCCCCCTACAGAAGGAGTCAATGAAAAATTGCTACATAGAAAATAAAGGAACAAGGCTGGCATGTGCCCTAGCACACATTGTTTCTGTTATGCTAGCTTTGTTATAAACCATGTTGCTAGTTACTGTGGCTGAATATGGCTATTTCTAGAATTTTTCAATGTTCATATCTTCCTCTGCTATTCCAAAAAACAACACAGAGCACATATGCAGGCATGCACATAAACAGTAGGAGCACAAAAAGCTTGTGTGTATATGCGGTAGATGCTGGTGCTGCATAGTTCTGTCAAAGAGAGATAGACAGATGGGCAGACAGTGGGCCGGTGCAGAAGCGAAGAGTTAAAATGACAAAGAGAATCTGCCAGGCTTGGCTAAATAATTGAAAACGGGGGTTTCGGAGAACACACCTGAGCATATTCAGTAAGGTGGTTCTGAAATGCACCATAGGTGAGATTTGCCTTTATCTTTCATACATGCTGTAGTGCTTGAACATGCAGTTTTATTAGTGCATGTCAGATGCCACTCCAACAGAAACACTGGCCTTTACTCTTTTTTTTCTCAATCTTGCTGGCTTTACTGATACAGGTCCTGTGTTGCTGGCTGCTCCTCAGGAAACGGTTACTACTGCAGTTCAGCGTAGAGGTTGAGTTAAATAATTTAAAGTAGGATTCGACTCCAGCCATATGGTGCAAAAATACTTGCATCCAAATACACTGTTTTGAGTGAATGGTGTCTGGTGGAGTGGATTAAGAGTTAATTAATTTTGTATTAAGAGATAGTTTCTGATGCCCGTTCATGTAAGATGGCCTGTATTCCACACCTCTGTACATGAGTGGCATAAAGTTACAAGCTCATACACAAATCTGGAACTGCCAAAGTGTCTCTCTCTCTCTCTCTCTCTCTCTCTCTCTCTCTCTCTCCTCTGTCAGGGCTTGCTGGAACACACTGCACCTTCTCCACAGAATACTCCCAATCATTGTCAGATTCAACATTTCCAATAAAAAAACCTGGAGGGAAATAAATTGGTGACTTGGTGAAAAATAAATAAGTCTCCTTCTGCAGGAGTGCCACACTCAAATTTAAAATAATATGTGTGTCGGTAGTACTGCCTTCACTGTCTTCATCCCCACACACACACACACACACATACACACACATTCATGGTCCTGAACCATGATGAAGGTAGAGACAGGTGACAGGAGCTGAAGGTTGACTCTGCCATCAAGGAACACTTCTGAAGGGAGTCAGGGCAGATAGACAGAGACAGAGAGAAAAAGAGAGAGAGTGTGTGTGTAAAGGGAGACGCATATGAGATAATGTGAAATATTGACAGTGTAATAGAAGTGGGGAACCGCAGGGTTCATCTAGCATGTGTGTTTACGGAGGCATTTCTGTGGTCAGAATTCAGTGGTGGTCTTCATCCCTCTTTAACCTCTGTTGTTAAAAGCCTCCAGCTGGGGAGGTACTATAATTTAAAGACGAGGTTCATCAATTTTTCAAAATGTCTGCATAATTCTATCTTGAAGAGTCTTTTAGAGTGGTCTGATGGGAAATGCCCCACTTTAGAGTAATTTACCAAGGGAGTATCTGTCGAAGTCCATTCACAGGTCAGAGGAACCAGACGGAACCAGAAGTGTTTAATCTCCACACAGAACACTGGTTCTGATCACCACAAATCTGAGCAGAAAAGTATATCTACACAAGCTCTGTCATATCAAGCCATGAGTGACACTGTTAATCTTAATAATAATTATTACCAGTTTGTCAATGAAGGCTCTGGCAACTGAAATCGCCAATAATAGATAATAAATGTAAACAAAAGTTTTTTTTCCTATTCAACTTTTGATAAATTTGACATATGAAATGATGTGAAAATCTACATTGGGAACTTTTTTTTGGACAGAAAAATAATCCATTTGTACATACAATGTCCCTCACATGCCAAGAAGGGGGCTATATGTACAATTTATAATATCTTTAATCATGATCATGATGCTGGGCAGAAAAAGCAGTTTTTAAAAAAGAAGAAAATGTTTATACATTTTTATTGTATTGATTACAAAGACTTTCTTTGGAAATTCCAAACAATTCGATTATGCTGAAATTTAAAAAATATATAAAATTCCCTTTCAAAGGACCCATATAGTGGAAAAACAGATTTTCATTTGTTTTGAAATGAGTTTGATGTAGTACATAAATATTATTAAACTTTTCAAGATTATCATTAGCCATAAGGGTCCATGCTTTCTGTTTATAAAAACTAAATTGCAAAGCAGCTCAACACAAAGTCTTGATTTTTGTGAAATAGCAAGGCTAACAGTTATCTCATGCAGTTTTTAGGTTAACACCTTATTGTGCTCACTCACATTCATTCAATCATTGTGTTATTTTTTAACTTCAATTTTCTTTAAATTCTTCAAAAGCAAAAACTTATTCAATTAAATCCCCTCAATCTCTGTACTTAACTGTAGTTATTTAATTAATTACACCTAGCTGGCTGTTATGGCTCTTGTCTTTGAGGTTATAGACTCCTACAGTAGACTTTGACTTGGTTTGCTTGTTGTGTAAATCACTTTGGATAAGAGTGTCTGCTAAATGCCTAAATGTAAATGTACATATATTCACCTATTCAGTCTGCAGTTTAGCTCTGCTATTTGATATTTTAAGGCATGTTTTAGCCTGGACTTTCTTTTTAAACGAGGCACAACAAAGGGCAGCTAATCACAACAGAGGTCATTCCAGTATATCAGCAGGGCAATTTCAGAAAATATCCTGCTTGGCAAAGCTAAGGCTTCATTAATTAGAAAAGGTTTAATAAGGGTAAATACATAAAAGAATTTAATTAAAATATTTAGCATTTTCCAGACAGATATAATTTTTATTCAAAGAAATATTATAAACAGACTAATGTCTAAATACTATGTGTAAATTATGTTTAATAATATGCGTCTGTTTAGCATGAATTTCCTTGATGTTTTTTCTCCGAATATCATGACTGACACAAAGGTTTTAAACCTTTTTAAAAGTTCCTGAGGGTACGAAAAAAATTGCACTCCCTCAGTAACAGCTTTTCTAAGGCTCACTTTAATGTGCTAGACTGGCAGTAATGGCAGTCAGCTGTTATTGTTATTGAGTGTGGTGCCAGTCATTTAACGCTGACATGACTGGACAGTCCATATCCTGGACTGTTCTACCAGTAAAATCCCTTGCACACTACACTACAGAGCCTAACCTGGTACAACAAATCCAGCTGAAACAGAGCTTAGGAGACTGACAATTCAGACTGAACACCCTTGGGACACTTTCAATACAGCAGTGTTGTTTCAAACTTCTGCACACTTACATAAAGCATATTTAATTAAAATAAGGATTAATAATAAGTCCAACAGATGTTGAGAAAATATGTGCAGGCACTAATGAATGAAAGACGTGTCCGGTCTGGAAACTCTCACAGAAGGTTGAGGAATATCTTTCGGAGAAGAACACATGCACTTTTACAGCCAGAGAAATGTAACATTTTGTTGACACTAGTATTTTCCTATTTGGCTGAAAGTCTCTAACTTGTCCGTATCGTGACATTTCAGGGTCCTGAGACACCTATTCCCAGGGCTTGCATGATGTCAGTGTTCTCTCTGTAGGGTTTTAAAAGTGGTATCTGACAGCGGGCAGTGCAAGCCGGCACTGTGATGGCCGATCACTGTCACCAATTTGTTCATAGCCATGAGGGGCATGCAGGGGGAGAGAACCACAGAGACAGCACCTCAGCCCACACTCACACTAATGAGCCACACAGGGTGCATGTGTGCTCAGCCCTGTGCCAGTCCCACCTGGCACATTAAGCAATCTCGCCTTCTCTTTCTCTCTCTCTCTCACACACATACACACATACACCCACAAATGCAATGACACATGCACACCTGAGTGGTTCATACTGTAGCAGCCAATGCATTAGCCCCTTAACTTCTTGCTTAATATTCAGTTCAGTCTAAGTTCAGTATTATCAAACCGACATGGACCTGCCAACTTCTCCTTAGACTTCAAGAGGTTAAATACATGGGTGGTCTCTCGCATAAGTGTTTGCAGGGATATTTGGGCACACTGTAGTGCATTTGAAATATTTGTTTAGGCCTGAACATTGTTTTTCTGTGATGATTTGTAATCCGTGTCACTGTAACAGCTGCACTCATCTGTAAAGCACGCCCTCCCCACACACAACCCTATGGAATAATCCATCCTGATGCCCCTTAACAAAATGAATAGACATGATTTGGTGCTTGAAGATGCTGCAAGTGTTAGTCCCAGAAGGAGCTACTCCACTCTTCAGTCAGCTACAGAGACAACTGATGGGGTGTAATGATTTGGAGTGCATCATATGGGTCCTCCATATGAGAAACTGATGTTGATTCTCTATCCAATAGCACCACCACGTGGCCATTAAGGGCTGTCATGGATGACAAACTTCACAATAGAGCTTCGGGGCAAAAGACTGTACAGATTTTCATTTCAGATAATACAGAATGTATAGATTCACATTATTAAAAATGAATTAATATGGATATTTGCATGATTTAATTGAACTGTATAGATTTATGTGGCTTAACTAAATTTACATATTCATATGCCTTTATATTATAATGCTGAAAACATGTGATGGAGCGCGGCTCTGATTATAAAATGAATTGGGATGAAGAGAAGGATGAGTTTATTATTACCTTTTAATAAAGTGTTTATGACATTTTAATTAGCAAGTTAATATACACTGATCAGCCATAACATTAACACCACCTGTCTGTTATTGAGTAGGTTCCCTCTGATACTCCTGAAAGAGCTCTGACTGTGGTGCACTGTGTTATGACACCTTCTGTCAGAGTCAGCACTCACTTTTAAACCACAGTAGCTCTTCTTTAGGTTCAGACCAGACACCCTTCACTCCCCATATGCATCAGTGAGCATAAAGTGCCCATGACCCTATCACCGATTCACCAGTTGTCCTTTCTTAGACCCTTTTTGGTAGGTACTAACTACTGCACACCTGGAACACTCCACAAGACCTGCCTACCCATCACTATAAGGCCATTGTCAAAGTGGTGCAGATCCTTAATCTCACCCATTTTACCTGCTTTCAGCACATCCACTTTAAGAACTGACTGATCATTTGCTGCCTAATATATCCTTACATCCCTGACAGGTGCCATTGTAATGAAATAACTAGTCAGTGTAATTTACTTCACCTGTGAGTGGTCATAATGTTATGGCTGGTATATATTGCTGCCAAAACAAAACTTTTTATCTACATTTGAACAGTGAAACCTGCAGCTACCCTTTAGATTCTGTCGAAATTATTTGATGAAAGGATCATTACAAATGCTCTAAAATGACTGGGAGGGTCGTTCTGGTCACTTCAATTTAAGTTAAAGTTTTCTCTTTCTTACAGTTGCTGATTTAGAGATAGGAGACTTTGTTGCATGCATGTGTGGATCAACATGTTGGATGTGGGAGAAATCAGCAGGAATAAAGACCTATGTGACTTTCACAAGGGCAAAATCATTCAGATTGGGCCAAATAGGTCAGGTAACTAGGTCATCTCAGAAACTGCAATGCATTCTAACCCCTGTCAAAAAGTTCCTACAACAGACACTTGAGCAACAGATCATATTCTGGATGAAGGCGAATGTAGTATTTGGAGCTTAAAGACTCTTACTGATGTATTGTGGTGTATTTGCCTGGATGGGTAATAGAAACTTTCTGGGCAGTGTTGTTTAAACCTGTTTGAGAATAACAGTTTCATCACCAGTAAAGAGATTTTCTATATTCCAGGGTTTTTTCCACTCAGGTGCAACCATAAGAATATTAGGTACAGTAAAGCTTATATAGATTACTTAATAAACCATGGACCACAAATTATTTACCCTACTATAAAACCTACACACACATTTGTATTTGCCTTACCAAGGTACTTCTAAAGTGATAGACCACTTTCTTCAAATATCAGCTGCTCCTTAAAAGGTTCATGTACCAGGATAAAGAAAGCAGTTCAGAGGGCCAAGTCCTGCTTTAGCATACCACTTTTCAAAGAACTAGGGGCGAAGGCTGCTTTTTGAATTGTGTTTAAGACATGTAAAATTCGACTCTCCAAAAACTGACAACTGGTCTACAGGTATTAACAGACAGTCAGAGCCAGGACCAACCAAGCCCTTGTTTTCAAGTTGGAGGTGTTAAACCGCCCAACTGGGCGAGCTTGTAAATAAAATCATAGAAGTTTCCATCATGAACGGCATGGACCCGGACCTCTTTAAGAGTACACAGGATGTTAAAGATGTTAGACTGATTGACTTTTCATAAAATTTTCTCATGATTTCAAATGTTTTCATATAGGGGATTCTATTCTAAAAAATTTTTTAAAAATGTATAGGATGGACTGCTTTAACTGAGTACAAGTTTTAAAACTGATGGAATGGAAACTGAAAGTGTAAATGTATATGTAATACAGTTATAACTACACATTCACCCACAGCCTGCAGAATAAAATCTGAAAGATGGTGAAGAGAAACACCCTGGTTCTTGCAGTATTGATGACTATAGGGCATCGGACTTTAAACACCAAAGCTGCTGCTATGCCTGATACTGATTTCATTGGCTCTACAGGTTGTGGATGCTTCCTCATGTCAGGTAACATCCACCGGCTATCAATGACTATGCGCAGCATACATGCTGTTGAGTGTCAAGTGGAAGCCCTGCTTCTGTGTTCTTTGACTGTCAGTCTGAGATCCGTTGTTCTCCCTCACCTAATAGTGGACAGCAATAAAGAATATGATGCTAATCCAGATGCCTTCCCTGCCATGTTTTATGGTTTTAGCAGCTGATAAACAGTATAAAACACATTGGCAGTCACAAGGAATATGCAATGAACATAATCAAGTTGTCTGTTTTGAGTCTGACCTGAAAACCTGAGACTTTTACGGAGCTTCAGATTTAGAGAATACACAATGATTTGGCCGTTTCACATTTACATGAATGCATGTGAAAGATGCTTTGATCAAGAGCGACTTCTTCTCTTACAGATTTCTGCAAATGTAATGTTAGGAATCTCGCCCGAGAGCTTTGGCACAGGCAAAGGACTTTTTAGGCCATTTAGGTTACTATGCCACTTGGACCAAAATATGTAAATTGCATTTGTTGTGATTGGAAGTATGTAGACAATATCAACCATTCAATAAAAGGCTTTGCTTTCTATGACATGGGCCCTTTAAAATAAACATTAAATGGCAGTGTCCATTAAACTGAAGTCGAACTCTTCCGCAAAAAACAATTCTGAAAACAAAATATGCAGCTTATTCTATAGAGCCATTTCCTCTTCCTCACGAAGGTTATGAATAGTGCTGGTTGCTTAAGAGAATTAATCAAATGAAGAAGTGCACATTACACAGATTACAAACATTATAGACAAAAAAGGTTCTTTGCCAATAAATACAGATGTTTCTAAATATAATTAATCACTTCAAAAATAATTATAAAGCATTAGAACAAAGCACAGGATTGTATTAAAACATGACTGAATCATACGTACAAACTTTTCAAATCATTTTTTAAACAGTTGCGTTAAAGGAATACCCACAAATTTGGGGTTACAGTTAGACCTGACAAAGTTAATTAATCTTCCCAAAGTTGCAGGTCATCAGTGGTTCTGTGATAAAACTCAAAACTGATGTAAAACTTCCCAACAGAAGCTGCTTATTCCTTTCCTGTGGATCTGATCATAGACCTGGCCTTTGTCGGCAGCGAGCCTGTCAGAAAACATAATTTATATATATAAATTCAGCAGTGATAAATGATCATAGAGAAAAGGCTAATTTCAGGTATGTGAGGTAAAAATGAATGAGGGGTTTAATTAAAAGAACTTAAGCAGAGCTGCTATGTGACTGTCAGTCTTACAGAACTACTAAAGTCATCTGCCAGTGCACACAGCTGTGAAGATACACAAACAGCATAGTGAGTAGCACCTGGCTAAAATATCTACTTCTGAGAAACATTTTTGGGTGTAAATAAATTCGGCAAAAAACAAAACAGGCGGTTCCATTGCAATATTTACTCGCTTCTAGTTGCCACACGGATGATTAGCTGCTGTTCATTCATCTCCCTCCTCGACCTCCATCTGCTCCATAATCTCCTCCAACTCCTTGGCCTGTTTCCGTTTCTTAGGAGCGTCTGGAGTGTGCATGCAAGGACAAACATACTTAAAGGATTTTCCAATTCAACAAACAAAAATAAAAAGTTATTTACATCTGAACATGAAAAAATATACATATGGATAAGTCAAGCACTTTCACAATGTGAGATGGTCTTACCATGGAAGTGCTGAGCTGTTTTTCTACGCAGATCTTCCACACTCTCCTCTGCGTCGGCCCACTCCAGGACCAACCTTCTGCCGTACAGATGGGTGCTGTGGCACAGGGCCGAAAAGGCTTTCTGAAAATTAAGACGCGATGGATTCAGCCAGTTAATTCTTATAATACCAACGGAGTAAGTGAGAGTGACAGTGACAGAGAAAGAGCAAGAGACAGCGAGAGAGCGATAAAGTGAGGGAAAGATAGAGCGTGCGAGAGAGATAGACCGAGCAAGAGTGAGATGCAAAAACAACTGCTAACCTTGGCATCCTGCTTTGTGAGGAAATCCACAAAGGCAAAACCACGGTGAGCTCCACCAACTCCTTTCTTTGGCAGGCGAACAGTCTTCAGTTCCCCAAATGTACTGTGAAAGAGACAGAAATTTAAGAAATGCATCCTGGAGATCCATAATCTACTGATAATTGTTTTAGGGCTTGTACAACTTGAAGATCTAATTATTGATTATGACTAGAAATTCTTTACATTTTTAATGCAAGAGCATTCTGCCTGAAACTAACAAACATAAGTAAACAAACATTTTTGTCATAAATTTTAAGTGTATTGTTTAGTTGCAGAAACTGTTACTTTGTACATTTTTTAGACAGTGCAGCTATAGACTACAGGTAAGAGCTTATTCTGCTAAAAATGTAGGTGATTCCTATATCAACAGTGCCCGGGGAGCAGTGTAGCGGGACGGTACCTTGCTCAAGGGTACCTCAGTGGTGCCCGGGCCAAGACTTGAACCTGCGACCTTGAGTTCACAAGGGCATGGTCTAACCACTAGGCCACCACTGCTCAATATAATATAAGCCCTGAATCTTTCATTTTTTTATTTCCTAACTAAGAAAATACTGCTATTTGAAAACGAAGTATGATTAAAAAAAATTCACAGCATTTGATTTTTTATCATTTGAATGGTTTAAGATTACAAAGGTTAACTAGCTCTTAGTTTATCCCAACAATATTCTTTATCTCATATTCAGCATTAAAGCTAAGATTTGTAAATGAAGTCTCACCAGAAAAGCTCCCTCAGCTCCTTGACTGTGGCCTGGAATGGGACGTTTCTCACCAAGATTTTTGAAGTTGTTTGTTTCTTAGCTGTTTGCTTCTTCCTGCTGGTGCTTGCTACACCTGACCTGAGAGACGCAGATAAATATGCAGACAAATGGCAGACTGGCAAACTTTTACTGTGAGAGGCCATTTTTGGTGAGATTAACACTTAAAGGATGAACTTGACCTAACAAAGACTAAGTTACAAGACCAAAATACAATTTCATATGCACTGGATTGGTGAATTTTCTTACTTCAGTTCTCTTTCTGAAACTTTCAACTCAAGTTGACGTTCATCAACAGTACAATGCTGCAGAGACAAAGGAAGAGGGAAACATTTCAGTAAAGCACTGAACTGCAAATGCAAACTTTGAAATACATAAAAACGACCATCTACTGACACCAGATACACTTGCCTGTAGCTGTCGCATGGCTTTCTGAGCTGCTTCAGAGGTTTTGTATTGAACAAAGCCATACCCCATTGATGAGAGTTTCCCTAAAATATAAATCATTACGGTCATTACTGTAATACTACCTTTCAGTGTCCCAACACCCAGTCAAACCAAAAGGGATACAGACAGCATTATGTATGCTATTAATTGGGGGGAGCCAAAATTCTACCACTCTGCAGGACAGCATGAACATACCCGATTTATCTCTCTTCTTAGATATGGTGCAAATTTTCACTACTCCACATTTGGAGAAAGTCTGGGGACACACACAGACACAGACAGAAAGAGTGAATACAGTTCATAAGAAGGCATGACTGTGATTCAAACATTACATTCCGATCCTTAAGTCCAGAGTAAAGACCCTTGCTTTTTCCTGTTCCTTAGATACTTGCATACTTTGACTAGACTTTGTATATATATTTTTAACAATAAATAAACACACAAACATAAATAAAAATATCATTATGCACATAGTTCAATCAGCAATTGTGAAGGGAAGTGTTAACATGGAAGCTAAATGCAAGGGTTGATGAATACCTAAAAGGTTTTGTTTTATTTAATTTAGTGTAGTATAATTTACTGATGAAATTATAATTAAGTGAAAAGGATGGAAAAGTGAAAAAGCTTGAGTAATATTGCATTATTTATTACTTTTATTCTTTCGCGCTCTGGCCTTCTTCTCATAAATAAAACCAAAGCAATCATACATTTTAACTGCCCTGGGATATGAAATGTGCTACATAAAAAAACCTGCCTTGCCCTACACTAATTATGGGAAATAATTATCTGTTCCTTGTTCACTCATCTCGCGGTTCCACTAAAGCTTCGAACACTCGACCCTCAGTCACATCTGCTTCTCTGAACTTGACCCTGACCTCTTTTGCAAGAACTCTGACCCTACCTCCTGCAGTGTCTCCTCCGTGGTACTGTAGCTGAGGTTTTTAATGAAGAGTGTTGAGCCAGGCACGCTCTCCTCTTCCTCCTCCTCTTCCTCCTCATCCACTTGTTTCTTTGTTTCCACTTGCTCACCTACTACATCCTTACTCAAAGGCTCAGTTTCTGGAGAGAGAAAAAAGCAAGACAGATGTGATGAAGAAGGAATGGGAAAAAGAAAAAGCAGCCCAGAATATTGAACATTTTCTGAAATCCCTAAATCTGAAACAAAAGCCAGAATAGAAAGACAGGATTGTTAGTTTACCTGTCTTACGCTGTTTAGGAGGTGTGGAGAAGACCGTCATTGGAGCCCACTCTAAATACAATGGAACATGCTGAAACTAAATTAAAACAAATTATATGATTCAATGGACTGTTCTGTGCTGTATTTTCATACCAAAAGTGAAATATAAAAATACTAATGTGACATGGAAAGTGCATTCGTCAATTTAAATGTATGCTAAATTTAAAATATATATTAAAATAATACTATAAAGTACAGAATATAGGGTAAAATGGTCAAAAAACAGTATCATACATACTTTCGTGTATGCAAGTCTCATGAAGGCACGTTTGGCTTCAGTGGGCTCCAGGAACTCCACTATAGCTGTGAGGCCAGCAGGGGGAAGTAGTACTCTCCCCAGAGAGCCATGAGGAGAAAAGAGAGCCTCCAGCTCCTCTACCTGCACTCCCGATGGCAAATTCTTAACAAGCATGACAGAGTTACTGCGCTGCCCTGAAGCCTGGAAGAATACATCAACACAAAATAAGTGGATGAATATAAATGTATAGCAACGATGACATGACAATTAGGTTCACACCACCTTCCTTGTATCTACACTTACTGGTCATTTTGATTAGGGTCATCTTACCCAGTACAAACACTGATTTACAAGCACAGTGTGTAGTTCATCTTTTTCTCTGCATCATTTGTTATCATAGCCCCCTCTGGTAAAGGCAAAGACAGAACCACCCAGGTATTATTTTAATGGGGGATTATTCTGAGCAAAAACTAACACGGACAAGGTAGGGTCATGTAGTGTGTGTGAACAGAAAAAAACAACAACTCTATGGCAAGTGGAGCTCATTAAATGAACAAATGAGTGTAAACACAAGGTACCTCATGAAGTAGCTGATGTGTGTACCAGGGCTGCAACAAAGTGTCGACGTAGTCCATGTAACCAATTACGTAAATTCAACACAAATAATCTGCATTGACGCATCAAATTAAAAAAATAAAAAACATGGCTGCGTCCAGCAACAGAGCACATACAGAGCAGCAAACATGCAAAAAAAGCTTGCACATGGCCTGAAGTGTGAGAATATTTTATTCATAAGGTTGAGGACATGGTGGTTTGCACAGCAGTATGACAGCTATGCATTTACATTTAAGAAGATAACACCCTGGAGCCGTGTGTGAGTCTGGCATCAATTCTGTTAACTTGGGTCCCATTCCCACCCAGGAATGCTAAATTATCAATGACTCTGCATTAGTTTGTTATAAACGCACCGTTAAGCATCGTCTAAAGCTGTTCTCAGTCTAGCCGTGATAGGCTATAGTTTCTGTTCACTTAGGCTCTCACGTTGTCATGTATGACTCACCCGTTCAGACGATGCTATATTACCAATTGTTTATCCTAACTTGCCTGAAATAAACTGTTTTAACAGGTCATGTACCCTTTTACTTCAGTCATTAAATTTAATGCTCTATTTGAAGTCGAGACATTGACATGCAGTGATTAAAACTATTACTCTAATAGTTTTTTAAAAATAATTTTAGTTGATTAATCAAAAAAAATGTAATAGATTAATTGTTTTAAAAATAATTATTTGGGACAGCCCTAATTCATTTAACAAGAAAAATGGAAAAGTTCTAATCAGTCAATTTTTTTTTTCAGCTTAAATGTAGATATGTACATCCCATATTATACATTCCAGTTGATTCTAGAGCAAAAACCAACAATGTCCTAAAACTGAATTGAACAAATGGTTGGAATAAGGCCAGCTTTGTACCTGACTAAAAGAGTCCAGTGTTACTTCATTGTCCACCAGGAACTGTCTGGTTTCCTGGACAATCTGAGTCTCCCCAAGAGCCATTCTTACGGCTAGACTGCCCTGTGATTCCTGCAAACACCAGATAGACACACAGTCTTTATTTACCTGGCCAAGTTATTCATCACATCTTCAATAACCAAATCAGACCACGATTGAAAGCTCACATGATCAAGGACTTGACTTTTGGTTGTGTTGTATTTTTCAGCAATAACATCAGCTACTGCACTTGTGCCAAGAAAGAGTGTGTTCCAATTATGGGAGCTGCATGAAAACCAGAATAAAAAAAAAAACACTGCATCAAGATTGTATCACTGGCTAGACAATCTGCTACACAGAGCAACTAGAACAATTACAGTAATAATTAAAAAATGCTTACAAACTGTATATACATTAAACTGCAGTTTATAGTGCTTTACAAAGAGGAAGGTAAATAAAAGCCAAAAGAAGAAACAGGACAGAGTAGATAAAAACACTGGGCTTCATTCACAAACCATTGCTAAGAAGAAATCTTTCATCAAGGATTCTGACATTTTCTTAACTGGGATTTGTTGTTAAGTAAGAACAGAATCTATGCACACTCAAGAGCATGGTTATGCACATTTTAGTGCTGATATATTATGCAAAATATCCATCCTCAATTCTACAGATGCATAATATTACACTTTAGATTATATAACGTATCATCATTTGTTAAACTGAATAATTGTTTTCATTATTTTACAATGCATGCTGGTCTTTCAGCATAAAGACTAAAACTTAATTTTCCATCAGCTATATTACTTGGCATCTAGCCATCCAATAACCAGTGACTGATTCTGCACCCTAGAAAAGGATTAGCATTGGCTCAGATAGAATCTTGGTTGACTAGCAGCTCTTAATCTAAGTCTAGGTTTACTGGTGTAACAGGTTTTTTTTTGTTGACTAGAAAGTACGTGGCTCTGGGTAAGAGGGTTTGCCAAATGCTGTAAACGTAAATGTAGTCCTGTGTGGCCAATGGCACATTTACTCCTGCTTTAAGATGTGACCGATTATGCCCTGAGGAAGTAATGCCTCTTCCAAGACAAAATCTTAAATACAAATTAAGCATTTACGTAAAGCCTTTTACACACATGACAACTGAATTTATCATAACAAGAACATAGGTGTGAACACATCATGAATTTAAGACTTTTCATAATTTTATGAAAAGATATTGCTGAATGAAGCCTCTTGATAGAAAATAAGGAAAACCAAAATGTCATAAAACTTAAATTGTATAAAACCAAAAATGTAATAACAATTAATAAATAACAATAGGTAAAATACATAAAATAAAATATAAGCACACAACTAGCTACGACAAACATTTGTGGAAAGCTGACCTGCTGCTGGCTGCCTTGTCCTTGGCATCTTTCTGCCTCTTATAGGAAGAGCTGCCAGGTCCATTGGGCCCTTTTTCTAGTTTCTCCTTCTTTATCCTGGACGGTATGATGTGCAGTACTCGCCCCTACATGACATGTAATAGGTAAAGAAATCTACAAAAGCACAAAGGAAAATGTAGACACATAAGAAGAATCGAGCATGTCTGTACCTGGAATATGTGGCCATCCAGCTGGGCTAAGGCAGTCACAGCATTTTCAGGAATCATGTAGGTGACAAAGGCAAAGCCCTTGGATTTCTTAGTCAGAGAGTCTATAGGAAAATGAAGCTCAGAGAGAGGACCTACAGCAAGAAGCAAACAAAAGGCAGACACTACTTTTAATTTAAGCAACATATAACATTATAGATTTCTTAAACAAGTCACAAGTTTGAGCTGCATGGCCAAATGACATATTTGACTATGTAACTTAAAATAAGCACAGATGCACTACAGAGCACATTTAAATGCACTTTTTACTTATAAAACAAGAACATGAAACATGACTTGTGCCAAAGTTATAACACATTTTATTTTTTGTTACCTTCTAAAATACATTTAACAAATAATTAGAAATAAGAATGTGTTCACTTATTCTCACTTAGCAAATCATGTAATTTAACCAAGGATTAAACTTTTTACAGTTTAAACTCTTGCATACAACTCCACCTGGTTGTGTAATTACATATTTGTGACATATTTCAAAGTGAAGTGACTATTTGTCATTGTGAACATGCTCAAACACCACAATAAAAAACGTGACATTCTCTGCATTTAACCCATTACATGTGCGCAGCGGGCAGCTATCAACAGCACCCGAGAAGCAGTGTAGCACGACGGTACTTTGCTCAAGGGTACCTTAGTAGTGCCTGTGCCAGGACTTGAACCTGTGACCTTCAGGTCCCAAGGACAATGTCCCAACCACTAGGCTACCACTGCCTGTGGATTGATAATTAGTATGTAAAATACTATGTTAAATGATGCATGCTATTTACACATTATGCAGCACAGAGTACTTTAGTAAGAGAAGACGCAAAGGATTTGTTTGTTATTATAAAACATCATTTTAAGGAACATTCTACGACTAAGACTGAGCATCATGTTCATGTCTTTTTGGTATTAAGAATTTAGTAGGGTATGATTTTGTCTAAATAATGAATTTTTTTTTTTGACAGTTTTCTTTTGCAAACAACTTCAAAGAACACACTGCTGACGAGTGCCGATATCACACAAAGAAGATGGGTTGGTGATATTGGTGAGATACCACTGTAACAAGTATTTACAGGGAGTGCAAATGAGTATTTTGTCCACATCATCCTCTTTATGCATGTTGTCTTACTCCAAGCTGTATAGGCTCGAAAACCTACTACCAATTAAGCATATTAGGTGATGTGCATCTCTGTAATGAGAAGGGGTGTGGTCTAATGACATCAACACCC
>JBBPDA010000105.1:22526084-22557250 GCA_037974385.1 Arnoldichthys spilopterus | reverse complement strand
TGAGAACATGGTTGTTGTTCAATAATAAAATTATTCCTCAAAAATACAACTTGCCTAATAATTCTGCACTCCCTGTACATAAATGATATTCTGCTACTTAAAATGTACCTTGTTAAGCCCTTAGTATGTTACATTACTGCAAACGTACAAAGAAAATAAGCTAATTTTTATTATAACACTGTGAAAACCACGCATTTAAACAGACAGCATGCATAAACTTCATTCTCACCATGTTTAGCAAAGAGCTCTTTCAGCTCCTCTTCACTACACGTATAAGGCAAATTCCGCACAAAGAGCCGTCCTGATTCTGCCACATCCTCCTCTTCCTCATCCTCCTTCAGCTCAGACACAAATTTTTTCTCCTGTGCAGATTTTTTTCCTCTCCCGCTGTCTCTGAAATTTGTGGCTCGGAAAACTTCAATATAACGCCCACCTTTGGAGGAAAGAACAACCAAAAATCACAAAATCTCCAGATGTCCTTGAACACAATTTTATGTCCCATCTACATCTGTGGTAGAAAAAAAAACAAATATTGACTGACCCATATAGTCTTTGTTGAGTCGAAGAGCTCTCTCCACCTCTTCTTCTGACCGCAGGTCCACATAAACATAACCTGAAAACCGAAAATTAGACATTAACTATATTCTGGGTGGGTTGCTTGTTGAGTATCATGGCGATAATGATTATTACCTGAACTGCGGCCATCTTCATTCTTGGTAAAGCGAATGGCCACCGGCTTCAGAGGCATCATAAACTCTCGCACTTGTTGCTGAGGAGAAAAAGACATTACTTGATAGGTACAAAAAGGAAAAATATAAAATTGATATAACCATGCTATAACCATGCCATGCGGATGGCATATTCTGTCATGAGTTGACAAGACTTTGCTCAGTAATTTAACAACGATCCAGAATCCCATTGTCTGTAACTGTTATGACAGATGTCATAATAGTTTATGCTGCATTTTAATTCATCTAACAGCAAGTAATAATGATAAACAACACTCATTCTACATTTTCATGTCATTTTACACTAAACAAAACCACATATGAAATGTGCCATGACATGTTAATGACATGGTTTGTGAAAGTGACTGTTATCAAGCACCACAACGAAATGTGACCTCTGCATTTAAGCCATCACACGTGTACATGTGGAGCAGCAGGGAGCTATCAACAGTACCCAGGGAGCAGTGTAGCAGGATGGTACCTTGCTCAAAGGTACCTCAGTGGTGCTCAGGCTGGGACTTGAACCTGTGTCCTTCAGGTCCCAAAGGCAGGGTCCTAACCACTAGACCACCATTGTCCACTATGTCAGTTTTATGTAGCAGGGCTAAATTAAATGTCAAGTAAACCTGCAAATGTCATAACTTTGTTTTTCTTTTACAATATTTAAAAAACAGCTTATGTCCCTTATGTCCTGTTAATGTTTCTTTACAAAAGAAATAGTTCAATATTATAAGTTAGTAACATAAGGGCATTTCCCTTCTCCCATAAAGGTTCTGTTACATGACATGTCAGATTTTTAACATCAGTAAAGAAATTAATTTATTCAAGAAAACCTAAAATGGTTGGATTAAGGGTTAAGCTCTTACCTCTTTAGCATTGAATGGAGCTCCACGTAGCTTAACAGTGAAATCTGTAGTGGGTTCAATCTATGAGGTAAAACAGTATAAAATACCCAAGATTTAAAGAGTCACCATAAATGAATGCTCAGATATAAACGGTGCAAAGGTAAGGTAACCAACCTTATTCTGGGATTTTTTAACTTTCTGGGCATTGTCCATTCCACCACTGTCATATGCGCTGTCAGTCTGCTGGACTGGACATTCCTCTACCTCTACATTACCCTCTTCTTCCTCTTCATCACCCTCCCCAATCTCATCCACCATATCAGAGTTCTTCACCATTTTAGAGCGAAGATAATCCATATCAGACAGGCCTTCCTTTAGAGCCTCCTTAGGACTACCTATTTCAGACAGAGGACTTCTGTTATTACGCAGCTGATTTTATATTCACAGTCTTACTCAACTGCTCACATCAATAAATAATATAATACAACATTAAGTATAATATTAATCTGTTTGTCCAATTTAAGTCAAAACCACACTGCTTTGTGAGTATGCACACTTATAAATAGAACCCAAAAATATACCCAGATTATCAACATCTTCCTCTGTAGCATCCTCTTCATTTTCATCATCACTCTTCTCGGATTCATCAGAGTCAAAGTTTAGGTAGTCGTCACTGACAGCTTTCTTCTCTTTCTTCTTCTCCTGCTTTTTGCTCTTTTCTGTTCTAGCAGATGCCGCTTCCACAGCGTCGTTTGCCCACGTTGGGGCCTGTGTGCGGTTTTTGTGCACAGCCAGAAACTCCTGGAAGCCTGGATCTTCTTCCAGCTAAAGATTTGGGGGGAAATCCAACATATTATACAACGTACCCTCACTTTCAACTCAATCTATTTACCAATGGTACTGATTGGAGATGCAGTTCTGCACTGACACTGGAGTATAGCTCTCAGCACTGCAGCGACACTGACATGGCCTTGAACAAGTTTAGGTATTTTCTGCCTTGCCCTTACCCACAATGGTGCACAGTGTCTGCATTTTGTACTTATAATAACAATGTGTAGTGTCACATTGCACTGTGTGCTTTTTAACTTTGTTGTGCATCCTTGTTGACTGGTCTGATGTCACTGGTTATGATGTATGTGGTGATGTGACTTTCTGTCACCCATGATCAACCCAAACACATATTTTTAGTGGAGCAGCATGGAATGTGTCATCAGCACACCTGATGGAAACACATGCATTTTTTAGAGTGGCTGCTTTAAAGACACCTGATCCAGCTCATGAAGAGCGTGATCATTTGCTAATAAGTTGTGGGGGAAGGGAACAGCTGAAACTGAGTTTGGGAACCACTGCATTAGACACTTAAGGAAAAAGATAGTGAAACAAACAGCAAACTTACTTCTTCAGCAACAGAGACAGGCTTTCTTTCTTTCTTTCCCTTTAAATGAAGAGAACAGGGTAACTGTTACTTTCTACAACAATGCCTTAAACATTAAAAACTGCACTGTTTTAACTCATAATTATAGCTTCAGTTTTCTAGAAAAGAAGAATAGTGCTGGAAGGTCAGGATAAATCAGTATCTTGACATTTTTTTAAATATGAGAATTAATACTTAAAACTTAAAAAGTATCTTCTGGTACAGTGATAAAGTTGTTAAAATTGTGTTACAAATGTTGCACTTTGCTGACACACAATATACGTCCCAGCACTAAAGCATAGGATGCTGTCTCACTCACATTCTCCTCTTTCTTCTCACACTTTTCCAGTGGTTTCTGTTCACTCTTTGATTCAGTCACTTTCTCATGCTGGTTGCTGTGTTTGCTCCAAGGCCTGCTTTTATTGGGGTCTCCTAAATCTGTACAGAACTCCACCTGAAATGAAACGACCATCTCACATCTCAGTAAAAATAATCTGACAGATAAAGGTCAAGGGAACAGAGCAGATTGGCCAGTGGTGCCACCATCTTTTCCATCGAACGGTCATGATCACCTACCGTCACTCTGGATGCGTCTATATTTTAAAAAGTCCACTTGTTCACACAAAAAGGAGAACAGTTTGTGATTTAACTTGTGGCTACACATTAGGATCTCATACCCACAAGTTAACAAGTTATGGACATGCGCTGTTTTGGGTGCCATGAAAGCATAAAATGTGAAAATTAAAAATTTTGCTAAACATTGCATTAATATAAAATTAACGGACATGTAAGCTGTTAGTTTAGTAGAGAGAAATAACTGACTTAACCTGACATGCACTATATATCGATCATAAAAATGAGCTTTCAGCTTCAGTAAATCTGTACAGAGCTGCTCTACCTGAAATAAAACGATCACCTCACATTTCAGTAAAAATTAGATGACAGACAATGGTAGAGGAGGAGAGAAGATGTTGGTGACACCATTTTTCTCATGGTACCATCAGCATCACCTACCGTCACTTTGGATGTGTCTACGAAGCTCCTGTTGAAGTGTTTCAGCGCCCTTTCCGCGTCCTCCTCACACTTGAATCCCACAAAGCCAAACTTTCGAAACTTCCCGTTCTTGGTGAACTTTAGGCCGCAATCTGTCAATGTCCCGAAGGCGGCGAACATCTTGCGGAACCGCTCGTCTTTCATCTGGGTCCAGACAGAAAACAGCATTTAGCCACACGTGTATTGTGTCGAGCACAAGAAGAATTAACCGTAGTCGTGACATTTGCATGGTGATAAATACAGATCCCACATCGAAAGCGGACAAAGTAGCGGCTGAATCGACGGTGGCTCATTTTAACATGAGGTCCAGCAAACTTTGTACAATTTCATCAACTACTACAGTAAAACCAGACTGTTGCCTATTAATCGCAACAACTCACGCACTAAACATACTCACCCCGTTTGGGAGATTTTTTACAATAAGCCGTGACATTTCACTTCACTTTCTAGGGCAGTATTTGCATGTGAACGAGTCCAACCACGATTTATCAACAAGCAAGCATGGATCCTCTTCACTGAGTCGCCATATTTGCGGGAGGACCTAAACACGTCACTGCCCCCTAACTACACTAAAAGCTCTTCACTGCCACCTGTTGGCCAGTAGCGGTACTTCTTTCAAAAAGATAAGAAAGACTTGCCCTGACCAGTACCTACAGAAAGATTTGTAAGTCCCCTTATGCACATGAAAAGGAGAATAATTTGTGAGTTAAGTCGTGGCCACGTATTAGGATCTCATTCCCACAAGTTAATAAGTCGTGGACACTTTTTATAATTAACAGATATCACCAGCTGGGCACCGTAAACAGCAAATGCAAAGATCAAAAATACAGTTAGGCCCAGAAATATTTGGACAGTGACACAATTTTCATGATTTGGGCTCTGCATGTCACAACATTGGGTTTGAAATAAAATAACTGAGATGCAATTGAAGGCTTTCAGGTTTAATTTAAGGGGTTGAACAAAATATTTTATAAAACGTTTAGGAATCAAATAACATTTTTCTGCAAAGTCTTCTCATTTCATAGGCTCAAAAGTAATTGGGCAAATTAACATTACCATAAATAAAAAGCAAATTTTTAATACTTTGTTGAGAATTCTTTGCAGGAAATGACTGCCTGAAGTTTGGAACCCATGGACATCACCAACTGCCTGGTTTCCTTCTTTGTGATGCTTTGCCAGGCCTTTACTGCAACTATCCTTCATTGTTTCTTGTTTGTGGGCCTTTCTGCCTTAAGTTTTGTCTTAAGCAAGTAAAATTCATGCTCAATCAGATTGATATCTAGTGACTGACTGGGTCATTGCAGAATATTCCACTTCTTTACCTAAAAAAAACTTCTGGTTTGATTTCACAGTATGTTTTGGGTCATTATCCATCAGTACTGTAAAGCGCTGTTTAAACAACTCTGCTGCATTTGGCTGAATCGGAGCAGAAAATATTTCCCTATACATTTCAGAATTCATCAAGCTGCTTCTGTCTTCTGTCACATCATCAATAAACACAAGTGACCACTGGAAGCCATGCATGCCCATGCCATCACATTGCCTCCACCATTTTTAACAGAAGATGTGTTGAGCTTTGGATTATGAGCCAGTCCAAGCCCTCTCCATACTTTCTTCTTCTCATCATTCTGGTACAGGTTGATCTCAGTTTCATCTGTCCAAAGAATGCTGTTCCAGAACTGCGCTGGCTTCTTTAGATGTTTTTTTTTCTGGCAAAGACTTATCTGGCTTTTCTATTTTTGAGGCTAATTAATGGTTTGCACCTTCTGATGAACCCCCTGTATTTGCTCTCATGATGTCTTCTTTTTATGGTAGACTTTAGACCTTATGGTATACTCATACTTCCTGGAGAAGTTTTTTTCACCATGGAAAGGTGAAGGCCTATATTGATTATATAACTGTATCTTGAATATGTTTTGGTAAACAGCTAAAATAACAAATCTTTGTGTCACTGTCCAAATATTTCTGGGCCTAACTGTATAGGGAAGCAGACCGCCAAGTTAGTTTTATGTTGGATAATCGACATTTACAGTTACTTCACTTGAGACCATTAATAAACTACCATCAGAATAAATGTGTTTGCTGAAGATCATGTGGACAAGTAAAATAAAATAAAACTTTTTTATTTAAATGAAAAGTACACTGTTTGGATAAGGAAGCACGGCATTCAAGCATGAAAATATGATGCCATCTATGACAGCGATGATCGTATTATGTTTTGGGACTGTTTTGCTGCATCTGAGTCAGGACAGCCTGCCATCATTATTTATGCAGAAATATAAAGAATTCTGAAGGATTCATAAACTTTCAAGCAACTCTGTATACAGTCCAGCAAAACTGTGAGACTGCCTAAATAAAGTTGAAAACAGAGACACCAATGCAATGATACAAAATATTTTATTATATCTAAATAGTAGAGAACATGTACAATAAGATTCTTCTTTATAAACACAAACAATAAATAAAAAAACACAATAAATATTAAATAATCCCAAAAAGAGCTAAAATAAGACATGTAAACATTTTCTCTCATCATGATATACAATATGTCTTTTAATTACATTTCCTCAAAGTGAAATTGCCCACTTGTTCAAGTGACTTAAACGAACTAACAGACTTCAACCCCTCAAAAAAATCTATGAGTTAGTATTGCAACACCCTTAAGTCTAACCATGAGGCTGCTCTGCGGTAAGCCGCTCTTGATGTGTGTTTGAACATCAAACTGAAATGAGTTACCTTGCAAGAAAAGGCCAGACCATCACAAGTAATCCACTACTAGGTCTTTTGATTTGGCCACCATTTAAAGCAACAAAACAAAATGAGGGTCTGTCATAGAACTGTATACAATTATACACACCAAGTAACAATTATTGAAAAAATACAGTACAGATATCAGTTTTTTTTCAGTCATTATTCAGAGTTCCTTGGTCCCAAATGAATCTGGTCTCCATTTAAGAAAGGAGAAGTTTCAGCCCTTTTCAAGTCCATTTCAAAGTCTGAGGTGCTCATTAGATTTCAGAATTGTAGAAAACACTGGGGAATCTGGCTGTCACACTGCAAACACGTCCAGAGGACCAGTGGGCTCTTGCAGTCCCAGAATGCTGTAGGAAATTCGTTTTTGGTGACCTGGCAACTGCACCCCAATTTTCTTGATATCCCTAAGTAAAAAATAAAAGAAATAAGATGGTTTAGTCTCAGATGCACAGAGTTAAATATTATTACTAATATTTTAATTCATTGTATTGTTTGACATTGTGTGTGTGAGTACTTACTCAGTCTTCAAGTGCAACACCTGCTCCATGGTTGTAACACCAGCCTGGGTAAAGGCTACTTTGTACTGGCCCATCTTCATAGAATCCAGCCATTCGTCAACAGACCTGAAGGGGGAGCCATCGCTTCCACTAGTGCTAGGCAGCCGAATTGACACTCTGTAGGGAACACAATATGTTTGATAAATATATATTACATCTAAGTAAAGCTCATACAAAACAATCTGAGACATAAATAAACACACAAAATCTGAAAATTGGCATCACATCCAGACTTCCAGGAGCAGTTCCTCTATTTAAACCTTTTAAAATCACTTTCAATTCTCCTAAATGTTATTTCTGTATTGGTTTAAATTAAGGTGGGTCATGATTCTTACCGTAGGTCTACATTCGCTATGGCTGTAAGAGACTCAGGGCTGCGCAACAGTTTGTCTAGCAGATTGACAATATCAAGGAACCGTGGGCGTTTGGAACGGTCTTGCATCCAGCACTGCAACATCAGCTGGTAGATAGCAGATGGGCAGTCCATTGGCGCTGGCAGCCTGAAGCCTTCATTTATGGCCTTCATTACCTGAAACAAAAGGGGAAGAGAGGTCAACACCTTGCTCTGTAAACCCACACCCAGTGAGTAACAGTACTCATTAAACCACTGTAAAAGCACACATCCGTCCGCAGATCCGTATATGAATAGGTACATGTGTTATACATATATTGATAACATATAAACATATTGCTGCTGTTGAAACAATACTGCATCCAAAATTGAAATTTTCTTTAGAGATGGAAAAATCATTTTTAACTATTAGTGTAAATTAATGCAACATAATTGTATTATTTTATTATTACATTTAAGTCATTTTGGACTGTTTCATTTAGTCCAATCACCATGAATATTTCAAATTATGTAAAGATTTTTGTTTTTCATTTTATTAAAATTTTTTTTCTGTATTTTCTTTAAGTTTTTTTCACACACACAGTTATACACATATTATGTTTAGTAAAATGTTACCCTAAATTACTCATGAGACATATGCAATAGCTTAAACTAATTCTAGAAATAAAAACAGAATACCGAAATAGATTCACATTTGTGTAATTTTATGAACCAAAAAAAGTAAAACACAGTTTTATATTTTTATTATTATTTTTAGTTCCAACAAGTTGCCCTATATTAAGACATTACAGCTTTAAAAAGCAGTGCAAGCTGAAATAATCCTTATAACTGATGCATCCATGGATGGCGGCTAAACTGCCGTAGACTGAACAAGCAATACATGTAAATACAAGGAAATGTGTTGGTTTTCATGATGTCATAAAAACACTGGATTTACAATAGATTGTTTTTGCCGCTTAGTTTCTATATAAGGACCGTATAGACTGGAGAAATGTTCGGCTGAAGTGTAAGTAAGTAAATCAGTAAGTAAAATTTATTTATAAAGCGCCTTTCAGGCCTTTTCAGGTCACAAGGCACTGTACAACAGTAAAATACATAAAATTACAATCATAAAATACAATAAAAATAAAATAGGAATAAAAATAAGAAGAAAGAGATTAGAAAAGGTATAAGCTATTGCTTAGCACTCTCCAAAAGCCTGTCTAAATAAAAATGTCTTAAGTTGTTTTTCAAAGGAATTGACTGAGTCGGCGGTGCGCAACGCGAGCGGGCGACCATTCCAAAGCCTTGGTGCGACGGATTCAAAAGCACAATCCCCCCGTGTCTTAAGCCGAGAGCGTGAGACAACTAAAAGGCCCAGTTGACTTGACCTAAGGGGTCAGCAGGTAACGTATTGATGCCAGTAGACCAGTAATGTACTCAGGGGCATGACCATGCAGAGCTCTGTAGCTGAGCACCAAAATTCTAAAATAGTTCGGAAGCCAATGCAATGAATATAAAATGGGAGTAATATGTTCTCTCTGGCTGGATCGGGCCAAGAGCCTAGCAGCAGCGTTTTGAACAGACTGTAACCGAAAAAGGGAGGATTTGTTCAGGCATGAGTACAGGGCATTGCAATAGTCAAGACGTGAGGAAATAAAAGAATGTACAAGCAAAGTGTACCTCATGATTGCTCATGTCCCAGTAGGGTCTCTCTCCAAAAGCCATCACTTCCCACATGACTATGCCAAAACTCCACACATCACTAGCTGAGGTGAACTTTCTGTATGCTATGGCCTCTGGTGCTGTCCAGCGAATAGGAATCTTTCCTCCCTAGGAAAGAGGGCGAAAACAATAAATATTTTGTTTTCAATCAAGAGATTCCATTTTTGCATTTTTCCATTTTTCTTCATGTGTTAATTTAATCCACATTTTGTTTGTGACCATAAATGCCAACAACAAAGGACTTACGGTGGTAGTGTAGGTGCCCTCAGGAAAGTCTTCCAGCACACGAGACAGGCCAAAGTCTGACACTTTGCACTCCAAGTTGCCATTGACCAGAATGTTGCGTGCAGCAAGGTCTCTATGTACATAGTTCATGTCTGAGAGATACTTCATCCCTGCTGCTATGCCACTGAGCATGCCCACCGACTGGTAAGATGAAAACTCGCCATCGTGGTCCTGTGCATTAGATTGAAAAGAAGATGTTAATCTGTGTGCAACTAACCAGAAATGTCAGTGTATATAAAGAAAAATGAAACTGAAACTTCAGGGTGTTAGACCTACCCTAAGGTACTGATCAAGAGCGCCGTTCTCCATGTACTCTGTAATGATCATGGCGTGTTTGACTGAAAAGAGAAAGCAGAAGGAAAATCCAATTAGAATGAGGCAGCCAGTCATCTGCCAGTGTGACATGACTTTCTGAACATGCTAAATGACTCGACTGAGTGGGTGAACCAAGATGGAAAGCTGTGATATGATGAGTTTACACGTACATTTGGTGACAACCCCCTCCAGGCGTATGATGTTCTGATGGGAGAACTGGCCCATGATGCTGGCCTCACTCAAGAAATCCTGCCGCTGCTTCTCTGTATAGCCTGGCTTCAGAGTCTTTATTGCAACAGGAACCTCGCTGCGCCCTGGCAACTTCAGCAGACCTCGGAACACCTCACCAAACTCTCCTAGGGGCGAGATTGAAGATGCATCTGGTTTTTCCAATTCATTTTCAATTTAAATATTAAATAATATGAGCTGTTTCAAGCAGTAAATTCAGTGTATGAGCTTGTTACACATGGAGTCATTCTTCTATTTACCTGCTCCAATAACTTTTTGCTTGGTAATGTAATTGGGGTGAATTTCACTGGCAAACTTAAGCACAGCTGCACAGGGGTCCTCATATGTGTGTGGATCCACGTAAGTCTTCAAAGGCTGCAGTTTTTCTGTGGCAGAAGGAAAGAGAGCACATTTATAAAATATTCTATGTACAACTATACGCAAAAATGTTGTCACCCTTGATTACATATATTTTTTTTTTTACATATTTTGCACATTTTCTAAGGGAAAAAGTACACAGTTTTACAGAGAATAAACTGTAAACTGTCTGTAAACACTTTATTTGCTCATATTGGTATGACTTGCACAAGACACTCTGGGACCAGTGAAAATAAGAATTTAATATATTTGCAAGTGTAAGTAAGAGCTAATGCATGGCAAAAATATTGCATATACAATAAAAGTTTGTAAAATGTAAAAAGTGTAAATGAGGATGTGGGATATGTTGCATATAAGTCAAATGGTATATAGCTTAGTACAATATAAGATGAACAGCAGAAATGACACCGGAAGTTATGGTTGTCAAATTCATACCTGGACAGTCAAAGTAGTTGCTTCCAGATCTCTGTCGGACATGTGAATTCAGCCTCCTGATAACAGAAAGGGCAGGGTCAAAATTACATCTGCACATAAGCGCTATCAAGATGATTTTTTAATGAGAGTAGCATTGGATCAAAGCAGGAATGTAAACAGGAGGCTACAGGGTGGAGAGGGTGAAGCAGGCAAGACACAGGCCTGGGAAATCCTGTACAGATATAGGGAAAGAGCTATGATAAGGACAGAATAAACCCTCTCCTAACCTTTTGTGCAGAAACAAGATGACCACCACGATAAGCAGCATGACTCCACCTCCAGCAATGGCACTCATGACAATCATGGAACTACCCTGTGTTTGTGACTCCGCTGTTGGACAGAAACAACACATGACATACAAATTACATACAATGCTGATTTTATACCATATTTCTACTTTAATTGTCTGAGATAAAATGTTCGACACATTTGTTTCTTTATTTGGATTGACAAGTAAGATACATGTCATGACGAGATCAAAATATTACTATAAAAAAGGTTCATACAACAGAAGAGTTAATTCATATTATGCACATCAAGGAAAAAAGGTGACACCAGCGTTTCCAGATGAAGAGACTGCCAGTTATTACTGATACAGCACATTGTTTGATGTTTAGCCTTTTTTAGCCACACATTTTATTTACATGTTCTAAGTGACCAAAGGTTAGAACAATTATTTTACATTTATAGCCACATACACACACACACACACACATCCTTACCCAAGGGTGCAGTCTCAAACTCATGCTCTGCGCTGTGGCTGCTGGGATGGCCCTCTGATGTTAGTGTCTGAACTCGAAACACATACTTCGTACCAGGCAAGAGGTCATTAATTTGGACAGAGTTTTTCTCCAGCTTCAGAACAGTGTAGGTAGTGACATCCTGCTCTGTCTGATCCTCCTGAGAGTAGACAATAAAAAAAATGAGTGAAAAAACTGTTGAAAAGAAATAAAATGGCTACTGAGGTCAGCAAAGAAAGAAAGAAAGAAAGAAAGAAAGAAAGAAAGAAAGAAAGAAAGAAAGAAAGAAGATAAAGTTGCGCATACCTTCATGCGGTACATAAGCTCATAATTAGGTGAATGATGGGACAATGTGCGGTGATCCACAGCCCAAAACAGAGACAAACTTGTAGGGGTTCGACCCACCACTCTGAGAGATGTCACTTTGGGAGGGTCTGTGGAGAGATACATATGGTTAGACACTCAGACTCAAAACATTTCTACTGGTAATGTCCTAATTGTCCTAAATGTTGGTAAGATTGCTAATTGGTTCATCAATGTGCTTCATTTGACTCAATACATAAAAAAAGCTGATTTAAAAAAATCTAATTTTTGATTTGTCCAAAGTTGGCCTCTTTATTTTTAAACTGGAGCTACAAGATCAATGTAGCTAAAGTGAGCTAATCTATGAGATCTCTTTTTTTAGTAGCCTCACAGCTTCAGAAGTCTTGGACATTATTTTAGCATCTTAGCTCCATAGTACAAGCTACATTGTAGTATTAGACTGGTGACTAAATAACTGGCTTTGAACACCAAACATTTCTGGCTGAATTGTGAACTATTTATTTAATATCTCATGTCAGCTGCTAAAGCCATTGTCAAACTTAGAACTGCCTGCTTACCTGTAAAGTGTAACACAGTTGCAATGGTAGCGGTGGCTTTCTGATGACTGAACTGGGACACGCCATTCAAGGCTTCCACTGTGAATGTGTAGTTAACATGTGGCTCCAGATCGCTGACTGTAACCTCTGGGTCATGCAGAGACATGTGTGCAGGCTCAAACCGCACCCTCCCTCCACATGTTGCACACACAACACCATCACAGCGCTCACAACCTAGGTTGTAAGTGATATCACTCCTGCCACCTGTGTCGCCTGGAGGTCTCCAGGTCAGTTGTACACTCCCCACAGTAAGGAGAGGAGTGAACATCAGGTCTTCCGGTGGACCAGGTGGGCCTGAGGGTAAGGAAAAGAGGATGTTGGTTCAAGTTACAGTAAGTGAGACTTTTTATAAGGTTTCTGTTGGTTCAGTTGTCATGAAATATTATTGAAAGTTGGTGTAAAGAATTGAGATTCTTTGACAAAATAACAACTTAATATGTTAACCAACTACTCACCAGAACAAGGGGCAGAGCTGGGGTCACTCTGTGCTCGGTAGAAGCCCTCCAGGCAAGGACACAGGACCGCTCCAGGCCCTGAGTGCTCAGTGTTTTCTGGGCAGATTTGACACAGTTCACTGGAATCGGAACTCTTGTAGTAGCCTGCTTCACATGCTAGAATGAGAAGAAAGAGTGTGTGGTAAATATGCAATTCAGCTAAACAATATAAACTATTACTATTATTATACTAATATAAACCCCCCTCCCAGAACATCGTCACTTCATATATGGCCTAAAGGTCTGTATTACCCCACTATAAGTGTTTCAGTTTCTATACTCATACACTAGTTTACTTAAATCCTAGCAAAGACATTAAGGAGTAAGTCATACTGATGTAATGTCATGTGGCTAAATAACAAAGACAAACATAGCACACTGAAAAAGTAATGAATTGTTTTTTACATGATACAAATTGCTAAATAATTTCCATATTACCTTCACACATTACATTCACACAGTTGTGTATTTCAATTGACTTTTTCAATAATTGTGTTGATGTAATGTAGTTGAAATAAAATATGTTAATGCTTTCTCAAAGTTTGCAGTACTCTACCAGAACACTGTCATTCTATCAGGACATTTTCACTTGGTGACATCACTTCTACCATGTAATAGGCTGTGTCATTGTTCTCATCTACACTTTAATTCTGCATGTAGTCATGCAAATATAAAAAACAGCTCTAACCCCAAAGTTCTTTGCCTTGAGATTCTGTCAAACCCAGCACTTCAAAGCTCACGACTACTTAAGTGATAGAACTGCAGGAGGCCACTGTTATCCCCTCTGCCCATCACAGAAGGACAATAGGTGCGAATGGATTCACACAGACTGAGTTACGGACAGGATGAATCCATCAACGACAACACAAATCCTCACAACAGATACTTATCCCACCAGGACAGTGGACCTGCAGTGATTCCAGTCCCCAACAAAAGTGAATCAGTTAAGAGCGTGAGAAGCAAGCAACATGTTTAAGCTCAGAATAAAAGCTGGCCGACAGAAAAGCTTTGAGCCCCGCAGGTGAGCTATACAGGGCCGCGAGGACGTCCGTTGGACAAAACAGGATGCGGGAATTGCAAGTGTGTGTAGGCTTTATCCTCTCCTCCTTTCCTTCCTGTGGCAAGGGGATGAGAACATGCAAGCATAGAGGGACTCCGGAAAGAAAAGGGTATGCAGTGACACTAACAATTATTAATAAGGAGAATGCTTGTGTGGGTGTCGGGGGGTTGTGTAGAGGCTAGTGCCGCTACATGTACTTTTAACGGGCATGAGAAACTTATAGGTTTGCAAAATGAGTTTGACTATGAATTCTACGCAGGGGTGCTTTTTTTGAAAGGGTCTGTGACCTCCTGGAGGTCAGCCTTTCAGCCATTGCCTCAAACAAAGGGATGGAGTTTCAGTTTGACGAGCAGTAGGTGGTGCGGGTGTGCGTGTGTGAATAGGCCTGGCGCTTAAGGATTGCTGACAGAAGTTCTCTCGAGGGGGTTTTCTGTGGGGGTTTGTGTATTTGCTGTGTGTTTGTGTGCGTGTGAAAGGAAGCCTGTATGGTGGGGGTGGAAGAGATGTTCGCATATGAAAAGTAGTCTTCCTTTCCTTTTGTTTGAAGTTGGGAGTGAGAGAAAAAAGCATTCTTGCACCCTGACGTCGGTTTCTGTTCTGAGAGGGGTGCCTGGACCCCAATGACTAAACCATCTAACTCAGTGTTCCCTCAAACTATACTTCAGTTGAACACAAATTCTCAGACAAAGACTTTGTACCATTCATATGATCACGTCCAATCTGTGTCCACATACCCACATACACCATCACAAATATGGGAGCAGCTCACTTGTAATACTTATTTTTCTTATGTCGTACTTGGCTGATTGAGATAAGTGTTGATAACAGCAGAAGCCCATTTGACTTGCACCCGATGTGGGCGGATGTAGCTAAGGCAAACATCAGAGTGTAGGAAGAGTGAAGACAAATGACTAAGACAGTTTTTGCACTCATAAAACACTGTTTTTGTTGCCTCCCAAGTTTTGGAACATGGCACAGATGAATGGCGAATCAGATTAGCCTGTGCAATACTACAGACATTTTCCTCTGAAGTCATATTGTCATAAGCAACACTGTACACAAAGGGACTAGTCAGAGCTGTGTGGGTGGAAGAGTCAGCGGTTAAGACAACAATGCCTCCCATGAAATGGGCCTAAAAAATGGAATGTGCTTTTTTCCCCTAACGAGCTAAGGTTCTACCGAGAAAGAAATATCCAAACCAATATTATTCTGGATCACCTTAAAAATGGAGGCACAATTATTACAGTAAACGCCACTAACCACTAGATTTGTTGTTCAATAAGCCCCCCCCCTAGTGTTATAAAGTAGTTAACAATGGGTTATAATGGAAGAAAGACAAAGAAAATGTCTTGACAAAGAAATGTTATCTTGTCCTTAAAAGTACATCCATACCACCTCCAAAATTCTCCTACTACTCAACAGTCCTCTATATTTCTATTTGAATCAGCCACAGCCCCCACTACTGCCTGGTAGCCAATCAGAAGAGTGTCTCCCCAATAGTGGCAGGTGGCGATAAGCCTAGAAGGACAGAAGTCATGCATAGAAAGAGACGCTCGTAAAACTCCAATGAGAACAATGTCACCAGCACCATTATTGTCTCCCTGTTTGGGGGTTAAGCACCTTCCTTTACATTGAATGCTACAAAGACTTCTGCTCCAGGGCAGTTCACCCAATTCCTAATTAACTTTAATGATTACACGGCTTTCAAGAAGCCAAATGCTACAGACCATAAAGTGAGAAGTGAGTGACATAAAAATGAATGTTGTAGAAGTTGGTGAGCAAAAAGCATTCAAACTGACAAAGTGTAGAAGTGTTGGAAGAAAAACGAACACAAAAGCCAGTTTGTGAGGTCTGGGCTTGCAATCTCATTCCTGACTTGTGCCATCATTC
This sequence comes from Arnoldichthys spilopterus, assembly GCA_037974385.1. Classification (NCBI taxonomy): domain Eukaryota; kingdom Metazoa; phylum Chordata; class Actinopteri; order Characiformes; family Lepidarchidae; genus Arnoldichthys; species Arnoldichthys spilopterus. Next base: position 22,541,059 of record JBBPDA010000105.1, on the reverse strand, counting down.
AAAGATAACAAGACCCCTTTTATAATCACATCCCTCCCCTTGGCTTCGTCACTCAGTCATGCACCGAGAGGTGGCAAAAAACAAAGCGTCTCCTGGAAAGGACGGAATGCTGGAAGCATTCGGAATCTCCCCTTTTTCCATGGAGTTACATACCACTGAAAACTTCTCATTCCCTGATGAATCCAATGTCCGTTTCAGGTGCAGCCTGCTGGATCTTGTTAAAACACCAGAAGCCAAGGTCTTCCAAACATTCCTTCCTGAGCTTTCCCTAACAGAGATTTCCATACACACAGCCACCCCAGGTTCATTGTATGAGGAAGAATTATTTTGCTATCCGAACAAAGCCTTGCACCTGCACTTTTAATGGTTTCTCTTACAAGAAATGAAATTGCCAGCTGTCCTTTATCTGAGCCAATAGCCAATAGAAATGGTCCAAAATACTTGGATACAAACCACCTTGTTACATTAACTTGCAAAAAGATTTGGTTCTATACATGGTCTAAATTGTTGCTCCAACCTAACTTGTAATACATAGTGGTAGGTACCTAGACAAGGATTACACCTAATCCAGGACTACACAAGATTGTAAATGGCAATGTGGAGTGAAAGGAAAATATAGTACACGTTATAGTACACAGCTTAATCCCTGTTCAAGAAAGCAGTCCATAGGGACAGAGCAAACATGTGGGCTGTCTGATGGGGTCCCTGAGGACTGGTTTGAGAACCACTGCATTAAAGAAGGTTTTTTAAGGAACCAAAAGTGGTTATTCTATGGCAGTGGGCAAAGAATCTCTTATAGCAATTCTTTTTTTAAGCGTTGCCAAAGTCTTTTGTAGGACTGCCCTCATTTTGTGGCATGATGGATAAGCTAAGGGAGAGTAGATCTGTAATGTCTGTGAATTTATAGAAACAAAAGTCAAACGTATAAAACGTAATGTTCCACTTTTCATGATGAAAGCCATAGGAGGTTCATTTAACACCCCTCCCAAGCCGCTCCATCTCTGATATGGTTTAGCATTACAGCTGCCTAGCATGAGAAAACCTACATTTCAACACCACTGAGTTAAAGACATATTTCCCACCACTACAAAAGGCATTTGGAGAGCTGTAGCCCTCAATTACATGATAACTGACTCAGTGTAGCAAGGGTGTGCCAATTGCCTTCCCTGTAATCTGCGGTGTGGTGTAGTCATAGAAACACACATACAGAAACAAGGTAGCATTCAGATAATGCTAGGCCTGCCCACTGAGTCACCTCACCTGCCGGATGACATGACAATCCACGAATGAGATAAGCCTGGGAAAAAAAACCCAAAATTCCTAAATCATTCTATCATGTAAGCCCAAAGTAGTTGATTAAGATCATTACCTGCCAGAAGGTAACATACGAACAAGACAAAAAAGGATAGTTACTGTTTCTGTATGTTTCTTCTTACAAGAGGAACTATTTCTCATGGTGTCACTTCACATTTTACAGCTATCTACTTTTTATCTATGATATCTATAAAAACCAGTTCTACTGTCACTGATGCCGCCCTCTTCTGCTGATATGCACACATACACACACACACCTTACTGGAAACCTGGTATCTTCAAGCTTCCTTCCTAAAGCACTAAACACACACAGAGATCGGAAATAAAATGTGAGCAGGTGAGAGGGTGTGGACCAGGCTGACATTCCTTCATGCTGAAGTCATGCCCTGTGTCTTCCACACACTCATAAGCAGCTCCTCAGGAAGCTCTGTGGTAAGTGAACTACACACTTAGGCATCTTTAGCGCACACACTTACTTAAGCGTACACTAGTGGGCCACCCACTAAGCCCAGCAGTTGCTCACCGCCATCCAGCCACTGACCGCTGAGACATTACAAAGACTTTTGGTTTTTTTTTTTTTTAACACTATTTTTATCAGTCCAGCATTTAAAGGAAAAGTACATATGTCCCTTATATATCTTTATGTTTATGAACAAAAAAAAGTGCTTTAGAGAGACTGCATTAGATTGGAGTTTGGTATTGGTATCATGTTCAGGTATTGCGAATCAGCACGGAGAAAATCGGTTAGGAACTCCCCCTAAAACACCCCATAAGCACAAACACGCACACGCCACTCAACCCCTCTTACCTCGACAGGTCTCTCCCACAGCCTGATAGCCAGCTCTGCAGTGGCACTGGCCCACAGGAACAACCCACTCCCCCTCTGCAGTGCAGTGCATCCTCGGAGTTGCCTGTCCAGCTACCACTGCGTCCTTCACACATGTGCCCTCCACCTCAGCCAGTGCTCCAGCAGTTACTCGCTCAGGAAAGGTGGCCAGACTGCGCTGGATAGCTGGGCAGGTGCTGTAAAAAACTCTGACCCCCAGGAGAGCCACACAGGCCCCCACATCCTGGAAGGCCAGGTAGAAGCCTCGTCTAGAGAGTGGACCAATGCTCCTGGTCTCCACATTCACCCTCACAGATGCTCTGCCCCCACGGCTCGCTGTCACTTCATCAGGAGCCACCGTGGCGATCTTGCGGAACTGTCCCTTCCGGAAGCTGGTGCCCACATCTGTATCTGTTTCAGACAGGTAAAGGCCAAAGGTCTCCCGACAGGCGGGGGATGTGCCATCGAAGGTGTTGCAGTCACGAACGACAAATCGCAGCTCTACAGAAACACGTGAGGCTTCGAGTGGACGCTGAATAAAGGTGGTCCGAAGCCAGTTGTCCTGTTCAGAGTCACTGGCTACGTTACATACACTGTAAGTATAGAGGAGGGAGCTATTCACCACTGTCTGGACTATCTCCCACTGTAAGAGAGAGAGAGAAAGAACAAAAAGTGAATGAGTAAGTTGGAGAAAACATGGTCAGACATAATACATTCCTGTTAAAAAGCAAGGGTGAGCCATAAATTAAGATTTATCTACGGGCCCAAGGCAAGATATACCCCAGACAGGAGGCCAACTCATTGCAGGGCAACACACAGACAAACAACCATTCACACACAGACTCACACCTAAGGGCAACCTATTGGAAGCCCTGGACAGATTTAAAATCACTGTATTCAAAGTTTTCATAATGTTTTGTGTGGCACCACTAGATCATCCTTGATTGTTTCAACTAACCTTGAACGTCAGAACAAAAAAAAAAAATTGTTTTGAAGCATGTTGATGTTATATTTTTGCCACATTATACACCCCTGTGTAAAAGTTTGTCATTTCTGTTTTCTTTGTTACTAAAAAACAATTTTGTTAAAAATACATAAAATAATCAAATCTGATGCTAATATCCTACAACTTCAAAAGTTTCAAATTATTTGTCAAAGGCTAAAACTAGGAAGGAAAGGAAATTTTAGATGTATCACAAACAGAGCTGTAGACAATTCCATAATAATTATATATACTGTATAATATCAAGAATAAAGCAATAATTTCAAATTTTAATTTTTTTTTTACAATTTAAGCATGTCCAATTCCATTATTTAGCAAGGACTCTCCAATTGACACATCACTGGAAGTCAGAGTCACATGAAAGCATCCACTGCATCTTTTAGGTCTTTTCCTAATAAAACACTGTGTGTTTGGAGGAGAAGCATAACTGCCAATTCTGTTAAGTAAGTTAACAGATGTCAGCATTGGCTAGCATTGTGCTAAGTGATGGAAGAGAAGAAGGATCATCCCCTCTCAGAGAGAGCAAGGTTTGTTGTGCGCTCCTGGTCGGATGGCTATGGCATCGCTAGAGATTTAACTTGTGACATGATAAAGAAACACTTTTCACTACTCTGAAGCACAAATCCTTTATTAAAATACTTATATAAATATTTTTGCATTCTAGTGTATTTAAGTTTATGCTGTAAAAGTTATTTTTGACTAAAAAAACCATTAACAAGTGATTTCAAACTTGCACACTGTAGAAATAGTGGTAATAAGCAATTGTACTGGTTCATTCAACATTGACTCATTCAAAGAATTTGTTTAAACAAATCTAGTTAGTTTGCTTGTTACCACATGAGGCCATTTTTTAGGCTGACAAACTATTTTTTCAGTGTAGCATATATATTCATGCATGGACAAATGCACAGACAAAGTACAACTCAATTATCCCCATGTTATTTGACAGTGACTCATATTTCACCTGTGTTGCATATCAGACATCTTTGTGTGGGCGTGGGAATTACATGTCTTGGCATATCTTTCACCAGAGGCCTTCTTATATGTATCAAAGCGAGCAAAGACAGACAAGCCTCCATGAAATAACAGCCCTCCCCTTTCCTACTCTTATCCCCACTCTTGATATAGAAAACTCCCTCTTCCCTCATCTCTCACGAAAGTGCTTCAACAGCGGGTCAGGCCAGGCATGCAGACCTCAAAGGCCTTGTGTGGACAAAGTGGCTCAAGAGCTCAGAGAAACAAGGGGTGGCCTCTAACATCAGAAAAAGAAAATGACAGGACTGGTCTCCAAAAGAGTAATTACCCCCCCCCCCCCCATCCACCCCACCCTTCCAGCCAGAGAGTGTGAATGCCTCGAACTTGCCCTTAAACCTGTAAAGCTGTCTCCATGGGGAGACCAAATTTGGAGTGTAAATCTCCAGTGAGACTTTGGAGCGACTGAAGGAATCCACAGAGCATTCTCATCATCCCAACACCTCACCAGAGGCAAAATGGCTCACTCGTTTCCCCGACCACGTCTCCATTTCCTCCAGTCCCTCAGAAAGGAAACCACATGACTAAAGATAGAGGACAGTGCACTCCCTCTTACGGGGCTTGGTTTCTTTCTTTCTCCTACTTTATTTAAAACTTTTATAGCCATATAACTATTCATGGGATAAGGGGAGCCATGTGCCCCCCTCCCCCTCCCCCCCCCCCCCCCCACACACACACACACCACCACACACACAGAACTCTGATTTCATAAATAGCATGTAGGGTTAAGTGAAAATCACATTAGTTATTATGGCGCACACGTTGGGAAGCTTATGTCTTGGTAAGAGGAAATGTGACTCACAGGGGTGTGAGGTTAATGCCCTTCGACTCATGAATGTAATACATAGGAAAGTATAGAAAAGGTGTCTTACCCCTTCTTCATTTGGCGAGGTCAACCAACCCAGTTCCCCTCCAGATGCCTTCATATCCAGCAGCACATCTAAGGGAAATGCCATTAACACAGTCAGAAACGTGGGCCATGGCCATGATTCAGATCAACTCACATGTACAACTTTTACAAATGACTCACCATTTCACACCAGTCACATACAAGTACTGTAAGTCCCAAAATCAGTACAATTCAAACCCAAAATCCAAACAAGGTGTACACAGTCTCTTAAAACAAGGCAAATTTTACAAAAACATGACATTTCTAAGCACCTGGGCGAAACTACTTTCACGGAAAATGGCAGACTACTTACGTTCCTTGGAGTGGGTTCCAATTAATATGCTGTTAATAAATAGATAAAAGAAGAGTGTGTAAGTCTGTATACGTCGGTAATCCATTTTTCTTCTTTAGTTTAACTTCTTCTTTAGTTTAAGCTCATTTGCGGTGTGCCGGCGGCTCCGGAGCGCGTATCCAACTTTTCCACACTGAGTGAGAGAGACTCATTCATGAGAACAGAACGCCGGTGGCTCCACCCCATGGTGCCGCCTCGTTTCCGTATAAGGAGCACAGAGGGCGTCGTTAGAGCATGGAATGTGATGGCAGAGCTTTCGACACCTGAAAAATGCGCGTCGGATGTTTGCCATCGCTGGTTTTTATGAGCTTCTGTGTAAACCAAGTGTGTAAGTTAACACTGCTGAGGCTGAACGGGAACGACAGCGCATCTACCACTGCAAACTGAGTGGCTAATTAAAAGGCAATTCCACCGAAATTTATCATTTTTACACAAGTCAGTCAGGAGAAACCAGTCAGAGTGAAGACACAAGAGCGATGTCAGTGTTTAGTACCTCTAGAAACTACCTCCCATAAAGCTTTTGAGCTTTTTAATGTCATTTAAAAAATCTTGCCTTTACATTATATGTACTTTTTTGATGAACAGACCAAAACAAATGTTCCAGAATTAGGATGTTTGAAAAAACATAATTTCACATTTACACACCTCCATCATAAATTAAGAAGGTTTTTTGCTTCTCCTGTAAAGCTACCATTTTGGAACAGTGACAATATGTTTTTCAAAGAGGTACATGCATGCAAAACAGCACCCAAAGAAAACATTTTATATTAATCTGGCCAAAAAATGTCTAAGGCTATATTTGTACTGTGAACATTGTGACCCCATGTTCTTATCACCATCATTGTAAAAAAAATCTGAGTATATTTCTCTACTCTGCAGGGTTTCATTACAGGCACAGAAATTTTGTATAAAAAAAAGTGGAATTCCCATGTTATGAACTGTAGGCTTTTGCTTGCTTTGTTACTGATTTCCACCTAAATCACATTAGCTATTCCTGTTCAGCTACAGCCAAGACAAAACTTTGTAGCTGTGTGTGCTGAAAGTGTAAGAACTATTAGAACCTCAATTTTTCTTTGAAGGCCTCTAGCCTATATACTGAAGCATCAAGGAGAGCTGTGGGTCTAAGGTTGCTTTAAACATGCTTCGCCAACCTAGCCACCCTACAGCGTTCCCACGACAAAAGGCATAGGGTCAAGTGGGAGTGCCTCTATGAATGAATGACTACTAATGACTTCAAGGGGTATGAATATGTAGACACTCAAATTGGTCAGACAAAAGCATTGCCCAGCAACGATGAGGAATTCTTGAGTCAAGCCTCCTTTGTGGAGCAGTCTGTCAGAGTCCCTTGACCTGAGAGTCAAACACAAGCTGACTTCTTCTCAAGGGCTTAGGGGCTGCCTGTATTGTGCCATGTGTTTATGAATATTCATTAGACAGAAACTGCAGAAAATATCTCGCCCTTAAATTTAGGCAAACTCAGCGAGACCTTAGTGTGGATTCAGCCTGAATGGAGCTGCACTTAGTAATGCAAACTTTTAGGAGAGTGTTGAGAACACCAGATATTAGCATTTTATTCAAGGACTTGTGTAGTCATCATCTTCACCTAGCTTGGAAGAGAAGTGTTTTCGGATCTACGGACGATTCCTACAACTGTTTGTGTAAAATGGATGATTAATGACTTTAGTCTGTTTGGTTTGGGACAAGACACTCATGTTATGAAGGGCATTTGTCTTCAATAAATGAGGTGCCATGGCCATTGAGATGCACTCACAATGCAAAGGTCCCCCTTTCACTCAAGTGCCATGTGTATAGCAGGAGCCTGAAGTTTTCCACCTCACTCCCACCATTCTTCACAGAGTGGTGGGCTTCTTTTATTTTCATCACCCCCCCTCTGAGGTACCCTGTGCCATGCATCAACCTTACAAAGCTGTTCGCGCAAGGGGGCTGGGCCTGAGCTTAAGGGGTCATGAAACTGCAGTAGCACCGACAAGGCGAGGTCATTTCACTCTCCTACCCCTCCTCCCTACCACTTGTCTCCCCTTCCAACAACTCTCGGCGTAACAGAAAACCCTGTGGTAGCACTCCATTGTGTGCTCTGCTGAGTGTGTCTGCTCCTCAAAGGCTTTGTTAACGGTCATAGGGTACTGCTGAACTCTGCGAGTGATGTGGTAGTGCAAGATATGTGTTAGAAACATATGGAGGGCTGTTAACACATTTTTTACTCCAGAGTTAACAAAACTAGTATCAGGGGGTGTGCTCAAACACCTTGGGAGTTGTGTTGTTTTCACATTAGGTGAATTTGAATTTAAAGTGGTGACTGTATAACATCAAGTGAGTTGTGTAGGAACTACAGTGCATTTTGTACAGTGACATGCAAAGATTTGGACAACTGTGGTGAAATTACACAGTTTGTTGATTTTCTTAGTGAAAGAAGTTAATAAATCATCTGCATTGAACAAACTTTAATATGACACATTTCTATTAATTTAAATTTACAATTAGCATTTATTTGCTGAATTTTGATATACTAAAAAAAACTAAAGTAAATTGTGAGTTGTGCAAACATTTGGGCACCCTTTGAGTTGATCTGCTTGTATTTTGGGACTAAATTCAAGGCAAGCGTTTAATTTTAAGATGTACTTACACTTAGCAGCCAAAGACTCATCTAATCAGTTAACTGAGAAGAACTAACAATAACTGAAACTTATATAGCAAGAGAAGTCTTTTAAAGAAATCTTTTAGCTTGAAATTTTTACAATTTAAGAAGTTATTAATGAGAACTGTTGAAGGCAAGACAAGATCTGGAGGTCCTACAAAAATCTCTCAAAAATCCTAGACAGGCCAGGTGCGCAAACAAAACCCCCATCTTACTGCCAATGACCTATGTTACAATCTATGTTTGGTTGGCACAGGCATAGTGATGCACTGTGCAGTCATGTTGCGAAAGCATAATCTGAAAGGTCACCAAAAGGGTCAACAAAAGGAAACCCAAACTGTGACCTCTTCACAAACATCAATATCTAAAGTATACAACACTTCTATAAGCCAGAAGCATTTTGGAATCAGCTGCTGTGGTCTGATAGACAAAATTTTACACATTAGCTACAGGACATATTATGTTTTAGTCTCTCACTTTCAGTGAAAAATATGAAAATGAAAATATTTTGGTAATTACAATAATCCATAACATAATTAAAATCAGAATCAGAATGGACAGGAATAGTATTAATCATCTTAAATTTGCTGTGCACACTCTATGAACATTTCAGAAGTAGATTTTATATATATATATATTCTAAATGAAGAGTAGATAGACTATTAGTGGTTTACAAGAACTTACTGACTTCAACCAAATGGGGTCTAAATAGTGACAGAAAGGGTGCTCAAACTGAAAATGTTGGCAAATAAATAATTTTTAATTTATAATTTTAGAAAAAATTTAATGTTGAATTTTGTTCCACAAAGAAGTGGTGATAGCATCTTTTTCACATAGATAAACAGTGAAACGTAAAATGTGACTGGAATCCCCATTATGTGCTCGTTACATTCTAAGTGACATAAGTGTCCCACAAAATTCTTCACTCTCATAATCACATTACCAACATATTAGTTTACAGATTTAGTTACTATATAATCCATTGTGGTACCAAGCAATGACTTAAAACAAGTTATAATCTCACAGCTTTCTTATTAATCTTTAAATTGAAAAAGCCATTAGTGTTTCCCCATTAAAAATCTCTTAAGTAGTTAATATTTAAAGCAACAGTTGGTCCAGCCTACAGATTCTACATGTGGCATTGCCAGTCAAACAGGCTATCATGAGGCTGTGAAAACAGTCACAAGTCACAAGTATTGAGACTTCAGAGAACCAGACTGAAGGCAAAAACCCCTAAAACAAGTTAAAACTAAAACTGTCTGCACTAAAATTTTGCCAGAGCATTACCAGTGAGGCTATCAAGTTACGAGACAGTCAGTGACTGCAAAACAAATACAAAACAATCACAAAAAATTACCATATTATTAAGGATTGTGTTTAGTTACAAAATTTAGGGTTCAGTATAGTTTTGATTCATTATAAATGTAAACAACACATGTAAATGCCCTCTGATTAAAAATGAGTTTCATTTCAAGTATAATCTGTACACTGTATATCTAAAAGGTGTTTGGATCTTTCCTGTCATTAGTGCATTTAGCTACATCAAGGTACAGCTATTGCATATAAAAATGTTCAATTGTGCAACACACAGCTTGAATTATCTCAATAATAACTCAAATGGAGCAGCCATCCATTAGGCTAAGGTCACCATGCCAAATGTCAAGCAGTGGCTGGAAGGTTTAAAAATTCCCCAAGACTGGGCTGTGGAGCAGTCGAACTGCCTTCTATGGAATGATACAATGATTTCTAGCTACAAACAGTATAACAAGTTACTTATAGCCCCCAAGCTAAAAGGGGAACCCAAGGAGACCAGAGTGCATATTTTACTATTGTTTTTGGTTTGGCTGGTTTTTTTTTGCATTTTAAACATCATGTCATATAGTATTGCATGAAATATCTTTTACATATATATTTTAACAGTTTGCTTTGAAAAAAGCCAAAATTATAAAAAAAAAACTCTTTTTAATAAAATTGGTTTACAATTGTTACAATTACATTGTTTAACATTTACAAGTTAGTTGTTTAATGTCTAGTTGTTGGCTTCCTCTGTACATAGTTAATTATGATATTATAATTTTTTTGTATTGAGATTGGTGATTAGTTTTAAGCAGTGGTTAGCGCTGTCACCTCACAGCGAGAAGGTCCTGGGTTCGATCCCCAGGTCGGCCATGGGTGGCTTTCTGTGTGGAGTTTGCAAGCTCTCCCCGTGTTTGCGTGGGTGTTCTCCGGGTGCTCCGGTTTCTTCCCACAGTCCAAAGGCTGCAGTAGGTTGATTGAATATTCTAAATTGGCAGTAGGTGTAAATGTGTGTATGAATGGTTGTCTGTCTATGTGTTGCCCTGCGATGGGTTGGCCTCCTGTCCTGGGTGTACCCTGCCTTAGTGCCGCAGTCAGTTGGGATTGGCTCCAGTTTCCCCGTGATCAGAAGAAGCAGATGAAAGAAAGGATGGATAGATGGATTTGTTTTAATATTAATACAAATGTATTATTTTAAAAATATTAATACAAAATAATCATTTGTGGGGTGTGTGGGTACTCTCTAACTACAATGCAACCATATGCTCAGTAATGGCTCTGCCCAGGACTAAACATGAAACACTGGATGAGAAGGTGTCTACAAACTAAAAATACAGTGAGTGTTGACTGCTTGTTAAAGCTGATATGATTTTGAGAATTAAGGGAAAACATGCATGATGAAAAGATGATGACAATTATTGAGATGTAAATACATATGGAAGTCAATAAATATCCACACTTTTGGCCATGTTTAAAACAAAGCACTTTTACCTATTGGAACATGATATAAGTAATGATGCAATTATTAGCTTAAATAATTAGAGTCAGATGGTTGGAACCAAAAAATCCAACAGGTGATGCGTAATGGACTCTTAAGATTATTAATCGGAACTGCCAGTTAAGACTCAAAGCTGTACACGTACACATTCAGCTGGTACTGAACGACTCTCTGGCTTCCTGAGTTCAAACTGTAAAAGTCCTGCCTCGTAAATATAACGTGTGCTGGTGAATAGTTCCAGTACACATTTATATGCACACATTTGTGTACTCAGCTTGACTGGAATTCCACTCTGAAAGTTGGAACAAAAGAGTAAAGGAAGGAAGGCGAGTGTCAGGGTGGCAGTAGGAAGAGGGGATATTGGAGTGAGGGAAGACGTGTGGGTGATCTCCAACACAATAGGCCTCCTGGTGCCATGAATAGATGTCTTTAACACAGTCTTTCTCTCACACTTACACACACACACACACACACACACACACACACACACCCACGTTGAGAGCTATGGTATGACAGTGACAGCTGGGCCTTTGGTTCTTTATATGTTCCTTTCTCCACCACACACACACATAGCAAAGCACTTGTCACACAAACAGGAACCCTTGTTTATTGTTTACATCTCACTTTGACCTCAAACAGTGAACTACATGGGAGGCCTTTTTTGACATACACATGCCAACTTGGCCCTGAACATCAAAGACACCAAAATATACAAAAATGTAACTTTTATTGCCAAATCCAACCCTAAATTTTAGTTTTAACCCAGCATTAATATAATTCAGTATCAAGTCAAAGCATCTGAATTATTGTTTCTTATTAGCTCTTATTAGGTCTTCTTCTGATTTCTGATCCCATAATGAAACAAACTAGACATAGTATGAGAGTACATAGCAATATTAAAAAAAACCCAAACAATAATTACCCAGATTTTTACCCAGACTTTGTACCATTGTAATCATACAGGACTGTTTGCAGATTGCTCCAACATGAAATAAAGCACTGAACTCCATACTACTACCTGTACTTTATAATGATATGTACACATATCATTATAAATATGCTTAATTCTGTAAAAATGTTCATACGTTTACAATTAGATCTGTGCACCAAAAACACTAGTAATTATAATGCTAATTAAGCTAGCAAGAACACAGGACCTTCTAATGTGTGTTAGCATCAAGCTATTAGCAGTAGTCCCCCCCCCCCACACACACACACACACTCCCCTGCTGCAATACTGTAAATACAATCACGCTCATAATGTCCTTTCAAACATACTGATACTTTGGTATGCTATGACTACCATGCACCACTGTCCAGCTACATATTTTATATAGCTAAATATTTTATTTCTCCATAATTTCTACTCCCCCAAACACACACCCCCCCCCACCAGTCAACAAAAATACTGTCTCTACCACGCAAGAGTCAGCAAAAAAAAATGTATGTACACTCATCCCCTGTCAACAAAAATACTACACCTTCACACAACCTAACAACACATATGCTCCCCCCACGGTTGCTGGCTCTGTGGTTTCAGTGTCTGCAGTGTCAGTGACTCAGTGATGTCTCCTATGGCTCTGGCCTTGAGTGTGATTGCTTTTGTGATTAATAGACATAAAGGTAATGACAGCAGACACACATGTATTTACAATACTGAGCATGTATTTCTGCTCAGTAAGCAAAGGAGAGGCCTCTGTCTGTTCTTCTTTTGCTATGCTCTGGAAGCTCTTCAGAGAAAGAACCATACCTGGATCTTGCATGCTGAAGGCATGCTAAACCTACTTAAACACTCTACCACCCTAACAGAAGAAGCACAGTCCTAGTGCTAGATTTGTTACAGGATTGGATAATATTTATTAATTTTTTCCTTGGAACATCAAATACAGCATTTTTCAATAATTCTCATGAATACCAATATGCCATCTCTGCACAAAACTGCAGTGCTCTGCCGTTTGCAAATCTGAGGTAAGATAAATGCTCACAATATCCCTCTAGTCAGTCCTACATTCAAACAGCATCAGCTGACGCACAGAAAAAGCCAGCATGAGTCTCACTATTAACAGCCTCAAACTGTTCTTCATCTACATCATACTGAAACTCAGCTGATAATCATAATAATGATGATGATGACGATGATGATGACAGGGTGTGAGTATGTGTGTGGTGCCTGGAATTGTGGACCCAGCTGTCACTGTCATTATGCTCTGTCTCTCTCACACTCACGCACACACAAGCACACACACAGACACTGCACCAGAAACACTTAACACACACACAGGAAATCTCACTTGTCTCTCAAACGGTGTTCCAGCTGGGAGGCACCATCACTGTGGTCTAGGGAGGGCTGGGGTATAATATTTGATATTGTAATGCAGCATTTCAGCCTCACAAATTTTGTGGTCTTATGCAAATACTTTCCACACACAGTAGATACTGAAGCAGCATATGAGTAAATGTATTCACAGTAGAACATCAAATGATTACGCTAAGTAAATGTACTGTTTTAATTTTAAAACAAGGGGATTTTAAATTTGATGGCAGCAACACATCTAAAATAAACTGGGGCAGGGTCATATTTAACACTGTGTACCATCCCTCATGTTTTAACAACAGTCTGTAAACATCTGGTAACTGAGGAGACCAGTTGCTGAACTTTTGGGAGAATATCATTCTTGTCTGACAAAGGCAAAACTCTAAATATAATATACATTGGGGGGATGTGCCCCCGCCAATATTAAGATGTGCTTACTCAAATACAGGTAAAAAAAACATGCCCCTGTTTCTCACCAAAGTAAATCACAATGTTAGCCTTGGGCTTAATATCTGGACTCTTTATGTAGCAAGCCATAGAATTCTTAAATTCTTGACAATGGTTTTGGTTGCACATTATTAGTCCTAAATATCCAGCACTACAATGTAACAGAGCAAAAAAAAAACAAAAAAAAACCTACATCTATGTTACATGTTAGTATAAAAATGCTCTGGATATAGTATTCCAGCTGCTCAACTGTCCAGGGTTGTTTCATGCGCCAAATATTTTCAATTGTTGAAAAGTCTGTTGCTCTTAAATCTGCACATACATTTCATATATACATATATACTATGAGAGATGCAGACTTTTGAACTATGCATCAATAACAAGCCAGATAGTCCCTCTCCTTTTTAGTTCAGAAAAAACAGTGTCCATGTTTTCCAAAAAGTGTTTAACCACAGAAGACTTTTCTGCTTTGCATCGGTCTATTTTAAACAAACCTTGGCCCATTCCATGTCTTCTTCTTTGCATGATAGAACTTTAACCTGCATTTGTGAATGTCAGGCAATGCCAATGAAGGTATGATCAAGATCATGGGCACACAATATTGATTTTCAGTGTTGTCACAGAGGATGCCATCGTCTTGACAACACACACTGCGCTCACCCACCTAGAGAAGGGGTACACTTATGTGAGAATGCTGTTCATCAACTACAGCTCAGCATTCAACACCATCATCCCCTCAAAACTCATTAGCAAGCTCAGCGACCTTGGGCTGCAGACCTCAATCTACTGGCTTTTTGACTCCCTGATGAGCAGGCCCCAGGCAGTGAAGATTGGCAGCCACATCTCTTCCTCTGTGACCCTTAATACAGGTGCACCACAGAGGTGTGCAAATGTGTGTGTAAATATTTTTATATTTTATATATATGCTGAGCTTACTGGTTTTTCTTGTCCAACACATTTCATTATACTGTTAACCCACATTAACATACATATGATCAATAAACTGAACTTGAACTTGAACGTAAGTACATCCAGTTACATACAATGGGTACGGAAAGTATTCAGACCCCCTTCAATTTTTCACTTTTTGTCATATTGCAGCCATTTTAATTATTGTTAATTATTTAAATTTATTTTTCCCTCATTAATGTACACACAGCACCCCATATTGATAAGACAAAAATATTTTTTTATTAAAGATTTATTAAAAAAGAAAAACTGAAATATCACATGGTCGTAAGTATTCAGACTCATATACAGGTCCTTCTCAGAAAATTAGCATATTGTGATAAAGTTCATTATTTTCTGTAATGTACTGATAAACATTAGACTTTCATATATTTTAGAT
>JBBPDA010000105.1:22501287-22524599 GCA_037974385.1 Arnoldichthys spilopterus | reverse complement strand
GTCTGTCTGTGTGTTGCCCTGCAATGGGTTGGCCTCCTGTCCTGGGTGTACCCCGCCTTAGGCCCGCAGTCAGCTGGAATTGGCTCCAGCTTCCCTGTGACGCGGAAATGGAAGAAGCGGTTGGAAAATGGATGGATGGATGGATAATAATAATAATAATTATTATTATTATTATTAAATTATATATTTATTTTCACCCCCCCTTGACTCATTATATAAGACACATTGCATGGTATTTTCCAAAGGAGCTTTCAGTCTAATGGTTCTATATGGTTCTTTTGACTTTAAATCAGGATGTACCTTTAGCTAAGCAACATTTTAAATTCAGTAAACTTTATTTCTAGTAAGGCCGTCATGATTTCTTATTTTTAATTTATTACTCAAACCTAAAACATTGATTAACATTTACATCAAACAGCTCACATGAACCGATATGGTGATTACTTGGCAGTATGAATGGTAAACAGGGTATTTGCAGGTCATTATAAAGCCATGGTCATCAGTGTGAACACTATCCACAGGAGGAACCTAGGTCTCAAACTGCTTTTATATGTGTCACTGAAAGGGAGGAAACCAACACCCAAAGATCTAATAAATGAGACTGTTATAACATATGCATTTCTGTGTGCACATTTAAATTTGTTTTGTAACATTTATGTCAATTCTCATTTATTTTTGCAAATTTCCCACTTGTGGGACTAATAAAGGTTCTCTTATTTTATTTTAGAACAAAGGGCTGGAGTTTGCTAACAGCATGTGGAAGATATCATGCAGCTTGCTTCTGCTGGCTGCCACCTGTTGGCAGACAGGCTACACCAACGAGGGCAAGAAAACCCAGAGCCCTGGACATGTGTCTGTGGTCATTGTGGGTGCTACAGGTGACTTGGCCAAAAAATATCTTTGGCAAGGATTTTTTCATCTGTATGCTACTCAGGTAGGCAAGGGCTACACCTTCTCATTCTATGGAGGGGGTCTTTCTCCAGCTGATAAAGGAACTTCACTGCTCTTTGAAATCCTCAAGAAGCTGAAGTGCCCATCAGATCTCACTGCAGAGCGCTGTGCACTGGTTAAGGAGCAGTTCCTGAAACTTTCACAGTACCTGCAGCTCAAGACCACAGAGGATTATGAGAAGCTCAGTCAGCAGATCCAGCAGCAGTTGAAACAGGAAGGTATGGTAGAGGCAGGCAGGCTATTTTACATGTCTGTCCCAGCCTTTGCCTATGCAGACATCGCAGAAAAGATTAACAGCACCTGCAGGCCCCCTGATGGAGTATGGCTCAGGGTTGTTCTGGAGAAGCCGTTTGGCCATGATTTTGGAAGTGCACAGCTTCTTGCCACACAGCTGACTGGTTATCTCAAAGAGGAGGAGATGTACAGGATTGATCACTACTTAGGGAAGGAGGTATGGCACAGATGTTTGTCTTTAATCTAGATATGTGTGTATATCATAATGTTTGAAGGAGAACGGAGTTGTTTATCAGTATAACGTTTTTGTATATGTTTTTGTGTGTTCTGAAGGTTGTTGCCCAGATTTTGACCTTCAGAAAGAAGAATAATGATCTTCTAAAGCCTATTTGGAACAAGCGCCACATTGAGAGAATAGAAATAGTGCTTAAGGAAACACTAGACTGCAAAGGTAAAGACTGCGTCATATACACAGGTTAACCATCAATTCCAGCACATAGTTTCATACAAGAAAACACTAAATTGTTACATTTACATTGTGATATTTTGATATAATAGTGATACTGTGATTTTAAAGCTAGTCAGACACACCGACACAATGGGCAATGTGCTTCGTTGTGGGCAGTGGTGGCCTAGTGATTAGGACATTGCCTTTTTAAACCAAAGATCGCAGGTTCAAGTCCTAACCCAGGCACTATTGAGGTACCCTTGAGCAAGGTACCGTCTTGCTACACTGCTGCCGAGGTGCTTTTGAAAGGTGCCCGCTGCTGCACATGTGATGGGTTAAATGCAGAGCTCACATTTAGTTGTGGTTCTTTGAGTGTGTTCACAATGACAGAGTCATTTTCACTTTCTTTGCTCTGGCATTTACAGGGAGGATTCAGTTTTATGACCAGTACGGGGTTATCAGAGATGTGCTCCAGAATCACCTTACAGAGGTCCTGACCTTGTTAATGATGAGTATACCTGCAAACCTTTCCAGCAGTGAAAAGATCTTACATAACAAGCTGCAAGTTTTTAGTGCCCTTGAACATCTTGAGAGGAGCAATGTGGTTATAGGTCAGTACCAGAGCTACAATGAAGAGGTTCAGGAGGAACTCAACAAAACAAAGGATTATTTCAGCCGAACCCCCACTTTTGCTGGTGAGTTTACTGCTGATGTTTGCTGCATTCAGACTTTTATTTTGCTCATACAATTATATTAGCAATGTCATTGCCTGAAATTTCTAAAGTTTATGGTCGTATACTTATGTTCCCAGGTGTAGTGATTTTTGCTGACAATCCCCAGTATCATGGCATTCCCATATTTATGACATCAGGTAAGATGCTTGACGAACGTGTGGGTTACGCTCGGATTCTTTTTAAAAATGACATATTTTGCATCCAGGAGTACAACAATGTCAACTGTAAGCCCAAACAGATTGTGTTCTATCTGGGTCATGGGGGGCTGGAATACCCAGCAATTCTCGTCAGCAAAAATTTGTTTAAGCCATCTCTGGTAAACAGTGCTTGGAAAGAAGTCACTGAGCATAAAGATGTGAGTGTCCTGGGGTTACCACTCTCAGACTATCATATCCAGACCCCATCTGTTTCCAAAGAGGCGTATTATGAGCTAATTTCTAAAGTCTTCTATGGACGTAAGGACAGCTTTATCAGTGCCGAGAACCTTCTGGCCTCCTGGGCTTTCTGGACTCCACTGTTGGACAGCCTGGTTCAGGCCTTCCCCCGGCCATACCCGGGTGGTTTTGCCAACAGTGATCTGTTGAACTTCAAGCTGCAGGGTCGTGAGATTGAGTTTGTGAATGAGGCAGTGGTGAATGTGATCCAACAAAGCCAAGAGGAAAACTTCCAGGTTATGCAAGGAAAGTACCGTGGTGCTGATATGGTATCAGCTTGGGCAAAGGAACTGGTGGAGCGCTTGGCCTCTGACCTGGAAAGCGCAGCAGAAGAAGCGGTTCGAAATGAAGGTCAGTTCCATTTGGCACTATCTGGTGGCTCTAGTCCAGTCGCACTGTTTCTTCAACTGGCTCTGCACCACTACACTTTCCCTTGGCGCCACACTCATGTGTGGCTTGCGGATGAGCGATGTGTGCCATCTACTGAGGCGGGATCCAACTTCCGCTCTGTTCATGACCAGCTGCTTCAACATGTTCATATTCCATACTTCAACATCCACCCCATGCCAGTGCAGCTTAATCAACGCTTATGTGTTGAGGAAGATGGAGGAGCTCTGCTCTATGAGAAAGAAATTAACCGGCTAATTAATGCCTCCAGCTTTCATTTTATTCTGCTCGGTGTAGGTCAGGACGGCCACACTGCTTCACTGTTTCAAGACAGTAAGCTGGATGAGAGTGGGGAAAGACTGGTAACCCTCACCGAAAGTCCAGTCAAACCCCACCAACGGATGAGCCTTACATTCACTGCCATCAACAAAGCTCGCACTGTGGGAGTTTTAGTAATGGGGAAGAGAAAGCATGAGCTTGTCACTCAGCTCAGTCGAATTAAAGGTGAATCAGCCAAGTACCCAATCACAAGGGTACAGCCAACAAATGGCAATATAGTATGGTATATAGACTATGATGCACTTTTAGGGTAAGAGATCAGTAAGCTCTTGTACTCTATTCACTGTCATTAAAGTCTTATTAAAGTATATGCTGTATTATGCCACAAAGATGTAAGGTTAATTTGCGGGAGTTAACTGGCTACTTTAAAATAGTATGCATACTTGTGAAAGCAGGTTTGTATGGGGAAGAGTTTGCTTTTGCACTTTAAGTTTTGGAACAATTGAATATGATGGGATTGTAATTTGGATAATTTCTATAATACAGGACAGACTGTGTGATAATTGCAACAAATCATACTGAGCCTCACAATCTGCTAACTCAGAAACACCAGAGTGTAATAATCTATGTGAAATGAAGCAAACTAGAGTTTACAATTATTTCAGGGGTGCTCTGGTGTGATCATTTTAGAAATACTGTGGTAGTTATGAAAATACTTTTTATACAATCCGTATAATTAAGGCCATAACCATTATG
Source organism: Arnoldichthys spilopterus (assembly GCA_037974385.1). Lineage (NCBI taxonomy): Eukaryota > Metazoa > Chordata > Actinopteri > Characiformes > Lepidarchidae > Arnoldichthys > Arnoldichthys spilopterus. The sequence continues at coordinate 22,520,376 of JBBPDA010000105.1, read as the reverse complement.
ATTAGGTTTAAAGACTTTAATGTCAGTATTTGACATTTAATTTGGGAAAAAGAAACAGCAGCTGGAGCACATACAGCCAGTTCTGTAATTATTAGCATCCTTGGTAGTAAAAGATCACATAGGTCAAGTTGACACAAATGTCTGTTTAATTACCTCCGTCTTACACTGACAATAGAATAACATAAATAGAAAATTAGCATTTAATTAAAAAGAATAAAACAAGCATAGAAAGAATCGAGTTTTCAGAAATTCTCATTTGGTCAACCCTGACTTTTTGTTTCACTTGTTTCCCTTCATATAAGCTAAAAGTGGGTCATGGTTGAATCTTCCAGCAGGACAATGATCTCATGGTCTCATTCTGAGGATTAAAATCATTGCGTGTGTGATTGAGCTTTTTACTACCTTTTTTACTCATCTTTGCCAAGGGTACCAATAATGTAGACTGTAGTTTATTTAAAATGGTTCAGCTGGACTATTGTAAGATGCACTGAGAATCTTTTATGTTTTTTTGATTATGTCAGTGGTATAGATCAGGAATGATTTATCTACTTAGCCTCGGGATATCAGACTGTATTCCACAGGGCTTTTGTAACCTTCAGATGCAGGGAGACATAATTGTTGGACACTGTGAATTAAATATAATTTTTTTTCTGTACTTGACTAGTTAATAATATAATAATGTTAAAAATAATATTTCAAGTTTTAAAAAGGTACTAAATATTTGAAGGGCTCCTGTAATTTAAACCAGTCCAGTGAGAAACTACTTTAGGAAGTTAGTATTTAAATGTGAATAAGTTTAAATAATAGCAGTATCAGACCTTAGCTGTACAGGTATCAGGTGATCTTAAAAAGTGTATGTAGTGTCCTGTAGATCTGGGTTTTCAAATGCATATTACAGGTAAATCCCATCTTTCAAATGGTTATGAACATATTGATTTGATATTTGTATAATTAGTATTTTATATGCTAACAAATAAATTGTATTAAGCTACAGCTACAAGCTTGATAATTATGCAGGGTGTGCTAATTAGTGCTAATTAAAGTGCCTTATATTTTCATCATATGTTAGGGGGAAACACAGTTATCACACAGTGAAATTATCTTCCAAATGAAAGACAAATAATTGTGTCTGGAAAGCTTCAGTACCAGTGTAATCAAAATTTTTTTCCAAAATGGGCCAACTGCGAGATTGCCAAGTGGGCTTTAAAGTCATTCACTCAGTTTAAACAATGGCCACAATGAAAGACACTGAGCCAGTGCAAGCAACTTATACCTCAGACAAAGTGCCTTATTTTTATTATCTGTGTTTAAATCATGGTCCAAATATCAGCAGCAAAGCCTTACTATCTTTTAAAAGTAAAATCTTCAGTTCATTCCAAGTTCTAGACACATTCTCTGGAAAAACATGTGAGGCTATGTATGAAAAATGGGACTTGTATCAAGAGCATTTTTAATAATAACTTTCATTACAAGCAGTTTTTGTTTAGAATAATTTCTACTGAAACTGAGATGTCACATTCACATTCCTTTTCTTGAGCATTTAAAATTTTACATAAAACAGTCCCTGTTTTTCAGATATAGTCCTCATGGGAAAATGGGGCATTGAGGTAGAGTTTACTGTTGACTGACCATATTTTTTCATTGTAAACGATTAGAGCTCCCGTGCCCTATGTTGTACAGAATGTCTTATGAACATTATGAAGTTGTGTTATGAAGAAGACCTAAGCTCTGTACATAAAGACATCGATGCAGATGGATCATACAGTGTTTCCACCTTCTGTATATTTTGCTTGTATTATTTGAAATGGCTTATTTTATTTCATGGGTTCAAGATTTATTCACTTGATGTTTCCACATCACATAAAAAAACTGTTCTGGAGTAAAGAATGAAATAAAGTTTTCATATGAGTGTGTGAAGGCATGATTTATTGCATATTCACAAACCGTATTTTTTAAAAGTCTTAGACAATCTTGGAGGTGTGTTTTGGCATTAAAAATAGTATATAAATAAACAAAAACAGTGAAACATTTTTGAAAAGATTTGGTTTCTGACTTCATAGTGAACTCAAACTATTGCATTAATGAAGGATTGATCTGATAAACTAAGTGATAAATAACTAAAGTAACTCAAATTATTTGCCTCTTCAAGGCAATGTTTATAACTAGTTAATACACTCACATCTGATCACAATGTGTTGTTTATTTAAATTCTTCTGATGTGTAAAGGAACAGTGTAGCTTAAATGATTTTTCATGATGCAGACAAGACATTTTTGGTGTACAAATTTTGCTTCTTTAGTCTAACTCTAAATGCTAACATTGCTAACAAACTCAAAAAGGCAACTGTCACAAAACCATTTAATGTAAGTACATCCCCAAAACTTCTCTCAACCTGTTCAAACTGCAAGCAAATCTTCCTGAAGGGGCACAGACTTGTTTGGTAAGTTGTAAGGATCGCTGTCAAGTTTAACTGCTTTTGATTTAAGCACATAATCTCTTTTATCTATTTCTTTACTCCCAGCCAGTACATTCTGACTCCATATACCCTGTCTTGAAGGTATTTATTTACTGATTTTTTATTTACTTCTTTAAAATATCTCCCAGACTGTGTGTCACAATTGTCCATGCTGTGCCTTTGTGTGTACATTTCCATTGTTTATATCTTGGTGGGATATAATTTTACCTGGACAGCACCTTTTTTCTGACAAATACAAAGACATAATACCTGCAGACTACCCGTACATGCCTTAGGCTAATACATCTCCTATATGGCATACTATACTGGTCAGTCCACTTACTCAAGAAACAAATGGACAAACTGTGTTTTACTCTCACTCTCCTTTGTAAGGCCAGAAATGTAAGGAGATAGCCACAGTAATCGGATCTACAAAAGCTCACCAGGAGACCAGTCTGAAGCTTAGGCATTGGTGCAGGAATGGTCTAAATTATAGATGGTTTTACATGCAACCAAGAAACAAACAGTGGTTCACACAGCAGCTTAGAAGGATGTATCACTGAGCCAGTTCGGACACATTCTGTGGATCATCCAAAGGCATCCTCTTACTGCAAAGAACACTGGGCAGAGAAAATAATTTAATTTAGTATTAATACCAAGACATTCAGAGAGTTCAGTACAGTTTAACTGTTCTAATGGCTTATTCTGTTTGCAGTGCTGTGAGTACTGAGATATTGAGATATTTATCAAGACGTTTTTTATGAATGAATGTAGTGGCCTGAATGGGAACTAAACTGACTAAAGGTATTTACCTGTAGAGAGGACACAAGTCCATGAAAATACCAGTGAAAAGAGATACAGCTCTGGTGTGGTATTTGCCTGAAAAAGACAAAATCATCACCAATAACATTACATAACACTGAGACAGCTACTTCAAATCAAAGTTGTATGCAAATGTTTGGGCACCCCTGGTCATGTTTTGTTGAAAATACATTTACTGCACAATAAATAAAAAAATCCTGTATTTACTGGATTTAACATGAACATGCATCTTAAACATATTTGTATCCTGTAGAGGGTCTTGGCTTATTTTCACTTAGTCTATCAACAAAATGCCATTTAACCAGGGGTGCACAAACCTTTGCATACAACATTATACACTGACGAGAAACTTCATGAGGTGCTGAGAATGATCAACCAAAAAAATTCCTGTTCCTTGGTGGTCTTATTGGGCTCTAAACCGTTAATGAAAGAGGTTAAGAGGGCTAACAAATGAGATCCAAGGTAAATATACCTAATGAAGTGGTTCACCAGTGTATATAAAGGAAGGTAATGCATTTTGTATATTATGTACTTTTTGCACCATTTTTGTTGGCCCATGATTTTTTATTAAATGTTTAACATAAAGCTCAGACAGTGCATGTGTTAAAATGATCTGAAAAACGTTTTGTTGTGACAGTGATGAAAGCCATACTTTATACACTTACACACTGGGGAGCACTGTAGGTCAGAATAATGGTACATAGTCCCTGAGTGAATGAGAGGACTCCAAATGTGTGGAAAGTCACCTTGATACTCTTGGGCACTGGGTCAGTGAGAGCAAGCATAACTGCTAAGCCTTTAGTAGCGTGAGAAAGGATGACAAGGTGTTAATACAAAAAAAGAAACACAAAATGAATGTCTACTAATTTGTATTATTGAGGTAACAGATAAAGACCACCTGTAGCCATGAAGGTGAACACGATGATGACTATGAGATTGTTCAGAAGTGGTTTTTCACAGTAACGGGTAGATTTGGGCCTGAGAAAATATGATCTCAGTTCAAGTACAAGGTAAACTACAGGCATGAGCCAAAAGGGTTAGTTCAATCAACAAATCAAGAAAGGTGATGCTCTCACACTTGCCTTGTCAAGATGTAAACCTGTGGTGCCAGGCAAAGCACGACAAAGATGAAAAGAACAATCTGACTGTAAGAAAAGATATACACATGTAAGAGACTTCATTTCTGTAGGCTCACATGTGCAGGTCTACAACACAACAGCCATTTACAGGGCATCACACTTATTTCATTAACACTATATTATTATTACACTATATTACATTAAAGGAATGCAAAACTTGCTCCTCCCTGCCTGGTCCAAATCAACTTACAATTTAATCCTTTGGTCTTTTGGAAGCCATCTGCTACACTGAAATGCAGCATGAACCAAGAAGTGATGAAACATTGTCTTTGTGAGGCTACTCGTGCAGGCTATGGAGATACAGGACTTGCAGTAGTTTCCTCTTTGACTTTTCAAATGGATAACAGTTGATTATTTGAAGTAAAAGTGAGCTAATGATTATGATGATTTATGAGAATACTCAAGGAAGCAGTGTAATTATGGAGTGATAACTCACCTGAATGTGCTGGTCTCCTGAACTGAGCTTCAGCTAGAATAACATGGCTAAGTGTGAGTGTAAGGGTAAGTATGGCAGATTGCTCCCCACTGTGGTTGGACTGAGAACTGGCAATAAAGAAAAGCCATTTAAGCTGTTAAACAGGCGTGTGCAACTCTTGTCCTGGAGAGTCTGTTTTCAGTGATTTTCCTGTTAACACAATATCCAACCCTCCAGGACCAGAGCTAAACACCCCTGTGTTAAAATGTACTATTAGTCATTTCCTTTTAACACTTTCTGTTTCAATGCTACTGGCCTTAAATATTTGAACATGTTTACTATAATATTCTACTAAAATGATTGAGGTAAGCACATCTTATGATTTTGATAGCCGTGCTAGTGCTGCTTTTTCCTTTTTTTTCAGTTTGGCTTAAACAGTGCTGTCAGTGAAACCTGATTTTTGTTTTTATTTGTTATTTAGTTTGTATATGCAGTAAAAGTAATTGTATAACTAAATTATTACTAATTTTGCTAAATTTGCACAACGCTGTCTATTACAAACAGAAAAAGTTCTCTAAATTAAAGGACAGACACTACACTACTAAACCCAATTCAAAACAAACTTCTGCAGATGATCCAGTTTGATTTATTGATTTATTGACTCACTATGTAATGGAAAAAATGCACAATATTTTGAGCAAATGTTGATGCATAGTTATTTTTTATGCCATAAATTGAACAAAAATAATAATAAAAAAAGGCATTGTGCAAAAGTGTGGGCACCCTAAGAGTTCCAAAGTCTCATATTATTTTTACAGGTATTAAGCCTTAATCAGCTCATTAGATCTGATGCATGGCAACAGCTGTCATTAGTAAACGTCAGCTGGTGCCAATTTCAAAGCTTTACAAATACTCTGACACTTCAACCCTTGTGCACACACTTCTGGACACTCAACAACCATAGGTTTCTCTAAGCAGCTGTGTAAGACTCTAAAAAATGAAAGCTATTGATGCCCACAATGCAGGAGAAGGCTACAAGAAGACAGTAAAATGTTTCCACAATGAGAAATGTAATTAAGAAATGACAGTTCAGGGGAACTGTGGAGGTCAAGATGAGATCTGGAAGAAAACTCGTAGAAAACTGCTCGTATGCTGGTCAGAAAGACAAATCACAACCCCTATTTGACTGCAAAAAACCTGCAGGAACAGTTAGCAGACTCAGAAGTGGTGGTGCACTGTTCCACAAGACCTTCATGGAAGAGTCAGCAGAAGAAAACCTTACCTGCATCCCCATCATAAACTCCAACATCAGAAGTATGCAACAGAACATCTATTGAAGCCTGATGCATTTTGGTAACAAGTGCTGTGGATTGATGAAGTTAAAATATGACTCTTTGGCCACAATCAGCAAAGGCATGTTTGGAGAAAAAAGGAGCAGCATTTCACAAACAACATCTTGCCAGCTATTAAGTATGGGGATTTATCTATCATGCTTTGGGGTTGTGTTGCAGCCAGTGGCATAGGAAACGTTGCACAGGTGAAGGTAAGAATGGATTCCACTAAATAACAGCAAATTCTGGAAGAAAACATCACCTGTAAAAAAGCTGAAGCTGAAAATATTGTGCATTTTTTCGATTTCTTAGAGAGACTGTTTACATCTTTTCAATTGAAAAATGACCAAAATCTGTTATTTATCAAGGGTTGGTCAAACATTTGCATAAGACTATATAAAGGTAATTATTTCCTTTTTATCATTCCAGAAATTTATTTTTGTATTTCACCATGCCTCATTTCAGACAGAAAACAAATGCTCATATTAGCGAAGGGAGCTCTCTTCTCAAAACCAGATCTTTCATCTGATTGGTTGTTATTTCGTACCCTTAGTTAAGTGATGCGTTAGTCAAGTCAATTTTATTTATACAGCATTTTTACTACTGACATTGTCACAAAGGAGCTTTACAGAATCAGTGTCCGAGCCTCTAAGACCACGACAAGGAAAAACTCCCTAACCATGGGAGGAACTAAGGCTCAAAAGGAGAACCCATCCTCCTCTGGTTGACACCAGATAACAACAACCAAAAGAAAAAGGAAACAATCTCAGTTTCCAAAGGTGGCAGCTAAAAGCCTATAGCAATGAGCAACATATCTAGCATATGTATATGAAGCATATGAAGCACATGGTCCATGGTAACTGAAGTAATCTGGGACAGGTGATCAGGAGGCCCTATTTCTTTGTGATCTGGTCGCATCAACAAGAGGGGGAGCAGTTCCTAGTGTACAGGTGCGCTAGGCTACAATGACTGTCAATCAAGTAAGGGAAACTTAGGGATGTTGATATGGGTTCTCTTCAGTGGGAGTGAGTGGGTTCCAGCTATACAAAAAGCCTGTACCTTTTCATCTAAGTAGGTGTGGCGGATCATAAAAGATCAAGATTTAAGTTCACTCAGATACTATGGCACAAGATCATTTAGTGCTTTATAGGACAGTAACAAGATTTTATAATCAGTGGGGAATAGGAAGCTAGTGCAGATGAGATATAATGGGGGTGGTATGATTATATCTGGTTCTAGTAAGAACTCTTGGTGCTGTATTATGGACTAAGTGGAGCTTGTTTCTGCACCTGCTAGAACACTGACTGAGCCATTTCAGTAATCTAACCTAGAGACAACAAAAGCATAAAAAAAATTTTCTGCATCGTTTGATGACATTATATTTCTTATCTTAGATATATTTCCTAGATGGAAGAAAAGCAATCCTAGGAATAATATCTACATGAGCTTCAAATGGAAAAGTGGGGTCAAAGATCACATCATGGTCTTTTATTGCTATTCAAGATGAAACTGATTGGCCATCCAGGGTTACTATGTAACTAGAGAACTGCCCTTAAAATAGCTATTGTATTAGAAGGCTCGTCTTTGCCCCATATTTCTACACACAAAGCACACAGCATACTGAAATATGACACCTCACACCCGTGCCTGTTATACACGCCCACATGAGCTTAAATTCCAGCTGCGCAAAACAACAGATGCGTCCGGGAAGTGCAGGAGGAATCTGACTCGCTTCAGGGTGAATCTCAAACATGCCGGTCGACCTCAGTGGGACATGGGACATTGTGGAAAGTGAAAACTTTGAAGGCTATATGATTGCCGTCGGTGAGCAGAATCATTTTGATTGACCAGTCTCCGTGATTTCTGGAGCTCATGCCTTGTTCGCTAAGGATTCGTCTTAGCAAACTGGTATACTAGCTCTACAGTAGCCTGTACAGTAACGCGCTGGTGTGATCTAATACGATACGTATTTTGCAAAACTAAGCAAATTAAAGTAGTTTTTCACTAAACCAAACACAGGGATCGATTTTGTTACACGGAAGCTAGGAGGGCTGCTGAGGCCAACGAAAGTGATTGAGCAAGACGGAGATCATTTCACCATCAAAACTCTGACCACCTTCAAAAACTTCTCGAGCTCATTCAAAATCGGGGAGGAGTTTGAGGAGATGACCAAAATCCTGGACAGCACAAAAACCAAGGTGATCATGCACACACAATTTTTTTTGTTCACTTTTAAGGCATAAGTTTCTCCAGCTGTGCCCGAGTAAGCACCCAGCATCATGAAGGACCACAGCTACACAGCGCAGGCTGTTCCCCCCGTTACCGTATACACGGGCATGTCTGCCCGCACCGCAACACTCAGTTTTAGACAAGACACAAGACTTTTATTATAACTTTTATACAAAGTTTTATTTATCGGACCATTTTTTTGTATAGAGGAGGCTACTCTGACGTAAGCACTAGAGCGTGAGGGTGTGTCCGCCATGACCGCCAATGTTTACATTCACTATAACGGTTTTCGTCAGCAATACATGAAAACATGCCAAGACAGCACGATAGAGTGTAATTACCTTACAGATAGAAGCTCTCAAGAGAAGCGAGGAGACATTACGATGAAATTTTTTTTTTCTGGTCAACAATTTAGATCCGTACGAGCTTAAGAAGTCATGGATGGAGTTCAGACTTAGATTCGCCGTAGCCGTTTCTATCACAGGCATCGGCGAGCACGTCGTTCATACGCCTGTCAGAAATTTTAAATCTACCAGTCTTTACAAGCACACAATAATTTTACAAATGGATTGATGGATGGGTGACCTACAAGTCTATAAACCGCCCGGCTGTGACTTGCACCGTCACTGCTGCGGTATCTACCATCATGAACGAGTGTTTTCATTACTCTTAATACCCGCCAGCTCCTAATAGTCATGCATATCTTCTTTTCACTTACCTGTTTAAATTCATCTCTTTATAATTGCTATATTAACCGTCTCCTCTTTGTCTAGGTCTTGCACTCTCAGCGAATCTATGAACCCAATTTAAAGCCAGGCGTTGTGGAAGAAAAAGACAAGTGTAAAATATCCAGAACTAGATCATTTATTTAACACATCTTGTTTAAGCCAAAGGAGCAGTAACAAAAGCAAAAAACATTAATCTTTGTAATGTGAGTAAACTAACTATTACGAAAGCAGTAAAAATAAAAACTCTCGCTGGTTTTGGTTATGGCAGTTACTTATTAAGGAGTAATGGAAATGTAGAGAGCACACATTCGTTGATTTGGGGATGTTATCAATTGTGATATTTTTGCGTCTTACTGCAGACACTCAGGCCATCTGGCGTCTCTTTATAGCTTTGCTTATCTGCACTCTCTCCTGTGCCTCTATGCCAACATATGATCAAATGAAATACACACACACACACAGTCATAGTAATAGGATACTGTCATTCATTTACAGATGGTGGTGAACTGGGAGGGTGACAAGCTTGTGTGTGTGCACGTAGGAGAGAAAGTAGAAAGAGGATGGACTCACTGGATAGATGGAGAGATCCTTCATCTTGTATGTACACATTTCTGATTGAATTAAGAGAAGACATTTCTAACATTACCTGTATAATGAATTACACTCATGTTTGTCTTTTCTCATGCTTTCAAGGAAATGAAATGTGGAGACCAAATCTGCAAGCAAACCTTTAAAAGAGTTAAATAAATACATTTTCTTTGTTATTATTGTTCTGTTTAACCAGTGAAATATCTTTGCACATATTAAAATGATGTCTGTCTTGTAGTGAAATAAATAATGTTTGAAATAATTCTGTTTTAAAAGTTTCTGCTTCAATAATCAGATAAAGATATTGTAATTACTTGTAATACTTCACCTTAAGCCTGACATGAGAGACATTACTGTGCACTGTATTAAAAATGCATGATATAAAGCCTTGAATCTACAATACTGCATGTCTATTTTTAATATTTATTAATTCGTATATTATGTACATTACATATTGAGGGAAGGGTTGGGCTTAAATAGATCACAAATTAAATAAATATATAGTCATAGAGGGTGTATATTTTAAACCAGAGACTCATACATACACATCAGTATGTCTGCATAAAGAAAGCTTATTATCTGAGATTTATGTGTCATCAAACTAATATTTCCATAACAACAACATTCATTTTGGAGCATTATCCACTAACATGAAGTGACAAGTACTACTGCTATTCAAGTTTGCAGATGGTTGAGAAAAAATATACATTAATTCAGTAAGACTCTACTGGAGCAAAAAAAAAAAAAAAGATAATATATGTCCTTAAGCACTAAATTAAATAATCTAAATAATGAAAAGTAGATAAAAACCTTCAAACCCTTTAAAGGGGAAATCGGTGGAATAAACTCCTAACCTCTGGAGGGCGCTACTCACATGGCATCAGGAAGCGGCTACAAAGCGATGGAGAGGTATTTCGCGCAATTTTCAATTGGCTAAATACTCGGTGTTAGAAAAAAGACATATAGAAAAAGAAAACTCGAGAAAGTCCAGTGCTCCGGATTCCCCACTTTTAGCTTACAGTGCAACGGTAATGCAAAGAAGCTGTTGAAGACATTTGAAAAGTGGAAACCTGGTAAAACAACAATGGATGAGAATGAGGCTTACTCTCAGGTATGAACATCAGTTACCGCTTGTAGCAACCCGTGTATCTGGTTAAGCTGGGAATCATGTATTTGGTGTTTAAACTTGTTCCTTTCAGAGACTTAAAGCGGCTGTTCACTACACGGTCGGTAGACTTTGTCAGCACATAGCCGACGACCAAGAGAGAGGAATCAGCAGGCAGGCAGTCGCAGCTATCGCTGAAATCACATTCAGACAGGCTGGTGGGTTTATGGAGCTGTTTTTATTCGATCAGGTTTCCTTAATACATAACTGCGTGCTGCTCATAACATCTCATTTTTGTGTAGATCTGTTTGCCAAAGATTTGGAGGCATTTTCCAGGTACGGTTGCACTGTTGGCTGAGGTGTGGTTAAAAAGGGTTATGATCTTGTCCCAGGACAATTATCTTACATTATTTTTACTTGTACAGACCTGTATACGAGAGACTTGGACTTTCTAAATGTGGTTTTTTTTCCAGACATGCGAAACGACAGACGGTGACCATGGACGATGTTAAACTTCTCGCTAGACGGAGCACAGCACTGGTACGACTTTAAACGAACTAATGCCTTTATTCTGTTTAGCAACTATAATTGTAATGCTCTCGGTGAGAAACTTACTGCATAGTTTTGTAGTTCCACTTCTGTAAATGCGAGATGTTTTCTGGATTCTAATTTTTAGTCAGTTCTATAAAGGAAAACCGTCCTGTGTATATGTACACACTACAGCCTTTAATGGAAAGCAGAGATCCTGTACAATAGTGGGATATAAACCGCTGTTAAAGGGCGAGGTTGCTAGACTCATTTTAGTACACTGTTTACCTGGAAGTGTCCAGATCCCCTTTCCAGTGAGTCAGTTCAAACGTGTTAAATTGTACATATACGATCTTTACAGAAAAGCTATACTTAATATAATGGTCTGATCTAGCAGTAGGGTAAAAAGACCCTTAAGCGATAAAACTCCATCCATTTCAACTGGGATAGAACTGGTGTTCAAGATCCAGAATTGACAGAATTAACATCAGGACCTGATCTCACTAATGCTGAGCTCACCCACATTCCCACAAGAGTTCAACATCTAGTGTCAAACCTTTTCAGAGCAGTAAAGGAGGGAACAAACCTCTTTTACCTAAAGCATATCATGTGGCCTAAGTAAATGTACAAATGACAATTTCCAGTACTTTCTATTAGCCTACTGCAATATAAACATCTTATTTGGCCAACTGCAAAATTTAATATTCACAATTAAGACTTTCAATTGAAAAGTCTTGAAGAAATGCACTGTTTAAGTAAGCTGCTCTGACATTTCATTTGAGGTGACCCTGAGACTTCTCTTTCAAGGTTCTCTAAGGACAACGGTCATTGTTGATTGAGTAAAGATTTGTTAAAGTGTTTATGATCATGTGAAATACTGTCATTACAGTCAAACTACATCCAACAGAAGAGTGAAGAACTAGCACTAAACAGCCAGGAACAGAAGGAGAAGAGGAAGAAGAATGCAGCTAAAAGGAAGAGTAAAAGCATGGCAGGGAATGAGGCAGGAGAGGAGGAAATGGAGACAGAACTAAAATGATAACCGAGCGGGTGAAAAAAATAACGGTTCTGAGTAGATGACAAATACTGAATGTAGCCAGAACCTTTTCTAGAGGAAATCAACTTGTTCTGAAGAGAAATGAGGAATATCAATTACTCAGAGATACATCCAGGTTGTGTATTTTATTGTAATACAGAATGTGCAAAACATGTTTTCACTGCCTCTGTAAGAAATTGACAGTATAAAACACTGATGTTATAAAATAGATGAATGGCATTGGATAAAATATACTTGGAATTAACTCCTGCATTACTTCACATTCAGATACCACAATGTCTAGACTGCTTTGATGTAAAAAAGGAGAAATGAAGACACCGATCACAAAATGACTCATTATTGCATTTTAGTATTTAAACTGATCAGGTGTCTGGCTGTGATATTTCACCAGAATGTTGATATTGCCATTTTGGGGTCCAGATTAAGCCTATTTAAACCTCTATTTAAAAGATTTGTGCATTATTTTAGTTGCACACAGCTAAGCTTGATCTGGCTCCAAAAAAGACCGACCAACATGAGGTGCTTGTTGTTAAGCTACATTCTACGGTGTCCATTTCTGTTACCAGAGATGCTAATGCTGTAATGGGCAACCAGACACTCCTCCATCTTCCTCTGTCCCCAAACGGACTTTCCACCTGGGGCTCAGACGCAACCCGCAGCCAGCCATTTCCCAGGCCCCTAAACGTGTGAATTCAGTTAGTTTTTTTGCTATTTTTTTTTTTTTTTAAATATCACTTAAGGTCAAATCCAGTATGAGAAAACAAATAACTATTCAAATTAAGTTTTATTGAAGCAATCCCTTTGTTTGACAAGCCATATAAAATGTCTTTGAAAACATTTAGCAAAAGTTATCTAGAGGGATTTCATTCCACAGACATTCACAGCACTCCAACATACAAATCGCACTTACACCATCACTCGTTCTCACCCCCCTCAGTGTCCACTGAAGATGTCATCCACATCAAAGTTCACACTTACAGGTCAAGTTACAAGGAAGTAAAGCACACACACCATACAGCATTCAGATCAGATTATATAAGCAAGACAAAAAAAAAAATAAAAAAATTCATCACAACATTCCACTAGCTACTTAAACACATTGTCAGTATACTATAGGAGGAAAGCAAAACTGGAGGCCTAAGGGGGAAAAAAATAGAGGAGATTCTTCAGGGTACAGGTAAACTAATTGTCCATCTCTTTGGGGTTGTATAAAGGTGAAGCTGGGAATTGTGAAGTCAACAAGCTCTCACTCACACGCTCACAAAAGCCACCCACTGCAGTCACATTTGAGCTTTCATTGCACTCGCATCAGTCTTTTCGTTCGCTCGCTTCCACGCTTTCCTTCCCTCTCTCTCCGTTCGCTCACTCGCAGCCTTCTCACTCTTTGTCACCACCAATCGCACTCAAGAGTTGTTAAAAATGTTCATTTTTTTGGGCAGTTCTTGTCAATCAGAAAAAATGAAGTTGATTTTTAAAAAAAAGTAGACACCCACCGTGTCCGCGAGCCGTGCGATGAGAGCTTTTAGACATGGGGAAGAAGGTGGGATTATGATCTCAGCCACACAGAGCTGCCACAGAGGGCCTTCTTCCAAGGCAAAACCCACAGATGGCAACTGCAGAAGAGATTTCGATGAAGGCTTTATAAATGTATCTTGACCAAACAGGTCTGCAAATAAAGCTGAACTCAAAAGACTGCAGGTTTCAACCAGATTCTTCCCAATGCAAACTGTTAAGAATTTAGGATTTAAAAAGAGGTGGTCTTTCACATGCATTTTCAGTGACCACAGAATAAACTGCATGCATTTTAAGAATCCAGTTGAAATATAACTTATTCCTACTTCCAATCAACCAATACAACAATGTAAAGAAAATGCACACCAAGGATGTTTTTGGTAACACTCATTAACATAGCTCACTTCAAACATTAATCTCTTGCTCAAATGTACAAAACATTCTGTTTTCTCCCCAATCTCCCCTGCCCCCCTCCCAAATACACATGACATGAGTTAAGTCTCTCAAAATACTTACCAAACACACACTAGAAATACCAACACTTCAAAAACAACAAAAGCCCCACAAGTTACATACCCCACCCTGAAGACTTGGACTCCATACTGGAGCCAAAGCTTGAGTTAAACCCACTGCCACCAGTAGTGGTGTTAGAACCAGTACCCCACCCAAGGGTGGCCGAACTGGCGTTGTAGTTACTGTTGCCTGAGCTATATTGTGTCTGGTCTCGAGAGGAGCTTGTGCTTGTACTTGAGCCAGATGTGGTGGACTGACCCTGCTGAGCTAACATGCCCATCATACCCCAGCTGCTCTGCAGAGCAGCCTGAGCTGCAGCCATCATGGCTGGATTAAGGTTGAAGTTGCCAAAGTTGCTCAAGCTACTGGAGCTGCTGCGAGTGCTGCCAAAGCCCTGACCACCAAACCCGTTCCCGTAACGGCCCACTCGTTCCATCATCTGCCGACTGTTGTTGTGTTTCGGCTCTGCATTAGAGATGTGCACGCTCACTCCTTTGATGATCAGGTCCTCTCCACACAGGGAGGAGGCAACCTGTTGGAGAAGAGGTGAGGCAAAAGGAACATTTTTGGCATATTTCATAAGCATCAATGAGTGTTCCTTAAGGTTGCCTTTTAGCGAGAAATGTATGTGGAAGCTTTCAACTACGGTTAGGTATATTAATGAAGTTTAATGAATGAGACATACCTGGTCATCAGCAAAAGTAACGAAAGCAAAAGCTCGAAAAGGCTTGGGGATGAAGACATCTGTGACCTCGCCATACTGCATAAAGAACTGCCTTAGGTCATCAGCGGTCATGTCTTCAGTGCAACGCCCCACAAACACCTTCCTGCTCCGCATGGGCTCATCAGGACCTTGCTGTTAGACAAGCACAACCATTTGTTGCTTTACATTACACATACATCCACCCACACACACACACACACACACAAAAGCACTTCTGTTGCAAGTTGTCTGCCATCTTATGATATTTTAACTTCAAAATGACAGTTTAAACCATTAAATATTTTACCGACTTGTCAACGTTATGCATTAAACCACAAAACTAAAATAATGTTTATCTATTACCTTCGAGTTGGGCAGCTTGCAGTCGCACCACCTCCCATCAATCATGTGGCGCTGGGTAATCACTTTATTCTGAGTTTCCCAGTCACCAAATCTCACAAATCCAAACCCTTTGGAATTTCCAGTCTTCACATCCCGCTTTACCTGAGGAAGAGGTTAACCAACAATGAGAAATGTGCTGGCTGATGTGTCATCAATTATGCATTTTAAGTAATAAAAGCATTAGTTGTTTACCTGAACCATAATGACTTCACCAAAGGTAGCAAAGTATTCTTTCAAATCTTGCTCTGTAGTTTTCCAGGGCAAACCCAACACAATCAGGTCTGACGTTTTCTGGTCCCCTCTCTTGATCTTTGCAGATGAGGCATCGATTTCATCCATCTTTCTCTTGTTGTCAGGCAGAGCTGGCTCTTAAATTGAGAATTTCAAGATATGTTTCAAAAGGATTCTCACAAATACGTTCATTCACTGCGGTTGTACATTTCATAACTGGACAGTGGGTTACAGGACCCTAAGGCCAATAATTATGCTGAAAGGAAATTTAATGCCATTTAAAATGTACACATCATTCAGCCATTGAAATGTAAACAGTCATCCTGAGTAATTTGTTGTGAAAAAGTGAACTAAATTAACCGTATAGCCTGATATTATACATATAATGTAGCCTTTTATTTACGGTGCAAAATTATCCATAATCGTCAAGTGTTTTGAGGTATTAAACACAGCTTAGGCCAAAGATTAACAATCCTGTCAGACAATACATTAGTAATTTCGAGAGTTCGCATTTACAGGCTGATGTCTGGTTCCGGTCACTACTGTTACGACAGTGACTCAGTATGTTTTTCTAGTACGGAGCAATTCACATCAGACCACGATCATCGACTTTGTTTACAACTCAACGAGTAAAAAATGCAGAAGTGTCGAAGCCTCTGTGGAACTCCCCTGGGAGGACTGGCTTGGCTTCTCAAAAACCTCGTGAACGCTCATTCATGCACAACAGACTGGACGCTGTTTAGCTACCAACCTTTCGGGTAATTCACGACGTAGACGAGGTTTCCCCATCCGTTTTCGGGAGCATGCAAGACCCCCTCCACCAGGCGCACCCCCCGCATGCACTGCGATATGGGGCTTCGGAAACGCAGGCCGCACGCGCCTGGAAACTGAGCGGCTACCGTGGACAAAAGCACCGTTCCGTCATCCTCTGACGGAATCTCCATCGGCTCCTCATTTTCCTCCTCGGCGACACGAATGTACATTTCCGCCATTTCGGCTCTGGCAGCTAAAACGACCGCTTTACTAAACGAAACCAAAAAGGCGGAGCTGTCGAACGCACGCGACGCTAAGCGTTAGCTAGCGGCTAACTAGCGTGCTAATAGTTTTCTATAAAATACACGGAAAAAGAAGCTCAATACGCGTGTTTTCTTAACTGGCGAAAAATGCAACCAGTCCTTAATGTTATTTTCTGGTTTTTCAACAGAAACTCTTCGCTAAGACAAACGAAAGCCGACTGCCTGACCGAATCCCGCTGTTCCTTTGTTAGCTCTGTCTCTCCGAGAGCAGGTCGTGAATGAATGACCGAGCTAACTTGCTAACGTTTCGCCTCAAACTACCGCTACTAGACGCAAACAGTACTATAAACCATTCAGAAGTCTGTGCAATTCCGACACAACTAAGACAAAACCCAGTAATTTACACGACGACTCCGCTAAACTCGTGTTCCTCTTGTTTTCGTAGCCAAAAGGCATTACCTAAGTCATTGAGGAAATACGTCACCACTGGAAGATCGCATGTTCAATGGAGGGGGAATTGGGAAGACAAAGTACATATACCAAAAAGCATAACAGCAATTGAAGTACAAGTACTGCAAAAAAAATGAAAACGGTAACACTATAATAACACCAACGATTCCAGACTTCCAGAGGATAAGCAAATATATAAATTGTTGATTAAAACTGTTTCCGGTCTCCCCTTTAAGAAATACTACCACCCTCCCCCAGTGAGTGGCCGGTTACATTAAGTTTACAGTTCGATTGTAATGGACAAAATACGCTGTAGTTTTAGCATCGTCAGGCTGTTCTGTTTTTGTGTGAAGAGAGATAGCTCCTATTTATGGTCCACGCATAATTATATTCAAATCTGCTCTTTATTCTCTATATAACACAAAACACAGCAGATAACAGGATTAGTGGCAAGAGCCGACATCACGAGAGCTACACCTGGTGAGCCTACAGCATTAAACAGGCTTAATGAACAAATATTTTAGCCACATTTCACCTATATTTCAGTATTCCTGCTTTAAAAAATGAGTTAAGGGTTTAACGTTATATTTGTATTTTATGAAAAAAAGTCAGTTGTCATTCCTTTGATCTCTTTGGGTAGGCAGTAACTACTGCATACCTGGAACACTCCACAAGACTTGCCTTTCTGGAGATGTTCTGATTTAGTCTAGCCATCACAATAGACCCTTGTCAAAGTGGCTCAGATATTTATGTTCGACCATGTTCTCCTGTTTTCAGGACACCATATTCAAGAACTCACTGTTCACATCTTGCCTAATATATTTCCCATCCCTCAGATAGGAGCCATTGTAATTATAAAAACAACTACATAGTCAATGTTATTCACTTCACCTGTCAGTGGTGTTATTGTAATGGGTGATTGGTGTATGTTGTAAATGTAAAAAAAAAAATAGAATTTTACTAATGCAACATATCCAAAACAAAGTTGTGACAGGCATGTTTACCACTGTGCTAAATCACCTTTAATTTTAATAGTTTGGGAACTGAGGACACTAAATGTTGCAGTTTTGCAAGAAGAGTTTTTGCCTATTCTTGCTTGATACAAGACTTCAGCTGCTCAACACCCTGTGGTTGCCATTGTCTGATTCTCCTCTTCATGATTGCCATACATTTTCAATAGGAGACAGATCTGGACTGCTGACAAGGACTCCTGAGCCCATATTTGCAATTTTTATCACTGTAGCGCAGAGTTTATAACATACTTTTTCCTCATACTTTGCCTTCTGGAGGCTCAAAGACCACACACATTCAACAGCGGTTCCTGGCCTTGCCCTGCATGGACTGATATTTTTTCTGGATTCCCTTAATGTTTTCGCAAAATTACATACTGTAGATGAAGATGATACAATGTTTGTAATCTTGCACTGACACATTTTCTTTTTGGACTGACTTGACTATGCTGACGTGAAGTTTGGCACAAAGTGGTGAGCCATGACCCATCTTCGCTTGCAAAGACTGAACCTTCGTTTGATGCTTCTTTTTTATACCTAATCATGATCCCCTCACCTGTTACCAGCTCAACTGCTGGTATTGTGGAATATTTCCAAGTGACATAACTTGGATATTCTATAAATGTTTCACTCTTATTTTGCTCTGTTTTTGAGTGCATTGCAAGCATAAAAGTTAGCTTTTACTTGCAAAATACAATCAGGGGAGCCAAAACGTGAAATGGTAATTTTGGAATGGAAATTGTACTATATTCAGTTAAATTATGATTAAGAGAAAATACCAAATGCAAATGGGTTTTTTTGCATTGTACAAAATATCCTACCTTGTATAACCTAGTAATCAAACATATTGTCAAAA
>JBBPDA010000105.1:22483801-22501187 GCA_037974385.1 Arnoldichthys spilopterus | reverse complement strand
AAGTCTAATGTTTATCAGTACATTACAGAAAAGAATTAACTTTATCACAATATGCTAATTTTTTGAGAAGGACCTGTATAGTCATTAAAAGATTGATAGAATTGGGAGAAATCACTGTATGCCAAGGATAAGGAAGAAACTAGTATTGGATGACTGTAATCTTCAGTCAAGACAGTTTCAACATTTAATGTGTTGTCTTAGTTCTAATTTCAGTTAAATAGGACTTTACCTAATCATTGCATTTAGTTCTTATTTACATTTTACACAGCTTCCCAACTGAAAATTTTTTTGGAAACAGAGCTGTGCGTGTAATACTTTTTTCTTGTTTATGCTTAGGAATACATAACTATATGTATATATATAAAGATAAACATAAGCCAAACATATGTGATTTGAAGTGGATACGAACTAGATTATACTAAGATTAAACTAAAAAGCTAAAGCAAAAATGTCTGCATACTTGTTTTTCCTATTTTAAGATTCAGATTTTTTGTGAAATTTTTTTTACATTTTTGCCAAGCAGAAAAAAAGTGCACACTTGAAATACAATGTAAATGTAAAATGACAACAGTAATTTCAAAACAGGTTTATCAGATATTACCAGCCTTACCTGCCAGGAGATCTTCTACAAAGTTGAGATAGGAGCTTAAAAATGAAGACATTATATATTTTTAAATTAATATTTTAATAATGTATATATTAGTCTTTTTAATAATGGAAACCAAATACCATTTCATCACAACATACACTTTTAGTTTTCTCAATTCAGTCCACACAAAACTCAGTTCACATTCGTTTCTGTTCCGGTTTCAGGGCGTTAAGCAGTACTTCATAGCAGTGAAAACCCAATCCAAGTTAGGTGACTGAAGTAAACAAAAATATGGGTTGGCTAGGAGTAGCCAAGGTCTGGATTCAGAAATTTGGAGTTATGTGATTGCTCATAGTCAATAAAACTGTGACAAAAAAGACAAATACACTTTTATGATCAATATATTTATATATTTTACAAAACAATAGAAATGCTACCAATAACAATATATGTTCACAGTTGCTGTTATGATACCACATTGAAATAATGTATATAAGTTAGACTGAAAATGATATATCTCAGTAACATAAAAACAAAAATAACATTAATCCAACATTTCCAATCATAAATGTTGCATCATGATGGGCATTAGGTTGTACATGAGGAGCTTTACTGAGTACAGCTTGCATGTGTATGAGGCAGATATTTATGTGCTAAATTAATGTGCTGTTGACTTGCTGTTGACTTCTGTAGAGGAGCATTGCTGAATATCCTCCCAAATAATAATAATAATAAAAAAAGAGCTGGCGTACTGGAACTCAGTGGCCAGAATGGGTGGAAATCAGCTAGGCATCAGGCAGTAACACTGACAATATAGTGCAAAGTAGTCAGCTGCATTTCATTATGTGTGTGTGTTTGAAGAGTAAGTTGTTACACTCAGCAAGATAACAAAAAGCAGCAAAAATAAATATCAAAAAGAATTTTTTTCAGTATACAAAAAGTCTTTAGGTTATTTGTTTTTTTATTATTTTACCAACAAGTCTGGCAAAAATAAAGGCCTCAAGGAAAGTCTGCCAAATGAACTTGGGTGTCCTCCTCTTGTTTTCCACATCATTCACACTAGAGACTCCATGCTCTCAGCCGTATTAGACTCATCTGTGTTCACTATCCTTCCATTTCTGTCTATATAGGGATAGCGAAGTGAAATGTCCTTACTACTGACCAAGTTGAGCATTGCTTTATAAAGATACTGATAATGCTCCTGAAAAGAAAGAAATTGAGAAATATAAGTAACATGTTTGGATTAGAGAACCTGCATGCTATAAATGGACGAAATCCTGAATTTTCCTCTTCCCTAAAGTTCTTATGCCAGACAAAAAAAACCAAAAAAAACCCCAATACATTTCTTTCATGATTTTTAGTAAGGATATTTTTAATTCACTGTTTAAAACCGATACAATTAAATGATTTCTATTCTGATTGCCTACACTGCATTGTGTCTTATTTAAAAAGCAGTAAAGACGGAATCACTCCTTACAACTTCCATATGAATGAGTAGACCTAAACTGCTGTGTACTTTGAATGCAATTACATGTAAATACATGTTTTTTGTGACATCACAAAATCACTGAATTTAAAACAGGTTGTTTTTGCAGCTAACTCTCTATATATGGATTGTGTGGACTGTGGAGTGAATGGCACACTAAAAAAATATAACAATATTTACTATATTAAATGGTTTTATGTAAAATTGAGTTTTTAACTTAATGTTCTGTAACTGTACAAGGAGTGTGGTGGCAGTTTTTCGCTTATAGACTTTGTGCATTAGATTGGACATAAGATTGTTATACAAGATTTCACTGTTGTAATTTGTCTCCATAAAGCTTACAATCTCTGTGAAGACGCCTGGTCGCATGAGGTTAATCATCTTGGCCACCTGATACACATCCACAGCACTCTCATTCTCTAGCTGTTGTGACAGAGTGGTCAGAGCACAGAGCATCCCTGCAGAAACACCTCCAAACCTGGAGAACAGAAGAAGGTGCAATTAGTATAGCATCCCCCTTTCATAAAAAGATTTCCTATTTATCACTTTCTAAAATGTGTCATATTTAACCTTTAAAAGACTTCATAAAAATATGCAGAACACTCACTCATCATGTATGATAGTGGGGCCGTCTCTGGTCATGGCCTCTTCTTTGATGATGTTGATGAGCTCAAGCGTGCTGCTGATGGGGGCATTGAGATCAGGCCAATTTGGACACTGGAAATGTCGAACCTCCAGCACGTAGTCATCCTAAAATGCAAACAAACTCTTACTTAGTCAAGTCAACCATAAAGGCACCAGGATGCATTGTGTTTTACCATGCAAAATCCCAAAATTCTAAAATACTGTGGGCTGCCACTGCATTGTTTTGAACTGCTGCTAATGAAACATCATTGGACAGTTCACCATAATTGAAGAGGGATTCTGCCTACCAATGTGTTACATGAGATGGAAAATGATGGGGAAAGGTAGGGCTATGCTCTCTTGGATTTCCCACAACGGATCTCATGATGGGATCAACAAATATCAAAAAACCCTAATGAAGGTGCACACACCATCAGGTGTTTGCGCTTCGGGCAGTGGTGGCCTAGTGGTTAGGACATTGCCCTTGTGAATAAAAGGTTGCAGGTTCAAGTCCCAGCCTGAGCCCCACTGAGTGTTGTTGATAGCTGCCCATTAGTCCACGTGTGCATGTATGATGGGTTAAATGCAGAGGTCACATTTCTTTGTGGGGAACTTTGTGTATGACTGAGTGTATTCACAGTGACAGTCACTTTTACCATTAAATCATAGATGACATGTAGCTTAAACCACATAAGGGCTCCTGAGCGTATAAACTGTCTTAATAGTGGCCTTATCAACAGCAAGTTTAGTGATCAGGTGTCCACTGGTCATATGGTGCTTTCCTTGAATTGGTAAGGCAACCCTACCTCTTCTCCATTACTCAGTGTGATGTTAACCAGTGCAAGAATCTGTAAGCTGATGTGACCTATGTCTTGTGTCTCAGAGGACGCATATGATAGGGGGTGTCCTAGCTAACAGGTGGAACTGGACATGAATCGATTGGGACATGACAAAATTGGATACAAAAATAAATACTCAGAGAACGACAATAAAGTCTGTCAATGTTTAATGTGTTACCTCAGGCAATATTACAGTCTCAATCATTTTCACCTCATACCCTTCAACTTGACCGGTTTTAAGTAGTTAGCGAATACCAAATGCATTACATTCATAAAATGTGTTAAAAGTTTTATACCATTTATATGATTAGAGTGAACCTGAACTTGGTGTTTATTAGCTTTTTATTTTATTACTGTCCTTGCATTGCATTCTGTGTAGTATACCTGTAGTTCTGTATAGTATCTGCTACGCTATGCTGATGCTAGGCTGTGCAGGAAAGTCCACTTGGTTAGTATGACTCTATCTTGGAGGCAGGCTAACTGTGACTCACAGTTGTGTGTGTAGTAGATGAGGGTACCTGTGTGGCCTCCAGGATAAAGTCATGAATGATGAGTTGCTCTTCATTTGTCAGACATAGTTTATCCGTGTTGATGAGGGTGACAGTGAATGCCACACAGTTCATAGCCTCTTCTCTGCTGGGCCAGTATACAAACTCATCTTCTGTCTGGGAGGGCACACAAGAAGCCATATCATCAATCACACCACCCCATCATTGGGGCAGTAGATGTGAATTATTGGTCTACTTTTATTCAAGGCAAAGTAAATGTGGAAGATGTATTTTTATAACCTAGACTACTGTAAAACTGGCTTTCTAATATTCACGTAGTTCTAAATCAATAATGCTTCATTTTGAGTTCATCGCTGTTTATATAGGGCCATATTATTCCCCAACACTGCATATAAGCCTATACAATGCAAAAACATAACTTGGCTTATGAAATCATGTTCAAGGTAGGCAATATATTTAATATTCCTCATTCTGAGATTGAAAATATGACCATAATTTTCCTTAACTATGATATAATTTCTTTCTAACTTATTTGTAGATATTTTGGACTTATTTGGGTCATTGTATCTAGTGAAATGATGTTATTTTATAAGCAAAATGATCTGATATGTCCAAATACAGGCAAAAGTATCTGCCAACAGAATAAGACACAGTGCATATGTAATAAATAAGTCACTGCATGTACTAAGGATAGCTCATAGTTTGCAGTTCCATGAGAACTGAAGGTGAGGTGGAGAAGGTGGAGTTTAATTAAAAGTTGTGAGGTGGCTACTTCTTGTGGTTTGATGTCCAAACAGAAAGCAAACTTGGGGGAAGTAGGTTATGAAAGGTTAGCAGGTAAAGTGGTAAAAGGATATATGTATATATAACTAAATATCTGAAGAGGACAATTAAGAAATGAACTTGTATAAACTTTTCCAGAGAGTGTTTATATGATGGTTCTTTGCCTGCCTCAGATCTGATCTGTGGAAAGTTGTATTTCTATTTTTAGCAATCTACTCACTAGCCCTAGATTGTCAGGCAGCATGACGATGACTTGAGCATTGTGGTCCCAGATCATCCTCCAGAAGTCTGTGGTTGTGTGGGGCAATGGATGCTGGGTAATGATAAACTCATTGCTCCTGTAGTACCCCTGTGATTGACAAAGTGTGTAGTTCAGCCAGATAATGCTTAAAGGTGCATTGAGAAAAATGATAACATTCTATTAAATTAAGACTGACAAAATTACAGTAGAGAAGGCTACAAACAGTCTACAGATTATAAATTTTAAACTTTATCTTGAATTTACAGACTTTCATGTGATTGTTTCATTTCATTGCTGCCATAAAAAACACACATCTTTAAAAGAAAACTATAGGAGAAGGAAAAAAACATTCATAACGTGCTAAACCCTTGAAACCTAAAGCTTATTACTTCCTAGGGGGGCTAATATGAAAAAATATGTCACAATATGGTTTTCTGACCATATCAGGTACTGTATTTAAAGAATATTGAAAATGCATGTTTTATTACAAAGGAAACATAATTGGTGAAATGCAGAATTAAAATCTTTGTATTAATTGTTTTTGTTGTTGTGAGTGTCCTGAACTTTTCTCATATTGCACACCCCTACTGGATCCATAGTCTCATTTCTCATGAACTACACAGAGTTATTTTTAAGTTACATGTGTATAACAGGAGTATGGTCCCTGGTTGTTTGGGGTTAATGTGGAAGGTTTGCTTTTCAAAATTTCCAGTGGTCCATTCATCATGAAATGGCCACATGCTGTAAAACACAGCTGGCATTTTTAGATGAGGGGAAATATAATAGTTAAAAAAAGTACAAAATTTTTGTTATGACCATGAAACACTATTCATTTCTCTAACACGAATGAAAAAAACAAATCAGAGGCCCACTTGGGAATCCAATAAAGTGTGTAATGGTACCATTATATATGAGGCATTGATGTAGTCTGTGCCCTTCATTCCAGGGAGAGGAGTGAGTGTGACCCGAGCTTGCTCCGCTGTGGAAAGAAAAATTCATAGATAACTCCTCACCTAAACAGCTCCAAAGCTCCGAAACCTTAAGCTACATTTGGCTCAAACTGTTAAAAGCCACATGAAAGAGAAATTATACCAATTTTTCAGAGGATCAATGCTATCTCTCTAGCAGCAGTATGAAAATTCAATTATAGTGCTATAATTACAAACATGATGTGACCTGTGAATATATATAAAGCGTGATATGATTTTATAACTCTGTTTCTTAAAGAATGACACTATGTATAATAACGAAGTGATGAATAGTTGATAAAGTATACACACATGGCACGACTGAGGAGGTGCGGTTCTTCTCTTTGTTGCAGTCTTTCTGCGCGCTGAAACATTCCGTGAAATGACCATTACACTGCATCACCAGCTGAGGAGACACGTACCACAACTCGTCACAAGGGGGAGCAAGTTAGCTGTACTAAAAGCTCAACAGCAGCTGCACCATAGTACAACTCTGAGCTGTTTTCTTTTGAGTTATATAGCAGTGGAGACACATCTTTCATGTTGTCAGTGCTCTTACAAACAATTCATCAGCTTAATATGTCATGAGCTGAAATCAGTTTCATCGTCTTAAATGCGATGAGTTGAATCAGATGTGTTAGAGAATGCAAGACTGCAGGTTGGTGCAAAGTAATAGCAAAGAATGAGCTTTAATACATTTCTTAAATAGTTTTTTTACCCAATTTTCTCCCAGTTTTTTTTTGCTGCAGAATAGCAAAGAGGGTGGAGCCGAAGAGTAATTACCAACTTGAAAACAATGAAAGTTAATAACATCTGGTAGTATAGTATATTGTGGAAAGAATATGCATTAAACGTTATGTCAATCACACTAGATTGATGCCTTAAAATCCTCATTTGCAGCTAGCAGCTAATTAGGAAACTGACAAGGAAATAAACCATATCCCCAAAGTTAGTTGAAGCGATAGGTGGCAGCTTTCAATGCCAATGGTGTTAATATAAAATGCATTTATAATCATATGGATTCTTAAGGTCTATGCTGGGGGTTTGTAAGGGAGATATCCTAAGGGAGGGGCTTGGAATGTGTTCTGTTTTGGCTCCCAGCATGACTTAGAGATATAGAGATATCAACTGGGTTTTGAGAGAAAAAATGGCTATCAGTACTTGTTTCACAGGATGGTTCTTGTAGTGTGGTTATTGGTCTATTGCCTTGTTATTTTCTGCCTCCTGTTTACATCTAATGACCTGCAGCAATGTGGCTTCATTAGTGGGGTAGTGGTTTTAAGAATAAAGCAAAGTCTTCAGGCATGCTGCAGATTCTGTGAGATTGTGTAGTCCTCCTGTCAGATTTTCTGCAATCTGAAGTCATAAAGCAGCAATAAATCTGATTTACACCAATCTGACTCAAGCCACATTTGTGTTTTCACATCTGATTTAAGTTGGATTTCTGAACATGTGACTCAGTAAGATTGAATTTCATGTGTCATCCGGAATAGTGCTTCTTAAAATCAGAATTTGCGATGGGAAAGATGGTGCTGCTCATCACATATTGCAACTTAAATTTGCAGAGCTGAGGCTTTAGGTGAAAATACTTACGGTGATTTTAATAAAGATTTGAAATTAAAACCTGTCTCTGTATAATAATGGTAGACCATTTTAGCCTTTTAGCTAACATTATCTACTGACCAGGTCACCCTGCCCTAATGTAACATTTTGTTCATGTTCTAGCTGCTAAAAAGCATTTCAGAGTGTAATCATTCTGCTAGTTATATTCATTAAAGACTGGTATACACTCTCATAAATGCAAAGTCTGAATGGTGCCTCCCTAATGTGTGTGAGGACAGTCTGACCAAACAAATCAGATTTGGCCAGACTACATATCAGATTTAAGAAACAAAACTAATTTTCCCTGCACAGTAAACAAAACCAAAGTTAGGCTGGAATTTATGATTTTTACTAATCTGATTAATTGCCTTATTGAACTACTCTAAATGATTTATAAATGATCTATATTTATAAATGATCTATATTTTATCATGTGCCTCTGACATTCCCTCTCACTTTGCTCTTGCTGCCATCATTCAGTGTTTGTACAAGGTACAAGATTCACCATACTGCTCATACAGCTTATAAATCGTTGCATCCTGACAAAAGGTATTTCTGACCTTGTTTACACTTCGTTTTAAAATGTGTCTAATTGCTTATGTGTCTTATTGCATTTTAAAACCAAGTGTAAGGAGGACCTTGAGGCTCTTGACTTGTGGGACTAGGACTGGCCATGCTTAGAGTATAATATTAACAAAACAATGCAGCATAGCAGAAGGAAAATTGTCACCTTAAACTGTTTATCCATGCGAGTGGTCCCAGTAAGGCTGGGGGTGAGGATGTTGTTTACATAGCTGTGGAGCTGCCAGGCAGGCACCTCAGTGTCTTTACCAAGCACTGCCTCCATCAGAGCATCGTGAATAAACACATACTGCTCCTGTAGGACACACATGCACACAAACACACACACAAAAGCTGTTTGAGACTACACTGCCAGCTATATTGACTGACTTTTATTGACTTTTTTTAATTGGACACAACCCAGGGGATAACACATTAAATCAGTTCTCCTTCCAACATGTGGCGCACCACTAACCACCCCAAATACAGATGTATGCACACACTGTCCCATCACTATGTACTAACCTCTGTCTGGACCAGGTAATTGCGTTGGGTTCGGATGTGTTTGAGAAAGCCCAGGACGTTCACTGTGCCTTTGTCCTTTATCTGCTGCAGCATGCTGTCAATCACAATATATGTGCCTGTTCTCCCCACGCCAGCACTAGACAGAGAGGGTGTGTGAGACAGTAAACCCACAAGCAAAATGTGGAAAAGCTCACAGAATTAAGCCTACTTTCAGTTCTTTCAGATTTTACCTGGTAAGCTATAGTGGTATGCAAAAGTTTGAACACCCACCTGACAAACTGAAAATACACATCTCCTACAGAGAGCAAAATAAATTCTCACATTTTTCAGTGCACACTATCTATTTGCTGAGTTTAGTATATTGAAAAAACAACATAAATTGTAGTGTGCCATATCTTTTGCCCAGGCCACATTCTGTGTTTTTTCTAATATGTTAAATTCAGGAAATAAACAGTAATCATACATTCCACTTATTTTCACTTTGACAATCAACACAACATGTAATTTGACCAGTTATTATTTATTTGATTATCTGAATATTTCTGTCTAAATGATAACTGCCTTTTATTCGTTCATTATTTATTTTTCACTATTATATATTTGCTAGTCAGTCCTTCATGTGTCACTCTTGTGTTTCATTTCTGCTGTCTAGTGTCTCAAGTGCAGTGGTGGCCTAGTGGTTAGGAGAATATTGAGAATATGTCAAGCTGGTGAAAAATCCATTACAGCCTGTACTATAGAACAGAACCTGGATAAAGTGAATCCAGCTTAAAAAGGTTTTCCTCAGTTGCAGTTATTGACTTAGTACCATGTACTCTACCTGCAGTGCACAAGGATGGGGCCAGAATTAGGAGCGCGAGCTGCAGAGGACCTGGAGATGAAGGTGAGCACTGGTAGCGTGTACTCAGGCACACCCATATCTGGCCATTGAGTGTAATGGTACTGGACAACTACTCTGATATTGTGCCTTCCCTTCTGCCCCTTGAAAGAAAAACAAAGATATAAACTGTCCATTTATATTCATCTAAGCAAACACAATGACTCCCAGTGCAACAAATGAACACCCTCCATGTTCTGCTGTGGCAGCGACTGACCTTTTTGACTCTGGTGTTGCGAATGAGGAAGTGGCGCAATGTGTACCAAGCATGCACCTTCGTGCTCTTCAGTGTCACTACTATACTCCCATATTCCTCGCTGTTCTCTGAGGGCCAATACTGATCACATTTCCTCTGAGCAAAAAAACAAAAAAACCAAATTTATTTCAGTGGAGAAATAAGCAGTGAGAACATTTTGAGCATGTTAACCCTCATTAGCTCTTTGAAACAAATGGAGTAATTATGTTGAAAGTGCTATCATCACCACATTTGTTATTGTAAGGGTAAGAGTAGATACTTTATCATGGCTTGAAAATTGAAGAAAAGTTGTCTTATTTTGCAGTAAAATCTACATAGCATTTTAGTTTCTTACCAAAGGATGTTTTTAATTAAAATATTTTAATGCTTTAACATGCAGTTTGTCAGGGTAGACTCTGAAAATGAAAATTGCTTGTAATATTTATTGAATGTCAATTAAACGGTTTTGTTCAGCTTAAGTGAATAAATTCTGGAAATAACATTTAGTAGATAAGTAAATAAGTAACATTTATTTCTAGGGCACATTTATATACAGTTTACACTGACCAAAATGCTGTACATACTGCAATTAAAACAAATAAAGGGAAAAAAAAATAATAATACAAATTCAGCAGGGAACATAGCAAACAGATGTCAGGGGGCAAAAATGCCAGGGAGAACAAATGAGTAACATTTATGCTTAAATTGAAATTAGATTTGCATTATGTGCATCTTACAACAAACAGTGTGGTGAAGAGTTTTAATTGGACCTAGGATATATATGAGTGCTTTAAAAAAAGAATGCTGCATATTTCAGTACTTATAGACATAAGCTTCGGCCTTTCTAAATGGTAAGTGCTTAAACAGCTCTATATGGCAGAGGAATGTGATGTCACAGAATGGTTCAGATGGAAAAGCAATAATAAATTATATGTATATAAAACTCCTTTAAGTCAAAGATACACGTTCAATGAACTTAAAGATGGAAGCATGCCAAATATAACAACAGAAAAAAACATCATGTAAGTTATTTGCTGGAAATTGTTTGCTTTTATCAAAAAAAGTCAATGGAAAAAATATGTACATATTCTCTTTTTTTCCCCCAATTTAGTCAGTGCCAGTTCTACCCAGCAGTTTTCTCCCCATCAAACAACACTAGGGCCGGAGTAAGGAGGGTGGGGGACGTTGGGCAAATGCATTTTTGGGGGCCTACTTACGCAAAAATATTTGAAGTACATAAAATGTTGCAAGTGTTTCACACATCAAGTTTCATGGTTCGGAGTCACAGAGAAAACTTTATGACTACAAAGTTTGTTAGCTTATAATTTACAAAGTCTGTGCTCTATCAAAAGCTTAAATCTTTAACTAGCCATTGCCGTACAGACAGTATAATAAGCCAGAAAACAGACCCTGCAACAATCTTTTTAAAGCAGTATGAAAGGCACATTACACACCATTTCAGTGCTGTGAGGCTGGCACTGAAAATGACCAAATGACCAGATCATCATTAACCAAGCTTACAAAGCAATGAGCAGTAAAACTGTACAAGAGCAGTCACAACAAATCACTTAATGCTTTCGAAAAATTTTACTTTTCTGCATTTCTTTGCAGCAAATCACTTAATCAAATCACAGAAATCCAGTTTCTCTCAAATGACTTCATCCTATGTGCTCTGTGTTTTCAGTGTTCAAAACATGACTGACTGTTACCTTCACTGAAAGTGTGGCAAGCAAAACAGATCTGATGGATTTGGGCAGTGGTGGCCTAGTGGTTAGGACACTGCCTTTGGGACCTGAAGGTCGCAAGTCCCAGCCCGGGCACTACTAAGGTACCCTTGAGCAAGGTACCGTCCCACTACACTGCTCCCTGGGCACTGTTGGTAGCTGCCTGCTGCTCCACGTGTGCACGTGTGATGGGTTAAATGCAGAGGTCACATTTCGTTGTGGTGCTTGAGTGTGTTCACAATGACAAAGAGTCACTATCAATCCCTCTTTCAATATAGAAGCCGTTCTCGAGATGTACTCACCATTTACAAGCTTGTGTTGGAAGTAAAATTCAGGGAAAAAATATTTTCTGATGTTTGTATGTGCATTCAGAAGCTTTGCTTAGACTAAATTGTTAATCTTTCCCAGAGTGAGCAGGGTCAGTTCTGTAAGAATCCTCCACATTACTGGCTGCCCGAATCGGTTACTGTAAGGCCTCTAAGGGCTAGCAATGTTCAGACTGCACTTAAACACACACATGCACTCGCGCACGTGGACATTGAAAAAAGTATGTGACTGGTCATCAGCCAAGTTCCCATAAAATAATGGTGAACAATTCGGTGGCACATGCGCAGTTAACTTTAGTTATTTCATGGGTAGGAAAAATTTTTTAGAACACTGGTTATGTTAAACTCATGCACTCTGGTTTAGCTGTTGAGCAAGTCTCAGTTTAACATTGTGGCATTGTGTTTACATTAGAACTACGATTAACGCTGTCGTTGAATTTGTCTCAGATTCAGAACATTAGTTTGTGCCTGTGAGAAAAGATGGTGGTCCTGGTACTGCATCATCACTTACTGGTTTAAAATCCTCCGGGCTCTGGTTTAATCCCGCCTCTCTCAGCGCCTCTTCCTCAACCCTCACACAACACTGACAAACATCTAAACCAATCATTAATAAGCAGCCGTGACAGATTTGCACCCTGAGTAAAGTAAGTAAGTAAGGTAAGCGTGTATTTCCTCTGAGACATACACAATCAGCTACTGCATCTTTGGGTAGCTCAACATGCTTGGAGACATGCTCATCTCTTTCAGTAATGGGCTCCTGGCCACGGACGGCGTACCACGTGTCATTACTGGGCATTGAACTTGATGATGATGATAGGTCCACTGCTTAGACAGCTGAGACACATGAAAACCCACTAATTCTAGAGGTCTAAGACTCTAGACATGCATGATTAAAATAGGTGCTTGTGACTTACTCTGCCTTTCTCCACCAGATTGGTGATCATGACAATTACACTGGTGTTTTGCTCCCAGACCATTCTCCAGAAATCTTCAAAGGTGGACTTCAAGGGTCCCTGCGCAGCGATGTATGCCCTGGGTTTGTTATAACCCTGAGAAAGAGGATAACCTGTTCTAAAATACGTACAGACACACTGATATGTTCATACACATCATTCATATACCTACTTACATCTACATAGTTAGCGTTGATGTAGTCTGTATGTTTGGAGTCTTTCCCTGGGAATGGCTGCAGTTTCACTCTGCTATGATCATCTAAAGAGTAGTAGGATAAATTAAAGACCAGTTATTCAATCAACATTTGTCACATATCAGAGTGAAAAGCTTCACTCTGGAACTTGGTCTGCATGCTGGCCCAAAGGTTTAACCCAAATACTAAAAATTTCTCAGGTCTTCACTACACACTCACAGGCCACTATGTTGATGTATCTGTTCTTGTGCTTGTTTTCTGGGTGGTTTGTGTGCTCTGCTGTAATCTTCACATCAGCTGTGCAATGCTGAACCTCCTGTATGTAGCAAAAAAAGAGAAAACAATTATAGTTGCTACAGCAACTGTAACAGGGTTTTAGTGTTGGACAGAATGTCGAGAACTCTTCTCAACCTTCCAAACAAAACTGATTTTTATTGACCAAATTAATATAAAAACCTAGGGTCCTTCAGAAAATATCTCTTTAATTATTCAACTGATTAGGCACACTCCGGATTGTAATTTGCATAAATTACCCCATTTGTCCAAATCATTTAATTATTATCACATCAATGCAATTTTGACTGCATTTTATTCACCGTCACAATAATTAGCACCCTGCTGTGCAGTGACAGTGTTGACATTCATCTACTCAATTGGCTAATAGTTTATCTTTTATCTTACTGGGATGTTACACCAGATGCCAGATTATATAAATGAATCCCGCTTGTACAAGTATGTCTTAGAAATACTTTGGGTACTGAAGTTCAAAAGATACTGATGTGTATGGGGAAACTGGTCTTTGAGAGTAGCCACAGAAGATTGTGTTTGTGTAAATGTTTGCTATAGGCAGGAACTAACAACAATACTGTAATGCTGCTGCATGCATTCCTGCAGCTTTAATGAGCCTCTTGTTTTTAATTAGCCCTTTCTCATAGCCATCTGTGCCACCAGTAACAATGATAAACAAACACTCACAAAATCTCATACTCACATCAAACTCTTGAGAGAAGCCATGATGATTGTTGGAGTAGAGCTCCATTATATGTTTGATGAACTGTCTGACTGAGACTGCTTCCAGGTCATCTAAAATGTTTAGAATAAAACATTGGTGTCATTCCATATTAAGGAGACTGTCAATTGTCCTCATGGTGGATGCACTGCACAAGAAGAACATGGTTAAGACCTGGGACACTCTGAAGAACTAGCATTAGCTATGCACGAATTATGATCGTCTTCAGTCAGCTCACATGTCTGCTGAGAAAATTGTGCACTTGAACACACCGAAAAGACTTTCAACCGATGGTCAACACCTGTTCTCCATAGCAGGAGCTGGAAATTAAAGATATGCTTTTCAAATGTCTTACAAGCTTCACATCATTGCTGTCCAGAGAAAACCACTCATCCTCATTTTTTTTCCTGCATCAACAAAACAGTTGACCTTTAAATTGTGGGACGTTTTCTTGATGAACCATTGGATGAATAATTTGTTTTAAAATGTTCTTCCATTTACTTCCATTAGAACATTTTTTCCTTCTCCTGTAACTTGCCATTTTTGAGATAATTGTTTTTTCTTGGACAGTGACAATATGTTTGTGTTTAAGCCAAAGCCAGCATGGGAAAGTGAAGCAAAACTACCGTTAGCTTAGCTGCTCAAAAAGGCCACTTAAAAGTGAGTATATTTTAACAATGAAATAAAGCATGCTGGAGACACATGTTTAGAATTATACCACAATATACAATATATACAATATTTTTCCATAACAATGAAATAGTTAACCATATTTTTGTTTCATTTAGAAAACAATGATCAAATCATACTTGTTTTCAAATTTGGATACTCAAATAGGAAAAAAAGTTTAAATGTCAGCTAGTAAAAAACACTGCAGCTACTTGCACTGGCATCAAAAATGAGAGCATTTCTTGCACTGTTTTCTGTCTCACTGCGCTCTATTTTGGAACAGCCATGGTCTAATGATTAAAGAAGAAAGCCTGTGACCAGGTTCACTGGTTCAATTCCTGGGACTTGCCCTTGGGTAAGGCACTTTACCCCAAAACTGCATGCAGTCCACTACCCCTGTTGTGCATGTTCAGTACTGGTGTATCTAGGACAAATTTGCTTTTCACTGCTCACAGTATGTGTGTGTGCCATCACAGTATGGCTTTTTGGTCTCTCACTGCTGACTACTGACACCCTGTTGGACACCAATACTCACCAACAGCCTGACGCTGTATGGTGTCTGTCACTTTTTTGCGCCCTACAGAATTCACTCTTTCATCAATGCAACTTCCCAGAAGGAAGTGTTACTGATAACTCACTTGCAGCATAACAGTGTGGGTGGAGTTTTCGCAAGCTCTTGCCTGATCATTCATAGATACCAGAAAACCCCAGGCAACGTGAATGTAATCAGAGTTTCTTTCGGACAGCTTTTTTGCACTGGATAAAACCTCATAAGAACAGCTTTGGTAAGACATTCTCCCATGTCTGTCTCTAAGACCTTTAGAGTGTAAAGGTCATAGTTTTTAATTCCTGGAATTTACTAGATGCCCATTGGCCTGTATTATCTGCAGGTTTTAAATTGACGGGTTATCAGTTCTTGTCCTTGTATGGGCAAACATGATAAAATTGTCTGGCTGTGTTAGCACTGATACAGATGTAGCAAAAACGAGATTAGCATAACAATGCAGGAATATTCATTTTAGGAGATGTATATTGTGCACTTACAACTATATATAACCTATAACTGTGCATGACTTGAGGCTAGAGGCTGTGAATTCACAGCAGTACACTACTGCTGCAGTATGTTTCACATTAATAAGGTGCTGCTGCAAAGAATGCTGTGATTCCTGCGGAGAACATTTGTAAAGAGATTCATGGTGAAATCATTTGCATGTGCAAATGCCTTGGAAAACAACAACACCTCTAAATTAAGGGTTCTTTGAGGCATAATTATACAATACATTGTGTTGTTAAAACAACCTTTCCAGTTTCTACAAAAGGGATAAATAGACGATTAAGGCAGTTTCATGAAGGTAGTTAATTTATTGTATAAAACAAGTAAAAGAAAGGTTGAATATCAGTTATATAGTAGCTTGTATGTCCTTTTTTAAGGCATTCTGGTTATTGAATAGCTGGACCCTGAGTAATGCTGATGTTCAGATGGTAGCATCTGTGTGTATTGAACCTCATCAGTTACCCCTGAATAAGGGGGGTCTGGTACATTGGCCTTTTGTTATATATAATCACCCATATATAGACACAGCTCATTGGTGGCTGGGGAGCCGCACAGCTGAGGCCTTTATTTGATCAGGCTGAACAAAGACTGAGAGGCTTGAAGGTATTTAAGTTTTTCCCATAGCTATGGATATTCATTAATCCTCTAGTGTCTACACTGTCCACCAGAAAGATCTTGATAAAATCAAACACAAGCCCATGCACGCCCCTCTCTAGTTTAATTGGGGTGGTTGATGGGTTCTCTATAACGGAGACACTAAACTATCACCCAAAAACGGAACACTCGTAAACATTAATGGTTGGTCTCACTTCCAGAGCGCACAGCCATATAGACCTGTCAGACAAGACAGGAGAGAGAAAAGAGGGGGAGAGACAGAGAGAGCAGGAAGCTAGATGGATGGCAGGTCGCTACTAGCAGCAGCAGGGCAATTTAACAAAACTATCAAAGGCATGAATGAAGCTATATAAATAGGCCCCTCTGTTTTTAGGAATAACAAAATCCTCATAAAGAAATCCACTCAAGAAAACACATAATATTAAAAACAGTACATGTATGCACATAACTGTCACTCGCATTTCTGCATGTGTGTGCACATGTTTGTCATCTGATGTTTCTGACTCACCAGGTATGGAGAGGGCAGGTAGGCTCTCATTGCAAATGACTCTAGGGGAGTTCCTGTCCTCTATGTAGATATGAGCAGCCTGAAAAAACCTTCTAAGAATACAAAAATCCAGGTTAGTGGAACACCTTGCAAATCAAACCACTCTCAATGTCAGAAGCTGAGCCAATACAACTGAGCTGTACAACACTTGTGACCAACTCAGTACATAATCATGTGAATATGTTGTTATGCCTACATGGCATATTTCTCACTCTTAGCTAATTTAAATAAGAAGAGAAATTCTGTCAAAAGTGCTTATTCTAAACCTTAATCACTATTACAGTTTATAAGTAGAAGAGAAATTATGCAAACATTTTAACACCCTCAGTCAATTTATATGTTTTGTTGATTTAAATTAATATAAGACTATGATCACAATAATGGGCAGTGGTGGCCTAGTGGTTAGGACATTGCGCTGGGGACCTGAAGGTTGCAGGTTCAAGTCCTAGCTCAGGC
>JBBPDA010000105.1:22459091-22473681 GCA_037974385.1 Arnoldichthys spilopterus | reverse complement strand
ACACACACACACACACACACACACACACACACACACACACACACACACACACACACACACACACACACACTTTAGTTAGGTAGCACTAAGACTGTACATATTGAAAAGAACCTTGGGTACTTGCAGTAGTCTGAGCAGATATCATTATATTCAAGTGTCTCAAACTTCCCCTCCAAACTTTTATTACTTACTAATAATCTGACATAGGGTGACAAGATGGAAAAGACAATATCAAACTTTCCTGAACAGAATGTAAAAGTACATTCAGATTTATGTCAATATTATGCAAGTCGGAATTACATTTATTCTTTGAAAATTCCTGGTCATTCAAACACAATTCAGGCCCTCAAAACTGGAGAGCTTCATATGACAGTTTCATATAACAAAAATTGGAGTTGACTCTCTTATGCAACCTACGCCCAGACTCCAAATTGAAATAAAAATGTAAATGTGGAGCTGAAACGATCAGGGGGGTGGAATATGTTGGAGTGAGAAGGAGTAATTGGGCTTTGGCTGTTGCGGGTAAATTTCTACAATTGAATCCAAATCTAATTTGGCCGAGCCAGGAAAAAAGATTGGCAGGTTTCATCTGAGAAGTTTCCTCAGCTTGCTGGGTCCTCCAATGTTGTCATGGAAACCACATGTAGAAGACCAATCTGGCAAGGTGACTGATGGTGTGGTGGGGTGGGTGTATGTTGGGAGGGGTGACTCATTCATCAAATTCCCAGGAAGACAAGCCACATGCTGTCTAAACCTATCAATCCCACAAGGTCTATTAGGGCTGTAAAGAATCTAGGGGTCCAAACAATGGCTTTGGGTCACTTACATACTTTTTATACTTTTGTTGATCACTTCTGGAAACGTGTAACATGATTTTTACAGTAACTCACTTAAAATCATATGTGGTTTGAGGTGCTAATCTTCCTACAAAAACTTCCAATATCAAGATAACAGTAGAAGCACAGCAGACTCCACTTGAACTTGGCTTGTCTGGACTAGCTCACTCCAGCTTTAGTCTGGCTCTACCTACTATCATCACACACACCTGCAGTTCTAAACTAGACATTTAAATTAAACCCACCCAGAATACCTTTACAGTTGGACTTTGGGGTTTGTGAAGACTTGCCATTTTCCTGAGCGTTTCTGCGCCACACTTTTGTCTTGACTCTTGTGTTTGTGACAGTGGATGTGAGAGTGGATCTTCCTGGATTTGCTCCTTTTCCACATGCCGATCGGTTTTACCACCCACATTTCATGCAAGTATCTTTGCTTGTCTCAGGGCAGATTTTAATAAGATAGAGAGGAAACAAGACAGAGTAACATGTTAATGAGCTGGGATACTCACAGTGTGTTGCTCACTGGTCTGGGTGAAAGTTTTCTCGAAAGCAACATCCTCCTTTACCCAGCTATAGGAAACTAAGAAGCCCAATACAGGCGGGTGGTAAATGATTGAGGGACGATCCCAGGTCAGCACCAGCGCTGTTCGGTTCAGAGGATGGGCCTTCATGTTGCTAGGGATGCTGCTGCAGACTAGAGAGACGTAGGAAGAGCGAGACAAACAGAGAAAGACAGAGAGAGAGGGAAAAAGAGACAGAACACGCAAGACAAAAAGAAGGAAAGAGAAAAAGAGGGAATGAGAGAAAGATGGAACAAGGAAAAGAGAGAGTAAATAAGAAAAAAAGAGGGAAAGATAGAGAAACAAAGAAAAGCCAAACAAGCAAGATTGATAGAGATATTGTGAAAATGAGCAAGAGAGAGAGGGGGGGAAAGAGAGAGAGGGATTGAGGGGTAGAGTGAGACAAAGCAGAAAATAGAGAGAGAAGGAGAGAGAGAAACACAAAACTTTGATTTCTGAGTATCAGGAAGGGGAGAAAAGCAGAGAGTTCTTCTCATCTGATTAGAGATGGTGGAGACAAACGAGTCAAATTATAGTGGGAGCACAGCCAGGATCTCAGACGCACTGGTCCCTGGATGCAGCCTGGAGGTGAAGCTAAATCTTTTATTGCTGTCTGACTCACCAAAGTGTTCCCACCAGAAACTGCTTCAAAAAAGGCAAATAATACATGAGTTCATCTCAATATGCCTCTAGGCTTTCAAACAGCCCCTGTATATGTGTGTGTGAGCTCATGTGTGCCACTGCTACAGATGTGGGATTAGTGAACAATTTTTTGGCAGAAGAAGAAAAGCCCGTTAGAACTAGTCCTTTAAAAAGGCAAGGTCACCCTCACGGGACAGGGAATGAGCAGCCAAATGGAAATGTCACGCCAGCATTGTGCGCAGCCTGCTACAGCTGAGAGTGGATTCAGACACAAATGTTGTGTGTCTTGCAAGAAAACCTTTTCTATCCAATCAATACACTGAGCACAAAAACAGTGTAATCAACATAATAAAACAGTGAACACTGAGGTTGCCTGCGAGTATCACTTCTATTAGTTGGGAGCTGGTAATCAGGGGAGAAAAATACTCATGTACTTGTAATTTGTTATGGAAGTACTATAAGGTTAAAGAGAACACACTACAACGAAATGTGACCTCTGCATTTGACCTATTCGTGTACGAGCAGCGGGCAGCACCTGGGGAGCAGTGTTTGGGGAAGGTTCCTTCCTCACAAGTACCTCAGTGGTACTTGAACCAGTCTGGGATTTGAATCTTCAGATAACAGGGGCAACTCCCTAACCATTTTTAACCACTTTTACTCAGATGTTATTGATATTAAATGCTTGTACTCTTAGTTACATTTCCAAGACAACAAATCATCCTTTGATTTACTCCTTACATTTTCATTTAGATCTGATTCTAAAATTGTCCAACACAACTTAGTCATTTCACTACTCATACACAGGGTTCAACTCACCTGTTCATTACTAGGTTTAGAAAGTGTGTCTGAGGAGGGAAATCACCAAACTCTCCTGGACACTTGCCCTCCAGGACCAGAGTTGGTGAACCCTGACGTAGACCTTCACTCATTACTAAATGTCTGAGGCCATAAGATTTGTTTGTTTTTTGTTTTTCTTGTCGATCAGTTGCATTACAGTTTTATGTTTTTTGTTTGAAATTTATATTTTTTTATTTAGTAAAATACTTAAGAAGATATTTGCTGGAGGAATTATCAAATGACCTGCATCATGAGTCTAAGTTTTTATTATTATTATTTAATTTTCTTGGACGTTTTTGTTTTTTTCTACAGTCATATTTGCATAACTATGCTAATCTTTGTTAGGATCAGTACCACCTATTTGGCTTACTTCATACTGCAGGGCAATTCACAATGATTTCTTCAGAGCAAATCAGACCTTATTCAAATCAGACTGAATGCCTTGTGCACTGCAAATGCACTGAATATGAAAAGACAAAACTTTGACTTAGCTTTTGAGTGAACAGGTGCTTATTGATTAGAACTAACAGAGCAGTTGCAGTGTTTTTCACAACACGGTTGCATTTTTAAACAAAAAGATAATCAAAACATGAATTAACATTAAAAATACTTTTAAAACTATGAGTGTAAGTAATTTCACCTTTAACCTGGAAGGATTAAGTTTTCTTTGTAATGAAACATGTCACTGGTCAGTGCTCCAGGCGTACTGACTATATCCATGCTCAGAAAAATGCGTCATATTGTGGTTACTTTTCATGAAAACAATAAACACTACCATATGCCCAGCCCTATTTGACTATTTTCTTGGGTCTATATTTTCACTTCTATTTCAGTACCCCTGCTTTTACTTAAGCTCAGTTTATTTATTTAGTTTATTATTATTTACTTTTTCTGTTAAGTGTTTCATGTTAAATAGTTTTGTTAGTTTGCGTACATTGAATTAACTGTGGAAAAATAAACCAGGATTGCAATATTAATGTGCAATTAATGAGTTAATGTGTTTAATGTGCCTGATGCACTACAGACAGCAGCTGCAAATGGAGAAAATGTGCAATATGTGGGAAAGAATGTGGGGTAACTTTTCAACTAGACTGAAAGAGAGCTGATGACAGAGGACTTGATTTTCTTATTCTAATGATCATATGATGTCATCATTCATGCTGTATTATTGGATATGATTCATCAAACAATAATGAACAGTGCACCATAACAGTAAGACATAATCCATAGAAAGAGCTGGATCTGACAATGGCAGAGGGCTTCCTAACCTTAAGGCAGGGGTCATCAGTTTCAGTACTGGGAGCCTAGACACAAACCACCAATGAATAATTTCCTTGCTCAAAGAAACCTGATTCATTTAATAAGTTAATTGCTGAAAATAGACAAGGGACGTCATAAATATTTATATATTTTAAAGCATTTATAGACCTTTCCAATTCAGAACTGTTATGTGAGTATGGTGAACACAAGTGGAAAGAGAATCTTGTACCTAAGGCCACCCTTATCACATCTGATATAGTCTTTGCAGAGTAAAAAACTAAGTGTTCTTGTATCAAATACAAATATGATCCAAGTGCCAAATGTTACAGTGTATTCTAACTTGGGTAGGCACTGGGATGTTAGATTTATGAACAAATCATTCTTTTGAATTCTTGAATTCATTCTTTTCAATAAATAGGTAGAGCAGATTCAAAATCTCAATCAAACTTCTCTATAGCTCTATTGTAACCTCTACACCCATCAGCCATAATATTAAAACCCCCTGTCTAATACTGATGCTGCCAAAACACCTCTGACTGTGGTGCACCGAGTGTTGCGACATCTTTCTATCACAGTCAGCATTCACATTTTATGAGATTGGACCACACAGATGAGCCTTTGCTCTCCACATGCATCAGCAAGCTTTGGGTGCTCGTGACCCAGTCACCGATTTACCAGTTGTCCTTCCTTGGACACTTTTGACAGGTACTAACTACTGCATACCTGGAACACTCCACAAGACCTGCCCTTTTGGAAATAACTCATCAGTCATCTAGCTATCACAATAAGGCCCTTGACAAAGTGGCTCAGGTCCTCATGTCTCCATGATCTCAATTTTTCTGCTTCCAGTACATCAACTTCAAGACCTGACTGTTCACTTGCTGCCTAATACATCCAACCCCCCAACAGATACCATTGTAATAAAATAACTAGATTGTCTGATGTCTGTGAAAATTCATAATAAGATTTAAATATTAATCTTTCACACTTTAATCTCATTAAACCATAACATACGCACAAAAACGCATTTTAGCAGTTACCTCTTAGAATTTGTATATATTTTCTGTCTGCATTTTGCTGCTTCCTTGCATGTGTTTGTGTTATGTTGTGTGCATGCAACCACTAGAGGTTTCGTTCTAAAGCCTCTGACCTGAGTCAGACTCACTGAGCTGAAAGTATTGAAAACCAGATAATGAGTTGAGAGCCACAGGACTGGACTGATCTCAACGATATCATTTCTCAAACACATCTGACTCTATGTAACTCACTCAGTGGAATCAGTTAGACGTATCAGTTTCTGCCACGTTTAACTAAAAAAGGGCTGAAAACTCCAACACACACAGTGCTGCAACCTAAAGAATCCTGACAACAGAAACCTGTGAACATGAAATAAAAAGTAGGATATCACACTTATTACATAGTTTTGCTCACATTTTTGGGCAATGCGTGTTCACTACAGTCTCCACGTCCTTGTAGATGAATTTTCTGGCCTATCAGGATTAAGATGTGCTGTCTCATCATCAAGTTGTCTCTTAGCTTGTGCAGTCGGGTGGTGAGCGAGTGGGGCTCCTGGCTTTGAAATATGTAGCTACCTCACTCCCACAAAATTGAAGTGGTGTATGTAACCCATGAAGCACAGGTGGCTCTGAGGCAGTTGATCCACATAATCTAACCAGCATGCACCATAACAAACCAGACGGTGATGGTCTGAACAGCAGAACAATTCAAACAAGTTTAATACCTTCCCTTTACTCTTTACTTATGGTGGCAAAATAAAATGTCATTCAATCAGTATGGTCATGCACTCAAAGAAAAGCAGTTAGGACTGTAAGGATATATCCAACACAAAGAGTAGCAATATAGAAAGTATAAACTAAAACAGCAGATCTCTGCTGTGAGCAATAGCTCAGTGCTTTTAGAGTCAAGCATGAGAAACTCACATTAAAAAGGTATTCAGAGAGTCATTTGGTTACATAAGCCATGTAAAGACTGAGAGTTAAAAGCCAGAACAACATCTAGTTGTCAGGGAGAGTGTGGTGAGTAATGAACAGAATGAATAGAAGAGTTAATACAGCGATTTGCCATGTCAAAACAGAAGCTTCATAATTTACACACTTACTAAAAATACATGACAACTGTGCAGTTTTTTAAAAAAAAGGTGAAGTAACTTTTCCACCCCAAACATTCAGTCTGTTATCATATTTTAAGTCTAAAGTAAGTGAGACACCCTGGAGCTTATAGGCAATGTCTGCATGATCCCAAAGGGGAAGCTCTTGCCACTTTGTCTTGTTCTAGATTTATCCTCTTACTATAGAAGAGTGAAGTGTCAGGCTGCTTTATTTTTATTTTCCACACTTTAAGGTACAAGCTGTTTTTTGTGTTAAGGTATTGTATATACTGTGTGCTTCTGCAAAATTTGAACAGTAGGATTACATTATTCTGTTCTCATATTAGTATATGCTAACTATGATTAGTTGTAGCTGTTTGAAAAAAAAACAAATAGCTGTGCATTTACAGTGCATTTACATCTCTATGGCTAGGATGAAAGTAATATGAGGTATGGCTTGTAGCCAACTATGTTTGCTAATAATAAATGAGAGGTTTTGATTGAGTTTGCTAATACTGATATTATTGAACTTAGTGAAAGTGTGTCTAAAATGTGTAGAAGTCTGTGTTACAGCAGTACAAAGACAAAACTGTAGTGTTTAAGATTAGAGTTCAAAGTGCTGGTGAGGCCTCATGGATTAGACTAGTTTGTCCAGCACAGATACCTGATCAGAGAGACATCTGGGACATTTGGAGAAGTCAAAGTTTAAGAGATGTACCTTGTCTGCAAGCATATTT
The DNA here is from genome assembly GCA_037974385.1 of Arnoldichthys spilopterus. Classification (NCBI taxonomy): domain Eukaryota; kingdom Metazoa; phylum Chordata; class Actinopteri; order Characiformes; family Lepidarchidae; genus Arnoldichthys; species Arnoldichthys spilopterus. Next base: position 22,466,702 of record JBBPDA010000105.1, on the reverse strand, counting down.
AGGTAGGTGGTATGTTTCAAAGTAATATGTTATTCTCATCACCTGTCAGAGACTTTTAATGTTGTGGCTGGACAGGGTATATATCCACTTCCCAAATAATATCTGCTACATTCTGGTGCCAGACACAATAGCACACCTTCAGAGGTCCATGCCTAGACATGTCAAGGCTATTTGGGCATCTATAGGGGGGCCTACACAATATTAGGCATTTTTAAATGTTATGGCATGAGTGTTTGTGTGTGTGTGTGTGTTTGGGTGGCTGGGGCAGGAAGATTTGTGGCCCCTGGCCTCTAGATGGTGGTAAAGACTTAACTGCAGTGTTTATTTGAGCCCTGCAGCATTGCCTACAGAGCTAACACAATAATATGATATCTGGACACTGCCAAGAGAAATACAATCACCCCCTATGACTGTGGTGTGTGTTTATTTTGACCAAAAATAATGCCTTTTATTTCTAAAGTGAAATTTGTTTCACAACAATGGTTAAGTTTTGCTGCTCAATCATCATGAACATCAACAAGAGAATAAACCTTTGCAAGGATTTTAATATTTATTCAAATGGCAAAAAATCAGGTTCTTTACAAATATTATAGGCAAAAAAAGAGCAAAGGTAAAAGTACTAGGTATGGCTAAGATTGTGCTACCAATAATGGCAGTGAAAGGTAATTTTGCTATTTGTCTCTAAAGATGTTTTCTCCACATAGTGCTTTCATTAGGCAGGGTGGACCTCATATGTGATGCTTGATAAGGTCATTATGGTAAGAGCCCCTTGATGGGTGTATCAGCACCAGCAACCTTTCAACAAGCCGATGATAAACAAGTCTGCGGGTAGGTGGGGTGGGGGGTGGGGGGTAAGGGGGGGTGGGAAGTAGACATAAAGAAAAAGAAGAAAGAGTGAGTGGAGGACAGGGGGTGATTTTGGAAAGGGCATCAACTGTGGAAGTCGGCCTCAATAGCTCCATCAGCCTGAGTGACTCAGCAAGAGGCCATTATCTTCATCAGTTCAATCATCAGAGTGCTAATCATTGCCGGCATCACTGTCCCACAGTAATAAGCCAGACACTGCTGATCTGAACACACTCTCCACATATCTACTGCCAGGGTAAAACTCTTCCTTTTGGAGTAAACAAGACAAGATGTCAGGACATTAGCGTAAATGGTCTGACACAGGCAGATTAGCTTACAGTAAGTACAAAAGACCCAGACAAAGCACGACAAAGAGTGATTCATAGGCTAAGACTGAGAGACAGAACAGAAACTGTTCTCAGAACCTATTCTGTTCATTTTCAGCCTGCCACAATTGGATTTTTTGTATTATTATTTTTTTTCTGCCACACAATATTCATTTGCACAGATTTATTTTTAGAATGAATATTAATGATGATTACTCTGCCTCACGGATGTGTCGCATCGCTCCCTACTTCATCATAGCCACGAGCAATCAATTCCCTCTGCCAGGGATTGAAACAACAATCATCATTTATAGAGAGCGCATGCCCATTCTACCTGCTTGGCTTGGAAAGGCACTGTAGCAGTCACTTCATGGTACACTGTAGTCCTAATATACTTGTCCTGCTATACAATTATACATTATTCCAAATGCACCAAAAGCAATGCCTACATTTGCCACATGAGTAAATTTCCAAACAAGAAGAGACTTTAATTTGAAAAATGTAGTTTATGTTAATAATTGTAACTATGGTAACCTATTCTGTATCTTCAGATTCAAATTGTTTAGTACATAAGCTTCAAACTTGTAGCTTAGAAACCTTTGAATGCTTATGACATACCTCAGGTGGACATTTAAAAGTTAACCTTCTATTTTTGTCTTAACAAAACAAACTATTTTTCACCCTCACCTGTGTCGGCAGGGCTGATCTGCCCATCAGTGGCATCTGGAAGCCAGGCATCCTTCACCGCTGATTTGTACAGTAACCGGTTATCCAGAGTTTGAGTTGGCCGATGGTTGTTCCTGAGATATTCCACTGACTTCACATGGTCTTGTTGCTCAGTGGTGAAGATTGAGTAGAATGCCTCCAACTAAATGCAATAAGGGGAAAAAAGAGAGAAGAAATAAGTGTAACAAATGTGTCAGTGTCTAACATGTAACAGTGCTGGCAGCTATTAACATACTAGCACATCTCAAGACTAATACCATAATTGCTTTGGGTTGTCTGTGTTAGTGTTTTATTCTGATGGCCTTTCACAAAGTGATAACTATTGTGAATGATAACTGAAGGGGGTCACTACTGGCTGAGGACACTGCATCCTCTCACTCCAGGTTCAATGGATTCAGGTTCATTGATGTATGATGCCAAACCTGCTGCATCATGCCTGTGACTAGGCTTAGTTTCTAGCAGTTTTGGCCAATCGATTGTCTCTACAAATTGCTTAGCTGTCCTAGCATGCTGCATGAGCAGCAGGTTCAAAAAGATACAGTTGTCATTTCAGAGGAAAAATGAGCTTGCCCTACTGATAGTGGAGATTCAAACTGTGCAAAAATTTAAATGACAAAGGACACCAAATAAGGAACACCTCATGGAGGTGTATGTACAAAGCATGCTGTGTTATACTGGGCTTATTGAATAAAGTGTCTGAATAAATATTGTCTAAACAGTTGATAATCCCTCTGGTGGTCTTTAAATTATAGTGATCTGCCTGGATCTGATATAATTTTGAGCATTGAACATTTGGGCACTAAAAGAGCCATATTCTACTCTATTTCCCATGTTCCAAACACAGCTATTATCCATTCTTACATGACCATATTCCATCCTCCCTGTAACCCATCCATCCATCCATCCATCCATTTTAAAACCACTTCTTCCATTTCGGGTCGCAGGGAAGCTGGAGCCAATCCCAGCCGACTACGGGCCTAAGGTGGGGTACACCTAGGACAGGAGGCCAACCCTTCCCAGGGCAACACATAGACAGACAACCATTCACACAGACACACACCCCTATGGGCAATTTAAAGTATGCAATCAACCTACTGCAAGCCTTTGGACAGTGGGTGAAAACCGACACAAACACGGGGAGAGCTTGCAAACGCCACACAAAAGGCACCTGTGGCCGACCTAGGGATAAAACCCAGGACTTGTTTTTGAAAATGAATGGACCTTCTTGCTGTGAGGCAATAGTGCTAACCACTGCACTGTGCTTTCCCCTCCCTGTAACCCATTTAATTAATAAGGCTCTTGTGACAGAAATGTGTTAATGCAAAACTGTAAAAATGTAAATTGCAAAATCTAAAATAGTTTTTTGTGTCATCTCAAGAACAATGAATTCAAAATGGTCTTTTTTGCAGTTTATTTTCATAAATGGAATGTACAGACAGGGAAGCAATAAAACATAAACTACATATTACATATTATATAACTTCTTAAAAAAGTAAGGGGAAATATGTTTTTCATCACTATGGGACCTGCTGCATTAAACAATACTGCTGCATAGAAGGGCTTGCTGTTTTTGTGACTTAAAGGGATCATTTACTACATTCAACACCAGTGATTAGCATCTGCTCCTAGAGTGTTACCTACCTAAACAGATCACTTCCACCCCTGACTGAACATGTCTTGTCTAGATCATCAATCCACTTAATTAGCTGGATCAGGTGAGTTAGATCTGGGCCTGAATTGAATTCTGTAGGATGGCGAATCTTTAGGAGAAGGGTGGATAATCATTGCTCTACATGGTGTCTCACCTTGGAGTTTAATCTGTTTCACATAAGTGTCAGGCACATAAAAAAATTATTTAGAGGGAGATGTTTGCAGTAAACTAAAACATTTTGGCTAGAGTAATGGAGCTGGACAATCTCGGTTTAGTGGGAGAAAGTTTTCTTTTTTTTCCCCACTGGTTATTGAGGGATTACTTCTATATACTTTACCAATCCACATGATACTTGGCAAGATTTTATCACATTTTTATCACATTTTAACACTCACACAAAAAAACACATTACATAATTTAAATCATAGCCACTCTCTACACTTATATTTTTCTACAGTAATATAAACTAGAACCAAGACGTTTTCTTTTAAATGTATTTTATTTTTAAGTATTTTTGAGGAACACAAAATATTTCAGCAGTAAATTGCCATCATCACTATTGATTATATTGGTAATTTGGTTATTGGTAGTTGATATATTTGGGATTCTTGACCATTTTTAGATGTTAAATACTGATAACTGGTTTAAACAAAATGTTTTATCATAAAACCAGGGAAGTGACAATAAGTCATATCTCTTTAACATGAAAACAACACCCAGGGACAGAAATCGACACACAGAACTGTGAGGACAGAACTGAAGGGAAAACTGGCAGTGAAATTGAAATAGGCATTGCAATTAGAGTGTTGAAAATACCTAATTAAAAAAAAAAAATTGTACTCCTGGGGAGATGGTGGATTGGTCGAGATGGTTCTGTAACCTTTTCCAGTCATGATGAGCACCAACAACTGATGACCTTTCTTAGGTTTTCAAAAATCTCCTTTTTTGTGCCATGATACATTTACACAAATGACCGAGCAAATACTGAAGGGTTCACAAATGTTCAAGCAGCACTGTTTCTTAATAATAAAATGCGAGAGGTGGTGGCCTAGTGGTTAGGACCTTGCCCTTGGGACCTGAAGGTTGCTGATTCAAGTCCCAGCCTGAGCACCACTGAGGTACCCTTGAGCAAGGTACTGTCCTGCTACATGGCTCCCTGGGCACTGCTGATAGCTGCCTGCTGCTCAACTTGTGCACGTGTAACGGGTTAAATGCAGAGGTCACATTTTGTTGTGGTGCTTGAGTTTGTTCACAATGACTTATAGTCACTTTTACTATTAAAGTTACAAATTTATACCCATGTAGCTACAAGACATCAAAAGTTTAAACAAGGGGAAAAAGAAAAGCAAGTGGTTATATATACCTGATGGTAGGACAGGTAAACAGGTCGACTGAGAATGATCCACTCCACCACTTTACTGCAAGGAGGTGTAGTCAGGGAGCCCATGTAACGGTAGTAGCTTCCCATAGAGGATGGCAACAGGTCCCTCAGGATAAAAGGCCCCAGATTTGTCTCTTTCTCTGTTGAAAACAAGACACATGACAAATGTACCACCCAAGATTGTGCAGTGCTTTTACACTCATGCTAGGATGCCGCTGTATATTTGGTGGATGTGATTGTAGTTTTTGTGTCTCTACAGCTGACATATCTGACAATCTAGCATGAGAGAGAGAATTTGTCAGCCTTTTTAACTCGGAACTCACCATGATGAACAACCCGTTTGAGACCCATGATGATTGGCTCAGCTGCCATATTGTCCCTCAACCCTACCTGCAAAAATCCAATAACAAAAGACCGTTCAGAGGAAGACCGAGCGAATCTGTTTTGCGTATGCTTATACAGTGCACATCCTTCACTGCTACCATAAATTACTCCACAAGCGCATGAGAAATGCTTTTATGTAAGAAAGTTTCGATATGCTGATGTAAGCACTTCTTATTTATGCTGGTAAAGACTCTTATTGAGGTCATTAGATGGTATGCATTCACTCTTATTCTCTAATGCAGCGGGGCTTCGTTTGGTGGGATGGAAAGGCAGAGCCCATGGGAACGTCCAAGCATGGGATTTTCACATTGATTAGCTATATAAAACCCAGAGGCACGGCCACGTTCCGCTTTAAACGACACCATTTGTCTGGGTGCTAATAGCAGTAAGCTATAACGCTGTCAGAATTATCCGTGAGTGTTTAGGTCCCCACACGCACACAGTCTTTCACTGCCTGAAAACGGACCTACATAGAACACACCTGTGCTCCACTTTCCGCCTGAGGAATAGACCTGTTGCCTGAGGGACAGTGTGTGTGAAAGGGGTCTTTGTTTTAGTGCCAATGAGTGGATAAAAATGAACAAATGTTTTATGCGTAGGCACAAAAAGAGCAATATGATAAATAGTCCACAATATACAGCTGGCTTCTGCACTTTTAACACAATGTTATCACTTCTTTTTTAACCTGAACTTTCGCTTCTTCATATAGCCAGTTAGCACAGACAGCAATTAAAAATCAACATCATAACACAAAAAATAAAAGAAAAGCATATTCACCTCAAACACACTTATATTAGAAGCATGTGGGCATGCGCGAAAACACCTTTCTTTCTAATTCTATTGTACAACTGTTTTGAAGCAAAACACTTAGCAGAGACACTGACCATTTTAACCACACACACACACACACACACACACACACACACACACACACACACACACACACACACACACACACACACACACATATATATGTTTGCATCCATTCGCATTTACAGTTGAGGCCAAAATTATTAGTCCCCCCTTATGAAATTAGACAACAATCTTGATTTCTCCATGAAAATGACCATTAACAACAAGTGTTCATTATTTTGGAAACAAATACACTATAAAAAACCATGTCCATTAAGTTTAATTAGGATGGCCCATTCTTCCATTGCAAATTGTTCTAGATGGTCCAAATGGCATGGTTTCCGAGCATGGATATTCACTTTAAGCCACCACAGATTCTTAATAGGATAGAGGTCTGGGCTCTGTACGGGCAACTCCAGGATCTTGGTTTTGGTATCCTTGAGGAACTGTTGGACTAATTTCGATGTATGCTTTGGGTCATTGTCTTGTTTGAAGACCCAGCAACGACCTAAGCCTAGACTATGAGCAGATTTCTGCATATTCAAAAATGTTAACATCATTTTCTTTTTTCATGATGCCATGCACCCGAACAAGGCTCCCTGTGCCTGAGGCTGCAAAACAGCCCCACAGCATTATGCTCCCATGACCATGTTTAAATGTGGGAACTGTGTTCCTAGGGTTGAAGGCCTCTCCCTTTCTTCGCCAAACATAAGCAACATCCATGTGCCCAAACAGTTCCAGTTTAGTCTTATCAGACCAAAGCACAGACTTCCAAAACTCTTCTTTACCTTTCAAATTTTCACGGCCAAACTTCAGACGGGCTGTGATGTTCTGCTCTTTGAGTAACGGGGTTCTTCTGCGACGATGGCCCTGAAGCCCACCACGAGGAAGAGCCCACAAAAACACCAACTCCAGAAGAGGCCAGGTCAGCAAAAATCATCTTGGCAGATATCCGGGTTTCCTCGCTGACATCTCTGACTATTTTCCTATCCAGAGTTCTTGAAACCTTGTGCTTACGGCCAAGGCCAGGTTTGTTTCTTACAAAATGTGTCTCCTTGTACTTGGCAATGATGCAATGTACAGCAGTTCTAGACACTGTGAATCATTTGAAAATGGCAGTTTAGACTTCCCCCTTATCATGTCTTTGGCATGGTGAGTAACAGTAGTCCCTCTCATGTGTTCAAGTGCACTGTTCCTCTTTTTATGCTGATTAAATGTTGTTAGGAAGCCAATTGTCTCCACAGGTGTGGTTTCAAAGCTGACTGGTTAATTACTGTAGGTGTGTTTTGAAAGCAAACATTCACATGGGGCTAATATTTTTGAACACCACATTTTTTGCTATATTTGATATAAAGCAATGTATTTTATTTTAGAAAATACAAATAGTCACTTTCACTTATCCTGGATTTTACAGAATGACTTTAAACACATTGCTCATATATATA
>JBBPDA010000105.1:22442209-22455119 GCA_037974385.1 Arnoldichthys spilopterus | reverse complement strand
AAACTACTGCAATAGATAAACACGCCAAGATCCTAAACTACCAAAGAGAGGAAATTCCATATGCCAAGTTCGTATACACCTGGGCTAGTATTCATAAATGGGGGCCTAATCTTAGATCAGATTCCTCAATCTCACAGTATCTCCTGCACCTGAAGTATAGGACTGTATACTTCATAGTATGGGCACCTATGGCCTAGTGGTTAGGACAGAATGTCACAGGTTCAAGTCCAGACCTGGGTACCCCTGAGGTCCCCTTGAGCAAGGTGGCATCCCGCTACACTGCTCCTTGTGCGCTTATCATAGCTGACGTTACTTGTGTTGGATTAAATGCAGGTCATATTTCATTGTGGTGCACAAATAAGTCACTTTCACTGAAGCGCTTTGTGAAAACAGACTCTGTTGTCTAAAATGGCTGGTGATGTTTGTTTATTTTTATTGCTTACAGTGAGTCATACTTCACCTAAACCACAAGCCTGACAAGCCTGCGTCGTCTTAATGAAGAGCTGGATGTGGATTGAAAGGGTTGAGAGAGTTTTTTTTTTCTGATGTATTTGTACAGAAACAATTTGGGTGATGTCTAGTGTTAGAAACATTACCCTCACAGCTTCAATTTAAAAGCAGCAATATTTGGACTCCACACATCTGATTGATTCCATCTGTCAGTTATGTGCTGCAAATACTGTGAAGTTGATTCAACTACAGAGGCAGGCTTGCCAAAGATAGATATAGGTGCTAAACTTAAAACTTTGTGAAAAAATAAGCCTACTCTTAGGTTTCCAGCAATTTTCCATTTTTTTCAGGTTTTTTTAAAAATTATTTTTCCATTTTCCATGTTTCCAACAGTCTGGGTGACTATAAATGTGTTATGCAACATTAGTCTTGCAGTTTAAGTTTAAAAGAAGCAGTATTTGGACTCCACATATCTGACCAACTCCACCTTACAAATTGTGTAAATCTGATTTTTCATTGAAATATTCTTTTAAATTGGCATGCACTGAGGATTCTGTTGATAGTACATGGGAGGGGGAGTTCTGAATCTTACATGCCACAATCATCTCAAAGTCCATGGCCAAACTGCAGAATAAAATATGTATACTTGTAGCTTCATGTTCTGTATCAGTGCTGTGGACTTGTGGTTGTTTCCACCCTCAGTCTATTTTGTCCTTGAACAAACGTTGAGCTGAAATAATGGTCTGCCTCTGAAACCAAGAGCAGTATGCCCCTGGCAACAAAACGCAACACAAGACCCCAGGGCATCCAGGCAAGAGCAGCTAAGCACCGAACAGAACTCCCAGTCCAAACAGAGCAATTAGGAGCAGACGGCATAAGAAAGATTCAAGAAGGAATTAAACCTCTATTACAAAAGAAAGAAATAAGCAGTCAAAGTCTCGCTAATATAGACCTGTCTCCCTTAGTCTTCCTTTAAACTGCAGCCAGTGTCCATTTGTTGTCTGAGCTAGCATTTGCAGACAGGAGTATATTAGCCTCCCCCACATGCTTTAAATTGCATTAACCAGTTCTCAGAAGCTTATTTACTGGGTGAAGACTGACCTGAGGTCTGATGAACAACTGCACCTACACATGTTTGGCTAATTAATCTGAATACAGTAGGATAGCACACAGGACCACATACTATATGCAGCAAAGCATATGCTTAGCTATATCATTGAAGCTTAGCATATGTTTGGGTGTGAATGCTTGGGCATATGTGTAATGCTAAGAAGTGTGTGGGCTGTGCACTGCATTCATAAATATGCATAAGTGATAACTGCAGTTGCACTTTTAGACTTGGGTTTTAGATAATTGGACTGATTTGCTCTGGTGCTGCTGAGTCTCTTATGTACAAATTAACAAAACAATTCTTCGTACTGTTCTTCTCATCAGCCTTGCCTCCTAAAGGCCTTTCATAAAAATAAATACACAGCCTGTTTTCGAGACAGCGAAAAACATTTCAAGCCTAATGGCATATTTCATAAATCATAATGGCTTCATATGCTCCGAACAGGTACAAAATGATAAAAGGACCAATGACTGTAATTGAACAGAGAAAATGTGCTTGATAAAAAGTAAAAAATGAACACAAATAACAGATGTGGAAACATCAGAGTGCTCTAAAAAGAAGACTTGTATTAAATAATGTAATAATGAGGAAGTGATGAATTTAACATGGAAATTTTAAAACAAAATATGGCATATACATAACTTCGGGCACCTTTTCAGTCAATGCTTAGTTAAAACCCTGCTTTGGCTGAGGTCACAACCTCCAAACCTTTCTTGTGGCCAGCTAACAGTCTCTCTATTATTGATTTATATGTTTATCCATTTCCAACTTCCCTTGCAGAACTCTAACACTTCTGTTCTCCACACAGCAGACTGGGCTTTGATTTCCCCATCTGGGAAAACACAACCTTACTCCAACAAAAACTACACCTTGACTAAGTCTTTTAACCATACATCTGCATCATGATTTCATTGTAAGTCATTCTGGCTATATTTGTCTTCCATAAAGGTAAATTTCTTGCACACACAGCATGTTTAACATGTAGTCATAAATATTCAACAATATGGATATGGTAAACACTGTTCCAAAAATGTAACATTTTCTTTCTTGATGTAGTTCAATGTTGATTTTGATGTATGTTGTGAATATTTTTCTTGCTGTAATATCCAGCATAAATTATTGTTATTCTATTAGTTTTCAGGATTTGCTGATATTTGTTGGAAACCTTTCTTTCCTCTGTCCTCCATCATTTCCTATACCTTTTGCTGCCACAGAACCCCAAGATGATCTTTTACTGAAATGCTTCTCCTTTTTTCGCAATACATACTGTATTACTGCTGTTGTAGCCAAACAGTTCAATTTTTGTTCCAACATATGACTGCATTCCAAAATGTCTCCAGACTTTCAGAAGTTGACTTGATGAGATTACAGTTAGATGATAGATGATGTTTATGCAACAACACTGAACAGAGGACCAGTGAATCACAGTGTGTCTGTGTGTGTGTGTGTGTGTGTGTGTGTGTGTGTGTGTATTATGTGCCTAAGAAGCTGCACGTCCTTTAATCAGCATGTCAGGAACCCAGAATTAGTATGATTTCTATTTCCAACTCAGTAGATCACGCGGGATTCAATATATTAGTAAAAGACAACCTTACTTCCCCTGAAATCACCATTTGTTAAATGAACTCCTACACACTTCAGATGAGTTCTCTATGCGCAGTGTAAGCTCATATGAACTCAGTGGGAGCTCATTTAAGACTGACTGGGTTAATTTAACACTGGTGGTTTTATTGTGTGAGTACATGCTTGAGCACAGTGCCTACTAATTTCTTGGAATTAACATAGCTGGGTTAAAGGCAAAGCAACAGAGAATGAAATAAAGACATTTATAAGGATGAGAAAGATTGACACCTTTTGCTCATGAACAAAGTTCAGTACACTGAAAAAATGTATGCTGTTTTAAGATAAAAACCTAGCGACTTGATTGTGTTTTAAAACAATGTCTTACATTGTGTTGACCTAGAATAAAAGAGTAACACCTTACCATGGGGCACAATTCACAAGGCTACATGACATAAGCATTTCACAATAACTGAGGGAAAGTTGACCAAAGTAGCCTTATGAAAAATAGTTTTTTGGAATAAGCCTTTTTTGGGGGATGGGGTGGGGGGTTGGGGTGCCCACAATTTTCTGCCCAATTTTGACAGTTTCAATTTCACCCACTTGCTTGGATGCCCCCTATCACAATATGCTACCAATCATTTTTGAACTATGTGAAGCAAAACACCATATTGTTTCAAGTTGCAAGGTGTCACTATGTGCTGTCAGTAATGGAAAGGAGAGGGAGCCATCATACCCAACCAGTGAGGTCAACTGTGGTCTTTTTGACTGCTGGCCACAGATGGCTCAGCTCCCAATGATACTGATGTGTAAGCCAATGCTTTGAAACCACAGGACCACTAGGGAGCCCTCTGGAATAGGCCTTTCCAAATGATAATGTAGGTTTATGTCAATTATCATAAAAGGCTTAAGATTGCTGCCTTTAAGTAAAGTGTTACCTATGAAATTTGTTAAATAAATAAATAAGTAAATAAATAAATAAATGCATGAAAATGAGAAATACAGGTGCACTACCTCTACCGGAAACTTCTTTCCGTTAATGCTGTGTTCTGAGCCGGCTGATCCATTGGCATGGCCCCAGTGAAACTCCACCTTCTCTGCTTTGAACCGCCCAGGTAGTCCCGCCCCACTTACAAAATAGTCATTCTTCAAAAGAATGGAGACTGGAGAAGAAAAGAGGGATGGGGGTAGAGGGAGGGGTGAAGAGGAAGGAAAGAAGGAAGACATACAAATCATTACTGCCGTTAAGTCAGGAATTGACTGCTTCCCTTGTTTCTCCACACAGATCTAAAGAACAATGCCATGTTCTTCCTTCATCATTTCCACCCCATTACTCTTTTCACATCTAAACTAAGACAGCAGCAACTTAGGCTGAAAAATCTTTCTTCCACACAGAAAATGAAACTCGGTCCACATACAAGTCTCTAATTAGTCACATTTAAGCATTCTGAAAAAAAAGTATATCACTGAGAGAACTCAGTGTGCACCCTGTAGTCTGAGCCCACAGGCAAAAAGCAGCGCATCAGTGCCAGTTCTACTATGTTTCCAGTGACTTCATCAACTTGAAGAAGCCTGCTGAATTTAGCTGCATTAAGGGTGGCCTTGCTCCTCTTTAATGCCTAAAATGACATACTAATTAAGATATGTCGTCATTTCAAATGGCCTACACAAATCCCTCTGTGTCTCTATTTAGGGTAAGTTCAGTTAAAATAATAAGGCAGCTAAACACTAACCCTAGCTTAGAGCGATGTTGTGCAGCTTGGGCCGGAGTCAAAATTTTAATTAGTCTTTATAGCTTACAATAAATGCAACCTTTCAAAATGCTATGCATTTTGTTATGAGGATTTTAAAATTATCGGGAGTTAATAATTACCACACATGGAAATAAAAAAGAAATGGTTAAATGGGCTGAGTGGTCAATAGTGTCGAAAGGTAAATAATAATTAGTAAGAATTATATCTGTAGTAATTAATAAGTAATTATTACTTATTCAGCAAACATTGCCATTGCTGTAAGAACAAAACATTGTATCTCCATTTTTGTAGTTTTTCATTTTTACATAATTTGAAAATATCAACATTTTCATTTACACTGTGTTGACATTTCAAAAGGAATGGAGTGATAGAAATGGCATTGAATAAAATTGACTTTGAATAAAATGACTCTAATTTACATTCAAAATGAAGAACGTTTTTACTGTTGCTGTCATACTTTGTCAGTAATATTGTATGTATGAGATGAGCGCACATGTACGTCCCCGTGACAGTAATGTAGTAAACTTGGTGTATTTCAGTTATTGAATGTCTTGTTCTCATCCCTACATAAAAAGCTGAATACTTATTTCCTACTTTATTATCTAGTTGTTTATCTATTATTATTTTTGCCTTAAAAATATATAAATTTGATATAAAACACATCCAAATCACATTCTATTGTGACCTGTTCAAGAGCATTCATGACCCCACACCAAGCACATCAGCTGACAGTGTGGGCATCGTAGTGGTCTTTTCGCAGGTTAGCAGTGTAGCTAGCGAGTGAAATAAACTTGCCTCTGCTGTGAGCAGAGATTGGGCTTGCAAATAAAGTTGGTCAAGTATGATCAGTACAGCAGGCTTAATCATAACCCTGGCTTACATACAAAATGTTTCTTACGGATAGGCACATACTGGATTAAGAAATAATACCAGGATTGCATTAATGGAGGCTACTGGCAGCAGGGCTGTGATATAAATGTGACACGCTATTTAGTAAGTGGCATTTTGGAAAGAAACATGGTAAAGATGGCAACTTGCGCAAAAGCTCTCCGCCACAGTTTTGGCACTGAATGATGCATGCATGACACAAATGTCTTTGGCCACAAGGTACTCAATGCATGTAGATGAAAATGAGAGAAAAAGTTAGCCACATAAGCTTGAATTAGTGAAGTAAATGACATTTAGGTGTGTGTTCAAATGAAAGTGGTAACCTCTGCTGATTTTTTGCAACAAAAAAGTCTTACATGCTAACAAAGGATTAGTTTATTATTTATATATAACATTATTTATAAATTATAGTAGTTAGATTAGGATTTATTAATTATATACATTAAATTATATATATATATAGTGTTTACATATTGTTCAGATTGTGTTATAATTTGTGTTAAAAATAAAAAAAGTCAACCTTAGTTTTGTGGGGTTTTTATTGTAAGTATCGGTTCAGGCACCATTAAAACACCTGCACTGTTTTAAAAGTAACATAGTATTGTTCTAAAAATAAATACCCAACTCTAATTGAGGGCAGTTGTAATTGTTTATAATTATGCATCATGTAGAAATATGGACACTGTGAAACCTTAAACAGACTGAATGTTAAATAGTACAATTTTTTAATAAAAGCTGCTGCAAACTCATAAACAGCTACACATTACCTACTTTATATGTTAGCAGTGTTGCTAACTACATGAATAACATTGCTACAGATGATCTTTTAAGACTTGCCCATTAGTATCATGCTATATATTCAACACACATAAGTATTACTTTCTACAAAATTTCCAAATCCCTGAGAGGATTCCAGTACACAGTAAGCTATGATAGGCTTCATCCTAGGCGTTTAAACCAGCTGTTATATCACCCCCCAACACCTGATAACATATCTACACCAGCCTGGCAGGAACGCAAAGTCTTCTCAGGCTTGGGCAACAGGCCTATAACTGTTCCTCAGCATGCCTCATCACAGAGATTAGGATGAATGGCGAGGAACCACTCAAGTGAGCCTGAGGGTACACAAGCTTTAGCAGCAGATCCAACGTTTAATCCTGAGGCGAGTGAAAAGGCATGGAGCGCAAATAAACAAACAAGGAGTCGGGAGGGATGAGAGTGGCGTTTGAAGAGAGATGGAGGGGAGAATGCAAGAAGGGAGGGGACAGCAAGGATGAAACTAGAGCCTGTGGTGACTTTATATCCATACACATGCGTGCAGTACACACAGAGGGGGATAAAGACGCTGTGTGCACAGGAGAGGCCATCCAAGCAGAGGCATTATGGGATCTAATACAGTGATCTGTAATCTGAAGCAGAGACCCCTATTGCTTCCCAGTGTAATGCTGGCACATTGCACTGATGGGTTTGCTGTGAGGGTTTCCAAATCCTAATCGCAAAAACAGTGTGATAGAAACAGTAGGTGCACTCAAAAACACTGTGTTTTGTGACGCAGGTGCCTATATTCTCATTTATCCTTAGCAAACAAGCCCTTCATGGAAAATATGATATTCAATAAAAGTCACTAAAGTTGCTTTCAAAGTTTGGTCTTTGGGCTCTGCCACTGTGAGAAACAAATTTACCTCATAATTTATCTATGCATCACTCTCAATAAAACCTTTTTTGCATTTACTTATTTATTTTTCTTACATCATTTGAAAACACCAACTGTTTTTTAAGATAAAAAGACCATAAGAAAATGTCTAAAATGATGTGGAATTAAATGTTATCACATTAACATACATTCAACTTAACAATGTTTGTTTCTTCTCCTGCAAAATCACCCTTTCGGAGATACAAGGTTTTGATACAACAATACAGCTTATCTTATTTTTTCAGTTATTTGTGGAGGGCCACACTGGAGCCCGATTGTGGAGCATTATCATAAAAGCTGCCAAAAGTTTTAGCAGCAGAACAGGCATTAAAACGGGATCCGGAGAGATCCTTTATCTGTATTTGCTATAAAAAGCCAATACGTGGCAAAGCAAAGGCCAAGATCAATGGGGATGTGTCAGACTTTACAAAAGGCGTGTTTGATATTTGTTTGGGCTTGTTCTTTAGGCAAGGCAGGGGAGGCATGTTGGTTAGCCTACTCACTTCAAACAAAGACCTGATGCAATCATGTGTCATGGTGGAATATTGCAGGGGGGGAATAAACTTTGTATCACTGGTGCAGAGCAATTATTTTCATATTCTTGATAATTTAAAAAAAACTGCAAAGAACATAAACATGTAGCAAAGAGAAGAAAACTCTTTCAAGTATAATTTGTTTCTCTGCAATGTGATCAGTATAGCACACAGACACTCATGGCTGCAAACACTGAGTAAATGGTTTTGCTCACCATCAGTTGCCAGTTTTGGAACAATGCTTTTACGTGATTGCATACAACTGGATAACGCATCTTCATAACATGACTGTTAGAAACATGCAATTTTACTATCTAACCTGTTTTGCCTGTGTTCTTCATGGAGGTCTTGTTAGATGATTTGACCTCAAAGCCCTCCAGTGTAAGTTCTTGGCACTCTTGAGAGACCTGGGCGTCGTCATCAGGGATGTCCACAGGTGACTGGTTCCTCTCCCCACACTCAGGGTACACTGACGCCCATCGCCCTGGACCATGGATGCCTAGGAGCAGATAATGAGAAATACTAAATGTAACAATAGCATACATCCATCCATGTTCTAAACCACTTCTTCCATTTCTGGTCGCAGGGAATCTGGATCCAATCCCAGTTGATTATGAGGCCAAAGCAAGGTACACCCAGGACATGAGGTACCCATAACAATAGCATATAAATATGAAATAAATTACACATTTTATGATGTTTTCTCTTGCCTAGATATGATTTTCTACAGTGTAATGTTTGCAATGTCACTGGCTATTCAAGTAAATGTACACTTAACAGTTTTAAGAAAGGCAGTGATGATCAATGAGGCATGCTTTTATAGTGCAGGACTCAGGATAGAACTGAATTGCATTCTACTATGGCTGGCAAAGGCTTCTGTTTTGATGGCTGCTTATTGTCAGAGGAATTATTTTAATGTGTAAATAATGTGCAACATCAGTTGTGTTTTCCCCAAACACAATTTTTTAATCAATTCAACGTAAACTCTTCACTGTCCCTGGCTGAAGATGAACATCATCTCTGCAAATGTGAATTAACAAAATGCAAAGTCAACACCAGCTTATTCAGTTACTGAATCCCCTCCCTGTGATGCGGCTGAGCTAACATTTGATATTCATCTGCATCCGAGGCTGCCTGAGACAGAGAAATATGAGCATAGCCGCTCAGCAAACACAAGGAGCTGAGCTGATTAATGGTTTCATTAACAGTGGCAGCAGACATATCACAGTTCATGTTGAAATTAAATATGTACATGCTTGCAAATGCTCAGGGTGCTTAAACATCAGATTACATTTCTGAGACTCTGGTACAGAAACAATGAAGAGGGAAAGAGTGAATACTATGGTAAGGAAATGCTAAAATATGCAGTTAAATAAGTAAATTAATGAAGTAATTGCATTTTCCCCTTAAGATCAATTTTGTAGACATTTATACAACTTTACATATAATTCAGGTTTTACATGGCTATAATTATCTCTATTCTTGGTTACACCAAATGTGTGCCAAAAAATGGCATATATGAAGAGTATAGACAAGGGAGTAAACAAAAACTTTAGAAACTTGATATATAATAATGAACTGTTATAGCTGTAATGACAAAGGAAAATTTGGATTTCCCTCTTATTGCGAACTTTAAGCCCCTTGCACATATGTTTTTAGTGTCATCTCGGTCCTATTACAAATAAAACTTTAAACCTCAGTAAGAAACCTGCCTTCCACTAACTGCTGAACACTTTAGGTATAAGTCTGTTAAAATATCCCGTAACTTTTGAAAATGCAGAGCATTTCAATCTCAGACCTCAAACAAAGGCACAACACAGCTTATCTATGAAAAGCAACGGATGCGGATGACATTATACTGAAGGTAAAGTTCCATGGGCACCTGAAGTTAATTACTCCTATTTTAGCACAGACTCTCTCCTATTATCAGCTAAACATGCAGGCTTTACCATGGCAACCGCACACTCTCAGCAATACATCCAGGAACCAAATCTAACTATCCACTCTAATTTCATCATTACCACACACTCTCAGCTGCTCTGCAGGGCTTGATGGCGAGGGAGTCCAGAGGAGTGGCAATGGTCCCCTTGGATTAGCCCCATATGGGTATTGAGGGTTACTATTACGACACCATCAGAGAAATGGACCTGTGACGAACCACTGGGAAGCTACACTGCCACTGTGATGCTTCAATATACAGACAAATCCAGTGAGACTGCATATATGTTAAATGTCTCTGCAGTCAAAGACTCCTTTGTATAATTGCTATTAGTGGGTTAATGTCACTGCACCTACGACTCTAATGATGTATATCAAGTTTATGGCATCTCGACTGAAATCCTATAGGTCTTCAGACCGAAGCTAACATGCATTGATCCTAATGCTCAGTTAATTCTGCCGTCTCCCCCATTCTTAAACACTAATGCCATTAACCCCCTCACTGTATTCAGTTCCACCTAATTAGCTTGATGATACTGTATGTCATGCAGGCGATCTCTTAAGATGCCCTGACCGATTAAAATCCAATACCTACATCTCCAGGCCAGGAACATGATGCCCCTGGGAGAGCTAGGGAGCTCCCTTTTCTTTCTGACAGATTAAGGTCAGATCACTTTCCAATGGGAGAGAATAAAGTCATGCTTGTCTTTTGTAAAGGAAAGGTTACTCCTCTTACCCAATTAATGAGAGGACAAGTAGGTCGTTTCAAAGTTCTAAGCCCATAGTTGCGGTGTGGAAGTCTCCTCAGAGCTGTACTAATTGACATCAACTTCCCACAGACCTGGAAGTAACGCTAGTTTCATTTACTACATTTCCAAATCAAACATAGAAAACCGACTCGCTCAACCACAAAACAGAGAGCTTGGTCCATAGTGAATACTGATGTTTATTTCCATGTTCTGGTTTTGGTTTCTTTTGCCATTCCATTACTTTCGATTCAGTTTTGTTTCCTCCTTGATAAAGTATATAGCACCAAATTCTGTGACAAACGCTAAAATCTCACAAGATGCATGCTTTTTCTGATTGAAGACTATGCTGTCCATAAAGAGTTTAGACTTTCAAAAATAAAGGTTCTCAAATGGGTCTTGGCTAAAATCGACAATTCGTTTAGCCTTTAAAGGTTTATTTAAAGGTTCATGTTCTCCTATCTCATTTACAAAAACGGCTTTTTCATGAAGCACCCACTGAGAGGTTCTTTAGGGCTGTTTTTCCCATCACTGGTCCTGGAGGCCTGCTGGCCTACACATTTTTTGCTTTCCCTGCTTTACATTTACATTTACATTTACATTTACATTGCTTTAACACCCCCACACTCAAATGTGCAGGGCAGTGGCCCTCAAAGACCTGGGTTGGGAAACACTGCTTTAGGGAACCAGACACGGCTCATCTGCTGACTCATAGTTCCAAAGACCTCTTACATAATAATACTTTAATATACCTAATTTTTGCAGTGGAAATGGTTTCAAGGAGCACCATTTCAGACTGACAGGCAAGCAAAAGGCAATCTATCAGTCAGAATAAGTAATCAGTCAGTCATTTTTGCCATTTAAAAACATCAGAGATAGAAAAGCACATCAATGGCTTTTAACATATGCCACACCAGAGTGGAGATGCCGCAGGGGGCTCCATGTCTCTGCTTTAAGTCCACTTGTTCAAATCACAGTCAGGCTCTCAGCCTTTTCTGCCGATTCTCGGGGCCTCGCCACTAATGCGAATCTTGGATGGATGTTGAATTACACTCACCCGCCTCCCATCGATTTCCTCCCAGGCCACCCTCCTCCGTTATGATTTGTAAAGTGCTTGCAGAGTGTGTCCGAGCCGACCGCCTGTGTTAGGTCCCACCAGGGGTTTAGATCTCCACACATGGACACTTGTCCTCATAACACTGATTTCCCTTCAATTCGGTTTCCAGGCCCAAACCCTTCGGGGGCTCCACGGGGCTACTGCTCTACTGCAGGGAACTTAAAACACCTGAGTGAAATTGTGTCAAACTCTCAGCTTGAGGCGTTAGGCATTTACTTTGTGTAAGCGATTTACTTTACATTTAGTCATTTTGAGTTATGCTGTCAGACTTGAGGGAACCTGTCACACAGGCTTGTTACCCACTTATGAGACCAAGCTCTTGAGACTTATTTTGACATAAAAAAGCTCCTAAAATGGGGCATTCTAGATTAAAGTAGCATTTAATCTGTCATGCTACTCTATGGCAAAGCATTGCATCTCAGCTTAATTGGTTTGAAAAATTCACTTTTCTTTTCACCCACCAATGTTTGCTCACAACAATACCCAGAGTGTACAGTGAGTTGAAACAAGTATTCAGAGTATTTAAGTATTCAGTAGACCATCGTTTATGTTATTAATTATCCTTCTAGTGAATATATCCATTTCAAATGTACACACAATGTCCTCTTACTCTGACTTTATAACTACATAATCATAAGCAAAAATATGTTTAAATAGGAATATATGTAGATGCCAGAATCATAGAATAATAAACTAAAAGTAAAGACTATAAAAGAAAAATGAAGATGAAATAAAAGTTACAAAAAATGTAAAACCTTTCTAGATCATGCTAATAAATAAAGTTTTTTTCTTCATATTTATTCAAAACATATTATATGTGTCAATTTGTGGTGGACATAAGCACTGGAAGAAGTGTATATTACAAATAAACACTTACTGCCCATAAAAGTAACATTCTTAACCTAAAATGTAAGTTAATGTCACAAAATGCATTTTAGGTCATTTAGAACTATTTCTATTGCTCTTTTAATCATGAAAATCTGCAGCCTGTATGTTCAAATTATGTATAAAATGGCAGCAAAAATAGAGACACAAGGTTTTGTTTTGATCTATCTATCTATCTATCTATCTATCTATCTATCTATCTATCTATCTATCTATCTATCTATCTATCTATCTA
>JBBPDA010000105.1:22381287-22410617 GCA_037974385.1 Arnoldichthys spilopterus | reverse complement strand
TATGGTAGTTAACAATACTGATTTAAGTTTCATACAGCACTGCATATTCATTCCTGTTTAGTCCCTGCAGTATTATACAGTACATATTTGTAAGTATCTTGCATTTGTAATCCTCTACAAATGAGCAGTATATGTCTCTCTTATGCTTATGCTAAAACATGTAGATTTAGTCATAAATTTCCACATTTTATAAATCAGTATTTATTGCCCAAAGAAATCTTGCACAGGACAAATATTGAATATTGAATATTGAATATCCACAATTCCCTGTGCCCCTGAACATGACTCAGTGGTTTGCCCCATCAACAATGTTCTGCAAATATGTGAAATATCATAGAAACTGCAACTGTCCATTATGTGTCTTGAATAAAGTTGATTTTAATCCACTAAAACAAAAAAATTAAACAAAAAAGAGTCTTTTATAAATATTTTCTCTTTTAACAATACTATAGAACTTTGGAGGCTAATTATCTCTAAACTACACTTTTCTCAGATACAACGTGTAATCCTGGAGTCTCTTAGGATTGCTTAGAACTTATTATATGGAAATGGGTTAGGGAAAACATTCACTTGGGGGCGATAAACTATGACATTGATCACTGTGTTATTAAAAATGACATTTTAAAAGTGTCTTATGGCTTTTCTAAAGTTAGTAGACTCGGGGAGGAGGCCTCTCGGGACTTATAGAGCTCCTCTGCATGGTAAACACACTTATGAGACTGCCAAGGAATGCAAAGGCAAGGAAGTACAGTACTTAAAGATCGTTTGCTGGTGGAAGCCTGCTGGGACAACGGGCGAAAGCGCTCACTGTTTGTTGGAAGTCCCTCAGAAGGACAACAGCAGTCAGTAGCTCAGCAAAAGAGCAAATCTAGCACTGTCATCAGCAATAAAAAGCTGTACAGCTGTACGCAGACACAAGAGAGGCAGTAAAAAACTTGAGTAAGGCAGACTTTACCAGTGAAATGTGGGCTTATATATAGTGGATTTTGGGGGAAAGGGGTTTAACACAACATGCAAACATTGTTCCAAATTTCTAATTGTACAATTTACTCCGCAGAAATAATGTCTATATATTGAAACTTTGTGGCAAAAATGGTGAGCAGAGGGTGGGAAATGGTCATTAAATATATAATTACATACAATATCATAAATTTACATCAGGAAGTCAACAAATAACATACAAGAGAAATGTAGGACATTGACCTTATGAGGCAAAGAGAAAAATCAGATTTTTAAAGATCTTTTTATTTAGAAGATTTAAAAATCTAAAATCTATTTAAAAAATAACAGATAATCAGATTCCAAGCTACTTGATCATAGACATCAAGTGCAAACTGTTAAAGATTTACCAGGATACAATCTGTATAAACGTACAGGTATAAATTAATAATGAAGTGTACCACAGCTTCTTGAGACCTTGCATACACAGCACTCTTCACTAATTCACACAAGTCTTCACTAATTTTCCATTGTGTCTCCAGCTTTTAAACTAGACGGACACATTCTGAATGATAAATTGAAGGCACCATGTTCAAATATACCTACAGACGGCAAGATAGGAACACTGGTCGGCCGAAATGAAAGCCGGAGAGCTAATTACTTCTAAAGACAGGAAATTGCTTTTCCAGAAAAAGAGAGAGGATAAAAAGCATAAGTGCACTTGAACGGACAAAGAGAGAGAAACAGAGCAACAAAAAGGGAAGCGGGCAATCGTCATGACACTGCCCTTCCAGAAAAGGAAGCTTTCATGATAGATGGAAGGAAAAGACAACTTACCTGAATACGCCCAGTACGGTTCCCCAGCTGCCCTCCTCTCTCTCTGATGAAGCTTCATTTCTGTAGGTGCAGCTGCAACAGAGAAAAGCACACAGACAAAAGATGATTTAGAATACTGGAAAAAACTTGAGCCTTAAAGGAACTGACTTTGGAATGTCAATTTGAATGACTTCACGAGCACAAACAAATATAAGCAGTATTCTTTTTAATATTTGCTCTACTGGTGAAATAATATTTGAAATGTTTCCCCACACTTGCGATAAAAATAAAAAATTAAAATGCACTTTAGAAAGTACAATTTCTATTAAATTTAAGTAAATATAAAATCAATCAACAACATAAACAACAAAAAAGTTGCATGCTGCAATTTCTTGTTAGGTAGAATGGGATTTATGCCAACATTTTGAACTTTGTCCAACCTGCAAACAGTGGGAAGAGCTTAAACAGAATTTGCTTTTGTAATTGGCAAACAATTTTTACATGTTCTAAGTCCCAGTGTTACACAAAGAAATGTGAAAAAAACTGTAGCAGAAGAGGTAATCTAAAGAGAGTGTGTCTGTGTGTGTGTGTGTGTGTGTGAGAGAGAGAGAGAGAGAGAGAGAGAGACAAAGGAGGAGGAGGGGAAAAAAAGAACTATTCAAAACTAGTGGAGTGTGCTCACTTCTCTGCGTGCATCAGAGAGTTCCACGCTGGGCACCGCAGGATCAGCCCTCCCCTCCTGTCATATTAATATTTAAACAACAGCCCATTCTTCTCTAAAACTTCACTTTAAAACATGTCTGGCATAATCTGGCCTGTGACTCTCTTCCCACCGACTCTGTAATTGTCCTGTTTATCTAGCTCATTTTGCTTCAAGGCCCCTTCACACCTACAGGAGACCTCCTGCTTGTATGAATGACATCTTCAAAATTTGGAAGAGACTTTACATGTCTGTGTATGCGCTGCTTTGTAGTGACTTAAAGCACTTCTGTTTCCCCTACAGAGTGACACAGACATGTCTCACAGACACTATAAAACAACAGCTGATAGCTTACTACTGTACAAAAAAATGAAATGTACTGTGATGCATTGATTCAAATGCACACAGAATAGAATGTTAAAATTTACTGATCAATCAGTATAATATTCAAGTGTGCACACATTTTCAAACAAGGCATTTTTATTATATATTATATTATATTATAAATATCTTTATTATGTATAATTCACTACTATGTAAGTGTAATTTATTTATTTTAATTGTCAAGTTGTTTAAGCAACAGAATTTTCTATATATTATTTATAATTATTTTTATGTATTGATTTAAAAATGGTTAAAACACAAAGACCCACAGTGTCATTTATGCAAAGTGTCTAATTATTATTAAGCAGCAAAGGCTTCTTGAGTTCCTAAAAACGCTACATATATAATTCCTGATCACTTTTAGAAGGGGAGTTATGTAATCACATAGGGATTATATATGGCCTATGTCTGATTTGTTGAACTGTGTTCCCTTTATCAAGACTGTGTTTTCATACAATGAAAGGATTTGCCAATAAATGATACATAAAATTGACATTTTGTAGTCCATCCATCCATTTTCTAAACCGCTTCTTCCGTTTCTGGGTCACAGGGAAGCTGGAGCCAATCCCAGCTGAAGGCGGGGTACACCCAGGACAGGAGAACTCATCGCAGGGCAACACATATACAGACAACCATTCACAAACACATTCACACCTATGGGCAGTTTTAGAGGATCCAATCAACCTACTGCAGCCTTTGGACAGTGGGAGGAAACTGGAGCAGCCGGAGGAAACCCTTGTGAACATGGGGAGAGCTTGCAAACTCCACACAGAAAGGCACCCGTGGCCGAAGCAGGGATCAAACCCAGGACACATTTTGTAGGCATTTTCATAATTTAAATAAACAAATATGAGATCAGTCACATGGAAAATGCAATACACCCTTACAATTATCACACCATCATAACATTAGAAGTAGGTGTTCCAGATTAGGTGTCTTCTTTAAAGCTGACATCTATGGTCTGGTGTTCTCTCTGCCATTGAAGTGTGTGGTGTCATGTAAAGATCAAACCAAGTCTCTTAGACCTTTAAAAGAAAATGTTTTTTCGTAAGATTAAGAGTTTGGCGAGGTATTTAAAAAGATCTATGTTATGGAAATTTAAGAAGATAACTGAAGGGAAGTCTTAACACAGGACTGTCTTTGCAAATCAGTTATTTATTCAAAAGATTAAAAGACCAACAAAGTCACCGCCACAGCTGTGGGTCAGTGTGGGGAGAGTCTATTTGGCATCTGACCACAAATCAGAGAGTGATCAGGAATGATACAGCAGATGGCTTATCTGTGATCAATCCAAAAAGGGGCCGTTACATTCTGCCTTATTTTAAGCTTATCAACCAATGGCCATGTGTAAGCTTTAACAGAAATTTCTGAAAGATTGGGGCCCCAAATTGAGGAAGTCAGGCCACAAGTCTAGCTGAACACAGAAAGATCTCTGTGTACAATTACAAAAGATATTGAATCATCTCTTGAATTTATTTTGTGAACCATATGCACTAAGATATGATTTTGATCACCAAACTGGTCCTGATGCTGGTTCTAGTTTTCACTGAAAAAAGGCTGGTGCTGGTGCCAAACCACTGAATTACGAAACTAAAGTTGGAACCGTTGACATCAGTGGCTAAAGGTAGTGCTACTGCAAGATATGTGCCACCATTTTGCCAAAAACATGAGCAAAAGAAACAGCAGTGGTCTGTGGAGGAAATCAATGCTTTGTCAGCACTTCGGGCTTCCATAGAAATGCAAGAGAAACTGGCAGGAAATGTGAGAAAGAACAAAGTATATGAGGAACTAACAATAGAACTTGAAATGGCTTCAGGCTTCAGTAGAACAATGGAGCAAATAGTAAACAAACTAAAGTGTAAAAGGTTTACAAGGATACAAAAAGGAACCATTGAAAGGTGCCATTCGGTTCGCCATCAAATTAAATTCTCGAACCTTGTCTAAACACGGGCTGGTTCTTAAAAGGCACGGAGGAAAAACTGGCTGCACACCAACACCAGCACCAGCACCAGTGGAAAAGATTTCAAACCACTGCCAGTTTGTTCTGGACCGGCTATTGTAGCAAATTTACCTCAAAAGCAAACTGTTTTATGTTAAAAGAAGTCTCTAAAAGACTTCAATCACTGAATCAGCTGGTGATTCTCTGAAAATGAGTTTGTCTACAATCAGAAAGATATTGACAGAGAGAGTACCAGTGTGGCATAGACTAAAGACAGCCCTTCAGGTAAAGAATCACTTTCCAGTTGTAAAGTATGGTGGTGGAAATGTTATAAAAATAACTTACTAAGGTGTGGGAACAGGATCCTAATACATAGCCACAACTTCATAAGGCATCGCAACTGGAAGTAGGTATGGTGTTGTAATGACATAACAAAGTAAAGCTCATTCCCATTGCTTATTAAGTCACAGTCACAAATTAAGATCAAATTCCAACACCTTACGAAGTCATGGTCACTCATTAGTATTCTGTTCCTATGTCTTAGTAAGTTGTGCCGGGCTCTGTAGCCAGCAAATTAAGGTTATGTTGGATGATACTGAGCATGGAAATAAGCTTTGTGACTCACTTTCTCTTGATTTCTGAAACTAATATGATGCCCACAGTCTGTCCAGGACTGGCAACCTAACAACCATTCAACTGCCAGATTCAGTGGAGAGGCACCCTTGGTGGCCAATTAATGTCTATGGAGATTTCACCTCCAAACATGCCACTGAATAGTGCCCATTTGTGGAGCATCTTTAGCCTGCTACACACAAGTAAGTGAGAGTTAGGTCAGATCCATAAGGTTGCATTAGAGCTGGGTTGTTTGATGATGCCATGGTACATCGCCAAAGATTGACAGTCATTATAATGTTGAACCCAGCAACATGATCTCCTCAGTCACACTGACACATTGCAACACACACATACAATGCATGTTTCTCTTATTTGTACAGTAGCATCTAACCTCACAGCATCACACATGTTTACCAAGTTTCTCTGTTTTTTAATGGTGACTGGCAAACAGCAACTCATCTGCTGGTGGTAGTAACATGTTACTTACTACGAGCATGTTAGTCCATAAGCAGACTCCTACTGCAATGTTAGACGTAGTCATGCAAGTTCGGGACACCCAACTCTAATTTGCATATATAGACACTTGTTGAGATGTAACAGCATAATTCCATGGGGTAAATGAAATCTTGTATAAACAAAAAAAAATCAAACCAACTTGAATTTTTAAATTTCATAATTCATAGAATCGTCTCCATAATAATCAAAACAAATCAGTGTGATGTCAGAAACTCATACCTCTTATTAGTATTATTACTCAATGATCGTGCTTATAGACAAATGGTATCAAAATACAAATGATAGACTGTAAGGAGCCCGGTCCTGTAGCAGCTTATGAATGCATTTTTTGGTCGCCATGTCATCATAGCTGGTCTATGACTGTTTCCTCCACTTGAGATGAACTTGGATCTTCTTTTCCAAGCCAGAAGGGGATTCCTGTATTTATATCTCACTTCAAAGGGCCCTCCTCCACCTTACCAGTGACTCATTCTCTGGGGAAGATGCTCTGTTCGCACAAACACATTTTGCTACCCTCTGCTCTGTTCTTACTCTGGCTTGCATCATTGCATTGGAGATTAATTAAAAGCTGAGCTAAGTCAATTCTCTCTCTCCCAGCAATTAAAGATGCCCTTATTGGCTAGCCAGCAATTAGGCACACTCTTATTGGCTAGCGAACCATCCTGCTTTGTCTACTGTTTAATCCCCTGACGGACAGCGAGGCAGATCACGCGGGCAACTGGACTGGAACAGCAAACAATTACTTGTTCCCATTAATGCTTTCATAAACTATTGAAAGGGCTTGGCATAGCAAAAGACATTGCTCTTGTTGTTTTCTCTTGACTTATTATGGAGGATAAACAGTCTAGTTTGACCTCAAATGGAAGAGAAACTAAATAATGTTCTGCTGATGCAGCTGAGGCTGTCTGAGGAGCTCCTCATCCCCCAGGCCTTGTAGCAGCAGCTACAATTCAGCAGCACTCCACGCGCATGCATATGTGTGTATGTGTGCATGAGTCGTGGGTTTGAGAGCAGCAGAAGGGGTGGGAGAGCGCAGCAGTAAGCGCAAAAGATGTACAAGAGTGTGTGCCAGGCTTTTGAAAATAGAGTGACAGCACCATGGTGCTACTATACTGTACAAACCCCACCTATATCAGCCTCACCCAGCTGGACACAAGATTAAAGGAGTCCCGCTGTCACTGATAACACAGCCTCCATCATCAAGGGTTTTGACCCAGGTACAAAGGCAGCGTACCTGTGTGTGTCTGAAACCGCCTGTACAAAGCTCTGACACTTCTTACAGATACAAGGTGTCTTAAACCAGGGGAACAGAAATCCTCAGGGCATAACTGCCAGTTAGCCAGACAGTGTAAGACTGTAAGCCGACAAATGACACAGGAACAACGGCTTTTAGACTAGTGTGACTCAAGATTGTAAAAATTTGACATAGAAAATATTTTTTATTTGATGAGAAATATATCACTATTAAATCTCATATTTTACCATGAATCAGTTTGACTAACAAAACCAGAGTCATCTGATTTCCCCATTATTCAGTTCAATTATGATTATTTAGTTAACTATTTGGTACATCATGATATTTCATATTTCACCATGATTCAGTTAGACTATAATTGTTTAGGGAAATTAAATTATTCAAAACAATATATTTTATACTGTATTTCACAATAATTTAGTTTAATTATAATTAAACTGAATTATTGTAATTATAATAAAAGGATATGATTCAGTATATCATGATATTTAAAATGAAATGTGACCATGATTCATATATAGTTGTTGCAACTATAATTGTTTAGGAAAAATTTGTACATTTGATATAATTTGATATAATAACTTTCGTTTTCTTAAAAAAAAAAAAACAGGTCAATGCATAACAAAATTTCAGGATTCCAGAATGATTCAGCTTGCTGAAATAATTTCATTTTTAATAAAATTAACTTTTAATTAACCAATTTTATTTTGGTCAAAGTTTACCCAGAGTAATTATTATTATATACACTCCAATATCCATCTTAAGATACTGATACATTTTTGACTTCCTAGTTTGATGCACATGTTCCCCGTGTGCTT
This sequence comes from Arnoldichthys spilopterus, assembly GCA_037974385.1. Taxonomy (NCBI): domain Eukaryota; kingdom Metazoa; phylum Chordata; class Actinopteri; order Characiformes; family Lepidarchidae; genus Arnoldichthys; species Arnoldichthys spilopterus. The sequence continues at coordinate 22,402,635 of JBBPDA010000105.1, read as the reverse complement.
CTGCAAGTAGCAACTCATGCATATTTCCAATAATCAAAATGTCTCAATGGAGTGAGGTTCACTCTGGTTCTGAATGTATGAGAGCAGTGATGCTAGACATGGACAACCAAGCACATAAACAAGCCATGGTTTTGGTAGGAACTCGCAGGCATAATTACACATAACCATCACTATGACTCGGTTGGTCAAATAAACATGCTTGCATAGAGGCTTAATGACGATAACGATCTGGTCCTGCTCGTCCTTTAAAATGCACATGCACATGCACATTTATGCACATGAACAAACACAAAGGGGGATGTGCTTATGTTGGATCATAGCAATATTGTTTACAAGTTACTGCAGGTAAGTCTCTCGCTTCTCTCTCTCTCCTGTGTTTTTTGGTTCTTTGATTTTCCGTGTTTATCGAAAGCTCTAAATCTGCAGTACAAACAGGCAGGAGAATGGCACAGCAGACATTTACACTGAGCTCCACAGTGAGCTCTCAAAGGCCAGGGGCAGCAAACACAGACCCCCAAGCCGAAAAGGTCACGCAGACCACGGTTACAGCATTCACGACTGTTCCTGCTATCATCAATACCCGACTCAGATTATTTCTGAGGCCTGCCGTGCATGCAGGCTTCAACCTTGGGAATAAGCCACTGGGTCAGGGACTCAGGCGAGGTGCTAGCAATCCTTTAACAAACCATCTGACATCTGAGTGACTTTTCTCTGTGTGTGTCAACAATAGGAAAGTAATCTGCTTTAGTTACAGTGGCTTTGCACAGTGTCAAAAGGGAGAGCACAGCAGCGCACTTATATTTATCCAGCCTTCCGCTCCTCTCACCGGCTGTTTAATCTATTTTTTGTGGTCAGTGTTTACATCTACAAGATGACCTGGAGGCACACACCCAACAAAGGCAGTGGGTTAAAGAGAGGAGCTGATGAAGTCATGTTTGTTTAAAAAGCTGCTTAAAATAGGACAGTTTAAAAAGTGAACTGGCTCAATTAGTGTCTTCTCCAAGTGGGTAAACAGCAGAGGCTGTGTTTTCACACACTCTGTCCTGTGTGTGTGTGTGTGTGTGTGTGTGCTGTGCCTGTTTTTACTGTTTCTGTATTTTACTCTGTCTATAAGAGAATCTGCCTACAGAGAGCGGCATATGGCGTTCAAAATGGAGGCAATAAATAGTGGGAAGGAAAAGTAACTCCGACTGGCAGAGTGCAGGGGCATTGTGAGAGGGAAGAAAAACGAAGGATAGCAACTCTTGCCTCATTGTGAACAGCAGCCATGGGATCCTCTTCTCATTAGCATTTGATTTGTGTACTGTGACTGTTTGCATGCACTCAGGATAATGCAGGGGAAAAGTGATCAATGCTGCAGGAGCAGCTAATCTGCCAAACTAGTTTATGGTTAACTAGTGAAATGGCATTCATGCGATGCAGATGTATATGTAAGAAATATATTATACACCAACACAGTTACTGCCTTTCATTTACTCTCTTTTAGCAATAACTGTATTGGTGTAAAATATTTTGCACATTTGAAACCAATACACACATGTGCATTGTGTATATGTGTAACAGGGTTGAATAACTTGGGGAAAATATGTATTATCTATTATAGCTAATATCCATTTTTTAATATCTCCCTTTTTTACATCCACTTTTTTCCTCCAAAAAAAAGCTCAGACTTCAGGCTGAGTATTAAAAGTAATGTGCCAGATCACCAGTTCACAAGCTCTGCTTTATTATATTTCATATTATTAAACTCCCCTAATTAAAACTCATCAATATTGGCTATAATACAGGACATAATTAAAATTGCAGCCCTCGCCGTTTGAAACTTGCCCTCTTTCAAACTGTGATTTCAATAAAAATATGATTAATTGTTCAGCCCTAATGTATAGTATATCCGGATCATTACTTTATAGGGGAAGAACAGAATCTCTGAAGGCTTTCATTACTTTCAGTGTGACTTGGGCTAAACTCAGTGGAGAGCACTTTTCTCAAACTGTTTTGCACATATGGTACATGTTTAATTGCACACTATAATTCTGCAGATTTTGTATTTTTATATAGTGTTTATTAAAGTATTCTGTATATATCTAATATTTTATTTTACTTTAAGACTTTTTTTGACTGTGTGGATGTGTGTGATTTTCGTTGTACTATTGTACTAAATATGACTGGGAGGACCAGGATTTGACATGCCAATTAGAACTGGTTCTATTTGTCCATTTGCCATAAAATGGTTATATGCAAACTAATTCAAGAGTCTCTGACTGATTTGGGTAAGGTTTAAGAAGATGCTCATGCTCAGCTGCTGTCTGTATTAGTTAGATCACAATGCATTTTGTTCTTCCATCCATCCATCCATTTACTAAACTGCTTCTTCCTTTTCGGGTCATGAGGAAGCTGGAGCCAATCCCAGCAAACTATGGGCACAAGGCAGGGTACATTCAGGACAGGAGGCTTCTTCCATGCCAAAAAATATTAATAATAAAATAATAATACCTCCATGACTCTTTTACACTCCTGATAAGATTGTGAGCCACAGCTACTATGAATAGTAGTTCCATTTTTACCCCTCCTATGGACTGTTGTTTTGCCTAGTGTTAGCTGACCCTTACATGGACTTTTACTAAAACCTCCCATTCACAGATTATTTTTAACTTGTCTAATGTGGTACTAAGCTCTTTTAATGTTCATACTTTTCTTCTAATTCTCATTCTTCAAAGCTTCAGACAACCATTGACAATCTTAACACGTCTGCTCCTTCATTATTCAGTTATGGATTAAGACATTGAAGAAGACATATAAGAAATACCCAACAAAAAAGTAGATATGTAAGTGAGTTCTCCCATTGATCAGGCCTACAGGCAGTGGATTGAAGTCCTAATGCATCTGAATAAATACCAACATAATTAGGTAAAGAGTGAAATGAACTAATCATTTTTTGATTTCTAATGGGCAGAAAAATGTCACCCTAGGCTTTTTGGAAATGTCCTAGATATGTCACTGACAATAAACACAAACGGGAGTTTAACCAGTGGGTTTTTGTCAGATGGTAAACAGCGCCAGGCACATTTACTGAAGAAGTCACTCTAGAAATGCTACACAGTAAAATATAAGTATCTGTTACGGCCTACAGATAAAACATGGAATGTCTTTTACAAGCTTCAGACATCTATGTTTAATCAAGAACAGCAAAAAAATGGGGTGCTAATAGAAATAAGCATTACCGTATATAGTTTTTTGTCTTGGTTTTTTGACTGTTTTAATATTTATGGTATTATGGCATTATGATAATAGTCATTGCCACTGTTCATTAGTCATTTTCACATTCACTACTCTATTTCTTATTAGTTTTATTCTGTTATTGTTCTGTTATCCAGTGTCAACTAGAAAAATATGGTTTCTGTTTTTCCTCTTCCTCCCACTTTTGGGGGCTCTGGACCTATATAGCAACTGCTTTGTAAAACCAGCAGTTGAATTCCACAAAGTAAATGGCAAGTGGTGTTTTCAAGTAGTGTATAAAGTTACAAAGGAGTTACAAAGTTTTGTTACAATAGCTACAATGCATGTCTGTAAAGTCCCTTCTTGTTCTGTGTTCTGTAAAATGATCTTATCCATAGGACTTAAGTCAAAGGCAAGGAACAAGGTGTAGCCCTCTCATTATAAGCCAGCAGAATGGAGTCAAAGCAAGGAGGCCCACATTGTGTGCATAAACCACCAACATCCTGGCTTTATCCTGTATTTATGGAACTAGTGATGGCCTATTGTCTCATTGTTTGGTATGTAGTCTGGCCTATTTTAAACAACAATACAGTAGGACTTCCTGAGAGAGAAAGTCATTAGTGAATGGGGCACAGCATAGGCTACTGTTGGGACTCCTTCTGGTATCTACAGCAGGCCAGTTAACATGGAATTCCTCATGTGAACATTGATGGGTGAAAATGTGACAATAAAGTACACGGAGAAATATCGGCTAGACTACTGAGAAAAAACATCTGCCCAGAGTATGGAATGATAACCCAGCAATAATGTTCCCTATGGACAGAGGCTCTTGTATTTAAAGCTGCTAAGGCTAACGTTCTAAACATTGAATGGCTAAATGGCCCACTGCCTGAGTCTATCACGAGCTTAGGTAAATCCATTAGCAGGATTAATTTTATGTTATAGGTTTGAGGAAAGGGCAAACACATTTTCCCCTTTAATTACCAAGCAATTGAGGAAGTGTGTCTAACAGCCTTTGAAAGAGCAAATATAATCACAGGATCACAATAGATTCTATTAAATGACTTCCAAAGACAATTCTAATCACATGAGTGTTTGTACAATTGTCTGTGAGGACACAGTGGATTAGAAAACAGGCTAAAACAGCCAGATTAGTTTATTATTATGACGGTAATGATGATGATGATTAGAAATAATAATAATAATAATAATAATCATAATATTATTATTATTATTATGTTATTCTTCTTTCTAAAAATAAATAAAAGTTCCAAGATTTGACCTTGTTATTACGGAGGAGAGAGTAAATAACACACTCCCTCACACAACACTGTGTATCAATATGTATTCAAACTACGTGCAAGGCCATTACCAGGACTGGCTAAGCGTCCTTCACTGCTCCATGATATAAATAACTGTAATAGCATAAATAGACATATAATTCTTTATTTAGTTTTTTACTCTGCCAAACTGGCAACAATCAGGCCATTCATTTTTTTTTCTGGGTTCTTTTCAAATTGATTATGTACCCAGCTGGGGAGACAACAGTACATGAAATAGCACATGTCTGTTCAAAAGCTGTAATTACAGACCACCAAACTGTGGCCTCCAAATAGTTATATTCTATAAAAGCCACAGACTTGTAGCTTTACCTGTACAAAGAAACAGACACTGAGAATCCATCAACAGTTCAGTCAACAAACGGTTTCTCTTGCTGAGATATTCAAGTTTATCCTCAGCATTATTATGAATATAGTTCATAGCTGAAGCCTGCAGCCCTATTTAAAACAAATGAAATAGAGATTGTGAGGCAGTAATATGTGGGCGAGAGAGATTAATAAACCACTCAAGAGAACCTGTAATAAGAGCATTAACATAAAACCTTCTTATGTGCTGATCTGCGTCGCTGGTGCTTGGACTTATTTGAAATGGCTATACTATGTGACATACAGAAAACGCTATTGACTTGAATCCAATAGTGCATGTAAAATACCTTTGAGCAGGCAAAGCAGGGTTGAACTGTAATTTAACTGATCCAGCTGTATATTACATATTGCAACTGTGTTATTTTTTGTGGTGCAGGCATTTTTTAACTCTTACCCAGTTTTTCTGCAATATTTGGTTGACTCCAGTGAAGGGGAAGAGAAAGGGGCATCCTATCCACCCAGAGAGAATAAAGCCAATTGTGTTTTCTTGAGTCCTGCAGTCCTGGCCACGGATGGCTGTGGCACCAACTGGGACTGAACTCTCCCAATGATAGGACCAATGTTTATACAGCCCATTATGTAAAGATAAATCAAAAGCACAAGAGAGCTAAAAAAATTGAGTGTATTATTTTAATTTAAGTAGATGGACCGCAGCACCCACATCTGGAACTGCAATTTCCAGGAGACTAAGACTTGCATATTGTAGCCTCCTGTGATATCAGTATTGCAGAAGCTGGAAATGAATAAATGATTAAAAATGATATATTCCGATATTGGGAAATGATATAACTTTAGCATAATGTTAAGCTCCTTTGCTAGAAAAATAAAAAAATGGTGTCAATGTTACCTGTAATATTTGCAACTGATAAAGAAATTTTTTAATGTTCCCCAATGTTAACTGCACTGAAGGAAATAGGGCAGAGTGATTACATGATTAAAATGTGTGATTTCACATAAATAAAATATGCTACTTCAACACAGTTACAGCCAAACATAGCAATAACTGTAAATAATGAACCATTCTTTTCCAATGTCGTTGACTAAAGTGCAAAGACAGCTCTAAGCAGTGCTCCAGCACGACACTGGCAGTGTTTTTAAGGGCTACACCTCTTGACATTTTCTAATGGCTCAGTTTCAGAATTCATGGCTTGTTCACACCCTAGTAATGACTGTTCCAGCAATCTTAGCAATACCAAAGCAAGACGCTATCTTCTTATCAAATTAGCAATTATGTCCCAAACTCATTTTCATGATCTCACACCTTGGGACCTGGCCCAGTCTCTGACTATTTTTTTTCTGACTGTCCTCAGGTAATTGTTCAGTTTAATATGTTGGTTTTTAATGGCACAGAATTATTCTCCAGTACTAGGTAGTAGGTAGTTTATTCACAAAAACATCTTTCACAGCTACTGTTCTGCTCTTTTTAAATGGCAGGTTAATACTGACAACCTTATAACTTTGTTATGTTTTAAAAACAACACCAAAACACCAAAACTACTGTTTACTTTTAATGGCTACACAAAAAAAGTAGTATTTTTTTCTTTGCATTTTATATTCATTTGGGGCAATAATAACAATAATGTTTATATTTTTAAATTCAACAACCCCATAGTTTTTTAATATATGCCTGGATCAATCAGTCAATATTTCTCTTTATTGTAAAACTCTAAATACATAAACAAATTAGTAGAAATAAAATTTAATTCTTGGATTCTCTTAAAACTTCTCAGAGAAAACCAGAACTCAGAAATAAAATATCCCTGCATCCCAAACCACCTGTACCTAGCATCTGTTTGTCAAACTTCTGGTGAGTAAGCTCATTTAAAAAAAGTTTACTAATTAAATACACAGAGATCTCCAGAGGATTTTTTGACAGTAACAGATTTAAACAAAGTGGTAGAAATGGAACAGTGATGTTGAGTTCAGTTCAGTGCATATTTTAATAAGATATAGGGACTCAAAATATGCAGGGAACAAGCAGTTGACCAGAAAACTACAGGGTTAAACCTGAGACTTAATCAGCACTTAATCAGAAACAACTAAAGTTATTATTATTATTATTACCTTAAGAAACAATCAGTACTTTTGTTCATTATTCAGGTACTTACTAAGGTATTCTAGTACTAAGAGTTGGTGTACATACAGGCCTCCCACCCACATAAATTGTGTCCATCTCAGGCTTAACACTTACTCGGCCCAGCTTCTATCAATCTGTAATTTGTAACTCAGAGTGAAAGACTTGAGTCATTTAAGGCTCAGATTAGTTAAATTAGCTGAGTAGGGCATTAGCCTGTTAAACAGACTCAACCGCTAATGCTAAGGCACGCAAAGCATCTCACCCCTCTATAAATTCTAACCCTGTAGAAAAAACTGTAAAAAGCCAGGCTAAAGTGAGCCAGTGACATGTGTAAAAGTCACACCCGTCTTGAGGATATGAAATATGGATCTGGATCACTGCATTCCATTACTTTTAATGCTTCCTTCGTATTGATTTTTCACTCCCTGCTTTCAATTAAACGATTTACAGGCTCTTTGTATGCGGGTCAGGCTATGGAAGACAGACAGATTAGAAACGGCGAGCGGCAGAAAGGATTCCTTTCTGATTTCATTACATAGACGACCATTCAATCACACAGCAGAGGAGTCCTCATTAGGGCAGGGTGAGAGTGCTGGTGAGAGAGTGAAGGGCAAGGTAGAGCGCTGAAATTCTCACGTCTTCTGACAAGAGGCCCTTGACGGATTCTGGTGTCAGGCTGGAGCTTCCTGCACAGAGCTAGGCCTGCTTGACAGAGGGGCTGAGAGCGGAGCTCTACAGGGTACTGAGATGTCTGACTTATATACACAAACACTGACACACTCGCACACACGCGCCAACACGCATTCATACGTAAGGACAAGCACCAACCAGGCCCAGACTGTTTTTGGCACATAGTTTACAAATATACAGACAGACAGACACGCAGTCCCACTCACACTTACACACACACATAGTCACAGAGACACATAAATCACACATAGCATTAATATGACTGAAACAAACACACACACATACACACACACAAAAAGCACACACACTTGCTCCAGGGTTTTCATTAAATTCTACACACAGCCCAATCCACAGCGAACAGTGCAAGCGATTCCTTAGGTAACGCCTCTCCTGAAAAAATACACACACACTTCAACAAGCACACATGCCCACAATGGCAACAATATATAACACAAACGGAATTCAAAAACAAACAGAATTATATAATAGGAAATCCCAGCCCTTCCTGAACCAAATAATTCAGCTCGCCTCCATTTTTTGTGTTACTTTGATGAAACAATGGCAAAAGGCTGAGGTCATCCAGTCCTCCATTGTACTTCAGTAAACAGCAGCCACTTCTGGCCAAACAGTCTCCAGTCTCCACAGACTCCACTGAACAGCCAGAATGTCTTTAAACCTCCCAGTAACCTCTACTCCCCTGCCATTATTTCAACCAGACAATTCATGCCCAGAGTTGTCCATCAGAAATAGCACCTTACGATGCTATTACGGCCCAGACTCATTCCCTGCCAAACCATACTATTTACTAAACACAGGGGATGTCATTGGAAAGGGAATGTGATGTCAGTGTGAGCTGCTGCATAAATGACTTCACTACATGTTCAGATGAGGAATAAGTGCAGGAAAAACGTTGTAGAGATATAGCAAATAATGATCACTCTACTGGATGCAGTCTACCATCATATGTTGTAATCCATCACAGCAATCTGAACTGTGGGGGCAGGCAAGCTTCTGACACCTCACCTGCAATGTCCTACCTCTCTTTGGTCAAGTTCAGGATGCGTTACATTGGAAATAAATTCTACTGTCCCTAAACTGCACCCCTTACCTACAGGGACAGACAGACAGTTAAACTCGGCAGAAGAACCAATCAATAATGTCAGTTTTAGCCTGGAGGCAGAACATCTCCCAAAGAGTAAAACCTTCATGAGTTTGTGGTTACTGAGAGGACTGAGAACTCACTCAATCTAATAAATGTTTTACTGTGATGAACATTAGCATTAGCATTAAATTTGCATTTACGTTTCCACAATATGTGAAGTTTAATAAAAGGTTTCAATTTAGTTATTTTTACTGCTGCCTTATATTTGATTATCTTCAGAGATGTTAGCTAGCAAAGTCTACTCTCTGAGTAGAACCAGAGACATTATAATAGAAGGAAATTATTTCCATTTAAGCAAGATCAGGCTTCTATCTCATTGAACTATTACCCTGAAACTGAAAGTCACAAAACACCTTTTGAAATCGTTGGTAAAATCCAACAGAATCGTGTCTATAAAGCACTTCAGGTTTACATGAAAATTCCCTGTAAACTTAGTGACAAAAATGGTTCTTTGAAACAATGCTATAGAGGAGAGCTGCAACCACTTAGAACCTTTGAGAGGATGATTCTTTAAAGAACCATTCTCAGAAATTAGCTGTTTGAGTATGAAGAACTATGTTTGAGTTTAAAGAAAGTCCTAATTCTGTCTCAGTTAAAACGTGTAGTGTGCATTCCAACTGCACTCAGTGTTTTCACCTTTTAGCTAACTGTTAATCTAAGTATAAAATTAGGAAATTTTAAGAAACTGTGTATGTTTTTCAGACATATCTTTTCTACAACCCCGAATCAGAAAAAGTTGGGACAGTACAGAAAACACAAATAAGAAAAGAAAGTAGTGATTTCTAAAATTCCTTTGACTTTCATTGCAGACAATATGAACACAAAATATTTTATGGTTTGTCTGGTCAACTTCATTTATTTGTAAATATACATCCTTTCCTGTCATTCAGACCTGCAACACATTCCAAAAAAGGGATAGGAGCAATTTAGGGCTAGTAATGAGGTAAATGTGTTCAATAATGATGTGATTTGAAACAGGTGATGTCAACAGGTGATTATAATTATGATTTGGTACAAAAGCAGCATCCAAGAAAGGTCTAGTCCTTTAGGAGCAAAGATGGGCAGAGGATCGCCAGTTTCCCAACACATATGTGAGAAAATGATTGAAATGTTTAAAAACAATGTTCCTCAAAGAAAGATAGGAAGAGATTTGGATATTTTACCTTTAACAGTGCATAACATTATTAAAAGTTTCAAGGAATCTGGAGGAATTTCAGTGCATAAAGGACAAGGGAGCAAGCCTAAGCTGAACAACCATGATCTCCGATTCCTCAGGTGGCACTGCATCACTTCATCTATAAGTGATATCACCACATGGGCTCAGGACTACTTTGGAAAACCTTTGTCAAGTACCACAATATGTAGTTACATCCACAAATGCCAGTTAAAACTGTACTGTGCCAAAAGGAAGCCCTATATTAACAGTGGCCAGAAGCGCCGTCCACTTCTCTGGGCTCTGACGCATCTGGGATGGACCATCATAAAGTGGAAATGTGTACTGATGAATCAGTATTTCAGGTATAATGGACGCTGTGTGCTTCGGACCAAAGAAGAAAAGGATCATCCAGACAAGTTATCAGCAACAAGTCCAAAAGCCAGGTTCTGTCATGGTATGGGGTTGTGTCAGTGCCCTTGGCAAAGGTAACTTGCACTTCTGTGATGGCACCATTAACGCTAAAAAGTACATAGAAATTTTAAAGCACAATATGCTCCTTCAAGAAGACTCTTCTCCAGGGAGGCCCATTTATATTTCAACAAGACAATGCAAAACCACATTCTGCACACATTACAAAGTCCCGACCTGTCTCCAATAGAGAATGTGTGGCACATTTTGAAGCGCAAAATGCAACAACGAAGACCCCGTACTGTTGCACTTCTTAAGACTTGTTTGCAGGAAGAATGGGACACAATTACACCTGAAACACTTCATCACTTGGTGTCTTCAGTCCCTAAACATCTTTTAAGTGTTGTGAAAAGAAATGGCAACATTACAAAGTGGTAAACGCTTTACTGTCCCAACCTTTTTTGGAATATTTTGCAGATCTGAATGACAGGAAAGGATGTATATTTACAAATGAAATGAAGTTGACCAGACAAAACATGAAATATTTTGTTTTCATATTGTCTGCGATGAAAGTCAAAGTAAATTTAGAAATCACTATTTTCTTTTTTTATTTGCGTTTCCATACTGCCCCAACTTTTTCTGATTTGGGGTTGTAGTTTCATTCAAAGCTATGTCTTGAAAATTTAGGGCACCACAATGCCTTGGACCACTTCCTCCAATTCCAAAGCGCCCACTTTGCGTTCTTTCGAAACACTTGACTGTGAGGGTAATAAGAACATGTAATCCCATATGAATTAATCCCATATTAGGTTATGTGCACCTTACAGCCAGCTCTTGCCATACAGTTCTGGTCAGGGTATAAGAAGAGCCCATGAAGAACATCTGTCAGTGACTGCAGAGTCCTCTTGATGTGAAAGGGTTTTCCAAAACTTGGCATTTATCAACCCTTAAACAGAGACATGGTGGCTTAATTCAGAGATGAATGAGGAACATATTTAATTGTGATATTTCTAACCAACACTATAATTAAGGTTTAAACTGCGACTATGAAATTTATGTGGAAACTTGCTAAGAAACATTGTTAATATCAGCTCTAAATTAAAATGTGCTCTTTTTTGAAAACTGCACTCCTTCAAACTGTGCTTTCAACATTAAAAATGATTCATCTTTCTGCCTCTACGCAACACCATCACTCTACAACACCTCTACTTCCAGACGCAGGTGAGGCTGTGCCTGCAGATTGGTGCCATCTGAGGCAACTCCGTAGGATAAAGCAAGAGAGCAGGGAACTAGGCATTTGAGCAAGAGCTAAATGCACAGCAGTGAAAGAGACAGTGTTTGTGAAGAGGCGTCATGCCTTCTTTAATGGAATTGTGAGCAGAGCAGAGCAAATTGCACACCGGGGCAAGTTGTATCTGCATGTAAAAGGGGGAACACTGCCAGCACTAAGCTTTCTCAGGTTGCTCATACACTCATAAAAATAAAGGAGCCAAAAAGCACTTTTGGTTCCTTAAATAACATTTCAGTGGCTGATTCTGTGAGAGTGCAGAGCCCTACTGGAATTTAAAAGCGTAAACATTCAAAAAGAATTAAAGTTTTTCTTGTTGAACCACACTCCCAGCCAAGGGCAAATTTGATTAGCATTTAGGAGAATACAATCTCAGCAAGAACAGTTCTGTACAGTACCAAAAACATTATTTGACTTGAACCAGTAGTGGAACTCTTTCTGGCGCTAAGAAGAACCAAGAGTTCTTCAAAGGGCCACTATTTTTTTTTAATTGTAGAGAAGAAGGCAAAGGTGTGTTTAAATGGTTCTTTGAGTATTCATGATTCTATACAGAACCATTGCCTTTAATAAAGAACCCTTGAAGAACCATTTTTTTCTGGAATAAAACATTTATTTCAGGTCAGCGAGAGAAGTATTGTGGCCTAAAGGATAAAACAGCCTTGCTCACAGCAAATATGAAACTGTGCACCATGCAAAAACCTACACCGGACATATTTTCAGATTTCCATGCTGTTTTCTTTCTTGTGCTGATGTAATTTTCAGAGGTAAACCAATCCATCACTAAGTGCTCTAGACAAAATGGTTTAAGCATCAATAAATAATACAGCCCTGTGTGTAATGTGGGGACAGACTTCCAGGCCAGAGACAAACGTCATATCACGGTCAGAGCGACCCACCATCTCAAAGATCTGCCCCGAGGGCACTACATATTTGGGGCCCTATGAAAGAATACAACACTGGGACCCCAATATTACATACTTTTCCTCTGAGGGCCCCCTCAAAGTGATGGACTCTTAGAATTGTCCTAAGACCCACCCACCCCCTCACCTCAATAGATGCCCCTGCCTGAGGGCGAAGCGGTGCCCACCCTAAGTCTAATCGAGCAGAAATATTAGTGACCAAGGTCCTTTCCTCTACGGGACAGAGGGCTCTGATTCCTTCCTTCCTGCTCCTCGCTGCTGGTTGACATGCCCGTTCATCCCCAGTTCAGAAACTTCTGTTTCCTAAAAAAACGGGGGATCACGATGTGAAGACCAAAGTGTGTAGGCCCACTTACCCGGATGGCAGCTGACGGACTGGACGAGTAGAGCTGCCAAAGTCAAACCCAAAATCGTGTGGCAGCGCGGTTCCCGTTGACTCCACATGTCTTAATGCGCATCGATGGCGAAGAGCAGACGGCGAATTAACGTGAAGCGTCGATTGAGACACAAATAAAGAAGAAGAAAAAAAAACACACACTAACTTCAGTAATCACGCGCCTCTGGGTTCACCTCTGAATACACGAGCAGTTCAGGGCAGTGGACGAGAAGCACGGCGCCGCGCTCGTGCTCCGTGGGGCATACCGGGCAGCCGCACTTGGGCTCTCGGTGGCTTCGTCATGCAGCGCGAGCTCTCCTCGCGCTCACATTTACATTCTCCAAGTTAATTCCGAGCAGGCAGCTCTCCGGGCGCGCGTCGGTTCTCCTTTAATCTCGCTTATGTCGAGGCAAATCCGGAGGCTCTGGCGGATCGCGCGAGCTCAGTGGCGTTAAGAGCGACGCGCTTCTCCATGCAGGAAGTTGTGGAGGGGAGCGCGGGGCTCTGGCAGGAGAGGGATTAGTTTTTACAGCAGCGCGAGCGGGCGGGAAGCACACGCACACACAGCCCACCCCTCTGGATCCTAGCGCCGAAGGCTGGGCCCCTAATGGCTGTTGAGGCAGGCAAAGATTGGCTACTGAACAGATTTGCATGACGTCCATTTTCAGCAGCCAAACGACTCTCGCACCTTTTGCATGCGCTGCTCTTTACCTCTCTCCAGGCTGCACTCTTGAAGTAAAGGTTACACAGTGGTTCTTTGCTTAAATGCTGTAGGGCTTTTGGTGTGGAGGGTTTGTTAACTTACAAAAAGGTTCTGCACACTTGTATGTCTCATTTACAAAAATAATATCTAAACCAACCTTTCCCAGCCCTGCTTCTGGAGACGCACTGCCCTGTATATTTACTGCTTTCCAAAACCAAATGTGCAGGGCAGTGTGTCTTCAGGAACAGGACTGGGGGAAAAAAAGCTTGATGAGGGTCCAAATTGCAGTATTTAATTTTGTATATGCTGTTAATCCCAGAGGGGAAGTTGTTCTCTGCATGTTGCCCTTTTGGACCATCAAGCACACACACACTGAAAGGTGGGAGTAGTTAGCACACACACTGAGAGCAGGGAGTAATGTGCACACACACTGAGAGCTGGAAGTAGTTAGCACACAAACCAGGGGCAGCAGGTAACCACACAGTCACAACGTCCAGGGAGCAATTGGGGCCCAGGGTCACTTCAGCTGTGGGTGTTAGTGTTAGTTCAGGGATTTAAACCAGCAACCCTTAGGTCACAAACCCACTTCTCTAACCTTTAGGCCACAGCTACTGGTACATCATTGCTGAAGTTTGACCAAATTAAATCACCATTTAGTTCTTCTTAAACCCATAATTTATGCACAAACAGGCAGGGATGCTACTAATTTTAAGCTAATATGAAATCGGGCTTATGTGATATTCTATAGAGGCAGTGCTCTTGTCAGTGCTGGAATTTTGGAATTGCCCTAACACCTGAACACTCTTACACCCATGCACACAGGACCCAATGGAATGTAGTTTCATCATAGTTGTTTTTCACAAAAGTGATATATTAGTAAAATAGTTCCTAATTAGTTTGGAGTGGCTTACATGTACCATGCAGCCTACTTAGTTCAATGTAAATGGCTTTCTGTCCTTGCTGCCCTCAGCAGCCACTGCCTTTGCTCTATGGATAGTTAGCTTAGCTAGCTAATTAGCTACCAAGGAGAGACTTTAGGCCCACCTTCAGGCTATAAAAATTCAGGTGAATGTCATTTTTTCTTGCTAACTTGCCAAATGTGTAATCTGTGTAATTTAGTCACTAGGTAAGTGTAACAGCAGTTAATGGTACTATGTGTGTATCTTGCTCATAATGCTGGTTGTATCCCTCCCCCTGTTATTTAGAATTAATTAATTTACCCATTTTGCCACAATCTGACATGTATCTTAGCAACAATGATAAAGGGATGCCCCCCTTTTTAATAGAGCCACTGCCCATAAGAAAGTCCATGGATGTCACTGCAAGAAACCCAGCTGCAAATGCTGCAAATATCTCATTAGGGCTAATGTTATGGCACTGTTGACAGTGTCAGCCAACTTAACATCCATCACAAACATTTTGCAGGTATTAAGATCTCTTAGCAATCTGGAATATATGTGTGTAAGCCATATTCTTTTGCTTAGGTCTCTGTGGAGTGTCCTCATAGCCCCTCAGAACTGTTTAATAACTGTGCGAATGAATAATGAATGACATTTTCCTTCGTGTTGTTATTACTCAGGCTGAGAATGATCTCTGCTTTTGGTTGTCTCTCTGCTTTCCACCACTGAATGGGGTCCCTGCTCTAAGCCACAGAGACTGGCGCTGTCCACGGTGCTGAAAATTTGCCAGGCCTTTGGCGTTGGCCATGCTTCTGAAGCCCTGCCCCTCCCCCAGAGTGCCACAGCTTATATTGTTCTATTTTTCAGTGTGAACATGTCGAATGTTGGCACCAGAGACTACAGACTACATCCTCAATGGCACATCCAGTTTGTGGGTTGCCCAGTTGAAATGTACAGAGGTAGAGGAGAGTGGTTAAACAGTTCCACAGCTGCCAATTTACTGCAATTAAAAGTGTGATTCATTTGGCATTCTGCCGATAATAGCACATCTCATCTGCCACTGTAATTATTTGTATTTCCCGTAGCCTATGGAATGGAAATATCAGCCCATTTAACATTCCCTGGAAATGCACACTTTTGTTTGTTTGTTTTGTGTGTGTGTGTTTGTGGTTGAGGAGATACAGAATTAGCTTATAAGTTAATATACAGGAGAGCTTGTGTTTGATCCTCCAACAATGCCACAGCCATCCATGATCAGAAATCTAAGACAGCATAATTGGCCTCACTTTCTCTAGGTGGGTAGGAAGATCTTCTCTCTTCTTCCATTTTTATTACCTGACAAAATCATTTTCTTTGCAGTCTCTTCCAAATGTGTTAAACTGTGAAAAAGATGCTTTGAAAAAGATGGAGTGTCACTTCATAGACTGTGTTTTATTGCCTTCACCCTTCCAGTGCTGGAGTTATCACATTACTGGGGAAGTCCTAACTAGAGGGTGAAATTGGAAATACACAGAGACCACACATTTGTCTAATTAATTTGAGGTTTTCTGCTATTCCAGACAACTGTTAATTTGTCCAGGACAAGCTGCCCTAGCAGTTTAACCCGAGTATAGACCGGTGTGAAAAGAAGTCTCCAAGAACCCTATACATTCGTCATGGAATCAGCTGGAAACTTTTACAGCTGCTGGTGCATAAGTGCTTAGGTCTACAATCAGAAATTAAACAGAGATAAGAGGAGAAGAGATAAAAGGAGAAATTTGACCCATATAGGGCGTATGCCATGAAAAAGCCTTTCCTATCCAAAAAGAACATTAGAGTTAGAGTAAGACTACAGTTTGCCAAATACCATATAGGAAAAGATCAGGCATTTTGGAATAATTATAGATAGAGATGTTTGGCTATAGCAACAGTTCAAATGTGCAGTGTGGTCCAAAGACAACTTTTCAAGAGAAGAACCCCATAACTTTTGACAGAAATATGATTTTAGACAAATTTATCAAGCAAATGCTCATAAAGAAAATAGAGGATTTTATGAAGTACATTTAAATGTTAAATGGCATTTGAAAAGGGCAGAACATGCAAGAAAATCCTCAAAAATCTCAGACTCACAGAAATTTTCACCAAGCCAATGTCAGAGACTGGTCGACAGTTATGCAAAACACCTACAAGAAGCTATTTCTGCTAAAGGAGGCAATGTGACCTAGAGGCCAATGGTGTAGTTATGTTTTCCACACAAGAATATTATATCTGTAGACATTTATGTTGAATAAATAATTAAAAAGCTATTTTTCTTTGAAAGTGTCTTTTTCTTGACCTTTATCTACAGGCACTATATCCAAGAGGAAAAAAATCAACAATTCTTTTCACATGACTGTAGGAATATATAAACTCCTGTTTAGTTGGAATAAAAACCTGTAGCCATTAATGCTTTCTTTATATATGATTCTCCATCTCTAGAGTTATATCCAAATGGTACCCCTGGTTTTTACAGCACCATGATCAGAAAAAAATACAAAATTAAAAAAAACATTTCTGTCAATTATCTGTTATCTATTCCTATTAGTATGAAATGTAGTATTGATGCTTGAAATTTTTTCAGTTGATTAAAAGTTAATATGACTTGGCAGTACAAAACTAGGCTCATGTTCCTCATTGCTGAGGTCAGTTCTGTGGAAGATTTAAGTGTTCATTGGCTCTCCTTAGCTATGTCAAAAGTGTGAGTTGAATACTTTATCACTAATTATCACCTTCAGGGTCCCTCTGCAGCAGGTAGGCCTGTGTGCCTCAGTAGTGGGTGTACAGTGAGCTCCTCAGACGGCTGATATAACGAAGAGGCAATGGGATGATGAACAGCAGGAGAATTTGGGAGAGAAGCCCAGCTGGACTTTAATTTGAAGAATCTGATTAAATTCGGTATTTAATTACCCTTCTCTCAAAGGAGCTGTTGGGGACCTTCACAGTGTTCTGAGCTTGTAGAGTGTGGGCCATCTGCCTGTTCTTCTGGAACTCTCTCTCTGGTGACCCCTGTAACATACACACAAACACACACAAACACACAGTGACCACAGACAAATGCAATGTCTCAATTATAAAGTAAACACTAATGCTAACTGATCAGCTTTTTGAGTATAAAGTATGTAGTATTAGTACTTTATAAATATTTCAGTATATATACATGCAGTGTTTGGTGTTCATAGTCAGAGGCAAGATATAGATGTGAGGAAGAATTTATTGACTTAATAACTTACATCAGTCCATTTTCTAGACCGCTTTTTCCATTTCAGGTCACGGAAAAGCTGGTGCCAGTCCTAGCTGACAGCTGTACATGCCCAAAGCAGGGTACACCCAGGACAGGAAGCCAACCCATCACAGGGCAACACAGAGACAGACAGCCACTCACACAAACACTCACACCTATGGGCCATTTAGAGGTCAGTCAGCCTACTTCAAGCACAGCACAGCATTCAGTGCACCATAACAAAATGCAGCCTTTGCATTTGACCCATCCATGTAGGAGCTGGGGAGCAGTGCTTGTGGATGGTACCTCGCTCATGGGTACCTGACCTGGGATCTGAACCAGTGACCTTCAGATCACAGGGACAGCTCCCTGACCATTATGCTGTAACAGCTCAGTGGTAGCATAAGTAGTATAAGATAGGGCAAGGAACGACAACAATAACATGTGGACAACATGGCTGACATAAACACACACAAACAAAGCTCCACAGGGTAGAGATCACAGACACTCCCTCCAAGAATGCAACACCCATGGTATAAACAAACGTTCATCTTGTCAGTTTGTTTGGAAGGGAGGCCTGGAACCAGACACTGAGTATCAACTGGGAGAACTATTGATTGAACACTGAGTTAGACAGGGCACATGAGAAAAGGTTAGACATGGCATGGGATACTAACCAGAACATTGAAATAGGCAGGGGTTGCCCACAATACAGAACATGAGACAGAACACTAGACAGTTCAGGGATTTGAAAACAAGAGTGGGCATTAATATTTGACATGAGGGACGAGTGGACTGGGACAAAAACAATAACCATTACAATGACAGGAAGCATGGACATAAGAGATATGGAAATAAATAAGGAAACTGGAACTGGCACACACATTTACAAGAACTGATACAGGTAGCAGGACTGGAGCAGGAAGACAACTTAAAACTTAGACAAGGCATGGAGTTGAGAACAAGATTGGACAGGGAACTTAGAATGAGGTTGGGCAAGGAACAATGAATAAGACTTGGCAGCGAACTTAGAGCTACTGTCTCAGGCATCTGCCTCTTCATGAGACTTGGCGTTCGCCTGGGCTGAGCATTCAGCAGTCTTCTGGGCAATGGCTCTGGAGGCTCAGTGATGAGGAACAAGGAAACTTTGATGTGTTTGGAACACAGAGCCACACTGTAAACCATTGCAGTTTGGGATTTGTCATGTCATGCACTGTGGGAGCTAGGGCTTGCTCAGTGGCATCCTCTGGGGTGCTGGGTGGAGCTCTGGATGTGGGAGCCTGCTTGTTGGCTTCCACCAGGACTCTGGGCGGTACTGTGGAACCAGGAGCCCACTTGACATCTCACAATGTGCTGAGCGGAGTTGCCAGTAATCCAGGAAGCTTAGTGACACTGTCAGGTCAAGCACCTGCTCAAAGGGGTTCTTAGTGGTTTGGCTAGCCTAACTATGTAAATGAAATGGCTAATAGGTTTAAGGTTGGTTACAGATGTGTATTTTAAGTACGGGAAACTGTTTTTAAAAAAGCCCATGAAAATATTTTCATAACATCACTTTTATTCAGTCTTTTAAGTAAGTGGAACTCAAACCTACATGAATAACTATGTGAACATTTGATAACAAAGGCTTGCCTTAAATGAGCTGAGTACCACTAAAATATACATGTTACAAATATTACCATCAAAATAACATTCTGATACAGCTGATAACAACAGTAAGAGTATTGTTGCCATAAGAAACTTGAGAACAATAATTAGAATGATTTATAAATAATGAATACTTGATCTTTCCAGCCTAGATACATAAAATATATCCACCCAAAACAAGACGCTGTGTTAAACATGGCAAATTTAGTTTTGGCACTAAAGTAGGAAAGGAAATATTTGTAGAATGTGCTTTTGAGGATTCTGTGAATAAAAGCCTTCAAAAAATGTACTGTTTTGAATTTCTTTGAGTAGTACAGACTTCTTTCTATGCTTACTGTAAGAGGCTTAGTTCTAGGATTATATTATGTATGTGTGTATGTATGTATGTATGTATGTATATATTTATGTGTGTGTTTTGGGACCTATTGAGCGTGTTAAAGGTCTTTGTGACATAGTGACATATTCAGATAGTTGCTCAACATGAAGGTGGTTGGACAGCATCAACCTTGGAGACACAGACCTGTCACAACCTCTGCTTGTACAGATCAATGATTTGGATTAGGTCCATAAACCCAAAGGAAGGTTTTTTCTCATGGGAATCCCATTTCAGTGAATATTAATCAAAACTGACACCTCTTTCTCATGTATTTCTGCTGCCAGCATGATTTCGGCATTCTAAGGGCAAGTCCTCTATCCCAGCACTACAATGTGCCTCTATATATAGCAGTACTATAAATTATTTTTTCAGTTGATTTCACATGTTGACAGTTTATGCATAATATATGGCTGACTGCATCTTTTATGTATCATTTACTGTGGCGACAATAACAAAGTATATGAAATTAATTTTATCCATACAATCAAGAACAGAGTCATAATGAACCTTTTCATATGCATTCATTCTTGCAAAGAGAAATTTTGCATTGCACATGTTTAAGAGGTTGACATAAATGATATCACAAGACTTGATGTCAGGGGAGAAAAAAAATCTGAAGAGTATCCAAAAGAGATGTTTTTGGGGAGACAAAATATAAAAAAAGAAACATTTTTATGTGGTTTACTTGCAGTAATTGATGTAACATACTTAAGGTTGCTATAAAAATGGGTTTGGCTGAAGGCATAGAGTGCCACATTAGAGAATTCCTATTGATTTTCTGATAAGTCTGAAATCAGTGGGGGGCTTCTTATTTTTCTTTCTCTCTTTTTTAATAACTGCTATCTTGCCTTTTCCTCAGTACTGATGCTAATCATACACAAATCTGAAAACCATATTAAATGGCTGCCTTATCTGTGTGCTTCTCGCTGCATTAAGTTTGCTCAGACTAGTAATAATCTTCCAAATTATGTTCGGGACTCAGACACAGTCTCAATATTTAAGTCCAGGCTAAAAACATATTTGTTTAAACAAGCCTTCTGTTAGTTCTAGATAGGGGGTAGATCTGGAGAGTCTCAGGCATAGAGTATCCTGGTAAACTGAGATGTTTGGATGCTGTCGCCCCCACTCTGACGTGTTCACTCAGGTTTGTTGACAGTTGAGTGGTTGGGCTGCCTTATGCCCCAGGATGCCCTCATGTCTGTGCATCTTTCTAGGTCTCACCTTTAGTTATGCTGTTATAGCGAGTCTTGCCGGAGCACCTGCCTGCATTCAGACCACAATGTACATGGTTCTTAATCACTCGTAACATTTCAGCATCTCTAACAATCTCTCTCTCTCTTTCTCTTTCTCTCTTTCTTTCTTTCTTTCTTTCTTTCTTTCTCTCTCTCTTTCTCTCTCTCTCTCTCTCTACCCTGCTGAGATACCAGTGATCCTGCTCCATTCTGCTATCTGGACCAGCCTGACCCTGAACCTCTTACTGGTTTGAAGT
>JBBPDA010000105.1:22350663-22362076 GCA_037974385.1 Arnoldichthys spilopterus | reverse complement strand
AGACCTAGAAAGACGCACAGACATGAGGGCATCCTGGGGCATAAGGCAGCACAACCACTCGACTGTCAACAAACCTGTGAACACGTCAGAGTGGGGGGCGACAGCATCCAAACATCCCAGTGTGATTTAGAGTGCAATGTGATAAAAAAATGCATTCTTAAAATCAAGATTCATAAATGCTTATTGAAAAATAAAATATTTGTACAGCAGATTTACATTATATGATGATTCTTTGAACTCTCCAGTCAAAGTGAACTGAAAACCATTTCTAAGTGAAACATGGGATCATGGAAAATGTCTTCACATATAATATAATAATATTTATAGAACCATCCACTAAAAGGTTCTTTAGGAAACAAATTGTGGTTCTCCTATGGCATAGCTCCTTTTTGACACTTTTATTTTGTTTAAGGCACATTTAACATGCATGACCAGACAGACAGCCCCCAGTAAATATATGCAGTTGATTCTAAGGTGTAAAATCTCAGTGATGACATTGATTTGTCAGCTTATTGTAAGGTAAATATAATTATGAGGCAGTCGTTTCTACATAGTTGCATAATATATGGCTACTGTTGACTGCAAAAAAGTAAAAGCAGCTTTGATTAACTCATCTCAGCAGTCATGTTAACATGCTGGGGTAAATTATTTTAATGAGTATTACAAATAACAGAATTATTTTGAGATGAGTCAAAGATCAAAGTTCTTTGATGTGCAAAGAAAATGCACTAATAAAATTGTGTGGATTCATTATGCTTTGTCTATCATTATGTCAAAATAATTATTATCATAATAATGTATTATCATTTATTTATCATGTACAGACTCAAATAAGTATGTTAAATGAAAATCAAAAGATAATCAAGGTGCAGATAGATCAAGGCTTAGTCAGATAATGAGGATTATAGGTAAATATAGCCCATGTCATTTGGCACACGCAGCACCTTAGCCAATTCATTAATGAATACTTCATCATAGGCTTTTCCATAATGAATTCCTCTGTCCTGTTAAAATAACTGTGAAAACACAGAATACCTCTACTCTGATCTCACTGTTAGCTATCTTTCAAACAATAAAGGCAGCTTATATCAACGCTCTACAAAATCAGTGTGAACCACTACCATGTAGATAGAATCCAGAGGCCTCTGTGATTCATAAATGAATAAAAGCATTAAAAATGAGTGCTCCATAACTGCTGAAGTATGCTGCCCGGCAGGGCATGGTATATTAATCCTGGAGAGTTTATGACAAATTTTACCATTGTGTGGTCTTCTTGCTACAAGCACTGTAGTTAATTTTTAGTCAGCCAATTTCACATAGGCAGAAGGGGCAAGGATGGCTCTCAACTCCCCAGAAATTATCATTGCTCATATTCCAGTTGAGGGCACATCATCTCTCATTGATGTGAGCATATGGAGTTGAATTGTGGCTGTCCTCATGGCTCATCAGTAATTCTCCACATTACAGATCATATGTCTTTCCTGTATTCTCAAATTCTACCAAGTTCCCAATTAGTGTTTAGCCCATGCTCATGTCTCATTGGTGTCATTACAGATAGCTGAACAGAGCCCTAACCAGGATTAAAATTTTAGTTCCATATTGTGGAAATGTGAGCTGCTTTACATAGTTAATAAACCAACTGCTGAATTTGTGTACTACATCAATTGTTTTTATATATATATATATATATTTCCCATCACTGCATCATTGCACATTTTATTCCATTTATTTTATGTAACTTTTCTTATTTGTTAATTTCCTAAAATTCCTAAAATTAGACTTTCCTGTACTCAGTATAGGCATAGAGAGGTCCATTCAGTCTCTGAATTAACAGAACTCTTACTCTTTAAAAAGTAATGGAATGGATTGCACTCAGATTCATTAGAACAGGGTCAGGGGGAATACTAATAAACCAGTTGTTAGAAGGAAGTCAGGTTTTCAAAACTAGCCAAGTCCCCTAATAGTTAATAGCAAATCCCTTCAAATGAAAAATCTGAGTTTGTGCTGTAGGCCCGCCATCTTTTTTATTACTTAGCTTAGAACTAAAAGTGTTTGCCTATTTGTTTTGGTAAATAAGAGTTTAATGATTTACCTTATCATATGTGACATGGATTTCTATAAACAAGCAAACCTGGATTATTGACTGCCCAGGAGCCAGATCACAAAGCTCAGTATTGGGACAATCCATTGCAGATAAAAAAAATAATTAAATAAACAGCTGTTGAATATGTAGAAAAGACTAAATAAATGAAGAAATTGAATTGTATATTATTACTGACTAATGGGTGTTGTTCAAAGTGTTTTAGATGGTGTATGATAGTGGTGTTGGCATCTAGCTTCAGACAATTTAGTTTCTGTTTCTACAGGTACAATTCGTTTAACTTAAGACTTGGTGTAAGGTTTTGGTTTGGGTCTTTTTTGTTTTCTTTGGCCACGTGCCCCTGTCCACATGTCAGGTGCTTTGTTTATGTCCTTGCCCTGCCTATGTCTCCACCCCTTGCACCTGATCCTTGTTTCTCGTCTCCTCCTTGTGCAGGTGTTCCTCATCTTGTTTCCCTATTTAGTCTATTGTGTTTGTTAGCCCTTGTCAGTTCTCTGTTATATTTTATCCAGTGATCCTGTCATCTATGTTCTACTGCCATTGTATTTCCTGTCATTAAGTTTCGTTTGGGTTTCATAGTCAATGTTTTGTAAGTACCTTAGTTTATGTCCTGTCTTAGTGTTCATGTATATATTAGAATAAACCAGCTTTAAAAATTATTACACTTGCACTTACTTCCAACAACCCAACTCATTGCACTTGGTTAAACTTTAACCTTTCTTTTTTTCTTTCTTTCTTTCTTTCTTTCTTTCTTTCTTTCTTTCTTTCTTTCTTTCTTTATTTCTTTCTTTCTTTCTTTCTTTCTTTCTTTCTTTCTTTCTAATAAAGATACTTATGATCTGTCTCTGGGACATTCTGTGCCACACTTAACATTATTTACATTGTCTGCAATCTTGTAATGACTGTGTAATTTGTTTGAATAACTTATGAGTTTTATGGCCCCCCATAATCCTGCTTGTTGACAACTAAACCATTTTCTATTTTATATATTTTATTTATATATTTTGCATTTTATATGTATATATTTATACATTAGTATATATTTTAATAATACTTTAGAATAATTAATTTATTAAAGATGTTAGAGCAAGCTCTCCTTGTGTTTGCGTGGGTTTCCTCTGGGTGCTCCGGTTTCCTCCCACAGTCCAAAGGCTGCAGTAGGTTGATTGGATGCTCTAAATTGCCCATAGGTGTGTGTGTGTATGAATGGTTGTCTGTCTATGTGTTGCCCTGCAATGAGTTGGCCTCCTGTCCTCGGTGTACCCTACCTTAGGCCCGCAGTCAGTTGGGATTGGCTCTAGCTTCCCCGCAACCCGGAAACGAAAGAAGCGGTTCACAAAATGGGTGGATGAATGGATGTTAAAGCTCCTTCATCATATGTCTTCTTGCTGACTGCTCGGTCACAAAGTGTTTGGAATCTGTTTTTTATGTTGTTTACCCTAAGAGTCAGATAATGTAATGCCTGCATAAAATCATAAACATATGTAATATCATTAAATGTATTATGCAGAAACCTTGCAATTCACTTTGAAAATATCCTTTTATGCACTGTCCCAACACTAATGTTTATTTCTGTTAGCACCCCTATGGTATTGCCCCTTGTTATGATGTCAACAAGCTTGCAATGGTGTAAATGTATATGTTAAGCTTAAGCTTAAAAAATGGAAATGTAAAATTTACTTGGCATTCTGGTTCTTAGATGTGTATGATGTTTCACAGTGTCTCCAGCCTACGGCAGAACTGCTCAGTCTACTTTAATGAGAGGAAAATATAAACCAATACTTTCAGCAAATGATTGGAAAATAATTAAGCAATGGAACACAGAAGGAGCATAAATAACTTCCTGGCTGTGCATTGGTCCCAGCGATTACTGTAGATCATCACTTAACACTAATAGATAGTAGAATGGTACAGTGTGGTGAAAAAATACAGGGGGATGAAAAATACTCTAATGACAACCAGGAGAATAGTCAAGGATAATAAGACCCTCTTCCTTGTACGAGCAACCAAAAAACTGACTGAGTACCAATTTAAATGAACATAAACCCTTAAATGCTTAAATGAATGTGATTCCTGTTTCTGTCTGTCTTCACTCAATGGTATAACTCAAGATTGTTTGTACTTCCTTAAAGAGCCCATATTCCACATTTAGTTTTTTCCACTGAGGTTCACTTATGATATCTCTGTGATTTTATGTACCTAAACCGGTAACTATTCATATTTACATAACTATTTTCCAACCTCACTGTTCCCTTAGAATAGGCTTTATTTAACAGGCTGTTGTGTTTCTGTGCCTTTAAGACCATATATGATATAACACTTCTTTTAATTTTAATGAGCGTTGTGGGCTAAACTAAGTAGGATCCATATTCAGATATAAATAAATGGGTAGATTTTGTGACATCACAAAAATTTATTCAAAATTGGAGGTTGTTTGTGGTTGCTTTCCATATTTAAATATAAAAATTCAGTTTTCCAGAATATGAGTCATTTAAGGATACAATCTCCAAGCAAACAGGAAAGCATTCACCTTATGCTTCAAATGTAAATGTAAATCACTGCCTATGCAAACTCCAGACTTACCGGTAGGTCAGGCTGCATAGCACCAGAAAAGAGGTTCTTCCATCCTCAGTGAGGTGATAAGACTCAGTAAAAGGCACAGAGAGCACTCAAACTTGAATGCTAACCAAAGGGTATGCCTGTGCATTGCAAAGTGAAACTTTTATCAGGTGTTTCCTCAGGGGGCATGAAAACAGATCTGATTAGAGATTAGATTAGATTACAGCCTGCTGTCTAAAAATAGCTTTAATCAAGCTTGAGTCCAAGTCACTTATTGGTTTTTGCATTCACAACTGGATTTATCTTTCTGTGCTCAAAATGAATCATAATGAACACTGTTCAGCCCTGGCAAAGAGGGATAATCATAACTTACGCAGCACGTAGAACTGCTGAAATAATCAAATAATCAAATGTTCAGGGTGTAAAATAATTGCTTCATTAATTACAAGCAATCTACAAAGAACTATTCAAATGCTTTGTTTGCCAGAGGCCATTTATGCAAAAGACAGACTGGTCTTTGATATGGCAATCAGCAAACAAGTCATAACATAAGTGCATAGGGTCAAGGATAAGTGCATCCTTGAAATGGCAAAGGAGAGCAATATGATCTGACAATAAATCAGGTAGTAACTGGCCAATTGCTTTGACCTATATACCACATGTTTTAAAGCTGTAAGGCAGAGGCAGCAATTATAGACCATGAACACATTTTCTAGGATCTCAGGAGACTGAATTTCTAGTTTTAAAACATGCCAGTTCATAAACTCTTTCACATACCTGCAGCAAACTCAGTATATGGCACACATAGCCTGTTCTTACCTCAATATACAGCTTTCAATACAGTGGCAAGAATATGCCAATACACACTAAAGATTCACTTGTGAGTGCTGCAGAAATCATTAAGGAACAAGTTCTCTCTAATGGAGCCTCAGGAGGGGGCGTCAAATAGGCTGAACTGTTGCAGCAGCAGTATCGAGCAAGGCATCTGGCTGAAACAGTCTGGCATAGGCTGGGGGGAATTCAGCCTGGCACTGAGGAGACCAGATCTCATAAGTGAGGTCAAAAACACCTCCAGGACATCCACCAGGCCTGACTCCCTCTGGTTACACAAAAATAGCTGGAGAGTATCTTAATGTCTGCCCTGAGAGGTGAAAAAAACTGGTTTTAGAGGGTGCACGGAGACCAAAAGTCTCAAAAGGCAGCAGACCAGTTGGGGGCCAAAGGCTTATGCTTAATTCGAACGGCCCCCTTACTGTGTAGCTAGAATGTATTAATGGGTGCTGACAGATGTAATTGGCCCATTTGAATGCCACTCTCGAGACTACGCCATGAGACTGGAAATAGTGGACTGTTTTGCAGCCTAGAGTAATGGCTGATTACACCCAATTAAGGTTATGCCTTGGGGAGGGGTGTGGGAGTGTGGCCAATCAGACACCCCTTTCTACTGATAAATATGTACATTTTCTCTAGCAAATGTCTATGGGCAGTGAAAGGAAACTTCCTTGCTGATAAGAAACTGTGCTAATGGCTGAAGTCCCTTAGATCCACTTGCAGAAAATCATATAATAACAAGAAGCTAGTATAAATCCGACATCTGGCTCTTGCATTTGCTTGCATATGGCTGTATTGCCTTTACTGGGTGATAGTGTGGACCTGTCACAATCATGCAATCAACATAGTCAAATGGAGTGTAAGAGGCCTTGCTCCCCTAGCAACACTGTCACTCTGGAAACTACAGGCAGTGTGCTGATTGGACCTTAGTAGCTGGCTTTCCCAAGATAACTGTATAGTTGGGAGATTTGCACATGCAGTTCTGCCGCAGTGGGACATATGCACAGACCTTCCCCTGGTACCCTCATCATTATTGCAACAATGCAAACGCACTCCCCAGTGTCAACTTCTGTGCATTTCTATTCTACTTTTTTACTTTGTTTTTCTTTTCTTTTTCTTCTCTCCCCTAGAGTGCTTCTTTACAGCCTGGCCCGAAGGGGTTTCAGTTGCCAAGCTATTATTAAACTTGTTTGTGCCATTCTTGTTCCCCCCCTTAATCCTTTCCCAGCAATGCTGACGTTTAATTCCCAGTAGTCTCAGCTTTCCGTGGACCAGAGTAATCAATGATGTATCTAAATGCAGATGGTGATTGCAGGCCGTGTAGGGCATTTTGCAGCACGCGTGTAATGGAGGATCAGGCTGCTGTCCTCAGGCAGTAAAAGGATGCTCATTGACTTTCATCCTTGGTGTTTGTTATGCAGAAACAGGGTGATCGTGGCAGAGAGAAACCTGGTGAGACAGAAGTGCTCGCAATCTGGCCTGCCATTTGCTTGAAGCACAGCGCCGATATTTCTCCTTTGATGAGTCTGCTGTTGTTTGGGATGTGAACACCTTTTTCAGACCGCCGCAACGTGTTGTAAAACGATGAGGCTGATTGCTATAAAATTTGCTGCTTTGCTTTTTAGCTCATGTTGAACTTCGCAGAAGGGCCACAGACAGCAGACAGAGCAGTGTACATCAGCAGATATTGCAATCACTGCTACTTAGCCATTGGCCTCGCTCATTTGAATACTCTGACTTCATTTGAATAGATTTGAATAACTCGTTCCATGTATGCATCTGATTTACAATTGTTAGGAGAGTGTGGATAAAATTAATGAACAAAGTTGCGGATAAAATTGGTTGTTTCAAACTAATTATAGTCTGTCAGTCATACCGCTGTGGATCAGTAATATCTATAATGCTCCCTTTGCTCCCCTCTTGCTAACATGGTTATGAAATGAATCTGAGAGGCTGATACTCTGTGCTCAAGCTCATAAGAATGAACTGTTTACGTACTATTCCTTTAATGAAATGAAAACCTTCTGTGGTTTAGCATACCTATATAAAGTAAATGAAATGTAAACAGATTTAAATTTCTATGTGTGAACACAATGGGAAGACACCCCAGAACCTGCTTCATGCCTTCAGTACCTGTAATGCTGCAGTAAAAGCTTCATGAGCCCATGCAATGCTAATAGGAATGCCACTCACTTCATGTCTGTCATCCATCACACAAAGCTAATTTAGCTGAGCACATGGAACCTATCGACAGTTTCTTATCTGGGACTCCCATGCACACATTATACACAAATAAATGGAAATTTCCTGTACCCATGCTATTGCAGCAAAACCTGCCCTTACCAATGCACCAGATTCTCTATGTCCATACAGTCTTAGAAAAAAGGTACTGAATTGACACTGAGGAAGTACTTTCAAGGGTAAGTCTTTAGCTTTAGTTAGGAAACATCATTGTACCAAATTCTGTTGTAATGTTCTTCAAAGTTACATATACTCTGACCTGATTCCAGACTTAAAATAGGTAAACATTTAAAAAAAGTAAAAATATGTTCTATTTCCCAGGCTCAGTGAACGTTTTAAACCTTTACAACACATTTGGATCTTAAGGAATGTTTTGTAACTTTGAGGATATTAGATTTTAAAATGTTTATGTTAAGGAACATAAATGTAGAGCGACTGTTCTATTAGTTTATATGATTGTTTTTTCAATGAACTTTTTGGGAAAAGTTAATTAAAAGGGACAACAAATCCACTTATTTTGTTAAATTTATTTAAAATTTTAGTTATAAAAATGTTATGTATGGAAAAAGTAAATTACACAATCTATTAGAGTAAATCGATTGAATATTTAAATAAATGTAAGGAAATGTAATTAATTTATACTGACAAAAAGACAATTGAAAAAAAATATTTTAATCTTTTTGAATCTGTTAATGTAACACACTTTTATCCCAAGTAATTTTGCAATATTTTTATTGGTGCATGTGTCCAAAGGCTGCAGTAGGTTGATTGGATTCTCTAAATTGTCCGTAGGTGTGAATGTGTGTATGACAGGTTGTCTATCTGTGTGTTGCCCTGCGATGGGTTGGCCTCCTGTCCTCTCCTTAGGCCCGCAGTCAGCTGGGATTGGCTCCAGCTTCCCCGCAACCCGGATACGGAATAAGCGGTTTAGAAAATAGATAGATGGATGGAGACAGACAAAAACAGAGATACAACAATTTGATTCAACAGCAACTATATGCATTTTTTATAATGGAAATTCATTAAAACGGTTTTATAGAAATGTGTTAGAAGCTGTGCTACTAATTACAGACTCTAACTTATCCTACAACTGCTAACTCTATTGGTCATCGGTGATTAAGTGTATATACTTTTGCCCAGGGGCATTTATGGCCATTCTGGTGCTTTAGGCAAGATCTTCATTCCCCCCCGATCCCCACCCTCCGCCCCCTAGCCGCACCACCTTTGGCAAAATAACACTTTCAAATTTCATTCACTTTTATAAATCTTAGTTAAATTTTAGTTACATTTTAAAACCACAGACAAGTGAAGTGAAAGTGACTATCTGTCATTGTGAACACACTCAAGCACCACAACAAAATGTGACCACTGCATTTAACTCATCAGTGGGCAGCTATCAACAGCGCCTGGGGAGCAGGGTAGCAGGATGGCACCTTGCTCAAGGGTACCTCAGTGGTGCCCAGGCTGGGACTTGAACCTGTGACCTTTAGTTCTCAGGGGCAATGTCCTAATCACTAGGCCACCACTGCCACCATTTCTTTTTAAAGACAAATAGAAGCATTTAAAAATGGCCTTTAAATGCATCCCTCTATGTGTTTGCTTGCTTTCTTCCTCATCTATTCTCTTCTTTATAAACTTTCCCCCTAGTGGTATTGACCTTTTTTTAAATGTTTTGCCTATGCTTAGAAACACCCCTGCTTCTGCCTTATATATACTGTTAGATACCTCTATAGTAATTTTCTTTTATTCTCTCTTGCTATTCAGCATTGGCCAAAAACAGAATGAGTAGTGGTAATACAATGAGAGATGAAATTCATAAGCATAGATCTGTGAGGATCCGGTGTTGAAACTGTCAATGTTGTTGGAGACTACTCATTATGTTGAACATATACAGATTGTTTGCTAGAAGTGTACGGTCGTTAAAAGTGTGAGCACACAGAAGCAATTATATACGATTACAATTACATGTCACCTAGATTTGTTTTCCGCCCAAATGCACAGTGATTACTACCATCTCCTATCGGCTGACGTAACAACTAATTTGCAGGCGACTTGATGCAAATGATCAGGAGCATGAATAACTCAGGATGTGGTACCACCACACCAGTGAGGACTCCTAAGGGAACTTACACCTTTTACAGGCTGTTAAATAAAAACCAAAGGCTCTTTATCAGTCTACATTTAATTAGGCGCCTTCACATGAAATCTGGTCTGACAGATTGTGATGGATAATAATGCCCAATGATTAACAAATATAGCCATGCCAGGATTGTAAGGCACATAGGGAATATGTCTGTGTACAAAAGCCTTTTTTAATGATGTGTTATATTAGTTACATTACTGTGTTATATTACTACTGCATAGAACCAAAGAGAACATGTATTATAAAAGACTTTCATCACTTTCACTACCTTCAATGCAATGTGAAACAGCATAATGGTATTTACGGTAGCATGGGTGACATGTGCCCTGGCAATTTTTGGAGAGGGGTGAATTGTCCTCTTCAATAATTTGCTCCTAATGTATGCAAAATATGTCTTTAGCAGTGCATTGTGATTTCTATTGTTGATAAATTTGACAAAAATTTAACGAATTTTTTTTTAAACAACTGTGGCTTAGAATGAGAGGATCTTCAGTTGAAAACCATATTTCCTATCATGTCTTTATTCCTTTACACACAAAATTGATGGAGAATGCATTTCATACAGCCAGCATCTTGCATGTTACTTTACTGTAACAGGCCAGCTCTATTTTTTAATGTGCAAGACTGTCAAGGATAAGAAGCAAGTGTGGTAAA
Source organism: Arnoldichthys spilopterus (assembly GCA_037974385.1). Lineage (NCBI taxonomy): Eukaryota > Metazoa > Chordata > Actinopteri > Characiformes > Lepidarchidae > Arnoldichthys > Arnoldichthys spilopterus. The sequence goes on along the minus strand of JBBPDA010000105.1, from coordinate 22,351,547 downwards.
CTAAGCAGACTGTCTGTGATGCTGCCTGTTTCCTTCTGCTGTAGCTCTCCCCTGGATGAGGAAAGATTAATGTTGTGTTGTGGTTTGTTAGTAATAGCTTGTTTAGTCAGTCTAGCAGATGTATTTCTAGAAAAAAAAGCTTCTGTACCTTCTGTGTCTGTGTGTCACCTGTGTATGTCATCAGGTGTCTGGTTCTGGACTGTAGTTGTCCGGTGCTCAGTCGGCACTGCCGACCAGACATTAAATGAAGGAGATCAAGCTCTGTGACTTCTCCCTGAACTGTATGTCTCACAATACATTGATCTGTGGTAGATCAAAGGTCTGTGTGGGTAAGCAGCAGTGAAAGGAAGCCTTATTAGAACTTTTTTTTGAACAGCAACTGAAATGGTGTGAGTGTAAAGAGGTGTTTCAACTCACAGAAAATCAGACAGATACTTCAGTGCTCTTGGATAACCAACCCAGCATCATAATAGACTGTGGTGCACTGTGCTTTATGATACCATTCTATCATAGTCAGCATTAACATTTTGTGCAACAAGAGTTCCTCTTTGGGATCAGACAAGATAGGCTAGCCTTCACTCCCCACATGCATCTGTGAGCCTTGGATGCCCATGACCCTGTTGCCAATGCACCAGGATTGGATCTGTTCGCCTATCCATCAATAAGGCCCTTGTTAAAGTGATTCAGATACTACATGCGCCCATCCATTCATCCATCCATTTTCCAACCGCTTCTTCTGTTTCCAGCTCACGGGAACAATCCACGCTGGAGCCAATCTCAGCTGACTGCGGGCCTAAGGCGGGGTACACCCATCGCAGGGCAACACAGACAGACAACCATTCATACACACATTCACACCTATGGGCAATTTTCCAATCCAATCA
>JBBPDA010000105.1:22336883-22346985 GCA_037974385.1 Arnoldichthys spilopterus | reverse complement strand
TGTATTATTTTAAGATCTCATTAACTTAACACACAGTTATATATATATATATATATATATATATATATAATTGTGTTTTAAGTTAATGAGATCTTAAAATAATACACATCTTTCATTTTGCTTCCCTCTAACACAGGATGATGAAAGTATTGTTTTAGAGTCAATATAACAAAGATCATCCCCCTTTGTCCTACATGTTAAATCAATCTTAACAATAAATGTTCTTAAATGGTTCTTGGCTTAGATGAATTGTTCTGAAGACTGAAACTGAACTTTTACATTTTATGGGCGAAATGTTTTTTTTTTCACACTTGCACATCTCATTTGCAAACAAACCATCCATTCTTTAGGAAGCCAAAAGTATTTCTTCTATAACATTGTTCTAACCCTTTCTGGTGCCTTTAAGAGTACATCAGTCAAAATCCAACACAATTTCAGTTTTTATATTTGCACTCCACACAAAAGTTGAAGTGTTATTCACCTTAGCAATGTGGAATAAGCCCATGGTTAAAAAGTTTAAGGTATACTCCTACAATTACAACATTTGACTATCCTTGGGTAAATGTCTGCAGATGCGTATATAGGCATAATTCATGTAACTGTACAGAGTCAGTGGGGATTTCCAGGTGGCAGTACTCCTCCAGTGTGTTCCAGCCTAAAGGTCAGTTTAATTCTCCTTGAGAAAACTCTGATTAATGTTTCCATCCCTGTATTAGTTTTCTCCTGACCTTTACATCATCCAGAACGGGAAACACACAAAATGAAACGATCCTGTGCTTGCAGTTTTATTAATACACAGCAATATCTCGTCCATGTGTCACTGAAGTTGTTTAGTAAATATGTTTGTATTTTCAGCCTAGGCTTGTCCTGCTGTGACAGATACATTTGCATTTGCAAAGGAGGCATCTTAATGTTACGTCACAGAAGCATAGAAAAATATGAGAATTTGACTGCACTGATATGTGATTTCTCTGTGTGCGCTCATTAAATCATTTGGTTAGTAGTCATTAGGACAGTTTAGGGCTGCACAACTATTATTTTAATATTTACTTATTCATATAAATTCCCTGGTTACTTTAGCCTGCTCACAATTTTAAGCTAATGTAATACACTACTGTAATAGAGACAAAATGAATTAAATGTATAGATTAACCAACAGCTCAGTTTAACAAGCTATTGTGGTATCTTAACTTTTCTCCATGAGCTGATGGGAATAGGTTCCCAGGTAGAGCTGATGGTATTTTTTTCACATAAAAGAAGGATTTGTAGTTTAAACTTATTAACCAGTTTTACTATTAGTTATGAAAACAAGCTAATATACTTAACGTAGTTATATAGTTACATATTCCAGTTACAAGCATTAGCAATGCATGTGCATTATGTGTTCTCAGAGCTGGAGTTCAGTTCATCAAAACATCAGCAAGGGCGGAAAACTACTGTTTACTGACTTTTCTGCCGCTTCAGAATCAACCCAAGAATGCTTTCTTTCAGGTGGTTGAAGGTAATATTGTGTTTAGGCAGACTGGTACATACTGTATGTAACTATCCTTGCAAATACAAATCTTCATAGAGTTTCCTTCTTTTTGAGCCTTTGGGCTTAGTTCTTTTTCTTTCACTACCTACTCCTGTGACTTTACAAGTGAGCTGCTGTAATGTTCAGATTAAATCATTAATTGTTTTTGTGACGTGTTGAAGAATTGTTTTGGCTATAATCATGCTCGATATTCTTATAATTAGCACATGGTTTGGGGTGAACCCTGTTCAATATGGCTGAACAGGCAGATGCTAAGGCTAAAAATGTACATATTCACTCAGTCTGATGTCTGTGTACTTTGTGATATGTTAAGGAATGTGGCCTAGATGAGCATTCATAACTATATAATGTTTATGCTTTGAAATTATGCATATCCTCCAAGCAGTATTTTTTATGATGGAGGTCTTGAATGAGGCATTCATGCCTTCAGGGACAATCAACAAGGAAAGAAAAAATTGCTTGATGGTCATTACGTCTTTCGAAGGTGGTGTTACATCACATTCATCTAAAAAGAGATGCTTTTTTTCATTTGTAGAGCAACACAGGAGCCATAAGGAGAAATATTTTAGCATGGTGAGAGGATATTACACTTCTAAACTGTTGCAATTACCCCTTTGATAGATATGTGTCTCAGTGCTTGCATTAACACATGCACATTTCATTTTGCATATGAAATAAAGCTCTTAGAAGATTTGTGCTTTGAAAGAGCATTCATTATGCTTTCACTGATGTATCATCAGCCAGTGGACCGCAAAAGAGACCAAATTAGTGACTAATCAGCTGATCAGAAACCCTTAAAACCTATGTATGACATAAGTAGGAATATACATGAATATACAGAGCTAAACTAATATTTAGAATTTATTCCACATTAGGTCTACTGAGAGTTCACTGGGTTCGAATTTATGTGGAATACACTGTTTATAAACTTTAAAACAATGTGCTACAAACTTTTGTGAGTGATGCCATATAAGAACTATTTTATTTCCTTAAATAACTGGTTTTGCAAGTGATATATGTAAAAGTGAAAAAAAAAACTTTTAAAGGTAAAAAGAACCTACATATATGGAAATGGTTCTGTACCAATTTAAGGATTCTTTTAATTATAAAAAGGTTTTTCACATACTTCAAACATGTCTAATGTTAAATGTTAATGAGTCATACTGTATATACTGTAAAAAAGGATACTGTACCGGTACATTCTTCCTCACCAAAGTACAAACTATTTAAACATACTCTCAAAGGTACATCTATGATCTTGAGGTACCTTGTGTGCCTCAAATTTATTCCATAAGTTTTAAAGGTACACAAATATACTCAGGGAAAGGGGAATCAATTCATCTTTTTATAACCTAATCAGGAGTTATGATGGGGTGTTTGAGGTCAATACAAATTTAAAATATTTAATTGCAATAGAATATGGTGCTAATATTGCATTAATAATCAGCTAAGTAATCTTAATGTTAAATAATTTTTAGAATGTGGTTACAAAACCTTTGCAATAACTGAAAGTCTGAAGTCTAATTCTTCTTTGATGTTGCTCTGCCCGGCCTGTAATCTAGCCATTTACATGCTTTAGTAGCTTAGAACTAGTCTAAAAAAATACATCATAGCTGTATATATGGAGCTTAATTAACTGTAAAACTACAAATATACCTTATCTTCTTAACCATCCTACCCAGAAGCCATTAGGCTACTGAACACTTTAATAAGAACACTTAACTTTGACACATTAAAGAACTCAATTGTCACTTTAAGTATTACTGTTTGTTTGGGGTTTTTTTTGTATGAGTGCTTTATCTTCTTTTGTATTATTGTATTTTTGTACTTTTATAAACTCTTGTATTCTACTCTACATTATTTTATTTATGTTATTTATGTATGCAATTTCCGAGGAGACTTCGAGTCCAAGAATTTTATTGCTGGTAATGATGCTCCATTGTTTCCTGTATATGACAATTAACTTTAACTTGAACTTGAATCTGATCTGAATATAGTTTAAATACATTTTTAAGGCAAATAATTACACCCTTAGTAACCATTTCATTACATTGACCTACTCTGTGGCTCTGCCTAACAAGTTGCCTTACAGTATACAGTCAATCAACACAGCCTGGAATAATTTGACTGTAGTACAGTCTAATTTGCTTCATCACTCTCCACTAAAGGATTAACCCTAGAGCTGCTATGTACAGGGTAAAAATATCTAATATCTACATGGACTACATTGCAGACTGGAACTATTCTTATGTTGCAGAAGTGTGATAAAAGTGTAATATTGCATGATCATGAGCAATAGAAATTGCCTCAAATTATTTGAAAGAGATCAAGTTAAATAAAATTATGTTAAAGGTTAAAAGACTTTTCCCTTCTCCAATAAAGTAACAGCTTCAGTGTATGAATAATGAACAAAACAATGGTGTCAATATATGCATGCCTGATTATGCATATCCCATTCATGCTTCAATAATAATAATTACTCTGTGCATTCTTAAAAGGATTTGTTCTATGTCATCCTATTGCTGTTGTTGGAATTGGATTCTATGCATGTACTAAACCATTAATCTACAAATGAATGTTTGTTTGTAATGTCGCTAGGAAAAAGATAAATGCTTGTGGAGGATATACACCTTAGCATTGCATGTCAGCCAAGAGCTGAACATAAAAACATTCTTTTTAAGGTTTCCCACTAATCTGTTATAGTGCACATTGTGTCTTTGAGTGTATTTCAGTGTCAGTATAGAATTTCAAGCACTGTGTTTTGAAAGTCAGTGTCCTTCATTTGATGCTGTTAAAGGCCTTGCCCTTAGCAACATCTTCCACACTGTGTTTGTATTCACAGCCTGCACATTAAAATTCACATTAAGATCAGAAACCTCTTATCACCTTTTTAAATGCTGTGTAAAATACATGCAGAGGAACAAAACAAAGCTTCTTTCTATGCAAAAATATTCAGATGGCTGTGGTGCTGTCACAGTCATAGCTTTATTAAAGCATTGGGTGAACCAGGGCTTAAACAAGGGGCCCCCAGCCTAGCAGGTGCCCCAAATGATGCATTAGTAAACTAAGTACAATAAATAGTAGTTTAGTTTTTACTAAATAACGTTCAGAATGTAATTTATGTCCCATTTGGAAGTGATTAAATTTACATGTGTTTCTGTAATTCCTATTTTACTGCTCCTGCTCAGTGGTTTGATTCACTTCAGAACAGCCATGAGAATGTTTTTCTCCTTATTCACACAATTCACAATTACAGACTTTTTTTTTAATTACAGTTATATAGTTTTTCACAGAACTTAGTGGTAGTCTGACCGTTTTACTCTCACCAGGATATACACCATTATAATGTTTGCATGCAGATACCACATCATGTTGGATGTCACCACTGTATACTCCAGACATATTCACATATAAATACATTTTAAAATAACAAAATGCATGACATTGTGAAACTTGAGAGTTTGATCACTGCTGAGGCATAAAATGTTATTACAGATTAACCAATACAATCCAAATAGGGCATTCGTTTCATTTAGCAAGAGAGGCAGATAAAAAAGTGCATAAAATAGGAAACAGGCAGCTTGAGCTGAATTTGCTCATGACAAATTGGCAGCCCTTTGTAATCTACACCACTTGTAGATGATTTTCCTCACAGTGGAATAATATATTTCAAATAATTTATCTGTGATCTAACAAGTGATCTTTTAAATCACTTGTCTGACTCATATGCATTCACAAACTATGTTCTGAAGGCCCTTAGTGATCTTAGATCTTGGCTTAATGACACCAAACATTACTATAGCAGAAAGAACACAATACCATAGATCCATCCATCCATTTTTTAAACCGATTTCTCTGTTTCAGGGTTGCGGGGAAGCCGGAGCCTATCCCAGCTGACTGCGGGACTAAGGCGGGGTACACCCAGGACAGGAGGCCAACCCATCACAGGGCAACACATAGACAGACAACTATTCATACACACATTCACACCTATGGGCAATTTTTTGAGTACAATACCACAGATGTCATGTTTAAAAAAGGCCTGTAGGAGGTTCTTTGCTTTTACAAATATGTTAAAAAGTTTACTATTTCCATGGGATGTACTTATTTTTTACATGACTTTTAGCTAGCTTAAGTGTTGCTATAAGTTAGTACTGATTCTTAGTTAACTGTCACAAGGTAGCCATCCCTAAATGGGCTATCGGCAGTATCCTATTTTTAAAGTGATGTGCCCTCCAGTATTTTAGGACTTGGTCCTAATGTAGCCCTTGTCAGAATATGGACAAGAAAGTCACAAAAATGTATGCAATGACTATGTTTGGGGATTGGGCTTTCAGCTTTGTATGTTAAATTGTATTGGTCAGGGAGATTTATTCCAATGCATTAAACTTTTGACATTTAAATAAAAGTTGAAGAGTTTACCTCTTTTCTAAGTGAAAGGCTGGCTTGCTTAGACTTTTAATTTTACTAGAGCTTAAAAATGTCACTTCTCTCTGGTGTGTTGTCATGCTTGGCACTGAAGCTTTTATCTCTGCTCTTGTCTGAAAGATAAAGCAAGTGAAATCAATGTATTAAAGAATCACATGACATGATGAAGTGGAGTATATTGTTGTTCTTTCATCTGTAATATCTTTAGACAGATCTGGGTCATTTATGGTGAAAGAGGGACAATGTATGCCCCTTTATCCTCGAGCAGGCAGACACGATTTGATGTGGAGGAGCATCTCATTAATACCAGTTATCAGTATTTGAGTCTTAAGCACTGACTTGCTTTTATCACAGCTTCAGATTGAACTACTGTCAAATCTCCCACAGCGGTGACCTACAGAGTTGTCTAGCCTGACAAGTTTTGAGCTATTTTTAAAAAATCTTTTGCCTCAATACATGGTAATAAGCACACTTTCCAAATAACAGGGGAAGAAATAACAGCAGAACTACTTATAGATGCAGAGTGGCTATATATGTAATGCTTTTAAATGTGTGCTCTGAATAACTGTGGCTTTGGGTAAATACATATCATAAATAAAACATGACAACCTGTAGCTTACTAGATGCTGGAGTTTTGATATAATGTCACTTGGGTGAATTTTCCTTTTAAGCAACACTTTTCCCCTCTTTGACTAGCTTTACATATTGCAAACCATGTCGAAAATATTGTTTACACTTTTCAGTGTTCTTCTTTTGACTGTTTATACGCACCATTTCAGTTACATCCTAAGATTACAAAACAAAAGTCTTTGTAACCAAAAAAACAAAGAGTTGGATGCTTCTAAAAAAATAGGCATAATCAGATTATAGTACGTTTTTTAGTTCCTGTTTTCAAGAATTACATATTTATCTACAATATTATTATTATATTATTATTAATTATTATTGAATCTGTCTATTACTACTAACTTAAATATTATGAAATGTATTTTTATAAAGCTATGTATTTATTTATTTGTCTTTTTGTTCATTATTTAACCATTTATTGTAGATCAGAATTTATCAGACTTTAGAGTGATTAAAATTGTAAGTTAAAAAATTGTTGTGATTAGTTTGTAGCTTCTAATCAGTACTTCTTAAGTAATCTACACTGACAAAACTACATATACTGTACTGTGCTTGACAGTTCATGAACCCTTTAGTTTTTTTCTATATTCTTGCATAATTACCAACAATATAGTTATAATTTCACATAAGTCCTAAAAGAAAATGAAATTACCCAACTTTAACAAATAAGGCATAAATACTATAGTAGACCACTTATTAACTGAGGAAAAATGATCCAGTATTACATATCTGAGAGTGTATCTGACACATTAATGCACAAAAAAGCTTCAGCTATTGAATATTGGTGGGTTTCCTTATACTTCAGGTTCTTCCACAACATTTCTAAAAGGTTAAGGTTGTAGGGTTGTTGTCTTGCTACATGACTACATGATTTCGCTGGTATAATTCAGAATTCATTGTTTCTTTCATGATGGCTGTCCTGGCCCAGATGTAGCAAACCAGGCTCAAACCATTATACTACCACCACCATTTTTGAGAAATGAGAAAAGATTTTTGTTCTGGAATGCAGCACTTCAATTCTATTTAATCTCATTTGTCCACAAATCCTTTTTTCAATAATCTTCGGTAAATCTTATATATACGTCTATATATAATATAGCTAATAAAGCTAAATAAAGCTTTACATTACCTTTTGTGTGGTAAAATGGTCATTATAAACTGATGTCTGTAACAAGCTTTGAAAGATTTCACAAAGGGTGAAAGGGTCATTCACACTCATGTCAGGCTGAGAAATAATTAATTTCTCCAAGGGACTTGTCTTCCTTCTTTACAATCTGTTAAAAGAGAAAAAAATGTTTGCTTGTTTGTCAGTGAATAATTTGCACTTTATTAGCAGTTGGTGCATATGCAGCACAGTGCTGAGAAAAACAGCTTTCCTCAGTGTGGCACCAATGGGGAACAAACATGCTGGAATAATTTAGCGATTCTGACAGCATTGCTTATTTACTATTGCTTTAATTACAAAATCGGAATGTTCAATAACCTATAAAAAGAAACATGTATGTTCCCTTATTGCCTTTGGAAGAAAGTCATGAGGCCTCTATCGCATGCTTTCATTGCAGCATTAGCACCAAGCTCCTCATCAAAGCAACAGCCAGTTCCAACCCCTATTATACCAGGGTATAAAGGTTAGGTATTCAAGGCATTATAAACTGATGAACGTTGACCAGCTCAGACATAGAACAGAATGCTAGAAAGCTGTAGGCAAAATGCTAGAAAGGTATAAAACATAATAGCTGTACCACTGTATTTTAAACATACAGATTCAGAAAATGTTATAGATTCCGAATGAAATTATTAGTTACAACAGCTCAGATAGTGTGTGTATATATACATTTTCCCCCCTCTGAGGGTCACTTGTATGGCTCTAAATCTGTAAACCCTAAACAGAACAAATATCTTAAGGATCCCTTACCTATTTCCATCTGCCTACAGATTCAGATATGTGATATAAAATAGTGAGAGTGGAAAATCCTCCTAATACATTAGGGGTCTGCCACTATAACTGTAATTGGATAAAATTCAAAGACTTTTGGAGGAAATATGTTTATGTGTTTGACTAATTGGAATGCTTTAACGATGTGTCGGCTGTCTAACAAAGCAGACGTTAAAAGGCTGTCTTTCATCTTCGTCTTATGAAATCCCATGGTGTAAAATGACAAATTATGAAAAATATTCTTCATTTTCTTCATTTTCACTAAAGACAGCCTTTGGTCTGTAGAGACTATTAGGAACTAACACATCAAAGCAATAAAATCAACTTCTCACCAATCAGTAAAAATTTTCCAACCTTTTCACAGTTAAACAGTTTTCTCAGTAGTTCTTTTTTAAACCATCATTGCCTTAACTTTTTGAGCTGAGTTTATTTAGTTAGTTTAGTTTAGTTAGTTAGTTATATACAGCACTCAGCTATAACATTAAAACCACCAGGTTTCTTGAAACAGTAGGTACTGACCACTGTGTACTGGGAAAATCCCTTACGTTTTCTGTTTTGGAGATTCACTGACCCTGTTATGTAGCCACCACAATTAGGTCTCTGTCAAAGTTGCTTATATCCTTGCACTTGCATTTGAATATTTCCTGCTGCAGGAAATGTATATGCTGCCTAATATATGCCACCCTTTGACAGATCCTACCTCACCTGTCAGTGATTTTATTATTATGGTTGATCAGTGCAGTTTATTAGTTAATCAGTTAGTTCATTCACTTGTATATTATTCAGTTAGTTTGTTTCTTAGTTCATGAATGAGTTAATCTGGCAGTTCATTTGTTAGTTTATTGGTTTCATTGTTCATTAGTTAGTTTGATAGCTACGGTAGTTCTTTTGTTTGTTCATTTTTGTTTCAATGCAGAAATGCAGTAAATTTTGTGAATGGGTACTGAAAGCCTAAAGTACACATGTAAATGCATAGACATAAAAATGTATGCAGGCAATAATGAAATGCAGCCATATCACCTTATAACACATATTCATATAAAATCATACATGCCCAATGGAATTTTCTACCGAGGAAATAAGCAAGAAAAGTGCATATCTGTTTTAAACTAAGCTTCCATCAGATTACATATTTGACCTTCAGTGGCAGCAAACTTAATTTACATTGCTTAGTAATAGACTTATTAAAAAGCTTCCAAAATCCAATTTGGAAAATAGTTTGCAGTTGCAGCATCATTAGTATCGAGATGCATAAAAAGACCCACCATCTGCTCAAAGTACCTACTAAACCTTTGTCTCATGCAAATGCAGGACACGCTCTGCTCTTCAAATGATAACAGATACAAACTGATAATATTTCATTTTTCACACGCTGTTCAACGAATGTTAATTGGCACAGGCCCTCTAAATGGGTGCAGAGCTCCAAGAAAGAAGTGTAATCTCTGCATTATTTAAAACAGTCTTTTTTGATTTTCTGCAAGAGGAAAACTGCTTTAAACAAGTTTTTTTTTTTTTTACTTATTCACTGAGGGTTTTATGGAACAACATAAAAATACATGGGTGGCTAAAGTATTATA
>JBBPDA010000105.1:22317633-22335350 GCA_037974385.1 Arnoldichthys spilopterus | reverse complement strand
AGGAATATACTTTAGTTTTTTTTTGAATGAATAAGCATAATACAGAATGGCATAAGAAAAAACACTAAGTGAGAGAAAACTGATTTCTTTTAAAGCTGCAACAGGAATAAGTTGGTGAGATATAGGTCCTTCTGCACTAAAATTTCCTTAAAATGGTTCTGGATTTGAAAAATGGACATGGCTCTATGAAAACGTTTTAATGCATATTTCATTTACTAAAATTATTTATAATAAATGCTCCACTAAAAAGGTTCCTCTGAGTACTAAATGTTTTTCTTCTATGGTATCTCCAACAGACTAGCAGAAACAGTCCAAATAACTTGGAATAAAATTTCTTTAAATTAACTTACATAGAATGTTAGGAACATTTCTTTCTTCGACTGTCAAGTATATGTTGGCAGATACACAAAAGTAAGAAAGTAAGTATACTGTCAGTTTATCTCGTATGGGGTTTGCAGATTTATGTGGGGCGCTAATCTTGAATTTCACTGGATGTAAGCTACAAGAGAGCTGGGCATAGAAGACTCTTGTGCATACATATATCTAAGGTATAATTATATACCTTAAAGGTCATCATAAATATCACATACATTTCAAAAGTACATAAAGAGAACTCAATTAAACAAATGGGACAAAATGATCCATTATTACATATCTATGAGTGTCAAAAGTAAGCAAATATTTGTCTTCAGTTTCTTTTGTGACCCCCACTGCAGCAATAAGGGTAACTGTTGATCTGTCCTGCACATAGGCCCATTGCTCTGTACAGAACAGCTTAACTCTGGTAAGTTGGTGAAATTCTTACTTCAAGTCCTTTTACACAGTAGCCTTTACTTCCTAAGAATGTAAAGACAACAAGGAACTTAAAGTCAAATGAAAAAATAGTCAAGGAAGCTCCACCAATAGAACAGCAGTGGAACATTTTATTACATACATCATCTATCAGCACAGTTTGTTAGGATTCATCTCTTTTGGTTTGGCAAAGGTAAGTACTGAATAATGGCCCATGTATGCTTACAGAGACTGAGCCATTGCTGGATGCTCCTTTTATACCAAAACATGTTGCCCTCATCTGTTACCAGATCACCTGCTTATTATGGAATGAAAAATTGTTTAACCTGAATATTTGATAAATGTTTCAGTCTCATTTTGCTCTATCCCAACTTTTGCTGACTGTGTTACAGGTGTCAAGTTATTAACTTTTTGATATTTACAAAATTCATTTAGACAGTAATCAGTTGATCAGTGAAAACATTATAAATATTTTCTTTGAACATTTATCAGTTAATATAAAAGATTAACTCAGAGAGTTGACAAATTACACATTCTTTTTAATGCATTTTATGAAAAGTTCCAGCTTTTCTGTAAATGGGGTTTGTACTTATGGGGCATTTAATGTTATTTGTCATGTTATTTGTTATTATGAACTGCAGCACTGTATCCCACAGGCTCACAAGTCTGGCAGTCTTTTCTTTAATCTGTCCATCAGTTTTCTCTTACAACAATAACCATCATATATTGCACGAGTATGCTGTATATGCGCTGGGAAAATGGAAATAAGCAAATTCTTTGATCTACCACAGAGGTAAAGGCTAATACACACAGTTGTGGTGTTCGGCTTCCTAATAGCCAGCCGTAATGTTATTAAAGACTAACTAGGCTTCTTTCTGCATTTACCAGCAAGCGAAACAGAAGATTCAAGCAAAGTAAAACCCAGCTTGTAATCGAAAAAAAATCATCCCAATTTCAAGACATTACGTCGGAAAATATTGTTCTAAGGACTATTGGGGCACTGTTTTCAGCTGCAAATAGGCCTGTTGACGTCTGATAACATAAAAAATAGTACAGTTTGCCTTAATAACAACCAAGTAAATGTTTAATAGTTTTCACCCACCTCTGAATTTACCAGCATTTAAAAAATGATCTATTTTATCCTGATTTAAACTCAACGCGGGTCTCTGATCATCATGCTCGACACACCTGTCCTTGGTAGTGTCCCGTTGCTATAGTTACGACCCTGTTGCTACGGACGCGTTGGGGCTTACAGTTCCGTAGGCATTTTGTTCATAAACATTTCAGCTAATTTCGCTTATAAATCAGCCTTTAACTGCAAGTGGACATTGTTAAAGCAACCTTAAAAGGCATCTCCCGTTGCAACGTTCAAACACTCTCTTTTTGTGGTGTTTTTGTTGCCCGTAACCGCTTGACAAGGTAATTATAGTTAGTAGCCTCCATAGGTCTAGCTAGCTAACTAACTACCTATCTGACGAGTAATTCTTGCAAAATGTTACAAACACACGTCTGTTAACTGTTAAAGAAAACGACCATTAGAAGTTGGGAAAGGTACATAGTACAACTTACCTGCTGGTGTTATTTTGCTTTGCAAAGTTGACGCTGTGAAAATGTCTGTTAGCTTATTTTAGGAATTGGCGACCGCTGGAGACATGTTCAGGAACGAGTATCAGGTATGAGGGCACTTGTATGGTGTTCTAAGCACATGGTGCTCAGATGAGGTTTGATGTTCACAAGGCGTAGCATGTATGTGTTTTTGTTTTGTTCAAGGGTGGTGCCATCGTCGAGATCTTCAGCGCACAAGGAAAAGATCCAGTGGCAAAGTGGAAACTAAGTGGCGGCCCACCATCAATATGTAAAGTAAGTTTATAGTATATATTGACTGTTTTCAGGCATAACGAGTACCCGTGTCTCCACTATTGTGTAGCTTCACCTCATCGTGGGGCATTTCACAAAGCTATCTAACTCTGTCATGAAATTTAAAAAAATTCTGAATGTATTGTGTTGTGTTGTCCCTGCTGCTCTTTGTTTTCCTGTTTGAAAACAGGTGTTTGATAAAGAAGTGAAAGGTTTTGTTTACAGCATCGAAGGCAACAGTCAAACACATAGGATGCAGTTACCTAAGGATGGCAAGATGCCTCGTAAGTGCTGTCTGAAGGGCATGATTAGAATCACATCCCTTTTGCTTTCTTTCACGGTTCATCCACAGAAAAAAAAGATTTTTTAGAACCAGATTAAGGCAGCCCTGAACTAATAAAAGCTTTTAATGAGCAGTCTTATCGTCCAGCCTGATCTTCTTCTGCTTTGAATGAGGTAGTGCTTAAAGTTACAAAGAGAAGGAGTACAGCACATTTAGAATAATTATTATTGTATGTTATAATGTTGAGGACCCATTCACTCATAATAACGTATCTGTTCGTTTTCTCTGCCTGGCCTAGTTTGAGTTTGTGTCTCATTTCTCTAGTTGCCCTGATTCAAAGATTCCTGGTTCTACAAGTGAATGTTGCTCTTGGTAAAGACATCTCCACTGAGCTTGTGTATGTTTCATCATAAAAGCATGGTATAGTGCATAAGCATACACCCATTTCATTCGAGAAAAATGTATTTACGATTTAATGACAGATATTTACATGGACGTAATTTTATTTAACTTTGCTTTTCAACAGTGGGAAATGTGTTCTTGTGCTTGTGAGATGATTGTAGTGCCTTTCCCTAAAGCCTGTCTCATGGGCTATAAGATAAATGAGATTCTCTAAAGGTGGAGAAGGTGAATTAGCATGTAGACTGAATTTTTTCACACACTCACAGATGTGCCCTCACACGCACACGCACACATACACACCGAGGGGGGAAATGGATTTAACTTGCTTCCCATTTGCTTCCCAAATCAGCTGCTATAGTTAACATTCTTGTGATTCTATAAGCATTACAGATCAAGGGCACCTGAAACGGAGGCTGTACTTGTCCACTATACATAAGGAATTCTCAGCCACCCCTCTGCATGCCCGAATACCACTTACAGGCCTCAGACGCAATATTGTGAGTACTCAGACTGGCAGGATTTATGCTATGAGCTAATCAATATGAACATTTTGTAAACAACATGAATTGTTTTTAGGAGCTAAAAATTCTAATATTCATTAATATCAGCTGACATAATGTAATTTGGTAAATCATAAACAGGCTCTATTAGTTTTAGGTAAGCATGTGCCAACTACGAATTGTCTCATATGATTGTCCATTCTAAATTGTAAACTTAAAAAAAAATTTAAAAGTGTTAAATTATATATATATATATATATAGAATTGTTGTTTGGGAAAGGTGATAGAATTTGATACACTTGACACGTTTTTGTTCTTTTAACCATTATGATGTTTAATTTCCTCACATATCATTTCAGGTGATGAGTCAGTTCAGAGGCTTAATAACTTTATAAGTTTTCCTTACATCCAAATTTTTCGTTAATTAAATGAATAGTTTGGCATAAAAATCAGATTTTCACAGTGTTGTACTTACCCCATCTCTACTAGATGGGGTAAGTACAACATCTAGTTGATCTAGTAGATCTAGTACCAATTTTGCTTCCTTAGTTTAATAGCTTTGAAGCCAACATAGTTTACAAACACTAGATGTCAAAAGTCACTCAAATCCTTTCTGTAAATACATCACCACTTCTCTCAGCCCAGAAGCTCAAATTTTGTTATGCAACCAAATGCCCCTGGCAGCCATTTTTTTTAACAACATTTAAATTTTAAGTTTTCACAAACCACCTTAGTCGTAGAAGTGCTCATCTAAAGTCAGTGTTTGATGACCCACACACTAGTTTATTTTTATTGATTACAGTAAGTCAGGCTTTGCAGTCTTAATGAAGAGCTGGATGCTGTTTAAATGCAAATCTTCACAGCAGTTATCTAACAGCTTGTACCGTGTTGCCTAGTTCCAGTCCTTAAGGGCTGGTATCCAGCACAGTTTGCTGATTTCCCTCCTCAAGCACACTAAACCTGGCAATTACTAGGTCAGTTGAACCAGATGTGTTTTTCCAGGGAAATCATTCAACTGTGCTGGACACTGGCCCTCCAGGACCGGAGCTGAGGAACCCTGATCTAGTGTAAAGCCTTCTCATGAGAGCAGAAGCTGTTGCTACAACAAAAACCCTATTAGTACTCTTGATATAGAAAGATACATTGATTATCTACAGCAGTGGTTCCATATCCCAGTCCTGGGGATCCATTGCTCTGTACAGTTTAAGGGTAATCTGTGCCTTAAACACACCGGATCCAGCTCATGAAGACCTAAGAAGCTGATAAGCTGAAACGTGTGGGGGGGCAAGGAAAAAGTTAAACTATGCAGGGGCAGCAGGTCTTTAGGACTGGGTTTGGTATTATTTTTCCCATTATTGCAGTGTTCTTACTATTAGTCTGGATCCTTATATTAGTTTTCATTTTTATATTATATTAGTTTTAATTTAATTTTTTTGTCTTTGCCTTGCAACTCTCTCGTTTGAGGGCATCTAGAAAATCAATAATGTAAAAAAACATTAAAATGTTAAATTTATTATATTTAAGACATTTAAGTACTTAACAGCTCTCATTTAGCTGAATGAAGAACCGTCTACTTCAGCATATATTACAGGCTATAAACTGGCTAATTATATTAGAAATTATCCTGACCAATATAGTTAATCACACTTATTCATAATATAATTATTTTCTAAAAATATTTATATTATATATATATACACAGTATATATATATATATATATATACAGTATATATATATATATCAATTATAAATCTAAGAAATAATATAATAAAATTATTTTCACTGAATGACATGCCAGTTTTTAAAAGCACCTTGAAATGATCAACCATATATGAGAGATAAACTCATTATTCTGTTTTTCTAAAATTTATTTTAAAAAACGAAATAAATTTGGACAGAAAAGTGAGCACATCTCACTATTGACCTATATACAACTAAACCTTAATTATTGTATCTAGTATTACTTAATTAATAATATTTTTGGCCAACTGAAATAATGGTCAGGCCCAAATACCTAGTACATTTGCTTAAATATGCCACATTGTAATGAGACTGGATTGGATATTGAAACAAGCTGAAGCCTACTGGTTTAGTTAAAGTACATTTTTTTCACCTAACACAGTGGTGTAACCTCTGTATTGACCTGGGCTCGTTCACTGCTGAGCTGTTTCGAGGGGCCACATTCCTGTCTCTGGATGGCATCGTAATTTCAGCCTGCTGTAAGGTCAAGCGCATCTTCACAATGAGAGCTGAACCTGCCGACCATTTGGATGGAGGCAAGTAAAAATCATCCAAAACGTTCAAACATAACAGCATATGGTGGCCTTTCTTGACAGCTACTGCTTATCTGCATATTTAAGGAACCAAAGGAGCTGTTTTTCATTTGTGAAATGTTATTTATCCTTAAAAAATACTGTAATGAGCATGTTAGAATTTGTTTTGCAGTTATCACAGTTCTTGCAGCTGTTGTGACACCTCAGTCAGGATAGCAGTCAACTGTGTGTGTCAATGAATATCTAAAACATTATTTCCATGTGATTTTTTCCTCCAGATCTTTACGACATAAGGAACAGGCCGAAGGAAGAGATCCCAAAGAGCTGCCAGTTTCTCCCTGATGTTCAGCATGTTACACAGTTAGTGAATATGGAGAGAAAGGGACAAGTTGAACTTGTCAACTCCGATTCTGGTTAGTGCCAGTAGAGAAAGTCAAATTTTTATTTTAAAATATTTTTTTCTTATTTATTAAAAAATAAATCTCTTTTGTACAATATGAGCACTGAGAGTAAGTCATTCATTTTCAAAAAGGAGATCGTTTCTAATGAACAAGCTTCATGTTTCAAAGTGAGCTGCTACCCTTGGGACCGAATCAGCCCCTCTCACCACATTAATAAGGTTCCATAGTTGTTTACCCTTAAACAGTCTTGGAAAAAAGGTTTGATCCTCTCAGCGAACTGTCCTGCTGTTTTCAGTCTGTCGACTTGTTGATGACACGCCTCTTCTCGCTGGGGTGCTCTAATCCTGTCTCTTTAGTCATGTACCTGTCCTCTCTATTGGACCAGAGAGAGTCTTTGCTTTACATGTCTCTTTATGCAGACATCTGCTACCCTCATATTGTAGTAGCACTTTCATCTTCCCTTGCTGACATGACTGGCTTTAGAAAATTGTTCTCACAGTGGCTCAGTACCTTTTGCTTTAAAGGGTTACTGATTTAAAAAAAAAAGAAGACTTAAAACCATGCCATTACTGTTCTTACCATAGATAATGACAAGATGTACTTCAGCTGTTCTTTTCTCAATCATACAGAGTCCATTTGGACTACTGAAGTCTGGAAAAGGCATGGTAGTTTCATAGCAACTGTGTATCACAACATTTTGGACCATATTTATGTGATTCTCACAGCTTGTAGCCTTGGAAATATGTCTGGCTGCTAAATTGCAGTGCCACATGGCAGTGTTTTGTGTTCAGCTGCCAGGTTGCCTTGACCTTATTCCTTTGCCTTATTTAGGCAATATTGCCTTCAGACATAAATAAAAATATTGTGCTGTTTTAAATCCAAAATATGTTCAACATTGGAACAAATGTACTGTCAATAAACATTGACAGCTTTGTCATAAGTGGATTTAACAAAACTCAGAGTTGGAACAAAACCTTGGCTCTCTTGTATCTGTTCATTTGAAAATATCAGATGTTGTTTAGACTGAGTCAAAATTGTATGATAAGCAAATAAATAGAAATGATCTTACAAATTAATTACACTAATGTACAGAAAAATATGGAAATTTTTTTCCACCTCCAATAAAGGCGATTCTGATATAAACTAACTAAATACTGTCTAAGGCTATGTTCAGACAATGGATTGGGCTGGTTAATTAGACCCTGGTTAGGGCTACTGATCAATAGCTGGGGGGTTGTGTTTGGGGCTTGGTGACCTTTAGCAGATTCCAGTTTGCCTGAACCTTCTATATTTCCTCAAATAAAATAATCACTTTCTGAAATTAAACATGGTTTAAAAGGTGGTTCAAATCTGAGCTGCAGTCATTTTGTTTGCTGTTAACTTTTCACTGTTCAGACTTCTAGGAAAAGATCAGATTCGTACAGGATATGGGAAAATATCAGATTTGATGTGCCGCCTCAGAGTGGCCTCAGACCTTTTACACTAAGATTTATTTGACATTTATGATTCATGCATAACAATCATTTTGTTTCTGTGTCTGTCTAACTTCTAGAGCAGGCAAGCACTGGCAGGGCAGCCACCACTCGGGGTCCTAAAACCCAGGACAGTTCCCTTATTGCTTTTGGGTCAAAGATCACAGGTCGCCCTACCCTCACATCAAGGAAGAGTAATTCATCAGCAAATGGAGCAGAACCCAGAGCTAAAACTGGCCTCAGCATAAGTTTACTGTCCGGTAAATGCGAATCACGTTGCACATAACAAACATACATATCAGCTTAAATATTGGTATCCTTTAATTCCTCTGGTAGATGTGCCAAATCCGTTAAGGCCACCTGGGAATTAAGCTCTTCAGCTTACAGTTTTCAATGCAGCTTTGCGCTGCATCTTATAGCAGCTGGTACTTGCATGAAGTTGGCAGTAAGGCCATCCTTACACTCCTGCAAAGGGTTATTTCAGTAATATCATTAAAAAAATACTATTTGGTAAAACAGATTTGTGATTGGTAAAATCTGTTTAAAGAACCTTACATAATTATGGGTTCCTCCTAGTACTTTCTCATCATGCTAAGGATTTTTTCCTCTACTTTTAAAATGTTCTGCACACTCACATTCCCAGCTCTGGTCTTTGAGGACTAATGTCCTGCATATTTTTATGTTTTCCTAACTCGCTCGAAATAATCAGCTCATTATAAACCACTTACTGAGTTGCAGTGGGTGTATTAAGGCAGAGAAACTGTACAGGGCAGTAGGCCTCAATGACTAGGGTTGGAAAACACTTTCCTAAAGAAACCTTTAATTTTGATCAGAACATTTTCTAAAAAACCAAGACACAGAAAACTGAGAACATTTCATTCTAGAGATATCATTCTTGGCATAATGTGTCAGCCTTGTCTTTTCTGATTTTACTGCAAATACAGCAATTTGCTCCTTAAAGTATGCAGGAATAATTATTATATTCAAAATTTAATACAGTCTTCATTTATTTATATGTATTGATAATCACAGGCAGAAGTGGCCATTTACAACCACGACCACCGACTGAGAGGGCATCCTCTGAAAGGGCTAGGTCTCGGAGACCACAACAGATCCATAGTGCTGGTAGAGAAAGTTTAATTGCACGTAAGGATCTATTTAATTACTTACTAAATTCACTTTATCAGGAAATATGGTGAAAATCATTCTTTTTTTAAGCTATTATTTAGTCAGTTGTGTGCTTGGGTTTATTTGCACTTATTGCAAAGCATGTTTTTTTTTTTTAAATGATGGCATTATATGTTTTACCTGTGAATATAAAACAGAGGGTGTGTATAAAAAATTTGTTTCTTTTCTGTTGTTCTAAGGGAATCATGGAAATATAACTAGCCACGAGGTAGAAGAGTCCTCTCAGAGGTCTTCTCGGTACCTAGTACACTCTGGCTGCTCTGAAGTGACAGAGCAAGATCCATCAGGAGTTCATTATAAGCCAGGTGAGTGTCTGTCTCGATCAGGTAAGATCTGAAAAGAATCATAATCTAGTGTATTCTTTGGTACATAGCATCACTTCTGCACAGGCAGTGCTTCCATGTAGGAAAAAGATGCAGGTTGAAAATACATATGGTAGTATTCAAATGTTTAGACACCCATGTTTTGTTGATTTTCAAAGTGATATAATTTTCATTGTTTAATGAATATTCTTAGTTCTTATATGTCCATACCTTCAATCCATCTAGAGGTGTTAGATAATTGATCATTAATACCATCCGATATTAATGTGTCTCTTCATGCATGGCTTTCCCCTCGACCAAATCTGGATGGTCTGGAAAGTAAAAAGATAAATGCCTAAATGTTTTCCTTAAAGATTTTTGCTCTGCCTCACTACCTCAAAGGGCCAAGGTTTTATTTTAAATCAAGTAATCTCTGGTTTAGCACAATAAATGAAAGGCCCCGATAGACATCTTGCCTTTGTTGGCTGTGTCTCTTCCTGAGAGAGAGAATGTCAAAGTGTAGTAAGTTAACAATCCTCTCCAGCAGATAGGGACTAGCTCTAGCTCTTCTCAGCCGGGAAGAGAAAGTTCATTAGCGATAATAGGACATTAAGTATACTGTGTGGGTCAGAGAGAAGTCTCGGGGGTTCAGGCCAGCATGCACTGTTGGCAATTAGAAAAGGTGATTACAATGTAAGTCTTTTCAAAAACGTGCCACGAATCTAAATCTGCAAAGCCCTTTTGAGGAGACGGAGTTAATGCTACACTTGAGAAGCTCTTTGTGAATGTGTGTGTGGTTTAATTAGGTGGCCACTACTGAAAAGGTGAGGATGGGTAGTGCCTATTTTGAGAATTCTCATTATGACATGGGCCTTGATATTGCGCATCTGAAGCATTATGTCTTTACACAATGTGGTTTTATGAACGGCAGTACCGTAATGGTGTAACATGACCTTCATTTGTCTGTCACGATTTAAGTGTCTGTCAGATAAAGTCCGAGGCTCACAGTTGCTTTACTATGCGAAATGTCACAAGGCTGCACCTTTTTTATAGACATTGCTATTATGTAGTGTAAAAATTCAATCTATTTGAATAGGCATATCTCTAGCAGAAACAAAATTACCTGCCTAGTGGTGTCTTTTTCTTTATAAGTCATGATGAAAAAAGCAATAATTTAGCAGAATTAGCAGGCATTATGACAGTATAGCAGCCAATACTGCAGAATTATGATTTAATTTTATTTAGAAGTGTCTAAAAGTGGGTTCAAGACTGAACACATGTAACAATTCTTTGTAATTACTACACAAACTTCCCGCTTGAGGGGAACTGGATAACAATGAGTAACAATGCCAGCTAAGAGACCTATACAATAATTAGATATGATGTCAGAGCATATTGCTATCGTGTGCTTCTCTTATTCTCTGTTCCTCTCAAGCTTTTCTCCTGTAGTGGTAGGGAGTTTTCCCTGCCTCTGTTACCTTTGCTTACTAGGTGCTTGTACTCGAAAAGCTGCTTTGCAACAACTTCAGACATACTGTGGTCACATTTTTTGTTTATTACTGATATTAAACTCAAATTAATAATGAGCACTTGTCTGTTCTTGTCAGAACCTCAGAAACTACTACATTGCAGTGCATCAAACAATTAAGGCAGCATGGAGCTAGAAAACATGGTAACACACAGAAAATTCCAGGTCCACATGCTAAGCCATTTTACTATGACCAGCATAGATACAACATGCCATAACTACTCCAAAGGGTGGGAATGAACAAGCTGGACATTTCTGTTTGAGGCTGCATGGTCCATGGACCTTTTGTCAATGTACTTGTTCAGTTTCAGTTTGTACCCATTTGCAAAATGGAAAATGTGCTCCTCTTGCTCATGTATATGCATTTGAGGAAAACATTTGAAGTGTGGCTGATTACATTTTCCACTCAGTTTACTTAAGTGTGCATTTTTCTTGACCTTTTAAATCCAGCCTTAAATTTACAGTTGAGTCTCAAAAGTGTGTTGTTGAGAGAGTTGCTTTAACAAAAGCAGTAGTCATAGCAACTGCATGAAAGCTGAAATACTGAAGTAATAGTTCAGAATAATGCTATTTAAATAAAAATAACAATATTTACAATGTATTTTTACACTAGTTGTTGGAATGTTGCCATGAGGACGGATCACAGACTCTACTACATAAGGGCAGTGGTGGTCTAGTGGTTATGACAATGCCTTTGGGACCTGAAGGTTGCAGGTTCAAGTCCTGGCCCGGGCACCACTGATGTACCCCTGAGCAAGGTACCATCCCGCTATACTGCTCCCTGGGTGCTGTTGGTAGCTGCCTGCTGCTCAACATGTGCACGTGTGATGGGTCAAATGCAGAGGTCACATTTCGTTGTGGTGCTTGAGTGTGTTCACAATGACAAATAGTCACTTTCACTTTTCACTTCAACACATCCCAAGGCCATTAGATGGAGTTCCATCACTTCAGAGTACGCATCACTCAACATCTCCACAGCCCAGTGCTAGGGGGGCTTTATATCCCTCTAGTTGATGCCTGGCATTGGACATGATGACCCTCAATTCATGTGCAGCTGCTCCAGAGTGTCCCATACAATTGGCAATGCTTTTTTTATGGTGGATATAAGACATGTGAATGCAGTTAAACTCCTGTTTGTGCAGACAGTGCACCTTAGAGCATCTGAATTCACAAGACCTTTGGGAATTTCCCAATGTATTTGGCATCACATCAACATTTTCATTCTATCAAAAGTAGGTCAAAACCAACTTCAAAATATAACATTTCAACAGGTTACTGTTTACCACAAACTGCATTCTAGGCTCAACACTTCACGTATTCATTGTTCACATATCACATATCACTCCCATTGATATACTTAAGCACTTTGTTATTGGTTGACATAGATCAACCCATGTGGTTTCTGTGAACCAACTGTATTCATCACATCTGTCTCTGTGGGGTCTTAGGCTCCCAGCTCTCTGGGTGTCTTTTCTCTTTAATATGAGGGCACACAGACCCCACAGGCTGCCATATAGCTGGATTTGAATTATGATCTTGCTGCGGCATTGCTCCCCATCTACTAATGATGTTGTTTGTGTGCCAGCGGGAAAGCCACAGTGCACCCCCCCCCCAATCGACACACTCTTACAGACTAATAGCTAATGTTTTTTTTCCCCCTTTCCTTCTTTTGCTTTCTCTCAGAATTGGAGAAAAATGTGCTAAATTAGTATTGTTTCAATGCTTTACTTTCGTTTAGGCCTATTTTAAGGATTCATTAAAGCATAATGTACTTACCAAATGTTGCATGAGAAAAGGCCTGCATGTGTTCATCTTCAGCTTTGGCAAGCATCATCACATTCATTGCAGTCTGCAGTATTGTGATTATGGACTTATTTGCATTTGCTCATTAACATGAACGTAGGGAAAGAATATGATCTTTGGTATGAAAAATGAACGATGAAACATTATGTGTGGTAATAAGATCCCTTTTATTGATCTGTTTTATGCCATTAAGTCAATGGGACTTTCCTAAAGGCGAGACAAGCAGTTAATGTCCTCATGTAGGCTGAACACTGTAATTCGTTCTGGGCTTGTCCCTGTGCTTCAAGTGATTCAGCAAAGAGATCACAAAAAAGTCTGTTTGTACTTTCCTACATGAGTGTTAAATAGGATTGCTTCTATTTAAATGTCTCAGTTAGTGCAGAATTGTTCATATGTTCCATCCCATTTAAGCCAAAGTAGCAGAGGTTTTACGCAAATTTTAGATTTTTCAAGATTTAGAGATACTTTGGGTTTTAGAAGCACAAGTAGGGGTGGGCAATATGGCAATTTCTTTGGTATATCATGAGTATGTGATTATCTGAGTATCTGGTTCTCACCCCACTATGCCATTACTTTTTTTTATTAGGTTATTACCTAGACCTGATGCTTATTGATACGTCAGTGGTTTCTTTGAAAAATTAGACCTAAGTAAGTCAGTCAGTCAACCACCTACCCCTGTTCTGCAGGTCAGGCCTGTAATTCGGAGACTCTAACTCCCAGGCCTCTGCAGCTCCAGTCTGAATCTGCTCCACAACCCCATGCGTGTGTGCTGGAGAGTGGCACCAGTGACACTGAACCTCAGCTCACTGTAGGTGAATCTGAAGAAGAAGATGGAGAAGAGCTCTTTACTTTTTCCTCTCGCCCTCATTCAGCCAAAAAGGGTCAGCCTTTCAGCGAACCTTTTGTGGATTTGACCTCTGACCTTAATGGTAACAACCTGCAGGGTGAAGCAGAACGGAAGGAGGCACGTCTGGAGGATGACTTCATTGGGAGTGAGGGTGAAGAGGTACAGTCTCTCTCTCTCACAAACACACACACACACAAACACACTATGTTAATGTTTTTAGTTTTAGTTTAGGACAATATGTAGAAAGTTTACAGTTCCTTTTTTAGCTTTAAAGTGTCCCAATTGAATGTTCTAGCAGCAAGGTAATATATTATGTTTATGTATCTTATGTATGTTATGTTATATAATTTTGTATTTTCAAAATGTTACTCTGAATATGTCAAACTGTTTTATACACTGCCCAAACCTACAGGGAACAACACATAAATTGTATAAGTAACAACTGCCGAGTCAACAGTGATCACATTTAGATCTGTCATGTTACTAACATGCAATATTGACTAAAACATTATTTAAGCATATTCCTTCATCTTCTGATAGGACACTGAGCTTGTTTCTCAGCCCAGCATGCACATTAATGCACACACTGCATATGCTGAGAGAGCCGTTTCAGGGCCTGTAATTAACATGTTTATTCCTACTTCTTAGGTCCAATTATTCAAGATCAGAACCCTCAGTGTGTTGTTAAAGTAATTTGTGTGTTTACTCTTGGGATTTCATTGTAAGAGGCTACTAAAACCTCAGACCAAACACTATTATTAAGGAGTGCTAATGAATGTTTTAAAGATTAATAAAATCATGGTCCCACCTTACTTTCTGAGATCCCCAAGGTGGATGATGTTATTTGCAGGAAAAAAATCATCTGAATGCAAAAAAACAGATACATCTACAGTAGTTGCACTACCATAACCAGTACAACAGTAACATGTAGTTCCTGTAAAAGCAGAAAGACATGAGTGGTAACTGCTTGATTAACTTGAGATCACTCTGCTGAAATGCACATTTTATCAAACTTAAAGATAAATTAATCCTGACTTGTTGTGACACATTAACAGATAGAGTATACACTTTGTAACCTTATGAAAGCATTACTGTGCAAATGTCATTTCTTTTTAAGAATTTATCAGGCCTATAAATCCCTCATTCCCATAAGGTAAATCTTTGAAAGATGTTTAGGTCCAAGCTAATTCTCTAGCCTGAACATTTCTATGTTTAAGCATATCCTTTGTTTCCTTTAGTTTCCTGACAAGGACACACAACTCAGCTCCCCAGGGACTCGTGAATCAATTAAACCCATGAAGAAAAACATCAGTTCAGTTCATTTCTTATGAGACTGTATTCAGCTCTATTGCTGTCTCCTCAATTCTCAATTCTTTTTGAGGAGCACATCATTCAGTTCTTCTCACAGTCTATTTTCTCTCCCCTAGGGAAATCAGTCTCATTTCCAGCATACATATGTTCTGCTGCACTTAATTAGTGCTTTTTGATTGATGCCACTGACAGTTTGATTGGTCTGTTCTTTCCCCTTTCAGACCTGCCTTCCCTCCCTCATAGTGCTAAAATC
The DNA here is from genome assembly GCA_037974385.1 of Arnoldichthys spilopterus. NCBI lineage: Eukaryota > Metazoa > Chordata > Actinopteri > Characiformes > Lepidarchidae > Arnoldichthys > Arnoldichthys spilopterus. The sequence goes on along the minus strand of JBBPDA010000105.1, from coordinate 22,320,137 downwards.
CCAGTTTGGCTTATTTGTAATATTTCTTCCCTGTCTTTAGTCACAACTCTGTTTTTTCTTTGTTCGTCACTACAGGGAAATGGGAGGAAATTTAATGATCTCTTTGGGATCTTTTAGAAGTCAATGTTTATGTTGCATTTCTCAGAGATCACTCTTGTTAATACTCTTGGCTGATGTAGTTCCTACTGGAAGCAAGAAAGATAATATTTGCTTAATAGGATGCCTGATAGTCTTGTCGACAAGAGAAAAGTAAGAGTCAAGCACTGATGCATGCACTTGATGAAATGTATTCAAATGTGTTTCAGACTTTTAATCAGTGCATAAGTTCAGCCACAACATTTAATTTTATGCAGGTGATCAGTCCATTTCAAGCATAATGTGCATTTTCGTAGGCATTTTACAGGCATAATGTTATGCATTTTTGTTTACTAAATATCACCAGCTGTGCTTTCAAAGAGCTAAAATAGTAATTATGGGCAGTGTATGTAAAAGGCAGCAGGCACAGGATTTGGCACACATTATCAGTCTGAAATGGCCATGGCCTTTAAGTGCGGATGTCATCATTAGTGTGAAGCAGTGCATGCTGTTTAAGGCCATTAGTTTAGATCAAAGCTCTGCTAGTTTAAAGCCCTTGTCTCTTCCAAAGCAGGAGGCCGATGGACAGCTTTCTGGGCATTGTGGTGGACTGATTAATTGCAGGTAACTCTGATGTAGCTCCACCCACGCCTGGCTGTATCACATCACCGTTAATAGTGTGTTTCATCTGTCACAGCTTTGCCGTTTTCCACATCCGATCTCTTTCAGGGAGTTACATCATACCCTTTGTAATTCCATTAGAGCTTTTTTCTTTAAAGTCCATCACTTGTGTTTTTGACGGCAAGAGAAGCTGTATTTGTGGAAAGAAACCAAAAAGTTTGAGTATACTGTAATCTATGTTTTATGAAGCTTGGGCCTAAAAGTTTCCCAGTGGATACTTAGTAGCTACATGCACGGAGTAGTAGTCCACCAGTCCATGTTTCAAACACTATAGAGACAGATGGTCATGAGCTGTACAATTATGACAGACATGCTTTTTTTTTTTATTTAACTACTTTTTCAACACAAAGTTACAATACTATTCTTTGAAATACATGCTGAGATTTATCAGACTGCAATATCAGGGGCAGCACGGTGGTGCAGCGGTTACCGCTGTTGCCTCACAACAAGAAGATCTTGGGCTTGATCCCCGGGTCGGCCATGGGTGGCTTTCTGTGCAGAGTTTGCTCCAGTTTCATCCCACTGTCCAAAGGCAGTTGGCTGTTTGGATGCTAAATTGCCCATAGGTGTGAGTGTGAGTGTATGAATGGTTGTCTGTCTATGTGTTGCCCTGCTATGGGTTGGCCTCCTGTCCTGGGTGTACCCTGCCTTGGGCCCGCAGTCAGCTTTGGGTCACCCGAAATGGAAGAAGCGGTTTAGAAAATGGATGGATGGATGGACTGCAATATCTCCCACAATTCACAGTAACTGATTTGTTCTAGTTTTCTGATTTTTCTTTGTATGTTTTTAAAAATAGAAATAATTAGTTACAATACAGTGGGGTATGAGTAATTGAAGTACACTTCTTGTACCTTTTGTGACTGACTTAAATAAAGGCTACACATTAAATAATGATTAAAATTGTTATAATATCCATGATACTTTAAAGAAAAGATAAACAAAAAATGTAAACATATATTACATCCATAGAAATAGAATGATTTGCAAATCTTTTAAACCCGCACTTTGATCACAATAGAACATAGAAAACATATCAAATGTTGAAAGTCAGATATATTACTATTATACTGAAAATATTAGCTTATTTTGAATTTGATTGTAGCAATACATTCTTAAAAAGTTAGGATGAGCAACAAAAGGCTGGATGTGTGTGTGCGTGAGTGTGTTTTTCCTTTTTTATGATTTTCTTTAAATAAATTACACGAGTTTGACATTTTGTCGTGATTTTCATAATTTAAATAAACAAAAAAACATCAGTCACATTGAAAAAGTGTGTGGTGTCTTCATGCCTTAAAGACTTTTGGGACAGCCCAAAATCCCTCTCTAAGGGCTGACTTCTCAGTTCAGTACTGATTCTTTTGAATTGGTTCTGCTCAAAGCTGGTCTATCTGAACCTTTTATGGGTTCTACTGGGCTCTGAAGAAGCTGCAGTAGGTTCTGTCAAGAGTTGCTTGGCCACAGTAATAGTAATAGTGTACATGTGTGGTATAGACCAAAAATAAATTTTCAGGTAAAGAAACCTGTACCATCCCTTAAAATCTTAAACTCACCCGTAGGAATTCTGCATGGATGAATGGTAAAAAATTTCAACAAGCTGACATCAGAGACTGGTGGAAGCAAAAAGCCTGTAAGATGTTTTTTTCTGCTCAGGATGCAATACAAGCATTTGAGGCCAAGGGTATAATTTCTCACATGAAGAATAATATTTTTCTAATTTTTTTGTTGAATAAGTTATTCAAAAAGCTATA
>JBBPDA010000105.1:22280309-22304548 GCA_037974385.1 Arnoldichthys spilopterus | reverse complement strand
CGAAAAAGCAGAGGAAAAAGATGTTGATCAGTTCCCCTGTGTGTTCTGTCTGCCTCTCGGTCTGCAGAAGCAGCACACAAACAGGCCCCTTATCTATGTTTTGGGACACCCTAGGCCTCTTGAAGGCCAGGTTGGCCAGACAGACACACAGAAGAGTTTTAATGTCACAGCAGAAAATAACATACAGTTACTCACAAATGCACAGAATATGTCAAAATGTATAAAATACGTCAGTATATGAAAAACATGGCGTGACCACCCAGAAAGTCTAAAATAGAACTTTACCCAAATTCCACAGGTGGAATGGGATTCAAAAAAGAGCTGCAATCCAAAAACTGCTGCTGACCCAAGAATAATCCCACCCTTACCAAAAACAATCAAGAGAACAAGCTGTGTATGTGTGTGTGTGTGTGTGTGTGTGTGTGTGTGTGGCACTTTGTGTACACAGAGAACTTTTGGCCAGGTATAATTTCAGTAGGAAGCCATTCTCAACACAGCAGTGACACTGGCCTCGTAGTGTGTGTGACATTGGTATGAATAAATCAGGTGCGGAGGTGTCACTGCTGGGCTGAGCGTGATCAACGAAAGCTGACCACATATGTAACTCTGCATGGCGACAGATGGTTCATGGCCTCTGTCTGTACACCAGCAAGATGAACCCAAAAGTCGCTTCGTTAAGTTGATTCGTGTAATTTTGGTCTGTGAGTGCGGATCAGCCATGTATTTGTTTATTCTTTATTTCTATAATGTATTCGCGGGGGAAGTTCAGAATTGACCAATCAGCGGAAGGACTAGCTTTTACGTAACTTTGCCAGGAAGTAAACAGCGATGGCTGCGCATAGGCATACGTTAGGATACACAAATAAACTCTTCTCTGTGGTTATTTATACAATGTTTGGACAGTCAGCCGTTTTACCTTCAGCTCAGTTTGGAGCCGATGAATTAAAAGACTTGAGAAGTTTTAGGAGTGTTTTGGAGCCAACAGCTGCACCTCCACAGGTCAGTGAAAGTTATTTTTGGGGATTGGACTGAAAGACAGTCTAATCTAGGATTAGAAGTGTGGTCTGTCATCCGTTCTTGTCGTTTTGTAACGTCTCTCACTAAAGAAACGTTTTCGTGTATGTAGGTGAGACTTCACCCCGGAGTGGTGGTGTCCGTGGTCTTCGTGACAATAGCTGCTGTAGTCGCGGCTGCTTTTATCATACGGAAATACTGCTTCCCTAACAGGTGAGTGTGTGTTTCTGCTCGCCTCAGCTCATTTAGCGTGGCAGTGCCGCACTCAACAGCTTACTATTTAAGACAAATGCTAAAGTAAGTGTAACTCTGCAGTGAGGCCACGTATAGATACTCTGTCCTGAGGCAGATGGAGGAGCACACTCCTGCTGCCAGAGAAGAAGAGGAGGAGTCTGATCAGGTCAGAATCTGATCCTTTTGACTGTTTTTGTTCTTGACCTGAAGGAGGTCAGAGAGTGAAGCCAAGCCAGAAAACATAAGTGTATCCAAAGCTAAGATTTTACTGTATAATGTGAGCAAAACGTGTTCGTTTATCAGTTTTTTTACTCTGTTTTCCCTCAAGGACCTACTGGAGTGAATCCAAGCGTAATGGGATTTTCATGGTTACTATTCACATTGGTTTATCCTTTTCAGCTCCATCTACCTTCTGTAACTAGTTTTAATGTCACATTAGATCAGTCCGGCTATCATTGGCATTTAAAGGCCAAGCAATGCTGCTAAATCCTGTGAATAATATGGGGATTTATTAGGAACAGATGAGCAGAAGTGCCTTTAAAATCTGAAGTGAGGTGCAAGCCTAAAACATTTTATCCATGGCACAATAATGAAATGTGCCTTTTTGCACACAAGGTATTTTCATGGCCTATGATTTCCAGCAACAGTTACCAAAAGCTTTTAAAAATATTGTTTATTTATTTATTATGTGTGGTGTGTGACTGAATGCTGATATCTGATCTCAGGGCTATTCTTTTTCCTGCTTGACACCAGTTAAAGACTTTCTATTTGTTTTTATGAACAGGTGCTACCAGTATTTCTTTCCTCTTATTTTTCTGTAAATGGAGGTGACACAGTTGACATAAATGCCTTAGAAAAATGTTTTTGTGTATTTTGTAGTTTTATGCTGGAGAATATGAACAAATTTGACACTTTTGAATTGTGTTTAATTAATAGATGTGTTATTGCTGAATCGTACCATTTGCTTCCATGCCTGTTTGTCAAATTCTTTTATTTATCTGTAATGTCCAGTGATCACTGCTGAAAAGTTATTACACAAGAATAAAGAACATCAAATCCATTCCTGGTCTTTTAATATTGTTCTTATTTTGTTGAGAGTAAAATAAATAACTAAGTTTGAGCTCTGTAATAAATCATTTTTGTTTATTTAGTAGTTATAAAGCCAAGTTCAACAATCTGGGTTATTGGCTAAGTTTTTTTTTTGCCAGAAGATGCCACGTAGACATACGGTATGTGTTTGAGTTCAGGGTGTGTAAACATTCAGGTAGATCCAGCTTTTTCATTTGACATCAGGGAAGCAGCTCTGGTAAACTTCAATGCCGCTAGATACAGGTTGTGTAGACCAGTCTTGCAAACATGATCATTTAAACAGAAGGCTTCAGCAAAGATGAGACTGCGAGGTAAGACATCTCTGTGTTTTGCAAACAAGCTCTTGGTACTGTAACGTGCATACTAAATTATGCATCATTCTTGCTGTTGTCGGTTCTGTACCTGCCCAGAGACTACAGCTGCTCCATACTGATGTGCAGTGTCCCAGTAAAGCTAAACTCATTAAAGAAAAGTAAAAAGTTTTGTAAAGGTGAGTTTTATTGTTCTTTTTCCAGGGATTATCTCTGTTCTCACCGTTGTGATCATCCTCTTCCTTATATTGGGCTTCTTTTGCAACAAGAGGTATCTTGTGGATCATCAGGATGAAAGAAAATGTTCGTATGTCCCTTTAAACAATCATGGTGCAGTACTTGCTTGTGTGCATTGTTGAACATTTCATTTAGTATTTCTCTAAAATATATCTCTGAATTCAGCTGAGGTGCCAGGCAAAGGAATTCCTAGATCCGACTGCGGTCATACAGGTGCGCCTGATCTGCAGGAAACCATTACTATATTCGAGTCTAGTTTTGGGAAATGCACTCTGGGGAACCAGCCCTAAATGTGTGTGTTTGTAAGGGGGCTAAAACAGTTGTTATCTGTCCTTTATCCTACTTGAAAATAAAAGTGCCAGGCAGTGGTGGCCTAGTGGTTAGGACATTGCCCTTGGGACCTGACGGTTGCAGGTTCAAGTTCTGGCCCGGGCACCACTGAGGTATCCTTGAGCGAGGTTCCGTTCTGCTACACTGCTCCCCGGGCGCTGTTGATAGCTGCCTGTTTCTCTATGTGTGCACATGTGATGGGTTAAAGGCACACATTTCATTGTGGTGCTTGAGTGTGTTCCCAATGACAAATAGTCACTTTCACTTAAAATGGTGCAACACTGCACAAAAACCACATTTGTTCAGTGAGTGATTCTTGAAAACAAAAAAGTAAATTAGATGTATAACCTTTTTTATTATTTCTCCTGTTCTAACACAAAGGAAGGTCAGTTTAATTATCATTTCCTATTACTCTGCATACATTTCTTGTTTATACTTATGAGAAAAGCCAAAACGTGTGGAAAATTGGAGTGAATATATGCACTGGGAGCACATTAAATAAAAACAAAAGGATCTGAATGCTTCTTTTTTTCCACAGTACACATTTAAATAAATTCACTTTACCAAACTGCATTTACAATATTATCGCATTGTAACTACCTTTTGACATTATGTGCAGTTCTGTTTGAGTCTCACCCAGGTTGTTGTCCTCAAAAAATCTGCCCAGTAGACCACTACCCTTTTTTCATACGAAGTGGGGTAGCCAACGTGGTGGGGCCGAAGATATGTTTTAACAACACGATGTATGTACTTACGTATGGTGCATCACTCATTCATAACACAAAAATTATGCATGTAGTCCGCATGTGATTTATGGCTTTTATCTGTTCTCTTCCTTAGTATAATGGGAGGCATAATTAATAATATCGGATGGGGTCTCAACATTGTGTTGGTGAATGGTGAGTTTCTTTCAAAATGCTCTGAGAACACATTGTATTTCATTGTGCCTGCGGGTATGCAAATACATTCAAAGGTTTTGAATCACTTATAATATTAACTTCAGTTATTCTCTACAATATTAACATACACAGTGTAGATTAAAAACTATAAGATTCTAATGTCGATTAGATGTTTAATATTTCAGGTTTTTTGGAACAAGGAGCTAAGTTAAGTAATTAAAAACTATTAAAGTAAAAATGTACTATCAACTGGAGGTAAGATAAAAAAAAGTCTTGTCAAGAAAAAGATGCAATACTCACTTTGTACCTACTTTAGTCACTCTGTATCAATAAGCAATAATTCCACTCCTCTTCAGCTTCATAGATCTCAAGGAATTTGAAACTTTCCCAAAAAACCTTTCCGTTATAAAGTGAAATGCTCCAACTATACCAGAGAAAAAAGTGATCTTTTTACATGACACAGGTTTTTGAAACCCCAGGAACGTCCACATTTATCGAGATCTATGAAGTAATATACCACTACTATCTATGTGTCCCTGTGCTAGGAATGATTCACCACTCAAATAATACCTGCTCACCAGGGGGTCTGACCATTCGTGAACAGGGTAAAAGGGGGCTAAAAGATGATGCAAAGAAATAGATTGACTACAGATGAAGTCATTGTTTTTTCCCCCAGAGTGATTGATGCTCCTTCCCTGATTGTTGGCAACTGGAGCTAGTTGGGGGAGGAGCATTAGCAGTATAGAGACTCACTCTTACAGGACACTGAACCAGAGGCTCAGAGACAGAGAGAGAACAAGGGACTGTAAGGATACCACTATTAAGTAAACTAGCCAGTAGGCGTTTTGTTTTGGTTTCTTTGTAATATGTGTAAATAAAGGTGTTCACTTGGGCTGGCGTTTGTGTGTGTTGCTGTGCTGCCACAGGTTGCCCAGCCCCAGTTCAGTCTTACACATTCAAAACTTTTGAATGGTAGCGTATATGCAAATGAAATGGCCTTTTACCAGGTGCATATAAATCAGAATTAGTGAACTGCATTTATTCAAAGTAACCTCTTGCGTCAATTATTTAGGTGAAACTGGGGAGATATTGAAGAGTGCCTACTTTAATGTCTACTCTGGGGGTAGGTATTTTGTGCATTACTGTGTTTATACAAACAAAATATTGAACACAAATCTGAAGCACTGAATGTATAATAGTCTCTGTATAGATTTGGAAATTCTGTGGCCTTATTATATCCACTTATTCTATCATATCTATTTTTTTTTCTACTATTGCAGGGTTCCTTGAGTTTTTAAAATTGATACGAACAGGAAATATAGTTTTAATGGCATCATATGATGACCCTGCAGTAGGGTGAGTAAAGTAACACATACAATTTTCAAACTGCTTTTCTTTCATTTAATAATAATAACACTAAGCTTATGTTGTGTGCTGCAGGTTAACGGATGAGATCCGAGAGATTCTTGCCGGACTGGGGAGCACCAAGAGCCACTCAGTGAAGAAAAGGGACACCTGGGTGTTTGCAGGGGCTGCTGGAATAGTTAGGGAGAGTCAATATGAGAAGGTTTGAATCTCAACTGATCAAATATGTAACTGAAAAGGAAATACAGTTACACAACGCTACAGTGTACAGAGCCGTTTGAGCAGTAGCTTGGCAAAAAAACGGAATACTTGCAGTTAAGTTATTTAAAATAACTTAATATTAACATGCTTTGAGGCAGGTGTGTTATATTTTAGGCAAGCAGTATGGATGGTTTTAACTGGCAGATTATAACGTTAGATACATCAAACTCTTAGCTGTAGTGTGAAAGTAAAGGGTAATTCATTATTTTTCTCCAACCTGTTTCTTTAAGTCAGGGCTGGGCAACTGTGGTTCTGGAGGGCTGGTGTCCAGCACAGTTTGGTAGTTCCTCACACCCACTAAACCTGGCAATTACCAGGTGAGTTGAACCAGGTGTGTCTGAGCAGGCAAATCACCAAACGGTGCGGGACACTGGCCCTCTAGGACTGGAGGTGCCCATCTCTATATAAAGATATTTATGTATTTATTGCTTCAAGCTGCTGCCAGTGTAGGATCCGTTTTCTGTGCTGATTGTATTCATTCATGACAATACTGAGCCATTAGCAGTGAACGCATTATAAGACTTAAAATATTGCCTGTTCAAATTTGGTGCAAACACTTCACACATGAGAACTAAGCCGTTAAAGTTTCTTTAGTAAGTCTGAACTCTTTCTTTAAACGTGCAGCTCCTTGCTAATGATGAGAAGAGCAATGTTTATGGAGACTGGCCAGAGATGGAGGAGGTGGGTGGCTGCTTTCCCAGAAAGATCTGACCGACACTAAATGAGTATGTGCTAAAGCAGCCAACCGGGGACTCGTTAAAAACATGGAGCATTTCAAACATGGGACTTTAAAGCTTTGAAGTTTGGAAATGTTGCGAAGTGTTATGGATGCCTGCATGTGATACATTGCCTTGTACTGTCTTCTGTCTTGTGCCTATGACTTTATGCTGCATGTGATACAGTAGGTCATGAAATTTTTACCGGTTTCTGAAATAAACTGTTGTTAAAAAACACACATGCCCCTCACAGTGTGTTACTCATTATATGCGGCAGTGTTATATTCCCCTCTCTTTATCTTTGTCTCCCTCTCTCCCTATCTTTCTCTCTCTCTCTCCCTCCCTCTCTCTCTCTCTATCTCTATTTCTCTCCATATATCTCCCTATATATTTCTCTCTTTCTCTTTCTCACTTGTCCTCTCTTTCTCACTTTTTATCACTTTCTCTTTCTTGCTCTGTTTCTCTCTCCCTCCTTTATTCTCTCTCTCTCTCTCTCTCTCTCTCTCTCTCTCTCTCTCTCTCTCTCACTTTCTTTCTCTTTTACCTCCTCTATCTTTCTCTTTATTTCCCACTTGTTCTCTCTTGCTTTTTATCACATTCTCTTTCTTGCTCTGCTTATCTCTACCTCTTTTATTCTGTCTCTCTCATTTTCTTACTCTTTTACCTTCTCTCTCTGTGTGTGTGTCTCTCACACCCCCCCCCCCCCCACCACCACCACCACCACCACCATCACCACTCTCTCTCTCCCAGTGTGTGTGTGTATGTACAACCAGTTTAGAGGCTTGGGTACCCACTTTTCGGTCTCCTCTCTTGATCACCACAGCAGCAGGAGAGGACCCCTAAAACCCCTGGACCTGAAGTAGAGAAGTGATCAGCAAGAAGAGAATGTCATGGGCAACATGGGAGTGACCCATGGAAAGAAAGTAAGAAATGTTCTCGTTTATTTTGGGACTAGGTTTAGGAAGCTTTTGGAGTCTATGATACATCTAACATTTTGAAACCTAGCACAACCTTTAGAAGCAGCATTACCCACTTTAGAGCTTCAGATCCAGCAAAGTTTTCATCAATAACAGTCAAATCTTTACTTAAGTGCAGCAGGGTCAGTGATGTTGCTATAGTTACCAGGCTCCTCAGTATCTGAGTATGCTTATGTATGAAAAATAACTGGCATTGCACAAGATGGATATCGTCTGTGTACAGAACATCGATTTCATTCACAACCCTTTGTGTTTTTTTTCTCTTATTGTTATTTCCAAACAAAACAAAAAAACAGTTTGTTGCTTTATCTCACCATTGGCCTACTTGTGGAACTCTCCCGTCACCTCTGGCTCACTTTACTTTCAAACAGCTTAGTCCGAAGACTGTTTGCAACTTGCAACAATGACATTTTAGAAAGCAAACAAATTTTCAAAGGAAAATGGCAGAGACTGTTTGGCTGGGCCAGTAATGAGGTGGCTGGATGCCAGCTGGTTCCACAAGCATTTTAGGCCAATATGATTAACCCAGCATGGTGTACACACACACAATAACTCTCTTGTGCCACTGCAGCACACAAGGCTGTTGTTCTCCTCATCAACAGCCTTGGAGGTTATTTATTAAGTAGAGCTAAAGATGAGAATACAAAATAAACTCTGCATTAATGAAATGGCCTTTAATGTACTAACATATTCTTTTTATGAGAAGAATGAGATCTTGGTAAAAAAAAAAAAACACTAGCGTAAAAATGCTTAATATGCTAGTTGTGTTTTGGCAGTTTCAAATGTTTGACCATTTTACATTAGGTTTCAATATGTTCGGTAGAGCCAAATGTTAAATGATGGCAAATTGCGTGGATGTTTTCAAATCTTGCTGTTGATTTTTTCTACATGTTCTATATCATATGGTGTCCACAGGCCGACCGTAGTGATCAGCATCTGCATTCAGGATGTGCACAGCCACTTATTGGACCAGGTACTCCTTAACGTTTAATGCTCGTTCACTGAAATGTATTAAAATGTGTTCTTAGCTTCAATGTTGTTAATGTAACAAGATTTCATCCATTTTCTTTTGGTCTGTTCATCATAAAGTGCTCACACAACATAAAGGGCAGCGGGTTATTTATGTAAGGTTTTAAAGTGACTATGACAAGTATTCTTTCCTAAGTGATTAACCAAGCTGAAGCAGGAGTTCCCAGCTCTGGTACTGAAGGCCTGCACACCACCTGAACCTGGTAACCTGGCCATTGTTTAGCTGGATTAGGTGTTTTTGACCAGTGAGGTCATCCCAGAGAAATCAATGACTAGGGTTTATTGGTGTTTTATCCTTTACTGTGTAATGTATTGTTCACTTGTTGCAGTTGTCACACTATAACCTTTCTCTCTCTATCTGTGTCTCTTTCCCTCTATTTTTGGTCTCTTAGACTCAGGCTGTGATCTGGGCTCTGTGCTAGACTCTGATCAGAGATGGGACAGGGATGAAGACCTGGACCAGAATCAGCTACTAGTGGAGCATGTAGACGAGGGCTATTATGAAGAGCTCATTAGGCCCAAAAAATTGCCAAATCCTGTGAAGGCCTCCAGAAGTCATCGGGAGCTGCACAGAGAACTGCTCATCACTCACAAAAGGTGGACAGCATAGCTGTACACAGAGCACATGTGTATACATCTTATAATGCTGTAAAATATTCTGATTATACTAAGTTTTATGAGTAACTGTGTATCAAGCCTAAAATAGGTTATACATATACATAAATTACACTTCTTTATAGATTACACATTATGCGTTGTGCATTTATAGTACATTATGTAATAATATTCTGAGATTAGAATTTAAATCAGAATCATAAACATAGATGTTCTTCACATACAAATACAGTACTGTGCAAAACAAATCTATTTATATGTATGTCAATGTGTTTGCTTAATCCAAGAGCCTTTCTAGTGAAAGCCCAGTATTACTGTGACACCATATACCTGGTTTGGCTCAATCAGTCACATCAGGTGCTGCTGATAGAGTTTCACAAATCCATGCAATGGCTGCAGACATAAAGAAACAAAATCTGGAACCAAACATGTGTTCTTCTAACCAGTTCACACAATTTAAGCTACTTTTTACCCTACTTTTACTGCTTTTTTGTTTGTTTGCATTGATTGTAGAGTTAACTTTTGTTTTGCTGTCAGAAAGACACCCAGTGCTGAGAAAAATGGCTTTAAACTATTGGCAAAACTTTACTGTACATTTATGAATTTATCTACAAAGACACACTGTGATGCAGAGATGTAATGAAGTGAAAGTGACTGTCGTTGTGATGCCCTCATGCAGGCAAACATTTCTGCAAATATTTACAAACATATATATTATATATTTTTTATAAATATATAATGTAGCCTTGTGCATAAAAATATTAGACAAAAAAGCAGTGCTATAACAGTACTTCTAAATCTCTATTGTAACATATTTGGCCAGACAATTGGTTAGATTTGGCACAGACTGCAAATATTTCATCTTTTTGGTATAACTATGAATGTATTTTTTTGTATTTGTATATTTTTGTGGAACTGCAATAGGCTTATATTGTCTACAGACTGACTCATATTGTGTTCCAACTTAGTAACAGAGAAGAAGTCTTTGATGTTTATCAATTTTTCATCAGCGGTCTTCCGTTTGTTTAGACAAAAGCCCATATGCCCCCAGCAGATGGTGCTGGAGTAACTACTTGAGAACAATTAGAGCAGGGGTGTCCAACTATGGTACTGGAGGGCCGGTGTCCAACACAGTTTGGCTATTTCCCTGCTCTAACACACCTGGTTTAGCTTAGCTGTTTATTGCTATGTGTGGTGAGTGTGTTTGAGAAGAGGATCTACCAAACTGTGTTGGAAACCAGCCCTCCAGGAACTCAGACGGTCTAAAAACATATATATATATATAAGTCCACCCCCTAGAGGTCGCTGTTGTAACACATGTTTATCACATTTATTGTATTTACTTCTACACATATTCTGGTAATCTGTTTCGTGTGTATAAAATCGACTATAAAACCGACTGTCAAAGATATTTGACACTGAGGCAAGATGTGAAAGTGTGATATTACTGCTGTTGTCAGAGGAGCGGTGGTGGAGGAGAAGCCGGAGCTACAGAGGGTTCTGGAGCAGAGGAACAGAGCTCAGGCTCTGAGACAGGAACGAGAGGAGGAGGAGGAGGAGAAGAAGAAGCAGAAATCTCCCCTGGAGCAGGAGCTACTAAGGAGACAGCAAAGACTAGAAAGGGTATGAAAAATGATACTGGAGCAAACACTGTAGTCTGCCCATTTTGAAAACATGAGAAAGCAGAACAATCTACACTTTTTTCGCACTAATGTCATGTCGTCATGTTTAATATTACACCTAAATAGCATCAGAGGCTTCCTGGAGATATGTTTTATTGTTTTTTAATCATTTATTTTTCTTTTTCTCTGTTGCTGTTTTTGCACATTTTGTTGTGTTTATTTTTATTTGTTTTCCTTTCGTTTTTTTTTTTTTAATACATGTTACTATTACTCAGATTCATCCAAAAGATTTTGCACTGAAGGGTTCTAAAAATCCTAAAACATTTCTAATTTTGTCTCTACTCATAAGTGCTGTCAAGATAATGATGAGGAGGAGTTCACTGTAACCTACATTTTAATTTTCCCTTCTTTTCTAGCTGGAAAAAGAGATGGAAGAGGAGAGAGAAAGACTGAAAAGAGCTCCTGAATTCATCAGAGTGAAGGAGAGTTTAAAGAGAACAGCAGTGGTAAACGCTGTGGAGAAAGAACTGTAGGCTTTTCTTTCCTGTAAACATGGCACTGCTCTTAATGAATGATGGTGGAGAATCTGTTGGCTTTCTCTTTATTTGCACCTAATAACGGATGTGATTGGTGGAGACAGCAAAGTTGATTCTTAATGAGACATTTCTCCACTGGTGGTTTGGATGAATAGTTTGTTTTGGTATGTTGGTTAGGTTTTGTTAGATGTACTATGCAGCAGAGCAGGTTTCTGAAACTTTCTTTATTGCACCTTAAAACTGATCACGGGTCTAAATGTGGTAAATATAGACAAATATGTACAGTAGCACTTTATCAGATTTTTGAGCCTAGAATTATTGAAAGAACAGGTAAAACGTTGAGGCACTTTTCTTAAACAATTTCCAGCAAAATTTACTGACATGCACAAACACCTCAGTAATGAGAATCCCCTAACAATTATTTTCTCACTGTGTTGAGGGACAGCATTTCTGTGGTAAGGTATTGTGTAACATGTGCATCTACTATTTCACTGAGACAAGACAAACGACTTTGTAGCTGTTATCACGATATATAAATGACTTTAACAATGCATTAACACGACTGTGTAAATATGTTTTGCGGTTCTTAAAAATAAAGGGATTTTAACAGAGGACTCATGCACAATACATGCCCTTTATGAAACTTTACCTGAAATTACCAACCATAGCCTGGCTTTGCATAGCACTTTGATGTGAACTTTATTTGCACTGTACACATAAATCTTACTGAACACACAATGCATAGACAAGAGTGTTTATTTCAGAACCTGCTACAATATCCTCAAGGGTACAAATCATTGGCTCTTTGTTACTCCATCAATAACCCATGATGCATTGCATCCATACATTTGTAGCTCAAAACAGCTTTTACAAAAAATGATATACAATCTTCCTATACATCATTTTTTAAAGTATATAATGCACGTAGTTGTGTCTCATTTTTCATTTGAAATTGACAAGTGCATATGCTCTCATTTAAAACAGAATTAAACTGAATATTCACTCAAAGGGGGTGGGTAGCATTTTTCCTGATTCTTACTCATAATACTGTACTTGGCAATGGCAATAATTCATTTATAAATTTGCATGTTTAATTTTACTAAAGAATGCCACTCAATGCTCACCTGATTGTAGTACTCCACTAAACTGAGTCAGTTGCTGCCCATTATGAGTACAAGTCTGCGACTCAGCAGTCTGAAGGATGTTCTAAAAAGAGCTGTTTTCTTTATTTTTGGATGGCCATTAGAAATTGCTTTGAAATATGAAAAGTGAACAGACTATAATAATAAAAAAACAGCAACAAAATGGCTAAATGTATTAGTCACCACATTATTCCTTATCGTGCTGTATCTGTATCAGTTAATCCAGAAGAACTGTTTCAAGAGCTTCCGACATCCGTGTACAAACAATAGTCCATGTAGTATGAAGAAAGAAAAATGACACTGTTATTTATCAAGTACATTTCAAAAGTGTGCCCCCACCCCACACCCATCAGTGCCAAAATACCTTGTGTTTTTAACATCATATACAGTAAAAGTTTCAGTCAGTCATTATATTAGCATAGTGGTAATAATATCTATATCTCATATGTTTATCATCGCTTATGTAAACATTTACGAGGTCATGCAAACATTAGACATCTTCTCAGAGGAGTACAATACAGATTACAGCCAATAGCCCAAAGTTGAGATCCCTGCCCAAACACCTCAAAGCCCGGGTGAGCCCTTCAAACATTGTGAACTCGCTTTCAATCACCAAACTGGGACTGGGAGATTAGTTGTAAAATGTTTAGTAGTGACACACCATTCAGCCATCTGTATAGTATGGATAATTAAGGTTCAGTTTTAAAAGATGAATAAAATGGACATGGAAAAGGGTAAAGGCCCTCCTAATAGTGAAGCTCAGAAACACTGAAATGCTTATCTCAAAAATAAAGGTTCCTAAATGCTTCTTGGTTGGAACACATAGCTCTAGAGAGAATAAAATGAATTAGTGCACTAGACATGTGCTGATATAAAAAGGCAATCATAATTATTAATTATCTAAACAATATACACTATCCTGGTATTTTATTAAAAATTAAAAAGAAAAACTTGCTGTTGGTATGTTTTAAGGAAGTGTTCTTGAAGCAACAATGGCTCCCAAATGGCTCTTTTAAAAAAGGCACAGCGTCTTTTCTCATTTCTGGAATCCAATTTTTTGCAGCCCTAATAGGCACCATGTCTTTGGTTTTCCTTTTTTCAGGCCAAGTGGTAGACCCTCGGAACTCCAAATAGCACACTGAGTATGAAAGCATTTTACTATGACTGTTACCATGAGCTGTGTATGTGCTCAGACACACTAAAACAGCTGTACAAACAAGTGAACCATGGGATCCCAAAGTGACAGCACAGTAAGGCTTGAGCTGCCCTGCCCTAAAATATCTTTGCAGCTTGTTTGACTAGCAATATTTCAAAGTACCCATGATAACAATATTGTGTTAAACATGAGGGTGAACCTTATTGATGAATGATGAATTTGAAACACTCTTTAAGGAACCAAATGTGTTTTTTCGATGGCAAGAATCACCAATCTTATCCACAAAGAGCTAGTGCAACTACAGCTTTTCATTCCAACAAAACAGAAATACACCAATTATGCTCCAGCTAGGTTAGAATACAAACTTGCAGCCACATCTGCCCTTTGCACTTTAAACTTGATGAACTTCATGGTACCTTTCTAACACTTTTTGGCATCTTGATTTTTGAAAGTGTTGATAAAGAGAAGTTGCTTTATCTGGGCATATACAGATTCACCCAAAGGTTAGAAGTGTATTTTAATCTCACACATTGTCCCTTAAATCGGCACTTTCAAACAAGCTAATGTTGACTGAAGGTATGGTGCAGGGATCTCAGTTAGAGCCTTTGACAGGACAGCCATTCTGTCCTCCACTGACTTCCGTAGACCTGAAACCACAGTCCCATTCACACATGAGGACGCACATAACAGCTCAAAGCTGTGTATTACCAACCGATGTTGCAAAGCCAGTCTGACACAGAACACAGGGTCAAGGATACAGACACTGCATAGACCTTACATCAAGTAAATACACCATGGATTAAGGCAAGGGGACTTGAAAATCAAGTTTAACAAAGATCACAGGGGAGTATGATCACCTTGAGTTCCTTAAATGATTTTTGTGTAAGCAAAAGCACCCAAAATCTCCTCAGGGGTCATACATCATACAGGGGCCTAATCATTTCTAACAACTCTCCAGAGTCTCACAGTTGAACACAAAAAGAATTTTCTTTGGTTGGGATCAAAGTATAATAATAATAATGTTTAAAAAAAGACGAAACTGAACATAGTGTAATGAGGGCGAACATGTAGCATGTCAAGCCCCTTGTGATCCTTTCATCCTCTCCTCCTCTTTCCACATTTCATTCTGCTTGCTCTAGCTCCCTCTGTTGGACACTGAAGGGACAGCTCTGTATTCAGGGCCAGACTGGTGGTGGTAGGGGTGTGTGTGTGTGAGATGAGATCTGCTGGGTTCCTCTGGGTTTTGCACACTGCTATGTCTCTCTTAAACCCTGCTGGCAGGTCTGCAGCAATATGCACAGCTCCTTAGACTGTCCCGATCTGCGCTCCCACGCCGGCCATCTCCACTTGGAGAACCTAGCCAGAGACAAGTCCAAGTCAGCTCAAATATGAGCAGCAGCATGCTAAAGATGTGACTTACTGCAATAAACACCTTGTAGTACTGTTGCAACTGCTGCACAGTCCAGAAAGTAACATTAAGAGATCTAAAGCATTCAGCAGATAAGAAATGAGGTACCAAAACCTGTGCAGTATCATTGTACATTAGCAAGAAGCAGCCTTTGGGTATGTCATGGAGGATTAAATACATTTGGGGTTTGGGGAACAGTGTAAATTAGATTTTATTTATTTATTTATTTATTTGTTTAGCAGAATTATCACTTTAATCCATCATGTTTTACTTAACAGCAAACATTTCATCCACGTAAACCAGGGTTCTTTAAGTTCTAGAACCTTTTGGTGATTTCCCTGCTCAGCACACACCTGATTCTTGTTATCTGTTAGCGGTCACGTTTAGTTGGTGTGTTTGACCAAACTGTGTTTGCCTGCCAGGACTACAGTTTAAATGGTGCTAAGCTATGCATTCATTTATGCAATAGGATCTATTAAGTCAAAGGAATCATCCAATTTTATCTAACCCACAAGCCTTTGTCTCACCATTCTCCTCTTCTTGCTCCTCCTCTTCCTCTTGCTGCTGCTCTTTGGCAGGCAGAAGCAAGTGTCTATGGCAAGGGCTGGTGGAGGTAATCTGGCTGGAGCCCTCCAGGCTGGTGCCCAGCTGCAGCCTCCTCATGTGCCTGACCACTGCTGTGGCATTGAAGGCTTGCTGCATGTACAAAAGCACAAGATTACGTGTGTCAAAATGTGTGAATGATCCTGTTATTTTTATTATTATTATTTACATGTAATAACATAATTATATAATTGATAAATCACAATAATGTTCATAATTATTCAATAATGTTATGATTTTATTTGCAGCGATAACTGCAAATCTTACATTTAATGGTCAATATAATTTTTTACCATATGAGTGTATTTCCCTTTATATTATTATACAGTATCCCTAAAGTGTCTCTGCTCAGGATGAGGAATATTAACCTTTCAGTTCAACAACCTATTTTACAGAGGAACCAACAAGTACACAAATATAATTATCGTTATCATAATTATCATCAGTATTACAGTTACCCACATGACTTCAGGAGAGTACTTAGGACCTATATCAGCTCACCAGTAACTTTTGTTGTAGAGTACAGAGTGAACGATAAAAAGACACAATGAAACATACTCTTACCTTCCATTTACTTTTGGCAAAGTTCTTCTTAATCTGAGCACTGACGGACTCGTGGATGTTCTTATCAAGAGCAGTATCTCCCGATATCCTTTAAAACCAGACCAGAAAGTGACAGAGGTAGAGAGAATGATACAAATTACTCAGTTCAAAAAGTTGTTTAACACAGATTTGAGAACAGAGATAGAACACACAGCACTGTGCAACTGAAAGAATATCTTTGAAAGACAGGGATGAGCTCCTACCATGGGTGCTGTAAGGCCTGTTCACAGGTATATCTCAGCATAGGATCTTTCTCCATTAGGTGGCATATGAAGTCCTTAGCTATGAAAGGATGGAATTAACAAGAGATGGCTTAATGCCCAGTCTCAAGCACTACAGAGCGACTAGGGCTACATTTACAAACCCGCTACGATTTTTTATAAAAAGCAATAAATACAAGAATGAAAAAATCTGATCTAATGAAATTTCAAAGAACAGATACCCAGTGTTTTCACTGATGAACCAAAATGTATTTTGTAAATTTTAACAACAGAATTGAATGCCTGCAACATACTCAAACTAAATTAAACATAAGAAAAAAAAATATATATAAGATAAATATAAAAAGTAAAGAAAGCAAAATAAGAGTGAAAAGTTTATAGAATATTTAAGTTATGCTGTTTTAAAACATTCTACAATAAGCAGGTGAGCTGGAAACAGGTGAGCACCAAAGAGCACTTTGTGCCAAACTTTATAAGAGAATTGCCAGTCCAAAAAGAACATTTTTCAAGATTACAAAGAATTGAGATCTTTTATCATCTACAGTATGTAATATCACCAGATTTGTCTCCTATTGAAAATGTATGTAGCTTCATGAAGAGGAGAAGCAGACAATGACCACCACACAAGGTTGAGCAGCTTCCCTGTAGTATCAGTATAAGTCTTGCATCAAGCAAGAATGAGCATAAATGTCATATGCAGAACTACAACAGTTAGTCTCCTCAGTTTCTAAATAATTAAACAGCGTAATTAGAAAGAAAGATTATGTAACAGTGGTATACATGCTTCCGTCCCATCTGAGAGTGCTGCAGGTTTCAAATTCTAAATTTGTTTATATTTACAAAATACATTGAAGTTGATCAGTGAAAACACTGAAAATATTTTCTCTGAAATAATCACAGCTTTTCTGGGAATGGGGTTTTAACTTTTTTTTTAAACTATTTGATTTTTTAAAATAAATTATTAATTTATTAATAACTATTAATTGAAGCAACTAATGAAACCAGAATATCGTTCATTTCACCTCAAAACATTTCTTGTTGTGTACACAATCTAGTGAAATATGTGTGTCATATGAACATTATAGAGAATATACTTTTGCTTTTAAGCTAACACATCAACTTTTCTTCCATAATCAAAGCTGTCAATGACTAAACAACATGTTAACTAATAGCTGCATGCACATTAAAAGATGAATCACCTGAGTCTGATATGTCGTCCCAGTACGGAGAGTCAAACTCATACTCTGCTTTCAGAATTTGTTCAAACAGCTTGGCATCATTTTCATCATAAAACGGAGGATATCCACATAGCCTGGAAAAGACACTCCATGGTAAGAAAGTATTTTTGTGTGCCAGAGTCCCTGGGCTGCAACTCTATTTTGAGGAACCATTTTGCTAAGGCGCTCTTTGCTTGAGTGCCCACAACATGAATATGTAATGGTAGAATGTATGTTAGTACAGCAGGCTTGCTTGAATTGTCACTGGGGATATGAGCAACTGAAGCACAAGAAAGATAAATAATGTGTATTTAACTTCTAGACAGAACTCTTATATTTAATATGTAACTCAGAACACAATGACTTCAACACTAACAGCTCGAGATGTTGGTACATTGCAGTGAGGATATGATTGCATTCAACTAAAAGAGCATAAGTAAATGTAAGAGTTACTTTTGGATAATTCATTCTAGGTCCCAAATGCCACTCCAGCTCATCCCAAAGGTATTGGATGGAGCTTCATCCCACTACAGAATGAAGGTCCACTGTAGGGGGGGCACTTGGTATTGGGCATGTTAATCTGTGGCTACTATAGACCATTCCATTGTACTGAATGTGCTTTTCTATGGAGATTATACAAGCCGTGTGTGCATGCAGTTGAACACCTGTGTCAGTAATGAGTACACAGCAAAGTAGATTAGTAATTCTCTGATAAAAAAAGCTGTCTTAATATTTTGGGACTAAACGCAAGCAATGAAGTGTGCTAAATGAAGGCAAGCAGTCACTCACAAAATGTAAGAAATAACTCCTATAGACCAGCAGTCCACTGCTTTGCTGTAAGGTTTCTGCGCCAGGACCTCAGGGGCTGAGAGAGAGAGAGAGAGAGAGAGAGAGAGAGTGCTCAGATACTCTCTTGCTGTCTCCCTTCTACAATCATTCTAACTTCTGAAGAGAATGAGGACAGCATCAAAGAGCTCAGGGCATACTGAGCACTTCTGAAGCACTACCAGTTGACACCATGATGTACTTGATTAAATGGAGGAGTTCACAAAAGTGTGAGAGAGGGAAAGTGAGAGCAAGACACACAGAGAGAGAGAGAGAGAGAGAGAGAGAGAGAGAGAGAGAGAGAGAGAGAGAGAGAGAGAGAGAGAGAGAGAGCGAGAGAAAAAAAAAAAATCTTACCCACATATCCAGGTGTTCCACAGGCCGTTGACATCACGGTCCCTGAGTCCTCGATTTTTGACAGGCCGAAATCACTGATCATGATGTTGGAGTCTTCATCCATGCTGTAGTACAGCAGGTTCTCTGGCTGCACCCAGTGAAAAAATTTGATTGAAGCCATTCTAACCAGCCTTAGTGTTTCAGTTTAAATAACGCTCCTGCAATGGCACCTAAGGGATGGCATCTGCACAGAAATTCCACCGGACTCATGAGACTATTCCCCCCCCCACAGGAGCAGGAGAAAATATCAATGTAATCCAGCGGGACAGTGCAGGGTGGCAGTGTGACCAAATGAGAACGGGCAGAATGCGAAATGGTTTATTTTGAGAACGCAGGATAAGCAAGAAATGGGTGGCATATGCAGACTTCCACTGTCACACTGCTATAACCACCAGCTTGCATTGTTTTCCATGTAGGTATTGAATTATAAGCCATTAGATAAGGGAATATTGTAGGGTTAAAATGATAACTGCATAATAACACACATAGTGAGTTTTGTACCATACGATATTGGCAGAGACGTGCTGAATTCACAGCTATGAGAACAAACCTAACAACAGGAACTATATTTATGCCTTCTCATAATAAACTTTTATAACTTAATATAGCTTCATAACAGGCCGTCAATAATTATTGTTAGCAACTATCATCAAGAAAGGTTATACTAGAGGTAGAAGAAAAAATTCATAGTATTGCAATTTTTTCAGCAGGATACAACATTTATATAGCATTTGGTACATATGTCTACTCAAGACCTTGCTTTTCTCTTGCATCACAGCGGAAATTGGATATAAGTTAGAGTTGGCTGCGAAGACCCCTGTATGTATCATATGTGGCATATGCTTTTAAGTTGAAGAATCGCAATAATATCATATTGTGGCAATGCTAAATCAGGTTAATTTAGTTAATTTTAATGACTAACTAATTAGTTTTTGGTCAGTCGTTTATTTAGCCCATCCTTAGTGGCATCAAACATGTTACTTTATTGCAATAGAAATGAATATGAAAGATGAAATATAGTGGTATGATCATTCAAGGCTCAATCGTTCTGTTCTGCTAATATATTTAGTAAGGACACAGGCTATAAATCAGGCAAAATCATCAAAAGCAGATAGAAATCAATGTTTTGCATGACACAGCCATAGATCAGAGTGCTAGTCCCAGCCAATTATTTTGTGTGGTAGTAACAAACTCAGATAATAATCAAAACCAAATAATTAAAAACCTGACACAAATGCAGTTATGACTTCCAGATGATGCATGAATCTCTGAGCCTGTGCACCAAGTAATATATTTACTGATATTTAAAAAGCCTGTATAGATTTTTGCCTGCAAGTGTGGAGGAATGATAGGACCAAAAAAATCAGAACAGAACAAGATAGGACAGAATTGGTCAAAATAAGTAAATAAAAAAATAAAATAATTTTAAAATAAAACAACAGTACAAACCAAGACATATTTTACACATGACAGGACACAGAAGAAGAAGGAAATGGGACAAAGGGTGCAAATACGACACAGCACTGATACTATAGCAGAAAATTTACCTTCAGGTCTCTGTGCACGATGCCCATGTCATGCAGATACTTCACTGCGTCTAAAATCTGATGAATGAGCTTACTGGCATCTCTCTCTGTGTAGAACCCTTTCTCCACAATTCTATCAAACAGCTCTCCACCAGATACCCTAAAGACACACTCACAGAGTCAGTCATGAATTATAATAATTACAGAGTTGCTTAAATCAATAAGAAAAAAATATATGTAAAAAATGTAAATGTAAAAAAATGTAACTTACAGCTGCATGACCAGATACAAATGTGACTGACTCTCGAAAATGTCCTCCAGCGAAACTATATTCTCATGCTTTATTCTGGAAAAGATTAAGAGTGAACAGGCAGATGACTGTATAGAACCTAAGCTTAAGACATATAAGTAAACACTGGGTTTTTACATTATGAGTTACATTTTCATTCAAAAACACAGCATATAACAGTAGCTGTCCATCAGAATCAAATCCTAAATCTCTCCTCTTCTATTAACAAATGTAGGACTGATTCAGAATATGCACCTTCCATAGACTTTCTCTACAATGAGCTACAAGTGAGAATCAGTACATTTGATATTACTCCATGCTTGTGTTTTCACCTGAAACACAGTCAGCTCTATCATTGCCACTCTTGGTAATTATATATAAGGTCATGATCTAATCTCTCCTTGAATTTAATTAAACTTAGTCACAAAAGTCTTATCAGTGTTTTTTTTTCCAAAACCATATGTTATCATTTTTGGCACCCTAGTATAAAGTATTTGGGGAATCTACCTTTGTCAACATAGCAGCAATGAGGCTTTTCCTATAATGAGAATCTCTCTAGATTCAAGATTCAAGATGTTTATTTGTCACATACACAGTAATACTAGTACAACGTGTAGTGAAATGTATCCCTGAAAACTCTGATGTCTGTGTAATGGCATCTAGTTACAAGAGATTAAACAAGGAAGAAGACCAAAAAATATATAAAAAATATATGTAATAAATAGGGGATCTAACAATAAGCAGTATATACACACAAACAATATATACACACTAAAATGAGCCTGTAGCGAAAAAGAAGGTGTTTGGCTGCACCACCTTGGATAGTCCTCGCTTTTAGACTCTCTACTTCAGCTTACCCTATATGTTTTCAGGAAGGTTCAGGACAGGGGTTTAGGATGGCCATGTCAACAGCTTAAATGTGTGGTCTCCATACCATCTTTGCAGATTTGAATCAATATCCTGCTGAAAGATCTAACCATAAACTATTTTCTACTCTGTGACAGAGGCAGCCAGCTTTTCCTTTCAAATCTGCTGGTACATGATAACAAAGTTTCCAGGGCCTTCTGAGAAACAATCAAAATTATGACATCAATAATGATAATCCACCCTATTTAAATATTTGCATAAATTCTTTCCTGTATAACCATTCTTTTTTGATGCAAAACCCACCCTAAGTTTATCAAAAAATCTCTTTGGCTGATCTAACCATAGAACCTGGCTCCAGAAAAAAATTTCTTCTGGCAAGTAGCTTTTAGATTAGAAGTGGCATCTACGTTTTTTGGGGCTTTTTTCTGGAGATATGCTGTCACCAAAATGCAAAATGTTCTGCAATGTTTAGAGAGATAAATATTTCCTTTTAAGAAATGATTTTTCTCATATTCTCATTATGAGATTGAGCTGATTAACCACAAAGAGATTCAGTCATGGCATTTTCTTTACCCATGCTTAACAAAGGTGCCAATAACTATAAAGTTGACTGTAACTGTGAATTTTTACAGGCAAACCTCACAGAAAGCTGCAGAGATTCTGTCTTTGCATTACTAAACATTAATAGGTTTGTACATTAATTAATACTGCTTTTACTCTCCTTGTTTGGCCATTCTCTGTTGTTTTTCTTTTAAGTAATAATCTCTCATCCTTTTTTTCACTTTACTGCCTTAAATATACTATTAAAGCACTTAATTCAACGAATGACAGAATTTTTATACACAAAAAAATGTTACAAGCTATTCTGAAATCAATAAAAAATGACATCATTGGAGTGTATTTTCTTGTATTGAACCAAATACTTGAAACGAAAAAATGGCGAGACAGAGATTTACACTCTTAACAAATATTATGCTCTGTCTGTTGAAATGAATTCATATTTCATTAGGTGTGCTGGTCTTCTCTAAGAAGAAAGAGATGTACTAGGTGTTTCACACACACTTTTAGGCACTCTTGACGTGTGTGCTGTAAGCTCTTAATTTTTTTTTCTTTTCCTTATTATCCCTGTCTTCCTCTTTTTCTCTAAATACCGCAGTCTCATTCAGTTGTCTTTATAGGCATGTGGCACAGCCCCTAAGCTGCCGCTTTCTCTTTCCACTTCCTTTCCTTAATCTCTCTCTGTCCCTCTCTCTTCTCTTCATCCCTAATTACAGTACTTTTCACAGTAACAGTAGAACACGCTCTCTGAATTTAATTCTGCTTCAGTCTTTCCAAAGTCTCTCTCTCTTTCTTTTCATCTTCCTGTCTGTCTCTCTATGTCTCACTCCCAGTCTCTTCTCCTCCCTTCACTGTACTACTGGGGGGGGGGACACCTCAATACCATCTGAAGCCCTGTGTGTGCTGTTGCCTTAGCAACAGAGACACTAAAAATAGGACTATCTCCGATACTCCTGACATTTCCGGTGCATGCTTCCACCATTTCTACACTGCGATACCACATTGTTTACCTGTGAGACAGCTTTTATAGTGGCGTGTCTTCCCTCAAAGAGCAAGCTTAATTTCAGATGCAGAAAGTTGAACCCTCTGTGGCCTCACTAGAAACAGACTGCAATAAAGGGAACATGAAGTACAACAAAAACCTTCTACTACTCCACAAAAACATCATCTGCAGCGTCTCAGAATAAATCACAAGTGGGCCATTCTGACTGTGATCCTTATCTGCAGCTGGTCAACACAATCAAGGGTTCAGTGCAAAGCAAAGCACTGGGATTTCTGTGAAAATGAAGTCACTGCAATAAGAGGCACAGCGGTAAGAACCATGAGACCTTCTTAACTCAGCACAACCCATAAATCATTTGGTGATTTCACCAGGAGGCGTAAACAAAATGGAACATGGAGGCGGATGTAACAACTCTGGATCAATGGTATTTTCATGTTAATGCCTACTGAAGCTATGAGGCTTTTTTGAATTTAATTAAATTCAGTTCAATTTTATTTCTGTAGTGCTTTTTACAACTGACATTGCCACAAAGCAGCTTAACAAAGTCCAGGCCTGAGCCCCTGATGAGCAACCCAATGGTAAAAGAGGCAAGGAGAAACCCTGGGTGGAACCTAGACTCAGAAGGGAAACCCATCCTCCTCTGGTCGACACTGGATGGCGATAATATAAAGAAAGCAAACAACAAAAAAACCAAAATGTTTATAGAGGTGGTGTTAGTTAAGATCAATAACATTAACAATAACATCAGACTTCATCTTATAGTCTTTTCCCCCTGAAGTGTTGGGGAGCTTTTTTTCTTATTCGTTTTGGTCCCAGTACTGACCTATAAAAGAATGATTAAACATTTTTCCCCAAAAACAATATTGTTTCTGTTATTTTGGAAAAATGTTCTTTTAAAAAATTGCCTCTTGTGAGCATCCAGTTTCAGGTTCAAAATTATCTTAAATGTATCTATTTTGCAGAAAATTATTATTCAACTACCAATTCACATATTGTTACTCAATGACCTATATATATTATTATTCTGGTCATATTAGCTTCAGCTGCCTGAGTTCCTAACTGTTAGAGAAAGTAATGTAGTGGTGGGCTCTTTGAATAAACTGACATTTGACACGGCACGGTGGTGCAGTGGTTAGCACTGTCGCCTCACAGTGAGAAGGTCCTGGGTTCGATCCCTGGGTTGGCCACAG
>JBBPDA010000105.1:22221290-22263086 GCA_037974385.1 Arnoldichthys spilopterus | reverse complement strand
TTAAAGTTATTTTTGTGACCATTTTGAGTTTTTCTTTCATTGACTGAAGGGTACCAACAATTTTGTCCATGTGTGTAGTACATGAAGGCAGTGGATACATTTAAAGTTCTTAATGAAAGTTAGCCACCATTAAAAATATTTTTTTCTTTTTACTCACCTTGCTCTCTTTCTCTTAGGCTGGCAGCCCAGAGCACAGAGCTGCCTGTAAGCTGTGGGATGTGTTTTTAGCCACAAAGAGTAGTCTTCTGCGTGGGAGAGGTGTAGAGGAGGCAGAAGAGGAGGAGGAGGAGGAAGGAGAAGGCCAAGACAACCCTAGAGCCTCCACAGAGGAAGAGGTAAAGACTTCCTGTAATTGATACATACACAAAGTACATTGTGTCTTCAATGTCCCCCTGATATAGATGCTTTGAGACATTGTGCTATGAAACAAAACCCTGTTGTCATTGTAGTAGTTATTTATCTTGTAAGATTATTACAGTATTTTTTTTTCTGTAAAAAAATTAATATTCCTCACTTTGAATAGCAGACATCACCCAACTACCTGAAGGGACTTCTAGAACAACTTTTAGAGGCTCTTGTGTCATACACTGATCCTTCAGGGAGGCTAATCAGTGAACTATTCCAGAAAGTTCCTTCTAAACTGGTAAGAAATGTGTAATGTTATTATTTTTTCTTTTTACACATTTTTTTATTAATGTTTGGTAGATCATTAATAATAAACCACAATATGTTTTTCTTCTGTTCATATGCAGCAATACCCAGACTACTATGCCATAATTAAAGAGCCAATAGATTTAAGAACTATAGCTCAGAGGATCCAGGTTTGTGTGCCTCTTTTAAAAAAAAAAAAAACAACACTGTGGACATTTTCACTTTAATATTTGCAGAATTAATGGTAATTACAACTGAAACCTTAAACTTTTCTTCAAAAGTAAAATGTAATAACCATGTTATTGTCGTCTTATAGCTGGGACACTACAAATCCATCAGTGCTATGTCCAAGGACATTGATCTTTTGACAAAAAATGCCAAAACCTACAATGAACCTGGATCACAGGTTTTTAAGGTAATTGTTTATATTTTATACCATTGCTCTAATTAGTTTTTATAATTAAACTGCGCTGTCTAGTTTCAAGTTAATTCTCATGTTTCAGGGTAGTTCTCACTTCTGTCTTTTTTTTGTTCAAAGGATGCAAACACAATTAAGAAAGTCTTTATCCAGAGGAGGACTGAAATAGAACAGACAGAACCTACAAAATCCAGCCTCCGCATCAGGTACCGCCACAGTCCATTTCCTTTATTTTGCTATAATAAAGTTGGCGTTTGAGGCTGTCTCTGATCTACTGTGTGCACTTCGGTAGGAACCGGAGGTCTGCTCAGGGTGACCGTCTGTCTGCTATTACCATGTCCCTACAGACTGGCTCAGAGAGTGATGAAGACTCTATTCTCTCAGGTATGTCCTCCACACCTGTCTGCACAAGTATTATTATTTTTTTAATTATAATGAATTATAATAAATTATTTAGTAAAGTACGTTCCCTTTTTTGGGAACTATTTTCAAACTCCAAAATAAGTTGTTTTGTCTTTTGTCTGTTCACAACTGTGTTAACAGTTCTTCTAGTCAGTGTAACAAAAATAATCAAATGTAATAGATAATGAAGGAAATTTCAAAGATGAAAGAGGAATAATTTTTGTTGAGGTTCAACATTTATACCCCTTCTCCCCCCACCCTTATGTCACATGTGAAGTATTGCTACATACAATATATTGTATTTAAGGAACTGTGTTTTTTGAATTATTAAATTATAAACTGGAATCATTATTTAATGGCCTTTAATTTGACTGAACATGCTTGCTCCAGGTTCTGTGAGGTACGATGCTGGAGAAGAATCTGAAAGCAGTCAGTCTCGACTGGGGGCAGCTGACCCCGTCTCTCAGTTATACCAAGCAATCCGAGGGAGTCGTAATGCCCAGGGGCAACTCCTGGCTGAGCCTTTTCTCCAGCTGCCCTCACGCAAGGAGTACCCGGACTACTACCAGCAGATTAAACACCCCATTTCTCTCCATCAGATCAGGTACCGGGACCCCATATCACACCCACATTAATTTATTAATCCCGTTCATTTTATATGGTACTGTGTCCTCTTCATCTGCACTTTTCAGTACACACCTGCTTTATGAATATTTGTATGACTTTCACAGGGATAAAATGCGGAATGGGGAATACGATGGAGTTGAGCAGTTAGAAGCAGACCTCACAACAATGTTTGAGAATGCGAAACGCTATAATGTCCCCAACTCTGCCATATACAAGCGTGCTCAAAAGCTACAGCAAGTAATGCAGGTGAAATAAGTTTTTTTTTTTCTTCTTTCAAGGTTTTAAGTTTGTCATACATCAAATTTAAATTTATCGAATCAACTTTGTATACAGTAAATAATGCAATACAATAAAATAACAGTGAAAGAAAGTAAAGTTGAAAGTGTGTGTAAATAGTAATAATAATTCTATATTGCATATATCTATTTTTATACATAAAACAGCTCAAAGTGCTTAACATTGAGAATAAAATCAGAAAAGAGAGACTAAACAAAAGAACTAAACAGTCATAAATTAGAGTGGAAATAAGTATAAGATGCCAGTTTAAAAGAGCAAACTATACTAATTAGAATTCAGTAATAGATTAGCTTAATGTAAACACACACACATACAAGTTATAGAAAAATACTGGACATGTTTGATTTCTCTAGCCTAAAGTTATTGGATATAGAGCTTAAATTGTAAATCAAACTATTCTGATCAATTGGTCCATATTGTGGAAAAGATTGCTTTATAAGCAAATGAATTTAATGTCCAGCCCATATGAAGGTTGAAGTGTTTATGTAAAAGGGTGTTGAAGTGTTTATGACAAAAAAACACTAGAACAATAGTACATGCTCTTTAAATCTTCATTGTATATAGCTAAGATGTAATTTTACTGTTTTGCTTAATTAATGTATTTTTTTCTAGCTGAAGAAAAGAGAAGTCAAAGATGATAATGAGGGTGACAGTTTGCTGTCCTCCATGACCCCTGATACAGGAGTCCCTAAGAAGAGAAGGTAGATTTCTCTTTGAGCCTGATGGTCTTTTAAACTTAACGGCAAATAATTTTTGCCTATAGCATTAAAAAATGTCTGTCTCCAATAATTTGTATTTTTTTTGGTTACAGCTATAAGAAAAACACGAAGAAGACCAGAATGAAGGCACTGTATGCAGCGGTGACGGAGGCACGAGCAGCAGGTACAGATCGGCGCCTCTGTGACCTCTTCATGGTCAAGCCTTCAAAGAAGGACTACCCTGACTACTATCAGGTCATACTGGAGCCAATGGACTTGCGGACCATTGAGCAAAATATTCGTACCGAACGCTACAGCAACGAGGATGCTTTCATGAATGATATGAAACTCATGTTCCGTAACGCTCGGCACTACAATGAAGAGGGATCTCAGGTACGTACAGAAGCTAGCTTTGTAATAATTGGATTCCATTTGTCATTCTGCAACACGTTCCACTAATCATCTTTTGGCTTGGGATTTTAATAGGAAGACAGATTTGCTGGACTATTATTGTTACATTCTCCATTTGTATTTGTTTGTATTTTCATACATTATCTAAGGTGTTCATTTTGATATTCTGAAGAAAAAATCAGATTTTGGCAAGTTATAGTACCCGATCACATTGGAACAAAGTACAAAAGCATTAAGCATTTATTTCTCTACCAGATTTTAAGTTACTTCCAGCAAGCTAAATCATTCTTTTGGGCTTCGTGCCTTATATTAATAATAAACCTTCATATTTTTGTCTGCATGTTAATTTTAGTGTCCTTTGTTCTTGGCCAGGGATTACAAGGAGATTTTATTCTCAGTGTAACTACCCTGGTTAAATCAATGTCAAATAAAAGGTGCACAACAATAAACATTACATTGTAGTATAATTATGTTGATGGATTTTTTTATGATGGCACTTGCGTGCAGGTTTACAATGATGCTGACATCCTGGAAAAGATTGTGAAAGATAAGCAGAAAGAACTTGGACCTGCACCTGAAGATGAAGATGTGGGCTCACCCAAACTCAAATTACGTATGTTGTGTAACTCACTGAAACAATATTACACATGGAGAACAGCAATTCTCTTGAGCTTCCATATATTTCTTACTAACATTCACCTCTATTTACCCAGGTAGGAGTGGGGGCGCTGCTTCTCCTAAGAAGTCCCGTTCGCAGACCACCCCCTTGCAGCAGAAGCTTACCGATCTCTACGAAGCTGTTCGCAATTTCACCGACAACCGTGGCCGCCGCCTCAGCACGGTGTTCCTACGTCTCCCATCCCGTTCCGAGCTGCCAGACTACTATGCTGCCATTAAGCGGCCAATAGACATGGAGCGCTTGCGCAGTCACATGGTACAGGGGCGCTATCAGGATGTGGACTCCCTGGCTGAAGACTTTATTCTCATGTTTAACAATGCCTGCACCTACAACGAACCAGAATCCCTCATTTACCGTGATGCCCTGCTGCTGCACAGAGCTTTGTTGGATGCCCGTCGCCGGCTAGAGGAAGAAGAAGAGGGAGAGGAAGGTGCCACAGCTGGAGTATCTGTCGCTCCACTGATCCGTGAGCTCATTCGGAGCCTATTTGTGTCTGTGATGGGTCACCAGGATGAAGAAGGGAGGTGCTACAGTGACTCACTGGCAGAGGTGCCAGCTGTGGACCCCACCAACCCAGAGGACCCGCCACTGAGTTTGGAAATCATTCGTAATAACGTGGAGCGTGGGTGTTATCGGAGACTGGATGTGTTCCAGGAGCACTTCTTTGAGGTGCTGGAGAAAGCCAGGCGCCTTAATAGGTTAGATGTGAACTTTTAATGTAGTTATTAGGGGCAAGAACCTGTAGTTAATGCAACATAATTAGATTAATTCCTCAGGTTTACTTGTCTAAAAAACTGAAGTCTATGAATATTTGAGTTTTTAATTCATAGTAATGTCTAAAATTGCAATGAAAATAAACTCTTAACGTTTCATGCCTGTCTTCAGAACTGACTCTGAGATCTTTGAGGACTCCGTGGAGCTGCAACAGTTCTTTGTAAAGATCCGAGATGAGCTGTGTAAGAATGGCGAGATCCTGTTGTCCCCAGCACTCAGCTACACCTCAAAACACTTGCATGCAGATGTGGAGCAGGAGAAGAGGGAGAAACTGCCTCAAGAAATTGAGGAAGACAGACTAAAAGGGGAGGAGGAGAAGAAAGGCAAGTTTTTACAAGGCCGTCTTTCCTTCGTGTTTTATTTTGCTTCGTAATGCTGCCTTGAAACCACTTGATTCCACAGTATGTGTGTAATGCTTAATGACCCTCTGATTTAAAAAAAAATCCCTGCTTGTGTATTGATGAATGGTTGTTCTTTCAGATGAGGAGAAGGCAGGTTGTCCTACAGGTGGACAGTGGTCCTCAGATGCTCAGAGTGCCTATAACCAGGACTGCAGTTTTGAAAACAGCACCTACAGTATTGGTGACTTTGTGTATGTACAGCCAACTGAAGCCAATCTGCAACCACACATCGTCTGCATTGAGAAGTTGTGGAAGGATGAGGCTGGTAAGCAGAAATATGAGGAGTTTATATTAACAAAGATTAATACGTCAGTAAATGTGTCGGCAAAGATCTAAAACCGTAGTCTGACTATATGAATCAAAGAAAAGGTGAAGGAATTACAATTCAAAGGTTTGATGTTGGATATTAAATATTTGAAACACAAAGCAATGCCAAGAACCAACGTAATTTTTTTAATGCCTTAGAAATACTGAATACAAAGAAATGTATGGGGAAAAATGAATAAAGCCAGACTCTTTCTTTCCATTTTCTGCAGGTGAGCAGTGGATGTATGGCTGCTGGTTTTATCGACCAGGTGAGACCTTCCACCTGGCTACACGGAAGTTCGTGGAGAAGGAAGTATTCAAGAGTGACTACTACAACAAAGTTCCACTCAGCAAGATCCTGGGAAAATGTATTGTTCTCTTTGTAAAGGTAACTGCAACATACCCCTTACAACTCTTACACTTTATGAATATCAAATGGTAATCAAACAGCATTGTAAGTTGCTGGAGGGTTGGCGGGTGTTGAGCCAGTTTTTAGTTTGTTGAGTGACAAACATGTCTTAACTTCCTGTACCTGTCATGGCAGGATGCCACAGAGAAATACTCTGGAAACCCTAAAACATGAGCAGTGTAGTACTGATTGTTGTAAACATTTTATATTTAAGGAAATGTTGATGTAATTCATCCACCAATCAATCATTGTATTGTTAATGTAGGTATCTAAGAAGGTGTAACTTTTTTTTGTTTCTTTTCAGGACTATTTTAAACTTCAGCCTGAGGGTTTTAAGCCAGAAGATGTATTTGTCTGCGAGTCTCGTTACACCACACGGACCAAGGGCTTTAAGAAAATCAAAGTATGGAGCATGCCGCCAACTTCTATAAAGTTAGTGCCTCGTGACGTGCCACTGCCAGTTGTCAGAGTTGCTTCCATGTTTGTGAGTGGACCAAAGCGAGACCAGGAAAAAACATCAGAAGTTGCGGATGGTGATCATCCTGGCTTCATTGAGAAAGTATGTACCTTTTTATGACCTTGAATTGCGACTGCAGATTGGAAAACAGAAAATGTATCACTTTGTCTTTCTACCATGTAAAATGTTAACACCTGTTACACAGGAGAGGGAGGACATTCCCTTGGAGGTAGCCAATGGTGAGCCTGGGTTTCAGTATTATGAACAGTTATCTTACAACAACATGTGGCTGAAAGTGGGTGATTTTGTCTATGTACGATCACATGGGCTGGTACGGCCACGGATTGGCAGGTAACTCTTTCATCTGTTTTCATGTCTTCTTTCCTTTTATGTAAACTTGCTATTGAATAGTTTTGTCACATGGATATAAGTTGCTTCTCGTGTTTTGTTGTGGCCAGGATTGAGAAAATGTGGGCACAAGATGGAGCTGCATTTTTCTTTGGGCCCATATTGATCTACCCAGAAGAGACAGAACATGAGCCTACGAAGATGTTCTACAAGCATGAAGTGTTTCTGAGCAACATAGAAGAAACTTGCCCCATGACTTGCATTATAGGTACAAGCCTTTACCATTGCTTTTTGACATGCTGTGACATGGATAGATTTCTATTTTTTGTTCTTGTATCAGTAGTTCAGGGGAGTATGTGCTAAGTGTAGTTTAAACCAACTAAAACAGGCTGTTCCTTCTTTCATTTTTTCTCTCTCCTATCCCTTTTTTTCTATTTATAGGGAAGTGTGTGGTTTCTTCCTTTAAGGACTTCATTTCCTGTAGGCCTACTGAGTTTGCAGAAGAGGATGTGCACCTGTGTGAGAGCCGCTACATTGA
Organism: Arnoldichthys spilopterus; assembly: GCA_037974385.1. Lineage (NCBI taxonomy): Eukaryota > Metazoa > Chordata > Actinopteri > Characiformes > Lepidarchidae > Arnoldichthys > Arnoldichthys spilopterus. Next base: position 22,255,670 of record JBBPDA010000105.1, on the reverse strand, counting down.
AATTGAAAAGCAGATGAAGAAATTTAAAGGCCTGAAACGATTTTCCCTTTCAGCTAAAGTGGTGGATGATGAGATCTATTATTTCAGGTGTGTTTTGCATTTGAACTACTTGTGAGTTTCCTGATTAGACTGTATCTAATGGGAACTGGAAACAAAAAACAAATTTCTTTTGTCTTGACTTTGGTTTTGTTTAAATGGATGCCATGATTAATGCTACTAAGTTTCTCCCATTTATAGGAAACCTATTGTACCTCAGAAAGAGCCCTCTCCACTGCTGGATAAGAAGATCGAAGAGTTGGAGGCTAAATTTGCTGACATGGAGGACCTGGATGAGGATCTAGATGAGCTGGAGGAAGAGGATGATGAAGCACCAGAGATTCCCTCTATGTCTCAGAGTCAGGTTTCATTAACTAGTGATATGGACCTGCCTTACACCCCACCTCAGGTTTCACATTTCTACATGTCTACAAAGCCTGATCATTAGCCTTGAGTGTTCCTTAACAATGTTATTTTTTTTGTTTTCAGTGACCTTTTAATTTCTTTATTGTACTTTGATTTTTCTGCAGTCTACACCCAAGACAATGAAGGGTCTGTCCAAGAAGGAAGGAGCCAAGCGCAAGATCAACATGAGTGGCTACATCCTGTTTAGCAGTGAAATGCGAGCTGTAATCAAGGCTCGGCACCCAGATTATTCCTTTGGAGAGTTGAGTCGCCTTGTGGGTACAGAGTGGAGGAACCTGGAGTCAACTAAGAAGGCAGAGTATGAGGGTAAGTTCAGCATTTATAAAGAGACTGCTTTAGACCTAGATCCACTTTGGAGATTACTTAATATTTTCTTTTTATACTTAACTGGAGTACACAATGTTTGTGTTGCCTTGTTGTGTGTGTTCAGAGCGAGCAGCAAAGCTTGTGGAACAGCAGGAGCGAGAAAGAGCTCTCCAACAGCAGCAGGCTTCCCCAAGAGCAGGTACCCCAGTTGGGTCTCTGATGGGGGTGGTGCCTCCCCCAACTGCTATGGGAATGCTAAACCAAGCCATGCCACCTATGCCAGGTAACACCCAATCCCATGTAACCGCTTTCCCCTAGACCTTCAAGATACAGCATCTGGGCACCCTCCAGAAACTCCCATGACCTGCTTTTTTCATTCATACTCTTATATCCATATCCCAACTTACACCCAATATTCGTCAGTCACAATGCTCTTGCCCTCATGCCAAATGCAAGTGTGTGCATACGTATGTTCATGTGTGTATTTTTAAATGCTTGTTATTGTTTCATTTGCATGTTTTTTCTTCATTAACCCCACATATGGAAATGTTGCTTCTTTTCTGCCATCTCTTAGGCCTGTGTCAGCACTTATGTTATGCCTTCTTAACTCGCTTTTCTAGAGTTGTGAATGACTTTTATTATTTTGTAGTGCATGATTTCAGACACATTTGCATGTCATCAATGCATGGAATCTTTTGTGTTCTCTCTCCATTCTCACCCAAGGCATGATGGGAAATTATGGCCCACCCTTCATGCCTATGCAGGGCCCTCCTGAAGGCATGATGGGTATGGGTGGCACACCTCCTCACCCTATGGGGGTGCCCCCGCTGCCCCCACAACACTACCTTCCACCGGGCATGGCTGGGTACCCTGGTATTCCCCCTCCTGGTAAGAAGCAGGCCCATAAGCAAGCAACACCACCAGCCAATTAAAAGGCAAACTATAACTAAATACTTCCATGTAAAGGCTTTTCCGTTTCCTTTTTTGTAATATTAAACTAGAATAGTGGTAGTGGCTTAACAGTACGTAGTCATATTTAGGAAGAAGCCCTTAAATCAGTAACTTAAGTACAATAGTACTGTATAAAGAACTAACAAATGTAATTCTTACAGTATAACGTGAATTAGACATAGGTGCAGGTAAAGAAAGCATTGGATTGAAAATTGGAATCCACTGTCTAGTACATTACATATGTAGGAACTTTAATAAGGCTAGCATTTATTTAGGTTCTCTCGCATGGGTGGCTGGTTTCAGTATGGCAGTGGGCTAATAGATTGCATCAAAATGTAAACATGTAGATGGATCATGTTTTATTCCTGACTGAATTGTTTGTATAATCTGAGTAATGATCATGGTTGTGGTTTATGGCTAAATCATTGGTGTTGATCACAACTCAGTTAAGATTCAAATGTATCGATATACATAAATACACACTTTGTTTACTTTCCACCTTCTGAAGATCTTCACAGGCACCTGACAAACCACACGTTTTTCTGTGTGCAAGCACCATTGCTGTACTAACAAAATTTATTATTTTAATGACAACTAACATACTGAAGCTTTTATCACATTTCTTGATTCATCATTAATTTTCTATGAAATGAGCTACTCTACTTTTCAGCCAAGTGTCACCATTATTTCAGATTTTTTACTGTCTTCTTTCTGCAGGTGTAATGGGACCTGGTATGAATGGTATGACAGTAAGTCCTGGTCAAGGGAACCATTATGGGCTTCAGGTGAATGCTTTATTTACCTTTTAGCTTTACTCCTCATTGAAGTTAAGTTGGTGGTGAGGTGCGTGTCTAATGATTTTACCTCTTTAGATGGGTCCTTATGGCACAGGGCAGCCAGCCCCACCGCCGTACCCAGGCCAGGGCCAGCTGGTTCAACCTGCCCATCAGCAACCAGCCACACCCATGTTTGTTGGTCCGCCTCCCAAACCACAGCGCCTCCTGCATTCCGAAGCCTATCTGAAGTACATAGAAGGGCTTAGTGCAGATTGCCCCACCATCAGCAAATGGGACCAGAGCCTTAAGGGTAGGAAAAGTGGAAAAAATTGTCTCCAAATTGAAGCTGTTTAATTTATTTTTCGATCATATTTACAATTGTGTTTTTTGGTTTTTTTTTTTAGCTCAAAAGACAGACTCCCGCCTGAATAGAGAGCAGGAGAGCCGTCTTCCCTCTCACTGGCTGAAGAGCAAAGGGGCTCACACCACAATGGCTGATGCATTGTGGAGACTCAGAGATATGATGATGAGAGACACTCTCAACATTCGACAGGCCTACAACCTGTAACCCTTTAATCCCTGACACTCAGGACCCTAATTTATGCAAATATTTCAAACCAAATCTAATATCTAAAGCAGCTGATGGTTCATGTTCCATAGCAATAACAATGTCTGCATGTTTGGTAAAGAGAAGTAAAGGTTTTAGTTATTTCCTTGGGTACACATTGATGCACTGGAATTGTCACAAATGCATTAGCTAATTTATAACTACTGATATGGAGTTATCATTTTGCCAGTGACTGTTTGGAGTTTTAGAAGTATTTCAAAATATATGGTGACGTGGAGTAGCTTACCTATGTTGATCCACGTGCACATTTTATCTGCTACACTTTTCACAATTGAATAGATGTGTACAGTTATCACAATGTCTATGAAAATTTCTCTGGCTTTAACCACTTTGGTCTTATTTATGGTGTGATAACACCTCAGGTGCAAAAATAATACAGCACAGTAGTATTTTACCAATATTTTTTATAGAGGTTTCGAATAAGCTCTGTTTATCCTTATTTTATTGACTGTGATATTTTTTGCATTTTTTATGGTCAAAAATATAGCAGATGTGTGTTTGTACTTCAGACCTACCCTGAATATTACCACATAAAATTTTGACAATAAGAAACCGCTTTGTGGGTCTTGTTTTCTTCATTCAGTCAAGATCTTTTCTTGACTGTGCATACCAGAACATTGGATTTAGTTGTTTGGTTAACAGGTTAGATTAAAGTCATGCCTAACTGATTGCAGAGAAACATTTTGTTGCGAAAATACACATGGTACCAAGGTGAAGTACACCAAGAGAAAGGGTTCATCAAGCCATACAGATAATACAGTACTTAAAAAGCGGCAGCATGGTATTTCTCTACAATCTTTTTTTTATGAATCGGGAGACAACCTGCGTGAACGGTAAATAATTATAGAATGAACTTTATATTTTCATACAGTAAAAGTGTCGCTGGCACCTCTGGGACACCCTTTCACAAATCTGGCTGGCATGATGTCATATCCTGGAAGTGGCCGGAAAATTAGGCAATTCTCTTTAGTGTTTGCCCTGTCCACCTTCTCCGCTCTACCTCACCTATATTTCATTCAAAAAACCCACAAAAAGCCCTCCCTTAAAACCGGACCCAAATCAAGCAAATACTAAGCTCGAACGACGTCACTCATGGAGTAATTTCCAGCCGGACCTAAGTAAAACCGAGGTGAGGTAATACTGGCGAAGGAGGCTTACCTCTGTTCGCCGAGCCGCAGCTAGCCAGCCAGCCCGCTAGCTCTTACTGTTCGCTTTGTCATGTGTCCCTTTCTGGACTCAAGGGAAACAACAAATGTCACAATATCCACTCGTGAGATAATCCGCTAGATATCTGTGATAATGACATATTTTGTCATACACGTTTGCCATCTGTAGTCTTTTACATGCCGGTCAGCTTGCGAGCTAGCTGTAACAATAGCTAACGCTGGTCCGTAGTGCCGTACAAGATGCTAACGACGGTTAGCTAACGTTACAAAATTGTTTTTCCGTTTTAGTAGTTTGACAGCGAACACCTTTCGGATTAGCTAGCAGGCATGTCAAGAAATATTTGGACAAGTTGGGTTTTTTGTGGAAATGTAGTTCATACAGGGTGGCAAACCAAGGAGCAATGTTTAGCTAAGTTAGAACATTTATCTGTCAAGCTGTTGTGTACGTTTCTCTCAGCTTCAGTGTACACCTTTAACATGCAAACAGTACCTACAGAACATGTAGACACGTCTTTATCTAATGACAAAGCTACAATCCAACGTTAACTGTCTTGCTACCAGTAGCCTAATATGTTTCACTGCTCACCCGTGTAGTTATGTCATTACCCTTTTAATGAGATTTCCAAGGATGCGTAGGTTCATGTCTGTGACGTCCTACTGCTGAACATTGATTTTGATTTTTGTGAGCACTGTGTAATCAGAATATCTATCAACAATTTTCACTTTCTCACTCGTTGCAGGTAGAGCTTTGCAGTCTCCCTCCACTTCAAACACTCACTCTCTACTTTTTCCTTACACACACTCAGCCTCTCCTGTGAGAATCCTCTGCTCGACTACAAAGCCTCTACCGTAAGCACCCAATCAGCAGTTAGTTCAGAATGTCCCAAGTTCAGTTCCAGACCCCTACCAACCCTATCACCAGCACATCACCTTTACAGCTTCCCCCACCTCAGCCTGGGTTTAGCATTCCCTGTGCTACTGGCTCCTTACCTTCAGAGAGTGCCAGTCACCCGCTGCGAAGCTCTGCCTTGCCCTCAGCCTCAGCTACACCTTTATGTAACCCCACAGGTGGGTGAAAGTTCTTTAAAGCCTTTACATTTTGGGAGATGATGTGAGATATTCAGTAGTAATTAGGCTCACAAAACATATAAACTCTGAAAAGTATTTTCAGAGCTACAACAGTTACATCTGTTTTTAGAATATGCTTAATGTGAAACCTAACTTTAACACTCTTTTTCAGTATCTAACATGGCAAACCCTAAAGAGAAGACCCCCATGTGTTTGGTGAATGAGTTAGCCCGTTACAATAAGATTCAATCTGAATATAAGCTGCTCAGTGAGCAAGGACCAGCCCACTCCAAGGTAACACAATTCTTACCTTTTCTGTTCTCTTTCTGTCTTCCACTCTTGCCCCGTAATTGTTTTTATTTATTTTCTTTCTTTCTCTCTCTCTCTTTCTTTCTCTCTCACTCCTGGTGTAGATATTCTCAGTGCGGTTAACTCTGGGAGAGCAGCACTGGGATGCAGAGGGGACCAGCATAAAGAAAGCTCAACACTCTGCAGCAGCTTGTGCTCTTGCCCAGACAACGCTGCCTAAACCCAGCAACAGAGGACCTCGCCACCAGGGCAGGAACCCAGGTGGGTTCTGCAAGGGCGAGTGTATGTTCTGTTACCTCCATTAAAATCCAGCAGTCTTGTGATTTTTAACTTTAAAACTTTTTAAAACTGTTTTTGGCCTATACATTGTTTTGACAATAATCTTTATTACATTTGTGTTACATGCTGCTTTTGTTTCAGGAAGGAATCTTTTCACCTCTTTGACTTGTTTTTCCTTTTAGCAGACAGCATGACGCACACTGTGGAGCTGAATGCACTTTGTATGAAATTGGGAAAGAAACCCATTTATAAACCTATAGACCCCTACCAGGGGATGAGACCCGCATTCAACTACAATATCAGAGCACCAGGCCCTTATGCCCGCTCCATGCAACAGTATGTACCTGTATATCAAAGTAAAGTTTATCTGGATATTTGTATGAAAGGGGAAATTAAAGCTCCAACAGTTGTTAACCTGGGATAATAATATCCTTTGCTGTTTGATGGTGTGTGCCAAATGCACAGAATAGTCATAGTATTGGTCATAGTATTACTACTACTTCCATATCACCTCTGGCTTTTACCTATTCAGGTATTACTACCCATTTGCTCCAGTGGGACCGATGCTGTATCATATGGAGCTGTCCATTGGAGGGCAGCAGTTCCATGGAAAAGGCCGCACACGCCAGGCTGCCAAACATGACGCTGCTGCTAAAGCTATCAAAACCTTGCAGAAAGAGCCAGTGCTCCAGCAACTATCAGAGGTATGCAATTAGGGACCCTTAAAAATAAAATGGTGCACAATATAGGGCCACACATAATCTGTGCTAAAATTAAATTCAAAGATTTTGATCAGCGCAGATGGCTACAAGTGTATTTGTTTTGTAAAATGTGGTTAATTATCTTTTATCTGTAGGTGATAGAAGAGCCTGTAGAAGAAAACCTTAACAAATCTGAGATTAGCCAAGTGTTTGAGATTGCACTGAAGCGGAACATGCCTGTGAACTTTGAGGTATGCTGCAGCTCCCTGTTTGTCCATAAATTATTACAGTCGTGTTAATGATCTTGTTAAACGTATAGCTATAATTGTTTTCAAGCTTAATAAAATAAATTGCAAACATGTTTTGTCCACTAGGCAATCTTAACACCTCTGCAACATATTTATGTTCTGTCCTAGTCTAATCCAGCTCTTTTACCATTTTCTTGGGCTCATAATGAGATATTTTGTCTGTTCAGGTGCTGAAAGAGGCAGGACCCCCTCATATGAAGAGCTTTATGGTAAAAGTGACAGTGGGGGAGTTCACAGGAGACGGGGAGGGCAAGAGCAAGAAGATCGCCAAGAAGCTGGCTGCCATCGCTGTGCTGGAGGAGCTGCGGAGGCTGCCGCAGTTGCCTGTCACGGACAAGATGCCCCAGCGTATTAAAAAGAAAACCAAATCTATTATTAAGGTGAGTGTTTGATGGTTTGACTGTAATGAATATTTAATGGCAAGAAACCTGTTCATTCATCTTTGTTGTTTACCTTTTCAAATTGGTAAGCATAGTAGTATGGCATAAACCTACTTCTTTTGGTTGCAGCTGCAGACAAGTCCGGAATATGGGCAAGGCATAAACCCAATCAGCAGACTTGCTCAGATCCAGCAGGCTAAAAAAGAAAAGGAGCCAGAGTATAGCTTGGTTACTGAAAGAGGACTGCCCAGACGTAGGGAGTTTGTTATGCAGGTACCAGATTAATATCTTTGTAATATCTTTTTTTATTTTGGGAAGGTGAATTATTTTCAATCGAATAAAAGGATTTTCCAAACTACAGTGTTGTTGATGTGAGTTAAAGAGTGACAAAATAAGAAGAAGTTTGTCTCTCTCAGGTGTCGGTCTCTGGTCAGACTGCAGAGGGCATGGGCCCCAGTAAAAAGGTGGCCAAGCGGAACGCTGCAGAGAAGATGCTGGAACTCCTGGGCTTCAAAGTGCCTCAGCCACAGCCTCCCAAACCGGCACTGAAAACAGACGAGAAGGTTCAGTGGCATTTATTGTATTATGTGTCTGAATTTCTTTCACAGCTGTGTGACTAAGTTTTCAGTAAATGTAAGGTAAGTTTGTTGTCTGCGTTTTGTACAGCCACCTCTGAAGAAACCCGGAGATGGACGAAAAGTGACCTTTTTTGAGCCAGGCTCTGCAGAGGAGGGGGGTCTAGGTATGTGGCCTAAAAACATATTGTAGTGCTTAACATTTACTTTTTAGGGAGAAGAGAGCATTTACTGTAAAACAGTTTACAAAATCCCATTTCCAGGAAAAGGACATTTTCCAAAATGCAATAAAACCAAAATTCTGTAAAACGCCAATTCACTTGAACCTTTATTAAAAAGATTTTAAGTAGTTTTACTGACCAGCTTAATTGTATTTTGTCAGTAGGCACAGATTTTTAATAGTTGACTTAAATTTTTAATAGTCACAAAAGTTGGGTCAAAGTTAAAAATCCAGATTGTTTTCAGCGAAGGTTGCAAAAGCCAGCCTCTATGAAGATACCTTAGATTTTGTGGCATATATAGAATTTTGGAGACATATGTTGCCATCAAGGTGATTGTTTTTTTTCCAGAATGTCATTGCTTATTTCAGCAGAGCAATACCAAAAAACATTCTGCATGTGCTATAACAGTGTAGACCGTGTGTGCTTAAACTGGCTAGCTGCCAGTCCAGATCTGTCTCATTTTGAAAATGTGTGGTGCACCATGAAGAGGAGAATCAGACTTGTGAGCAGATGAAGTCTTATATCAAGCCATAATAGACAAAATTTACATTTACAGAATTGGCTGACGCTTTTATCCAAAACGACTTCCAAGACATGGAGCAGTGTAGCAGGACAGTACCTTGCTGAAGGGTACCTCAGTAGTGTCCGTGCCAGGAATTTAACCTGCAACCTTCAGGTCCCAAAGCCAATGTCCTAACCACTAGGCCACCACTGCCCCCACAAAATTTCCAGTCGCAAAACTGCTTCAATTTATATCCTCTTTAATAAAACTATTAAAAAAGGAAAGCTGATGTAACACAATAGTAAACATGCCTCTATCACATCTTTTGTTGAGTGTATTACAGGCATCAAATTCTAAATGTTTGCACATTTACAAAATACAATGAAGCTGATTAGTAAAACTATTGAAAATCTTTTTTGTACTTTTGTCAGTGAAATAAATGTTTATTTGTATTAACATATAACAGATTCTGGAAAATATCCTAACCTTTATGGAAATGGGGATTGTAGATGTTCCTACCATAACCATCCAGCACTGAAAATGGATATGTCAACCTTAGTCCAGTATAGGTACAAGGTAGAGCCTGTTGCTATGTTGCACAGAAAGCTTCATTATGAAATGACATCTTTTAAATTTTTTTTGTGTAGCCCCAAAGGAAGAAGACTACCGTCTACCCTTCCTTAGCCACCAGCAGCTCCCTGCTGGTATTCTACCCATGGTGCCTGAGGTAGCACAAGCAGTCGGTGTCAGCCAAGGACCCCATGCCAAGGACTATGGTCGCCCTAACCAGGCCAAGACCTCGCTGACTGCCACAATTGCCAATGAGTTGCTTTACGCTGGCACATCCCCCACTGCTGAAGGCATATTGAAAGGAAGCAAAAACCCGACTTCAAGAGCCCATGGACCCCTCGCTAGACCATCTGAACAGCTCGGATACCTGGCCACAGTACAAGGTCTACAGGTACAGAGATAACATGTGCAACACACACTCTCAATATAACACACTCAAACAAGGGCTTCTTACAGACCGGCATTCTTACATTATTTACCTTTCACAGGTGGAGTACAAAGACTTTCCCAAAAACAACAAGAATGAATTTGTGTCTCTGATCAACTGCTCCTCTCAACCACCTCTTATAAGCCATGGCATTGGGAAGGATGTGGAGTCTTGTCATGACATGGTGAGTATGGAACTAAACCTCTCTCCCTGGATCCTACACTTTGAAATTTCTGTGTGATCTCAGAAAATGCACTTTGGAGAACATCTCATGCGTTATTGTGTCTCATCCTGTTCCCAGGCTGCCTTCAATATACTGAAGCTGCTTTCAGAGTTGGACCAGCAGTCCACTGATCGCCCAGCCAATGGACCAGTCTCTGGGTCAGTAGAGGAAAGCAGTTTCTTTTGTTGTTGTTTCATAGAAAGGCCAAACCTTGTAATTTCTCAGTGCAGCTGTATTAATGGTAAACTAAGGCTGTAGTTCTTTATTACCATATATCAATGTAGTTGAGTAAATCAGAAAAAAAATGTTTTTATCTTTTGTAGGTGCAGCAAACAAGACTTGGAGGGTGAATCGTTGCTCAAACCGGCTAACTCAAGCACCATGGGAAAAAGTCTGGACGGAACTGTCTAGAATATGATTGGTTGTGCCATTTAGGAAACACTAGAGAAAAGACAGACTCAGAGTTCTGACTGGCTGCTCCAACAGCCTTGTTCACACTGAATCTTTACCTTTCTAAAGTGTTACAATTTCACAGTTAAACAAGATTGAGAGACTTCTCCTCCTACTTGATGTTGTTTAATTGTACACATAGTTGTTTGCTTCATCATATCCAGTGGTGGTTTTGTTTGTTTGTTTGTTTTTTTTTTCTTTTCGTTGTTGAATGGTTAAACAATATGAACTTCAACTTGAATAGATGGCTTGTTTTCTTTGGTAAATGAAGGCATTCTGATGTCATGCTTTTCTTTTCATAAATGTTGTTGTTATGAGCACCCACAGAGGATGCGGCTGGACTCTTGTGCTAGAGTTGTTGCGATATGTCTAGTATAAAACCGCTTTGGAGGATATGATGAAGCTAAGGCAAGAGGTCTCTGTCATGGTTTTTCTCCAGTGCTTTTGAGGTAACGACCATAAAAAAGTGTTAACATCATCTCCATGTAGGACTGGGAAAGTTTGTTGACCTCTGTGTGACGTGTGGTGGTGTTCTGTGATGTCCTTTTTGGTTGTGTGTGTGTGTGTGTGTGTGTGTGTGTGTGTGTCTGTGTGAGAGAGAGTGAGTAAGAAAATGGGTCTTGGAATGTCTGAATTAATGGTACAAGCACGATTCATCGCCCCTATACTACAATCCATACGCCTTCCCCCTCAGTGTACACCCATCCCATTTTTGCGAGTCGGTCTCTCCTTTTCCTCATGGAATGTAAGTAAAAACGTGCCGCTGTGCTCTAAAATAAGCCACTAAAGTCTCTTCTTAGTGTGTGAATTGTGGAGACCGAAAATGAGAGATGATAATGGAGCGAGTGAAAGGAAATTATGGTGAATTTGTTTGTGAATGTTACCTGTATCAATGGGATCCTTTATGCAGTACAAATTATAAAATGCTTTTAAAAGTTTAATAAGATTTTGTTGCTATAGCCCTGAAGTATACAGTGCAATTGCTTTATGTTTGTCTAAAAATTTAACATTTTATGAACCAGCCCACATGAGTGAAAACTTCAGCTTGATCAATTCATTAGTTCCTTTAACCAAGATCAGGAGTTGGCAGGCCTGCTGCAGGAACGTGCCCGCTCATCTAATTAAGGACACGAAGAAGTTAATTAACTGCAGCAGGTGTAACAGATTGAGGTTGGAACTAGAATCTGCAAGAGTCCAGTGATCTCCAGGATGAAGGGTAATGGATAAGTTGCAGTACAAATTGGCCTGTTAAATACTGAAATGCTTTGAGGACATCACTGCTTTTCAGCTCATTTTGGAAAAGAATATGTTCAAACATCTAATGGAGCCAGTAATGCAATGTTTCCACATTGGAAAAAGCACTCAATCAATCTGGTAAAACACTTGTGTACAAAGAAAAATGAGCTTTTAATATCACAGAATCTGACAACTATTTTCTCCTATTTTTGTTTTGACACCATTCTCCACCCACATGTAAGTTAGCTTTATCTAAATCTGGAGCTTTAAAAATAAAATTGAAGGTACTGGACCTTGTCTGGGAGACCAGCCTAGGCTGGTATTGGCTGCCTTCTGAATGCTTAGCAAAGACCAGAGGTTTGTCCTCAATTAAGGAGGTAATGTTGGACATTATTTTTCTTGGGCCCTCTACAGTGAATTTGTACCTGTAAGTTTCTTTTGGAAGACCAGTTATTCACAGCACCAGTGTAGACTTCAGTTCATGCATGCATCTCAAATTTAACATGTTCCTTTCTCAAAAGAGAGCATGACTAATTGACATTCAGTGTTCCTGCCACTTGTGTTCACCTGTTTAGGTTCTTGTTGTTCTCGTTGTATTAAAATAGCCATTTTTTAGACATTTAATTAAAAACATCCTCTCTAGTTTTTTTTATTTTATTTTATTTTCCAGTTCACAGTGGCAGAAAACAGCATTTTCATTTTCACTGCACATAAAGGTAAAGAAAATGTCAGAAATTGCAAAAGCCTTGATGAAAATTATTTTTAAATATTTAACATTATAATTACTGTGATGGTGGTTTATTAATAGATCTCACGCATAAATCTAAATATACTTCACAGTGATACCATGACTAAAAAATGAATGATTGGTACAGAGAATCAATTAGTAGTATGTAATTTGCATAATGGACTAATCAATTAGCACAATCTCATTTACATTATGAACTCTGCTCCCTTACTTATGCAAATGAAAATACATAGTCCACTGGAACCAGGCAGCTCCTTTTCAAAGGAAATGGGATTTCAGCCCGTCATGAAATTAAAAGCTCTAAATCCAGCGTGGATGAAAGGCAAATACTCCGAGCTCTTGGCAGGATATTTGGACAACTTGCTATTCTCTTTTGGGCTGTTTGACTGTAGGCAGACATATTTGACATTTGTCTTACACTATGAATGGGGGACACCATGTTTTAGCTGCATTTTAGGGGGGTCTTTGACCTTCACTGGCATGATTTTGCCTGAGCAGGTAACATTAATTTGTACTTTTTATAGGTACTGTGTTTACAAAATGCTAAATGCTAACTGTTTCAGGTCATAGGATGCCTTTTTTGTTTTTTACTTTTAACTCCCTGTTGCATGGTCCTCTGCATGGCACTGAGCTCACAAACAGTACAGTTAATCAGTACATATGGATAGCGCACTCAGTACATTCTGAGGGCTTTATGTTTGCACAAATACATCGCACTTACTGGAACATGCAATCTCTCTCTCACCCACTCTGCCTGAGAATGGTTATATAAATGAGGCCCAATATCACCGCAGAACCTACAGTATTGTTGTTTTCTGCATGACTGCTCTCTGGCCATAGGAATTAAATGAATCCATCCTTTTCAGATATTTCAGCACCACTGCACAGTACATACCAGCTAAGAAAACACTACAGAGCAGGGCCCTCTGAAACACAAGCAGACCCCTTCTTCTGAAACCATGGGGTGACATTTATGTGGCCACTTCAGCAAGCCTAAGAGGAGAAAGTACCAGCTCATACAGCTTAAGGTCTAAGCAGAGCTCGACCGACTGACTGCACTATACGCTCTCTTATCATCGCCTTCATCTTTTGTTGTGCCAACAGTTTTCATTTGTGATGGACTTTGCTCTGGCCTCATTTCTGAAAACAGTCAAGGAGTGACTAGATAAGCAAGAGCCTGACCATGGATTTCAGTGTGTGTGGAAGCTTCATCTTCCGTTACAGGGGTTTGATCGTTGACTAGGTTTCCCCGGCTTAATCCTTTAGGCCTCTGTGCTCCCGTCCCTTTCACTCACAGTGGGAGTAATGAGTGAAATGGACTGAAGGGAATATCTCAGTTGCAGTGAAGCTTCTGGTGGGAGGGGGGTCGCATATGGGTCGAGATGTCAATGTGCATGTGGGATTGTGAGTGGCTAACGCTAATGCTAATTGTAATGCTGGGGCTAGCTTGGCAGATTGATGCTGGGGTTGAAGAAGAGGGTTGCCAGCCTGCAGGGATCTGCTGCTCCGGACGGGATAGCTCCTGTTTTAGTCGTGGCTGGAGAACAGATCGTGCTCATGGGGAGTGTTACTGCGACCAGGCCTGTAAGATCATGCTGGACTGCTGCTACGATTACGATCAAGCGTGTCCAGGTACGAGGATGCTAAAAGCTCTTTTATCATTGAAACCGATGGAAGGTACACGTCTTAACGTGTTAAAACTTTACCAAAAGTGCCTGATGTTAATAATAATAACATTACGAACAACAGTAATAATATTAATTATAATAGTAATAACAATAATAGCAACAACAGCAACAAAATATAATAATTCTTAATTAATTAATTTGTTAGTTAGTTAATTAAGTTACTCAGAGTGATTTGGAGTGAAATGGACAGAAACTTACCTATTATTCACAATGGCAGTGATAGGAACCAGACATCAAAAGAGTTTAACCTTTAAAAGTTAACTCTCTTTTTAATCCTGTTGTGTCAGAGGTGTTGTAAGGCAAAAGTCTTTTTATATTAAAATATGTTTATATTTACCACTGTTTTAATATGACCAGCATATAAAATATCAAAATACACATGCAGATTTAAGGGGCAAATGACTATTTTCCTCGTAGACATTGTTACTTGCATTTTAAGGAGTCAGTGTGTCAAATTCTCAAATTTCACATGCACCACTCTCTGAGTGTGATCTAAACTACTGACTTATGAAAACTGTATAAATAATAAAATAAATTTTATAATATTCAGCTAAATTTGGGAATTTAACCCTGACATAGTAGGCTGCAATTGTTTAAATTCTTCTATTTTTCAAAACCTAAAACAAAACTGAAATGTTTTTAAATTCAAAAATAATTTATTCATTTTTTTATTTGTGTAAATTCTTTATTATTGTTGCTGTTATTTATTGATTTACAGAATAATCTGTATATACAAAATAATTTATCAAAGTTACTAGATAAGCCTGGAGATCAGTATCTGAAATTCTTAAATTTAAGGAATAAATGTAAACGGAAAAATCAAAAATAGCAGTCAAACACTGAGTGGGCTGCTTTAAAAGAAAGCTGGAATAATATGGATTCTCTAGTCCTGTAGACACTTGTGGAGTTATTGGCAGAAGTGATTAAGCCAAATCTTGAATTTATCCATTGAGGCTTTTAGTATATGTTAATAAAGAATGCTGTAATTCTTTTCTGAGAAACTATGTTAGTTTTTCTTAAGAAATAAAATTCCTGGTAGTGGACTGTGGCTTTTGAATCTTACTGTAGCAGTTAATCCAATACTGGGGAATGTGCTGTGCCTCTATTAAGAATTATAGTTAGGAAGCTTAATAAGGTCTTGGCTGTTATTCTCTCTGAATAGCCCTGAATAAAATGACAATCTTAATATGATATCTTCTTATTAACCAAAAATTAATAATAATAATAATAATAATAATAATAATAAGGGTCATAGGGCAGCTCCAAAGACAAAAAACGTTGTTTTAAAGGCTGATACAATCTCAAGAAACACAGTTTTATTTAAATGCCATGTACACATGTAGTCTACCTCTTCCTCCTCTGGTGTTGCTCATTCAGCTGTGTAATAATGGAAAGCTCCATGGATCAAATACGCTGAGTGTGCAGTACCCAAGCTCTCCTTCGCAGATCATAAGCTTTCCTGGTGTGCTCTGAATGTGCCTGAGAGTAGAGCATTCCATTCTGTTTCTCTGCCTGTATTTCAGAGCCCTTTGTAACATGTTCCTTTGCACTCGAATTCACCATTTGCGGAATTCAGGCCTGCAAATTTGGTCAGACAAAGTGGACGGGACAAATGGTGGGTGATGGTGTGGTAAACATTTACAGAAAAACATGGATAATGTTATTAATAACTATTGGTATTATTATATATTATTATCAACTAGGAGGGAGAATCAGCAAGGTGCTGAAGTATCTCTCAAGAGTTTAGCAAAAACATTATAGTTTATAACAGATTTTAATTTGATGTGTAGACCTCTGTCGTTTCAAGTCAAGTCAGTTTTATTTTATATTTATTATCACTTTTTTCATTTAACACTGTCATAAGGCAGCTTAACAGGATCTAGGTCTGAGCCTCTAATGAGCCATCCATACAGAGGCAAGAAAAAACTCTGGAGGAAGAAACCTTGGGAGGAACCAAGACTCTGAACTCAAAACTCATTCTTCTCTTGTTGATGCCAAGAGAGAATAATAGAATATCACATGGAAACTAAAAAAAGCACAAGTGAACAGAATCACCCACTTTTTATTAGTAGAGTCTCTAGTTTGCAGTACTGGATTCAGTTAGTGTCTGTAATTAGCAGCTACAGCTTCTGTTAGAGTCTTCAAAAAATGTTTATTGACAGCCCGTCCATATACAAGTATACAGTAGGGTTAAATACTTCAGTGCCATAGCCCCCAAACTTTTGAATTGTCTTCCTCAGTCTGTCCATGATTGTTCTTCCCTTTCCACCTTTAAACCAGAACTAAAGATTTTTCTTTTTTAAAAATTACTTTTCTACTTTTCTACATTCACTTATTTTTTTCTTCCCTTAACTGTTAATCGACCTTGGGGCTGTAAAATGTGCTATATAATTTCAACATAAGATTATTATTGTTATTATTAATATTATTATTATTATAGGGGAATATCTGACAGTATTTGACAACTTTTGCAGTGATAACAATAATTAACAAATGTTCCACCTGTGGACATTTGAGAGGTGCAGACAAACAAAAAGTTGATTCAGATTTAAGAAGTTAGGATACAAATGACTAGAGTTAGATGTTAGGCTAGCAACCTGGCTTAGTATTGCTAGAGACTGCAGCTCAGCATGAATGCAGTGTATCTTCATTCACATTTTTTGACACTGTGATGGTAGTTGGACCTTTCTTTGGTTTGGGAGATTTTATAGAAAAGGGCTGCTCCATTACTTTATTAGCTCATTTGAAGTTGATAAGATGATCACTTGGAACGACCAGGGACATAAATGTCAACTTTAGCAGCAGAAATGAACCAAAATTAGTCCAAGAAATTAGTCCAATCCAAGTTCAATTAACGAAAAAGCAAGGCTGCATTGACACTAACAATAGTTAAAACACTGTTTCGTAGCTGTTTTTAAGCCAAAGCAGCAAAATGCTTCAGCTTCAGTTTTTCTGCTTTTATGTTTCATGCCTGTCTGTATGTCTGACTGTCAAGTACTGAGCATTGTGGTTCGTTTGGAATCCGGAATCCAACTGTGTTTTAAAATATATGGTCTGTTTTGTGCATTTTCTACTTGATTTAAAGTAAAGTGGAAAACCTGAAGTGGAATACCCACCAAGTGTAAATAAGATGAGAGCTGTGTGGCACCTACTGACTTCCAGCAATATCAAGGATATACATGAACAGTGGGTGTGCTCCATTTACCTCCATTTATTTTTATTTATGGGTTCATGAAGTACACTGAAACTGTACCATTATTTGCCCGGATTTCATGGCATGCATTTGTTATGGTATGACACAATTTTACAAACTAAGCTGGAGCTTTAAGGCAGCAAAAGCAGCTTACACCAGATCTTATCCTGGCTATAAACTGTGCCTCCTTGGCACACTTTTTTTTTTTTTTTTACGAATCTGACCTTGGTAAAAATAATCATGTCATATATTTGGAATCACTGAAGGGTTGCAGAATTTATTTATTGTAATATTTAAGGGTAATATATGCAGTTATATGCAGATAGCACCTCAGACTTTGTGTAGCAAACTACTTTTTCAAACTAATTTTTCCATCAACTGCAATATGTTATTTTAATCCAATGGCTAGTTATCAAGCCATGGGCCGCTCATTACCAAAACAGAACAACAAGAATGTAAATCCCAGTAAAAAAACTGAAACTTATCTATATAAACAAATAGTTTATGTACATTCCTGTACAAAAGTCCAAGGCCCCTGAGAAAATTCTATTTATAAGCTGCTTACTTGCACAGAAAATGTTTTTATAATCAGATTTTTAGAATAATAATTTTACAATACAAATAAAATTAATTCAGTAAACAGTGCTTTTCTGTCTTTTCTGTTTTGCTGGCAGAAAGACACTCACTGCTGAGATAAATGGCTTTAAACTATCTGCATAGTTACCTATACACAGTACTGTATATTATGCTTGGACTTTTCTTAACTATTAGCTGACAGAGGCTAGCCTAGCCAAAAACAGGTGTATTCCTGATCTGTCCTTGTTGCCATCTGCTCTGCTTATCCTGTGAGTGGCCCCTTGTGTATCCCAGGCCCTTTGCATGTCTAAGTGTTTTTGCAGAGGACCAGTAGCTCACTGCAGTGCTTCCCCCAACATCTATGTACTGAACACAATTGCTTTCAATGTTTGTGTGTATTAGCTGTACCTTGTGTAGTGAGTGAGTGGAGTGCATGGTCAGGCTGCTCAGAGCCGTGCAAGGCCACAGTACGTATGCGACAGAGGCGGGTGCTGCAAGAGGCACAGAATGGAGGTGAGCCATGTCCTCCCCTTCAGCAGACAGCTGGTTGTGCAGAGTACCATGACCAGCATGGACATTGTCTCCAGTCTCTGGGTAAGCCAGGCCACTGCTTCAGACTGCACAATCTTTTCATTTAACAGCTTTATACGCCATGACCTCTTTGCTTCTCTGTTTTCCAATCTATAGTCCCAGCGCTCATCACTACTGGTGGCTATGGCAATGCTCGCAAGAAGAGGGAGGTCTCTGACAGGAGCGATGTCATAGGGTGGGACTTCAATATCCTATGGATTATGTGTTCAAGCTGTTTAGATGTAAAGCACCTTGTGGACTATGCCTCTAACTTAGTTTAGCATGCTGAAGATTCTCTACAAGAGGCAGCTGCTAGCATTTTAGTAGCTTGTTTCTGCATTAGGTTTCTTACTGGGAATTTTTTCAAATTTTAATGTTAATGTTAATGTTTAATGTTCTCCGTAAGTTTTCTCAAATACTGACAAAGTGTTTTTTTCTGATAAATACTAAAATTATAAAAACTGTAAATGATTAGATAAAACAAAAACATACATTTTAAGCATAGCAGTAATTTCCTCATGTGCCTCTCCTACAGCATACCAGCAATCTACAGCTTTTAAAGTATGCAAAATCTCCACTCATTCTTAATTTTGTAGAATGTTGTATAATTGGGACAGTTAGCTTAAAAGCACTTGGTGTTTTTCACAAAAGAGAGTATGCACATGCCATACAGTAGGTGGACCTCACTGAGGTTACTCCCAGGTCAGCTCAAATTCTGAAAACACACACACAAAATAAAACACAGCTAAATTGGGCAGTGGCATTACTAAACGTTTTGGTCGTGTGAAAGAATATAGTATTGGGCCCCCAAACTGACAGTAAAATAAATGATTATCTGCTTAAATTAAAGGCATTGATTCCATAAGTTATCAAAGATTTAGTGGGCCATGGACATTAATATGTGGCTAGGAGTCAGGTTGGGCAGTGGTGGTCTAGTGGTTAGGACATTGCCCGCCTGATGCTGCTGTTCTGGCATAAAAGCTGTTAACATTAGAAACCTTTACTTGATCAGGGTGACTTCAGCTGGTTTGTGAAGATGATCACAGTCAAAAAATGTGTGCTATGGAAGACTCAACTTTGAATCAGTGACACTTATGTTGTCCTTGTGTAGTGCTTTTTCTTTTTGTCAGATTTAAACTGCCCATGTAATGCCTGCATGTGTCCTGTCCAGCTACTGTGTGGAGTTTGAGCTCACCTCACTGACAGCAGCTTGCCAACAAAGCATTGGCCCTCACACACACTGGATGCAGTATCTGAAGGAGGGACATCAGGTGTGTGTGGAGTGCCAGCCGCCAGCCCTGGCAGCTGGCCAGAAGCACTGCTCTGGAGACGGAGAGGATGTGGCGCAGGACAGGTCAGACAGCTTTTCTTCTTCTTTGTTGAAGCTTATTGTAGAAGGTCTTGATCTGGATTCCCAGATTGGCCTCAGGTGCTTTTCAGAGTTTGCAAGCTCTCACTTTGTTCACATGGATTTCTTCCGGGTGCTCCGGTTTCCTCCCACTGTCCAAAGGTTTGCAGTTTAGATTAATTGGATACGCTAAATTGCCTGTATGTTTGAATGTGTGTGAATGGTTGTCTGAATGTGTTGCCATGTGATGGGTTGGCGTCCTGTCCTGGGTGTATCCTGCTTTGAGCCCATAGTCAGCGCGGATCGGCTTCCCCGCAATCAGAACTGAATAAGCAGTGTGGATAATGAATGAATAAATGAATGACATGTATTCAAATATTATAAACCTGGTAGCAAGAATGATTCTGAGACTTTTTTATTCTTTATACAATTTCAAGATTTTTGACAGAAAAAAGTTGTTAGATGAATGTACTATAATGATCTATTTATAGCAAGTAACCACCTTAAAATTTCATTTTCATCATCAAAGATATTCTAGACATTTTCATTTAATTAAATTAATAGTTCATATTTTTTAGTTTATTCTGAGTGGTCTACATCTTTCTCAGTAACCACAGCGTCATCTCTCTTTATTTTAGTAGTAACACCTTTACTAGTTGATTGAATTTCTTTTATGAAGAACCTAATTAACAAGGCACAGTCATGACTATCTGGTTCTGAGTCAGATAACTATACTGAAGCTCAAATTTTGAACATATGATAAGAATCAGTTAATGGGAAAAAGACAGTAATACTTGAAACAGCTGAAGGTAAATGAGGAATTATACAACCAGCAAAGATGGGTGAATACAATCAGAGGAATCATGAATAATGACCCAAACAATAAACATGATAATGTGGAGAAACACTATCCATTTAGCTACCAGGAGACACAATCAACACATAATAATAATAATAATAATAATAATAATGAGGCAGATATGATTAGAAAAACAGACTTGTGAGTACACTTGCTGCTAGAATTATGTTATACATATAATTGCAACAAAATTGGTTGTGTATTATTGAAACAGTGATTCCAAATATTTTTATGCTGAAGCTGATCCACTCAAGGGATGCACTATGTCAGGTCTTCCACTAGAGGGTACAGTGAGACCATTTCCTCAGATGAAGAGGACTCGGTGCTTCCTGCTCCATTCTCAATTTTTGCTTAGGATCCATGCTTGCATTTAAGAATATAAGTAAAAATTTCAATGCAATTTTCCGGCAGCTGAACTGTACTACTTGTTTTGCCTTTGGGTTAATGTAACAGCTCCGCCATAATTTGGAACACTCCAGGGCTTTGAAAGGCTCATTAATGAAAAAGGGAGATTGCCTGTTTAATCAAAACCAAATTAAAATTCCAGTGCAGCAGTAGAGATTGGGTTCATATATTTCTTCCCAGCAATAGGATTTTCGATCATTTGTTGATGAAACTACCGAAAGCCAAAGTAAGATGGAATGCTCTAGCCTGCATTTAGAGCAGAACATTTTTGTTTCATAGAACATTTTTGGCCCTCAGGCTCTATGGTATTGTAATGCTTCTTTGAACCGTCTGTGAAAAGTCCCAAAAAATGGCTGCTCAGGATAATGAAGGAGAAAAGGGTTTGGAAGCCTGCTTTAAAAATGTAGGTCATAACAGTGTCCCTGAGTAAAGAAGAGACATGAAATGTGCTCTCTGACTTCTCTTGCAGGAGAGTGTCTCTGCAGTGGCAGGCCGTAGGGAACCCCCGGTGCAGAGGGGTTTGGAGACGTGTTCGCCGTCGGGATTCCTGCTCTTGTCCCACTGTACACAGCTTTCTCTTCATCTAACACAGACAGGCGAACATTAGGCATACATCACAATGTTCTGTTTCATGCTGATCAGGCATATCAGATGTAATAATGTATATAAGGAGTCAAAAGTATGTGTACATGTTTCTTGCAGGCAGCAACACTATGCATGCAGACATATCTTAATGGAAAAGAACTTAAGTAATACTAATGAAATTTCTGTAGGGTTCCTGTAGGAGTTTTATAGTACATTGTGCCAGCCATTACTACAGGATACTAATGAGTGTTATAGATTACTTTAAAGCAGAGCTACAGGAATATTAGTTGGAGGTAAAAGCATTAACCAGTTTCCTGTTGTGTTGTTATTTATGGAATAAACATAATAATAAATATTATAATAAAAAGCAGGAATAAATAAATAAACAAACAAACAAGATATTTTTTTCATTTGTTTCATTTATTCAATGTCCAGTCAGCCAAAGGTGGGGAAGTTTCTTTACCGAAAAGAAATAGAAAGATCAGAGGACATTTTGACACATTTTTAGTTCCTTTTTTACAAGACAACGTATTGTCACACACAGAACAAGATACAGCTTTAGAGGAACGACATGCTTCGAAGAACGCAACACACATACAGAAACGACAGCATAGAAAGTCAACAGGTAGAAAGTTTACAAAACACAGCCTTTAGACCTACAAACAACATCTTAGAAGATTTTCGAAGGAGGGGATTGGGTGTAAACAATTCTCTCTTTTGTTTTTGTAAGTTCCCTGGAAATTAAATGGATGTTTATTTTGTCTATATTATCTTCTTCATAATTATTTAATGCTTGTTCAAATTGGCTATTTTACTAGTTTTATAAGAAATAAGGAAACTGAGTGGTCAGTTGATTGTGCTTTCTTGTTGAAACATAACACATACAAATGCATCTTCATGAGCCGTCTCATAAAATACATTTTATAATAATTTTAAAATCTTTTAAACTCTAAAGCTCTGCATTTTTTTATAAGAATTGTGAACCTTAACAAAAAGAAAAAAATAAACTAGAGTAAAAGAAAAAAAAAAACATGACAAACCAATATTGTGCATGTTTGACAGTTGAAACTTCTAGTTTAACACCTTTTGCCATGGGGGGGGAAACATTTTTTACTGTTGTTTAGAAAACTAAACCTGTGAATTTTTTCATTGTAAGTGTTTATATTACCTGCACCATGTGTTCATGTCAGTAACACCCTATAAGTTGCTAGAAACACATACACATTTGTCTTGTTCAAATGATTGATTGTCATCACTGTTCTGTTGACTGTTCTCACAAACATTTTGTCATGGAAAGGTTTATATATAGGTTTTTGTATCTAGGTGTTAAATTGCTCCAATATGAGAAACAGCAGTACAATAATTAATTAAATAATTTAATTCAACTGCCTCTTGATAAAATAATACACTCTATGTCCAAAAGTGTGCAGACACTAGTTAGTTCAGGTGCCCCTATTGCTGACAGAGGCATTCAACACACACAGGTTTTATAATCTCCATAGAAGAGCATTGTCAGTAGATTGGGACTCTCTGGAGCAGCCGCATATGAGCCTAAGATCACTATGCCCAGTGCTGGGGACTGGCTACAGGTTTAAGTTTACCCCCCAGAACTGAGCTGGATCTGCCTTTGGGATGGAGTGGTATTTGTGATCCACAGCTATCCAGCACCAGTATCTAACCTTACTAATAACATTGTGACAGTCAAATAAAAAAAAAAATAGTGTAAAGCTTTCCCAGAAGAGAAGCGAAAGCTGAAGCAAAAGTTATGAAAATAAATTAATACCCTTGATTTCAGTAGAAACATAAAACACTGGATAAGCAGGTGTCTACAAACTTTTAGACATATAGGTTTAGTTTCCTGGATGAATAGGCCTTTTTCAGAACCACAGAATGCAGATTCTCATCAAAATGGAAGTTGTAGTTCTGCTTACATCTCCGACTGAGAAATACTACATACTACACAAAAATTACAATTGCCATGTAATTTTACTTAATATGTGGCTGAACACAAATATTGTCACTATCAGACCAAAACATCCTTTCTCCAATATGCTTTGCTTTATAGGAGAAGCAAAAGAAGGTTAATGTGAAATTATGTTTTTCCAAGTAATTTGGGATCATTTGTCTTGATCCATTCATCAATAAATTACACACATTGTTAAAGTCAGATGCTGTTTTCAAAGGACATAAATAATAAATGACAAAAATGGAGATACAAGGTTTTGTGCTGACAGCAACAATAGTTTGTATTACTCTAAATAGTTTGAATGAATAGTTTGAATCCTTCTGGCAATGAACTCTATTTATGGATTTAATGTTTTGACTGTATTTATGAAGATATATTAACGAGCATTATCAAATCACACCTAATTAAAATTCAGTCTAATACCACCTTCCTTGTCAAATGTACAGCCGTGTGAAAAAATACGTACACCCCATGGAAATTGCAAATTTAACGAATTTGAACAAGGAAACATTTTAATCCTTTGATACAGTGTCTACAGATTAAGGTGATATACTTCAACATAGCCACAAGGGAAACTAACTTTTTCAATCATTTATTTAACAAAAATGTCAACAGATACAATATACTGTGGAGAAAGTAAGTACACCATCGGCCTCAAAAGCTAGCATTGCTTATTTTTAGCAGAAGTATGATGCAGAGTTCACAGTGGAACGCAATCTCTGAGGCAGCAAACCAAAGCCAAACCATTACATTTCCACCACCATGCTTTACAGTTGGTGTGGGGGTCATCTCCTAAAAATCTATCTTTTGTCTATACCAAACATTTGTACTGTTACTGCATCCAACTCAAAACTCTGTCTGCATTATTCTAAAGGGCTTTAGGGAGTTCTTTAAATCTTGGCATGGTGACTCCACACACTTCAAAAGTAAAGAGAACACCAAATCCTAGATGTCAGACTTAAATCTTTAGGATTTAAGATTTTTTCTTTGGGCACTTTTTAAAGAAGGTGAAATATTTGCTTGTTTAAATATGATGGAAAAAACCTACAGTTTCCATTGGGTGTACTTGTTTTTTCAAATGACTATCTATTTATCTATCTATTAAAGACTATTGGACAAGTCTTTGATTAACAGTTGGCCTTCATTCTTTCTGTTACATTAAACTGTACATGTCTCTCTACTTCTCGCTCTATTTTCCTTTTTTTTCTTTCCACATCTGCCAAATCTTGCTACACTTCTGCTTCGCTGCATTGTTTATGCAGAAATGGTAGCATGCATGTAAACAACTTCCTGAACTTTGCCTTCCCTACTCCTCCATATTCTACATGCATGAGTATGTAAGTATTATGTTTCCAACTGTCTTAACCATTATATTTAAAATCTGGATACCTACGTTGACAAGGGTTTGTGGTCACCATGGAAACTGTTTGTAGCCATCACCAGAACATCTTATACATACCTGAGAATCCATGCAGCATGGGCATGTGAATTTGTGGGTGATGAAAATGAAGGCATGGGGTGAAATGTTTTAGGAATCTGACTGCCTCACTTTTTAATCTTCATGCTTTGTGTGCATCTGAATGTTACCATCTGTAATATTTAAAGGGACTTTATTATTAAGATTGTGTTCAGGATTTTGAGGTAAATATTGGTATAGCAACATACTCTATAATAGGCCTCTGTATCAAGATTTACATAAATAGTATGCAAGAGTTATTTGTTGAGTTTAACATGTTGGGAAAAGTACAATATAAAATATAACATGTGCCAAAAAGTTTGCACAGGCCACGTTTTATGTTTTTCGCCCATTGTGTTAAATTATTGTGCATGCTAGTCCTGTCCATGGTAAGTGAGATAAGACCTGAATGAAATGATGAAAAATAATATTTAAACCAACTTGCATCTTCTCTGTGTTAATGTCAATGACATTAATACAACTAAGCCATAATAACACAATAGACAGGTTCAAGAGATTACGTTCATGTCTGTATAAAAATAATTCAGTCAGTCATACTGCATGTGTATGACATTTAAGAGTGTATTGTGTGCAGGAATGTCAGTGATCATATACACACATTTTGATAAAGCAACCTCTCGTAATAGTACACATACTCACAGTCATACTGTTTAGACATCCATACTTGCAATTAAGTAAGGCCAGTTTCTTAAGGGGCAGGGGGAAGGGTGCACTAGTAAACAGCCTATGACATTTACTTGGTCTCTAAAGCCTAATACTGAAAGTGGGCTCTGGACAATGGCTAGCTGAAATGGGCAGTGAATAACTGTCCCTTTTAATGACTTTACAGTCCTGTCCTGTGTCTTCCATGTTGAGTTTTCCATTCCAACCTGATTAAGTGTTGGACTATACTAGTTCTGTCAGATTCTGGCAACAGTCAAACCTGCTCCACTTGGCATGTGGCTTGCCTCTGCACAGCAGGCAACACCAATATTGGTTTGCTTGCAAAGTGGGGGAGACAGGAAGAGAGATGGATCATGGTACATCTTCTGAGTATTGTTTTCTTCAGCATGGTAACACTGTTTTCCAGAGAGAAAGAGACCCTGCAGAAGCTCAGGAGCCTCCTGAATTGGCTGCCTAGGCTGAGTCCAATGTCTCTAAAGTGACGCTGCACAGGACCTTCTACTGTGCCATCTCCAGTACCTTTGCCTCTGTCCCTGCTCTAACTCTCATTATAGCGATCAAACACTCTCCAAAGCTTCAGAGGCTTTCATCAAAGGTGTTGGAACGGCTTTTGTCCCCTTTAGACCTACGTGAGGCATCCAGTGTCAAATGGTTCTCATGGCTTCCACTTGGAGTGCTTCCCAAAGGGAACAGACAGTTCTGACCCAGTAATCTCTGTGCAGCTTCCAAGTGGTTGGTGCCCCCCTGGTGGCTACTGGTGTGCCGAGGCTTGGTGCCAAGGCGTCCTAGTAAGCGGTCCGATGGACAGCTTTCACGTAGGTGCTCTTCATCATCCGTGTCAGCATCAATGTACCTATTGATAGAGGCATCATGAAATGTAAAGACAGTGGGTGTGAGTGCAACTCCTTCAGGTGTTTTGGGTGGAGTCCTGCTGCTGGCGGTAGTATAGATAGATACCTCAGGACTGAGAAGGGAACGATCTGAAAGAGCAGAGTTGTCTGATAGAGGGCCACTAGCTGGGCTGGTTTCCCCACAACTGCGATGATTCACCCTAAAGGAGTGTGTTTTTAGAGGGTTTATACTGTGATGGTGGGAACCCTCTATGTCACAAGGCTTTGCAGCAGAGCATGGTGGAGTTAGCATGGGCTCATGCTCCATGGTGGTCTGAAGGCTTGGGTTGGCACTGACCCGTCCTGAAAAACCAGGGCCAGGACTGTGCGAGAAACGTGAGCTCTCAAGAAGGGACAAGCCCCCTGCTGGACTATAGGGAAACCTTGGGTTCTCTTGGAAGTCTGTGGCACAGCTAATGTAACTGTCGATGCTGGACAGGCTCTTCATATCCACCACCCCTTCACGACCCCCCAGTGGGTCATTTCCTTGACTTGACAAAGTGCCCAGCTCAATCTCATCCCTTCTGCACGCTGTTCTGGATGTGTTCCTGTCTTTGGTGTTGAGATTTGGCTGAGACTGTGTCTTGGTCATCTGGTTGTACATTTCCTCCAGTTTCTGTGCATTGAGCCTCTGAGGACTGGAGGCTCTAGCCTTACCTGGGGAGCCCTGCTCTGGATTAAATGAACGATTGGAGCTGGTGTCAGATCCAGCCCTCTTGGATGACCATTTCCAGCGGCTAGGTGAGAGATGGTTGTCCTGAGACTTCTCACCCTTCTCCATCACTACTACATCAAGAAGCTCTGCACCACGAGAAAATGCATCTCTAACATTCATGGATACTATGCTGCCATTGCGCTTGGCTCGTTCCAGAGCCTCACGTCTCTTGATGGCTTTCTCCTGTCTCTTCTGCTCCTTATAGAACTCAGAGAAATTGTTTACAATGATAGGAATGGGTAGGGCAATTACCAGCACTCCTGCAATGCAGCAGAGACCACCAACAATTTTGCCTAACAGTGTCTTTGGGTAAATGTCTCCATATCCCACAGTGGTCATGGTGATAGTAGCCCACCAAAAGGAGGCAGGGATGCTCTTGAACTTTGTGTCATCTTCATCCTTCTCTGCAAAAAAGACCAAACTGGAAAAGATCATAATACCCATGGCTAAAAAGAGGATCAGCAGGCCCAGTTCATTGTAACTGCGCCTTAATGTGAAGCCCAGTGATTGCAGCCCAGTTGAGTGACGAGCTAACTTAAGGATTCGCAGAATTCGCATAATCCGAAAGATCTGCACCACACGCCGCACATTTTGAAACTGCAGCACACTCTTGTTGGACTCAGTTAGAAAAATGGTGACATAGTATGGAAGGATGGCTAACAGGTCAATGACATTAAGTGGACCTTTGAAGAATTTCCATTTATTAGGTGCAGAGAGGAAGCGAAGGAGATACTCCATGGTGAACCAGGCAATGCACACCGCCTCAACATGGGCCAGTTGTGGGTTGTCTGTGCTTTGGCCAAACTCATCAGTTTCTTGCAGTTCTGGAAGGGTGTTGAGAGACAGGGCGATGGTAGAAAGCACAATAAACAAAATAGAAATGATGGCCAGTATCTGCGGAATGGAGACATCAGAAAAACAGAATTAGTGAATTATTAGTAAAGGGGTTTTTTGTTTGAATGGCACATTAAAATCACCTGAAATTATTTTGTCATGTATAACCAACTGGCCAAAATGAGAGGAAATGACTGGCCACTAATATTGCCATGTGGATTATTTAAGTTAGCATAACTAGCATGGCATCTACTCCAAAGCAGTGGCTGGGGCGCTGTGAATCGGTCATGATTTACTTATCCTGTTTTTTTTTAATGTTTGTTTAAGGGACCATTAGTCAAACAACAAATAATTACTTCTGAGTCAACAGTAACTGACATTTTGTGAAAACAGAAAGGTTAGTCTGGCAAGAGAACAGAAACGAGCACATGAGTAAATATTCATTTACGCACTATATTTAAAGTAAATCTGTTGAGTAACATTTCGTAGAACAAAAATTTTGTTTCTAAAAATTTGATATGGATTATTCATTGATAAATATATTATTAGAATCAAAACATCTTTCATGGACAACTGAATATAAGCACAGACCAGTGTGAGGATCATAAAGCTTATATTCTGAGATTACACAAGTTGTTTGTGAACTACAATATCCAATATGTGAATATGTGAAGTGGTCAAATCTGCCTAAAGACCATTGCTTGAGCAGGTAACTGTACAATTTGGCTCAAATCTAAAGGAAAATTCCTTTCCAGTCTTTATTGCTGCCTGTGCAATTTTTGCACTTATAATGCAGCTTCTTTCCTTATTAGCCATAATCAAGCCTGACTGCTACCAGGAGGAAGAAGGGACAGGGAGAGAGAAGCATGTATGTGAGTAAGTGAGGGTGTGAAGTAGTGACTGAGTTAACGAGTTTGCTTTCTAGGATTTGACTGAGTGAGGTGCACTGATAAGAAGAACCAAAAATTATTTTTTAATATAAAAAAAAGGTACCAGAAAAGTTATTTAGTAGATGGCTCTTTAAACTTGCAGTATGTAATTTTTATAAAATGTTTGTTATATTTGCTGTCATGTACACCATGTCCTGACATTAATGCCATCTGAAAAAACTCACTGTGCCCTAATCAAAATAACCAATCAGAGCAAGAAGGTGTGACTGATGGAGTCCCAATCACTACACCCTCCCACAAATACTTAAACTGATTTTAAAACTGATGCTTAATTCACCACATTTTTCAGCTTTAATAGGCCCATATCATGAAAAAACATTTGATTAAATCAAAGACTTTAATGTAGTTTGAAACTGTTACTGAAGTATCAAAACAAGCTGTTTAGTTCCTAGTTCATAATGTCCATGTTTTGATGATTACTCACTGCTCTATTTACATAATCTACCTGTTTAGCATACATTTTGCATCACTCACAATTAAGTTATAAAGGGTGTTTAAGTCTGAGTTACTCTTTGAAGGAAGCATCAGTTACTCAGAACAAAGGTCATTTACACATAAAGGCACAAAATAAAGGCACACAAAAACAGCCTGTTTAATTAAGCAATTAAGCGAGAGGATGGAAAATGTTTATGAATTAGGCCTATTTGTGGTATGAATTAAACCCTTAATTTGATCAAGGATAAGGCCCTGTTAAAGAAAACATTTTGGTAAATGAGGGTGTGAAGAGTGTATTTAAGAGTGTTCTGTAGAACGCTGTGTACCAATCAAATTTTTTTTTTTTATTCTGCGTCAAAGCCAAGAACTATTTATAAAGCGTTATTTTTAAAAGTCTAGTCTACTAATGGGTGAAGGACTGTGATACTTTCACATTTCTATGAAGGACACTGTGCAAATGAATAGCACTACAGAGTGGCTTAAAGAGGCCATGTGTAATTAGAGCAGCAGAATCCTCAAGTTACAGCACCTAGGATCATCACTAGGCAGGCAGTGTAGTAGCAAACCACTCCCTGCAGAATCCACACACACCCACACAGGCACACAGGCACAGGCACACCCAAACACACACATGTGTAACCATGGCCAAATGTTCTCCCTAACACACTGAAAAGGAATGAGCTCAGTCCAGATGCCACTCACCCGCCAGCCCTTAGCCACCTCCAACCAGAGAAGGGGTACACTGTTGCCATGACACCACAGCAGATGTGAATTATGACCCTATCTCTTTATCTCTTTCTTTCACTGCGTATTTCCTTCTGTTTCAGCTCCCTCACCATTCTCTTTCTTTTGTTTATTTTCTCTCATTAAGGATTATCAAATGATGACCCTTTTACAGTCTGTATAGCAAGACAGCCTGGACAGTCTTTTCCTACTAAAGGCATTCAAGGAACGTTGACAATGGGACTGCTTTACAGCCATGTACAGCGAAGATTTTCACTAGCATTTTATAAAGCTTTAATTCAATCACTTACAGAGCAGCAAGTTGACCTACAATCTTCTTTCCTCAAGCTTGAACTCAACTAGCCACCAAAGGGGCATTAGTGTGTCTGGTGATAACAGTGTAAGGCTGTAATAAATTCTGTCCACAACAGAGAATACTATCACTAATCACACATACTGCTCAGCACCATTGTTGGGATGTTCTGGTCATTATGAGCCCAATGAAGAGATGTAGCACCAAAGGGAAAAGGGCCCCTGAGCCTGAGGATGGGAAGATAAAACTGTCCAAAAATAGGACAGCTAGACCTAAGATATAGACCTACTGTATCCAGTGTATACAGTAAATCATCTGCAAAATTACAGTGTTGTAGGACTGTCACTTTTATATATTTCTCACATGAGTTGTGCATATACTACTGCATATACTACTGCATATACAAAGTCTTTAAAAAAAAATTGGTTATCGATCAACACCAGTTTTGGGCAAGGCAAGGCAAGTTTAATTTTAATGCATATTATTATACACAGAGTTCATTCAATGTGTTTAGAAAAGATAAAATATGCATTAAAAATTAATCAATAAATTTAGAAATAAAATCAAATTACAGCAAAAAGAGTTACAGCAATACTGGACTTCAGTGACCCTTGCCCTTTGCATTTGTATAGTGCCTTATCAAAGTATCTGAGATATCATAATATACAATAATGTTCAAAGGTCTAAGGCAGTTTAGCAAGTAGTTTAACTTACATCATGGAAAACTGAATTATCCTTGCCATAGGTATCATTTACACTGGGGACACCAGGGACATGTCCCCACCACTATTTGTAGAAGTTCACGTTTCTTGTTGTTGCGAAGATGTCGCATTCTTGTTTTGTGAGTGCCCTCGCTTGTCCATGCTCACATCACTTTTAGTTCAGCACTTGCATCCGTGGATTTTGTTGTTTTGTCCCTAACCCAGGAGTCTGGGCTTAGCTAGTTGTTCACAGTTAGCTTCCATAGTTGTTTCCTTAGCTAACTCACGCCGTGTTTACATCTGCCGTTTTATTTTCCCATCTGTTTTCGGCGTAGGGCCATTCAACGTGTCTAGTCTCGTGCTCACTGATGTTAACGGGGAGGCGTGTCCTCCCCCAGCACATACCTTCAAAGATTATAGAAAAGTTTGAAAAATTAAATCTAAAGAAAGGTAGGATTTAGACCCTTTATAACCATTTATATGTTATATTTGTATAACATTAGAGTAAATCCAATCCACTCCTCCAGACCCCTGTGGTTACTGTGGTTAACGTTAGGCTTATGGATATGGATAAAGAAGGAAGGTTTAGTATTGTAGCAGTTGTTGAACTTAGAACCTGTACAAAAGGGTGCTTAAAGGTTTTTTTAATAAAGGCAATAGTTATGCTTACAACCATGACAAGGAACCATTTGAATATGTAAATCCTACATTGCTAGATTAAATGTTCTTTTCAACCTCTTGCATATGGTTATGCTATGGAAACTTTAAATTCTTAACAATAAAGTATTCCACTAATGATTAAAAGGAACTATTTTTATTTTTATATCTTAAATCCATTTTGCTAAGAATGTTGAAATTGTTTAAGAGTCAAAGCAAGTCAAGTGAAATGTATTGCTACAGCGCTTTTCAACACAGTCATTGTCACATTGCAGCATTAGAGAAATCTGTGCCCAAGCCCTAGTGAACAAGCCAGTGGCAACAGGTGCAACGTGAGCGGCCAGCATCTCCGGAATACTAAGGTTGGCCATGCCTCTCCCAGCTGGAACTCATCGAGGGCGATCAGGATGGCATCAAAAATGGGACAGAGACCGGCACTAGGTTGCGAGGTCTCGTTAGCTAGTCTGTGATTCTAAGCGGTTTTGGTACATGCATTTTGGATTTCTGACCTTTTTTCTGTATTCTCAGATTTCGTTCTTTGCCTAGCCCTCATTAGATCTGTTTGCCATGTTTTGACCCTCGCGTGTGGCTGAATGATTTTGCCTGCCTCTGCCATACCCGTTTGCCATGTTTGTATGATTTTTGCCTGGACTTTGACTATGTGTTTTGGATTTGCCTCTGACATTTCTGTTTGCTGGTTTTTGACCCATTTTCTGGACATTGTGAGTTTTTCATTAAAACCTCTTCTATTTTACCCGCACTTGAGTTCCTTATCCCTTTGGAAGTCCACAGGCCTTACACTTTGGTTTTGTCATTATTTAGTTGGAGTAAATTATTTCCCATCTAGACCTTTACTTCCTCAAGACACCTTAAGAGGGCCCTGGGGGAGTTCCTTGATTGAAGTGGGAGGTAGAGCTATGAATCATCTGCATATAAGTGAAAAGAGATATTATATTTTCTAATGATACCAGCTAGAGGGAGCATATATAGACAAAAAAGAACTGGACCCAAAATAAACCCCTGGGGAATCCCACAGGGGCGGAGAATGATGAGAACTGACCAATGGATATTGAGGAAGACCTGTGGTTGAGATAAAAGGTGAACCATTGTAGGGCTGTGCCTTTTATGCCAACCCACTGACCAAGACGTGCCAAGAGAGTGGAATGATAGATGGTATCAAAATCAGCACTAAGGTCTAATAGGACCAGTATGGCATTATTACCAGAGTTTAGCATGAGGAACAGATCATTATCTTATCTTCATTAAGGCTGTTTCAGTGCTATGGTGCACTTTAAAGCCTGACCGAAAAAGCTCCAAAATCTCAGAAGAGTTAAGAAATGGTACAAGCTGTGATAGGACAACTTTTTCCAGTATTTTTCGACACTAATGGTAGTTCATGAATGGGCTGATAGTTTTTAGGGAACTTTACATCAAGATTATGTTTTTTAAGCAATAGTTGGACAACTGCATGCTTAAAACAATCAGGGACAATGCCAGAGACAAGAGATTAATTTATAATTTAATTTAATATTAATTTAATTTAATTTAATTTAACCTGTATGCTTGGGCCAATAGTGTCAAAGGTGTCTTTTATGATTTGAGAGGGCAAAGCATCATTTAGAAAAGTTGATGGCTTCATGTGCTTAACTACTGTATGTTCCTCAATTCATTAAAGGACACTGGTAAGAAATGATCAAAGACTACCGAACCTGCTAGATGATGCAATGAGGTGTCAGGTACAGCAAAAGTGAACCCCACAGTACCTCTGATGTCTGCACTGCCAAGTAAATACTGATTTTCAACAGAAATCATTTTTTAGTTAGTAAGAAACTTCAGGATCAGGGAGCTATGTAAACAGTATGTTTCAGTTGCATATGACAAATGATTATAAAGTGTAAATGATTATAAAGTGTAATTAAAAGGAAAGCTGATGTAACACAATTCCTCTGTCCCAACTTTTGTTGCGTGTGTTGCAGACATCAAATTCTAAATTTGTGTATATTTACATAATACAATTAAGCTGGTCAGTAAAACTATTGAAAACCTTTTATTTGTTCTTTTGTCAGCTATTTCATTTTGGAAAATATACCAACTTTTCTGCAAATAGGTTTATACATTGTTTTCAATAATATCAGTGAGTTTGATGTAATTAGCCACATTATATTTTATAAAAT
This sequence comes from Arnoldichthys spilopterus, assembly GCA_037974385.1. Classification (NCBI taxonomy): domain Eukaryota; kingdom Metazoa; phylum Chordata; class Actinopteri; order Characiformes; family Lepidarchidae; genus Arnoldichthys; species Arnoldichthys spilopterus. The sequence continues at coordinate 22,221,662 of JBBPDA010000105.1, read as the reverse complement.
TTGTTAATAATCTTTAGCAATAGTGCCAATAACTATTGGACCTGACTGTTGAATAAAAGTACACTGAAAGTAGAATCAATCGATTCCTGTTTGATTTTAGTTTGTGTTTCTCATGCTGACTCAGCTGTTACATGCTTTGAGTAGAACAATTCTAGAAAAAGACTCACCCAATGGAACAATTACTTTTTCTTGCTTTTTTGATGTAATAGTTTTGATGTAGGAAACGTATATATGTTTAAAACATACACTGGCAAAATAATTGTTAGACCACCTTTAGCTTTGGCATGTATTCATCTTACATTTACATTTATTTATTTGGCTGACGCTTTTATCCAAAGCGACTTCCAGGACAGAGGAAACAATCAAGCATTC
>JBBPDA010000105.1:22191741-22204534 GCA_037974385.1 Arnoldichthys spilopterus | reverse complement strand
TAAATATGAGTGTCACAGCAAAGGGTCTGAATACTTAGGACCATGTGATATTTCAGTTTTTCTTTTTTAATAAATCTTTTAAGATTTATTACATTAAGAAGGGAAAAAATGTATTTAAATGATTTTAGCAAATGGCTGCAATATGACAAAAAGTGAAAAATTGAAGGAGGTCTGAATACTTTCCGTACCCACTGTATATGGCCTTAATGAAGTGGAGTGCTGGAAGAAGGCAAAGGCTAAATTTGCAGAACTGTAGCCCAGAAAGAACCAAGTTTGGCACACCTGAGTTAAGTTTTTATGGTCTGTTGTGACTTACTATAAATTAACACACAAAAAAAATGTTAAATTAATCATATTCTATTTTACTAGAGTAACTTTAAAATACATCTGTGGCATGTATTCAGAGAGGTTTTGAGTTTAAATCTTTACTGAACATACCAACTGTAACATTTTAAGATAACAAAAACAGAGAGCTGCTATCTACATGTAAATGTTAACGACCATTAACATTACATCCCTATTACCAGTCTAGCAAAGAATTGCAGTATTTTATCAGTAACAACACAGATACACTAAAGTTGCTTATAAACCAATTTAAAATTTTCTACAGTAATTTTTATTAACATGCTTGATTGGCACATACTTATGCTTTTTGCCTGCAGGTAGTCTTTTAGTGTAAACAAATTAAAAAAGTTAAAGATGTACAGTGTTTCCGCTATCTCTTAAAGAAAAAAACATATGAAGACAAAGGGTTGTTGCACACTTCACGTGTCAAAAAATGTTACATGACCAAATTGTAATCTCATGAAAAAATGTGTTTACTTGTTAACAGTATATATAAAACTTAATTTTGTTTGGAAAGTATAGACACTTTTTGAATTTGATGCCAATAACACATTTAAAAAATTTGGGGAATGGTTATATTTACTGTTTTTTGCCTTACCTCTTATTTTCACAACAAAAGTTTGGGAACTGAGAAGACCAGTTTTTGGAGTTTTAAAAGTGAAATGTTGTTCGTTTGATGTTCCATTGAAATTATATAGGATTTCAGCTGCTCAACAGCTCAGGGTCTCATTTGTAATTTTTAGTCCATGATGTACCAAAGGTTTTCAATGAGTGACAGGTCTGGACCACAGACAGGCCAGTTTCTACTCTTCTTGTAATGTGTTCAGGATGTGGTTTGGCATTGTCTTGCTGAAATACATAAGGGCTTCAATGAAAAAGACCTTGTTTGGATGACAGCACATGTTGAAAACAGCAAGCTGTCTATGCCATGCAACTCTCATATCATCACAGATGCTGGGTTTTCAACTGTGAGTTTATAACAAGCTGGATGATTTCTTTCTTCTTTTTACCCCCATGATTTCCAAAAAGAATTTCAGTTTTGATTAGCCAGACCACAGAACAGTTTTCCACTGCATCTCAGTCTGTTTTTTGAGGGCAGGCTGGGGATTTGCAGTTGAGTGTATATAAGATGGGTTAATGTTAACAATATTCCCTTATAAAGGGATTTTACACTGTTTTGGTAAGAATTACATGGTGGTGTCAATTAAACTGAGTCAGAGCTGGTTCCAAAAACACACTACTGTTGGGATCTCCACCAGGACACAATGATGGCACCCCACTTACCCTCCTTCTTTTACTGAAACAGCCAGTTTGAGCACTAGTCAGTAGCACAAAATATCCACATCTAACCACATCCAGCAAAATGACCTTTCATCATAGTGGATTAAATAAGAATAAAACATCTGCTTCAAAAATGGAATTAATATGGTATTGTTTATGCTGTGGACTTTCAGAAGGCTCAGGGAACTTTAATTATTATTGTAAATATATAAAATATAAGTAAAACGTAGGCCTGAACCTTATATGCCTAAGGTACTGATTTCTCTGACTGTGAACTTGACCTGATTTTACTGAGTAGAAACATAGTGTACATGATGTTATTGTTTGGCTCCATAGTACTTTGTAGCTGACAGTGCTAGTTTTAATTCATAACAATATTTTTTGTTCATAATCTTCTTGAAATGTAAAGCAAACAAATACCACAGACTACAACTGAATGCAAACTGTCTCCCACAAAAATAAAACACTAATCTTCACCTGACTTCATCTGTCCTCATTCATCTCTACCTCCATTTCCCGTAGAGCCTTTTCTTATTTTCAGTGCGGCTGATTTTGATCAATAAATATGTCTTCACTGACCTGCATCACTGTAGATCTAGACCATTAGTGACAGTATAAAGTAAATTAGAGGTCAAGGCCTAAGCCAATGGCCTCAGATGGACATTTCAGCCATTCATGCTCAATCCCTTTCTCACCTCTGTGGCGTCAGTGGCTGGCGAGACACTGTGAGTTTCATTATGCACTCAGCGCACGCACAGTGCACAGTCTTACTCCAGCACCGAAACACAAGCCAACACCCTGGAAACCAATGTAGTTCGCCATGGCAACAGCAGCTCGGGTGCCGGCAGTGGAGGTGAATGGGTATGCTGTGATTAAGGGTGTGAGCATTCACAGGTTACTGCACTTGCACACCTATGCACTTTCATGCTCTGACAGCATACACATCAATCCACTAGCATTACACAGGTAGGACATCAAAAGATTATAAATTATAGGTGAGCTTTAATTCCCCAGGCTAGATCTCAAGCACTGAGCACTACATGCCTACAGTCACTTTTTTTTTGTTGTTGTTTGCAAGAGATGGAGCTCTGCCAAAACCCACATGCAGATGGTGCAGCTCAGGCGCAGACGTGTACATAATTTAAGTCCATTTTCAGTTGCCTGTGCGTGTTAGACGCCATGTCAATGATTACCACTGACATACTGCTACAGAACAGTCACTTCTGCTACTGTCACCAGCTTCCTGGGGTTCTTCATGATGGTGTGTATGCTTGCTTGTTTTTAGTTGGTGAACAAGAGACAGAATGTGAGAATGTGAGAATGTGAGACTGACAGATGGAGACATGTTATTTTCAAGACTAACTGATATAAGCTACCACTACACTAAAAACAAAAGCCTATTACCAATCACGTGTTTTTGTGATGTCATGAATAATATATTTGCATGTCATTGCTGCCCATGAAACAAACAAACAAAAAAGTATATCTTCAAAATGTTAAGGAGAAAGTAAAAACGTTATTAACTTCTAATGTAAATATATGTACAAGTATATTTTTAATACATGATTTTCTTTGGACAGTGACGATAAAGGCTACAGCACTTTGGCCCCACCCATTCACACATGTTTTTTATCTTGACCTGCATTTTAAAACAAGCACAGTAAGGGCAGCAGATCTTTAGGTTTTAGGAAATTATCTTAACTGATATAGTGTCTTTTTATTATGTGGTGGTGCCACAGCTGCTACTATTTCTATTGCAGGAAAGGTCTTTAGCAGGAGGGTTGGTGATCACATTTCTGTAGCATCACTGCAAATAACCTTAATCTTGCTACCTTAATTTTCAAAGGAATAGTTTGTCATGTGGGCAGTGGTGGCCTAGTGGTTAGGACGCTGCCTTTGGGACCTGAAGGTCGCAGGTTCGAGTCCCAGCCCGGGCACTACTTAGGTACCCTTGAGCAAGGTACCGTCCCACTACACTGCTCCCCGGGTGCTGTGGGTAGCTGCCCGCTGCTCCACGTGTGCATGTTTGATGGGTTAAATGCAGAGGTCCCATTTCTTTGTGGTGCTTGAGTGTGTTCACAATGACAAAGAGTCACTTTCAGTTCACTTAAATATAGATACAATGGATGAGCTGAAACATGAATAATGTCAAAAATGTGTTTCTGTAGTTTAGAACTAAAAGCACTGGAGATCAATAGTCACCCAAATCTTTTCTGTGAATACAGCCCCAACACATGTCTCAAACAACTCAAACCATGTCCTGCTCTTTATTAAAGTGGCACAGACATTTGATATAGGAAACAACTTAGCAATTTAGCATGTAGCTGAACGATGTGGGCAGCTATTGTTAAAAAAGAAGGTCTCTTTTCACAAACCATCTTACGTGTAGGAGTGCTGATCTAACATCAATAAAAATGATCAGAATCTGATCCAAGATCAGTCCTTATGACTTTCCTAAGGTTGTTTATATCACCCGTCCTGGTGATGTCTGAAAAGGCTATTTCAAATGTTTTATATTATTTTCATAGCTCACATTAAGTCATTCTGTGTCACATTCACAGCTCTGCACCACTTTAATAAAATGCTGGATGTTATTTGATCAGGTTGAGGGAAGTTGGTGGTGTATTTTTGCAGAAACAATTTTAGTGCTACTGTAGCGCATGTTAGCCTGGTGTGTCAATGTAAACCTTGTAGCTCCAGTGCTAAATTTAAGAAATTGTATAAAGCTGTGCATTTCTTTTCTTTTTTTTTGTCTAACAATTTCTTGAAGAATGTACAGCAAAATTGTACAGGTGAATCTGGAGATTTCTCCTGAGGTTTCTAGTCACATCTTATTACAGCAACCTACAATGAGGCACATGAGAAACAATTACAGTCCTCCCTATTCATTAGTGTCCATGACTGTGATTCTGTATCCTCTTAAACCATGACAGTCACATCATAATGAGGTTTGATTAAGCTCTCGGTAATTACACTGACAGATACATTGGTAGTGAAAAGTAAAAGATGGAAACCCCATCTCCAAATTGCCATTTACAGACAAACAAGACATCAGCACTTTATTCAGCAATCTTTTACCGACTGCTCCACTGCACTTCAGATGGATTAATTTGTCACCTTTTAAATATAGCATGCTTTTTCACAGTCTGCATGGAATGGCAAGTTTGTCTTCCTTAAACTATATTTAGAAGCCAAAACCTAAACGAGGGGGCCCTATTCAATAAAGTCTGATTGAAAAGCAAATGAAAGACACTTTAGTGACCCACTGACACAAATGAGGCGCTGCAGAGGGATGATTAGCTGATTGCACAATAACAAGCCTCATGGCTTCCGGAAGCATCTGGGATTGGTGCTGACTCAGAGCATTAGATGATTCATAAAACACTGTTTAATATCTCGCACCATGGGGCCAAGCTTTGCATAGCAGAGGTCACCAAAACAATAGCACTTGCAAAGCTCAGGGGTTATTATGAAGAACATGGATCTATGGTAGGGTAAGACCAGCTAAAGCCACAAGCAACTATTTACTGAGCCTACACAATGTATGCTATAGCTGTATAATATTGCATTTCCCCCCTTTTTTGCCATGTTTCTGGTAAACGGCCCAGATTGTAAACAAAATTTACATTTTTGATTTCACAATTTTTATGAAAACCAAAGCTATATTCAGCCTGCAGTTTAGATAGTTATTTGTAGATTTAAGGAGAACTTCGTGTTAAAGTTCTAAGGAGTTTTACAGCCAGGACTGCTCTTTGAATTAGGCACAATAGAGAGGAGCCAAGCAGAACAGACTATAGACCTAAATGCACAGTAACAAAAACTGTTTACTCCTAAGGAATAAAGAGAGGTTGGAAAAAGTCATGTAAAAATGACATAAAACTAGGCAAATGTCCTAAGTGTCATAAAATAATACCAAACAATATGGTATATGTTATCTTAAATAAACAAGATAATGGAGGGAATCCATTATTTATTTGTTCTGGCCATTCTTAAGTTGATTCATAATTAATTCTTTCAATATTTTCTTGCTCTGATATGACTGCAAACTGAATATTTTAACATTCACCGGGAGGAAATACAGAGGACAGTGTCACAACAAAACTGTGTTGTGAAAAAGCTGCCCTTTACAAGAGCACTTTTTCCCCATTCTCCATTATCAGAGATTACTAACTACAACAAAATGCAAATAAAGTGTATGAGCACTCCAGTTCCTTAAGTACCAGATTTGAGCATCTATAAGAAGGCATACTTTTCATCTAATTAAGTTACCAAGTCCTGTTATTTTCTCTAGCTTATAGCATCACCTTTAGTTTTTTTCACATCACATGTATTTCAGCACTACTTCTTACAACCCTCTGATAATATCATTTTCACCTCCATGGGTGAGACAATCACTAGAGAACACACATTCTTGACATCCATGTGATCTCCTCACTGCTATCTCATTGCACGAAAATTATCTTGGGGCACTTTGGGTGTAAATAACCTCCGATATAATTATTTCCCTTTCCCCCTGCAGTAAAAAAGGCACAACATCCTGTAGAAGTCTCCTGGTGCAGCTGATGTTCAAAATGTAGAGCAGATTTATGCTCTAATGTAAATACATAAAGTTAAAGTTTCATGATTTCCTCCCTCATGTATGTAGATGATGTAGGTGATCAGCCCAGATATGCTTAATGTTTAAATTTTGCTTCTTTAATTTTGTTATGTAGCTACAAGCCATACATTTACACAATAAACTAAATAAATAAAAAAAGTACACAATGAATTACAATTACATCCGGTTTACATTATGCATTGACCGGTTCATGTCTGCAATTTCTGATACTTTACCATTTGTGCTGATGTTATAAAATAACAAAAAGGTGACACAAATATTTACAAGGATTTAAAGGATGGCTTTAATGGCCATAAAGAAAAAATGGGTTCACATCAATTGTACCGCTTGCCCTGAATTTTCCTTCTGCCTTTTTTATTCCCCACCTGCTCCTGATTTATGTTTCCCATGTGCTCGTGACTATGACCTTTTTTTATTGTTGTGGTTCCTTGTCTCCTCCTTAGCCCTGGCGCCTTGTTAGTGTCGTCCCCCGTGTAGAGATTGTAACCACTTCTTTCCCAGGTGCTTCTAGTTTTGTCTCATATATAAGTAAATCATTGTCTCAGTGTGATTTGATTGTGTTCCTCAGTCTTGGTAGTGTCCTGGTGTTTATTTCACTGATTTGTTTCATTGTTTTACTTGGTGCTTTGTTTAATACAATGATGTCCATAAACTCATACCTACATCCATATTCCCATTAATGTATCATCATCAAATCTTATTTTAGTCTGCTCAAACATCCAGCACTTCATTAAGGTTCCCCAGACTTGCCAGTGTGGTTTAGGACATAGTGTGACTTTCTGTAAGCTAAACTTCACCATTTAACTGAACACTGCAGGCAGCTGTTTTAGACAACCTTAGATATAAGATAACCTTACCTAACGATAACCTGTTTATAGCTGAGAAACTCACAAAAAAAGTCCTACTTTGTCCTAGACCACACTTAGACCAGAAGTCTGCACCACCTTAATGAAGTGCTGGATGTCATTGGGTATGTATTTACCTAAAAGATTTGGCTGATTATTAATTTCTAGTATTTGTTAGAAACTAACACCTCACAGCTAAGTCATTCTAGACTAAAAAAAAAACAGATGTGTCATAGCTAGTCAGCTTCATCTGGGGTAAGTTGAAAACTGCCAATCGGATTTTTGTGCTGAAACATCCATCCATCCATCCATTTTCTAAACCGCTTCCTCTGTTTCTGGGTCGCGGGGAAGCTGGAGCCAATCCCAACTGACTGCGGGCCCAAGGTGGGGTACACCCAGGACAGGAGGCCAACCCATCGCAGGGCAACACACAAACAGACAACCATACATACACACATTCACACCTACAGGCAATTTTAGAGTATCCAATCAACCTACTGCAAGCCTTTGAACTGTGGGAGGAAACCGGAGCACCCCGAGGAAACCCACATGAACACAGGGATAGCCTGCAAACTCCACACAGAAAGGCAGCGGTGGCTGACCCGGGGATTGAACCAAGAACCTTCTTGCTGTGAGGCGAGAGCGCTAACCACTGCACCACCATTCCGCCCTGCTGAAACATTCCTTTATTATTTCTAAGAACACATCTGCTGTTAACTACTAAACTAATGAGCCTGAAATACAGCTTGTTATGAATGATTGAAATAACTGAAAGGACAGCTGAAGCTTTTGCTCTCTAACATGACTCATTGCTGAATAACACAATTCTGAGGTGGGCTGGGCAAAATAGCTGAATTTATTTATTTTTTTTGTAATGAAGACGAATCAAACATCTGCACTTTTCTTCCTCTCTGAAAATCAAATATTGCAGTCAGTTTTATTAATGAGCTAACACATCATAATTCATCATCTGTCCCTAGCAATTTGCTTCCTTGTCCAGAACCTTGAAGCAAGGGAATCTGGGATAGTAAATAAAGAGAGTTTTAATTTGTCTGGCTGAGATGGGGATGGGAATGTGGGGTGTAATTGGAATTTGTCACAGCAGCTGTAGCCAGCAGCAGGTGACAGCATGGAAAAATACTATCCCTAATACCTGGATGCTACACAGCTATGAACAGGTCAGCATTTCAATGCACTAATTTCATCACAGTTATGGACTGGTTAATGAACCACAACATTGATGCATGTCCAAAACTATGAAGACACTTCTAAGTAATGAATTTGACTGCTTTAAATCCCACTTACTGCTGACAGCAATGTTAAAGACATAGTGGTATACAGTTGATTACAAAAGATGATTTTCTATGTGGCTCCCTCTGTTTAGAAAACAAAAGAAAACCAATTCCAATTCAAAAGTCAGATGCTTCAGCTTCAATCAGGGTAACTGGCCATTTAATACAGATGTACTTTTCACCAAAAAGTATTTCATCAAAATGTACACTTACAGCCATGTAACCACTGTAGAAAAGCACCACCAGTAGAATAGGACATTCTAAACAATCACACACAAACCTCATATGAACAAATGCCAACTTAAGGGTTGTAAAGCTTCCAGCACTGGACTCCAAATTGGACTGGAAGGAGAGGAAAGGTGTCCGCTGGTGTGATAAAGGACCATTTACATCTTTGTGAGCCAAACCATATCATCCAACATCAGTGCCTGTACACAGTGACCCAATCCCAGCAAAAACATTTCAACCAGGGACAATTAGGTTTGACTAGTCAGGTGTGCCAGGTCTACACCTAGTGGCCAAAATATAGGGACATACATACAAACATAAATAAATAAATAAACAAATAATTTCTCTTTCTCCATTCTTCTCCCTAGTTCTCAAATCAACTCTATCAATGTGCATCCAAATATAAAAGAGGTCTTATGCTTCTTTAATGTACCAATAGAAAACCTGTTAGCATAGAGAAGGCTTAAATGACATGTGACCTCTATTTCACTTTGCCCAGCAAGGACATGCACATGACCTGACCAAACTGGGGGAAGATTTAAATGATTTAAAGGCGGCAAAGCCCAAGGTCTGTACCCTTGAATATAGAAGCTGGATGAGTGGTGTCTGACATATAGTGCAGGTTTAGAGGCCTTAATACAAAACACTTCAAGACAATTGTGTAACAATAAATGTTGGAAACAGTGCTACATTTAATAATATCAGAGTGAAAATTATTGTATGCAAGTGCACTGCACAAAATCCAGCTAAAATGTACTAATCATGCTCTCTTTGTTATAAAACAAGCAGTTGTTCATTGAACTGATATCAAGATATGCTCAAAAAATATTGTATCATAATTTCTCACAATTTCCAACATGCCTCATCATGTTGCTCAGCCCTAGGAAGATTTGATTTCTTGTTACCAACCTGTGTCTGCAAGCAATGCTCTGCTTTGACGCTGGATCTGAATAAATCAGCTGAGTGAATCTATACTTAGTACTGCTCCCTCATCCTGACTATCATGTTCACTTTTGTATGATGTATGCATAAGAATCAAAGGCTCGCTGACCTTAATCTACTGTATTTGCCCTAATAAAATCTGCAAAACAATATGCCTTTTTCTACCATAGAAGCACCTTTGACAGTGTCCAGTAATGAGGCCCTGGGTTGTCGATGGCCGTAAGAAAAAGGGGAGAGGGCTGGTGGTGAAATATGAACAGACACTAATTTGCAGCGATACGCCAGTGGTCAGGCATAATCTCATTGTGCGGTAGAGCCATACAGCGAAATGTGATTTGAGACAGATGTAGACAGAGCCGGGTCTAAGTGGGAGGAGGGGGTAAAGGAAGAACAGAGCGGGACGCAGAGACTCATGGAGGATAATTAATGTGACATTTCCCTGACATTTAGCTGGAGGTGCAGCGCAGGAGCCTGGAAGGAGGGAGAAAAGAAAGGGGAAGACAGGGAGCAGGGAGGAAACACGGAGAAGCAGAATCAGACAGAACCAAAAAGAATGATGAAAGGACTAATATTTGACTTGATCACATCACTGACGCAGTATCACCAGCACACTCCAGCACACCACAAATATGTGTTTATACAATATTACATACACTTGACTTAGATAAGTGTGCTCTTTATAGGTACACACAAGTAGATGTGTGTCAGGACTGTCAAATGATTCAAATAATTATTTTGTGTTAATAGCAATTAATCGAATTTGTCTTATTTTCTGGAAATGGGCCCAAATTAAAGACTTTTTTCACCATTTAAAAAGACACCCAGTAAGAACAACAGTGGCTGTAGGTCCCAGTCAGTGACTGTATACTGTAAATCACATATAACATATTCCAACTCTGCTGCGAGTGTAGCCTTTCACCCTTGCTCTTGTTCATACATTCTCATCACAGTGAATGTTCTTGAGGGGAACTTGAGCTTTCAACTTTGCTGCAACCCTTCTTAGGTTGGATAAGCTTGACATAGTGTAAAATCTTAAGAAATCTTTAAAAGACTTTAGTCTAGACTCACTACATAAACTTGAGGCTCCTCTTTGCAATACTATGACACCAGACTGTACTATGTTGTTATAGCTAGACTGATTGGAAACTGAAACTAAACTGGACACTGAACTGAATCATATGATCTCTTCTGTTCTAACAGTGTGACCTTTCACATGGACTTTTAAAATTCTTAACACACTTTTCTGTGAATGGATAGGTTAATTACAGAATGTGTATGTATACAGTGCTTACTGCTACTTGACACAAAATGTGTTAAAATAGTGACAACACATGAACAGGGTTGGTAAATAATGCATTATTTCTGAAAGTGGAATAAATTTTCTTTGTGTTACAAGCTGATTTTTTTGTTGTCTTTTCTGAACCGCTGTGACCACAAGTGCTTGTGTGCACAGGTGTGGAGCTAGAATGTGTGAAAAAAAAAACACCCACCCAGAGTCAGTTCACTCATGATCATCTCCACATATCAGACTTTAACTAACCAGATGCTTTCTGCATAATGCTAATTCACAAATGTCCATCTAAATGCACTATGTGTTAAACTCACCGCTTGACCCTGCTATAATTTACCCTGCAGCAGCAATAATGCAGATGGTGGCTAGAATTGCGCTTTTTTTTACGTTGCCCTTTTAAGCTAATTGCCGGCTGATATATATGCTCCAGCAGTTGTGTGGATGTTGCGGTTTTTTTGTTGGCAGCAAGAATGATTTACCAAGTATTGGGCCTAATTGTACTAGGAAATGACAATATTGGTATTTAGTGTCTGTGAAATAAAAAAATGAAAGGTGAAACAAACAACAAACAACAATTAAGTACCATAGAAGCAAGGCATTGCTAAAATGCTGAACCTTTACACTAAACTAAAAACAGTTATGCGGGACCTAATACCACAAAGCTTGAAGGCTTGCGTTTGGTGTATATTTGTGTTTGTTTTCATTTTCAGGGCAAAAACATCCTGCCACTGTAGGAAAATCAGAGCCAAATAGGATTACCTACAATGTCTAGTTAAGCAAACTGCTTCTGGCTTTGTAAGAGGCTTGTTTTTACTAAAGCTTCATTTAATTTTCTCTAAAGGGTAAAAAAAATACTAAGGTTACCAAGGTTAAAGTTATGTTTAGGATTAGACCTAGGTTAATTTTTATATTCTTCTAACATAAAGACTGTACAATGTTCAAAAGTGTCTGGACACCTCTTTGAATTTGTAAATTCCCTTATTTTAAGGTGCACCCACATCTTATACAATTGTAGGATGCTCTGGATCAGCCACACATAAGCCTAAGGTCACCATGTACAACGTCAAGCATCAGCTAAAAGGGTTGAAATTCCTTCGTCATTGCCCCGTGGAGCTGTGGAATTGCATTATATAGAGGGACAAATTTGCATTGGTATGAGTTGGAGTGTTTGGGATCTAGACCTAGGGCTAAACAATTTGGAAGAAAATCCAATTGTGATTTTTCAGCACAATATTGTTATTATAATTTAAATGTGATTATTTTCTGTAATTAAAGATTTTTTATTCAAGAAGACCAGGACATTGATTTTTTTGGTCTGAGTGAAGTGTGTCAGGCTGCCACTTCAGGATCTTTATCTTATTAGGGGGGAATGTCCCCCTTTAAAACTTGTTAAGATAATATTATGTTATAATTTAGATTGGAGCTCTTTTGGTTTGAAAATTGGACTTAAAATATGATTTAAATATATAAATATTATTAATCTTTCAGCTCTGTCCAGGACTGATCATCCAACATCGCCATCTGACCTCATTAATGTTGAATGCAGTCAAATCCTCACAGCAATGTTCCAACATCTAGTGTACACCTTTCCCAGTAAATTGGGAAAGGGAATTGCAGAGTAATTGCTGGATGAACAGTGAAGATGGTGGCAGAGAGGTGGACGCTCGAAAAGGTGGCAGCAATCATTCCAAACCTCTCCCAACCACTCCATAAAACACTACAGGTGCAAAGGAGTGTGCTGAGCAGCAGACTGTTCATGCTCCACTGGAGAAAGGAACATTTTCACAGATCTTTTCTACCAGCAGCCATACAACTCTACAACACTGCACACTATTGTAATCTATACACATGATCAACCATGCTTCATGCACTGGAAATCTAGTTACTTTATACCACCTGCACTGTCACTTCATTTTATTAATTAATGTATTATTTACTTTATGTATATATA
>JBBPDA010000105.1:22118734-22155258 GCA_037974385.1 Arnoldichthys spilopterus | reverse complement strand
TACCAACAGCGCCCGGGGAGCAGTGTAGTGGGACAGTACCTTGCTCAAGGGTACCTCAGTAGTGCCTGGGCCAGGACACGAACCTGCGACCTTAAGGTCCCAAAGGCAGCGTCCTAACCACTAGGCCATCACTGCCCACATGAAAATGCCATCAAAAATGCACCATGCCAAATGGACTTGAAGTACATATGATTACCTATTTCAATAAATCTCTCCACTCTGCATGTCATGGTGAACTCTTTGCGATGTGCAGGCCCAGACTCCTGTGTGACTGTATATTCAGGTAAACGCCAGCCTTTCTGCACCACCAGCTCCTATGAGAATGACGTTTTAAATATATTTTCAAATACTTAGTACTTAAAGAGATACATCAGTGCAAAGAATGCATGCATTTGCAAAGAATGAATTACCTGCAGAGCTCCAACTGGATTACACTCAGCTTGCTGGCTGGAACTAGAAGATTTTATCTCTGACTGGGAGCTGTGGACATCACTCATACAGTCACTAAAGAGCACCAAGCAGGCTGAGACTCAGAGCATGTTCCTCAACAACGAGCCACTTACAAGAGCTGCTTAGCCAAACCTATGTTTTCTGTTCATAATGTGTATTGCTATTACTTGTTTACATTCAAGTGTGTTGGATTTTTTGATATCTGGACAATTTTACATTGTTCTTACCCATCTCCATCCAAGGCAATGTCTATGCCGACAAACCCTTCTCCCTCTATCCCGTTTCCCCCTAGTGCTCCCAGCATTCCTCCTTTTAGCATTTTTAGGGCAGCTTCTGCAGCCTTGTGTTTGGCAGCCTTCTTGCTGGGGCCCTGGCCCGTGCAGCTGATGTCTCCCACAGATACACGGAAGGTGAAGTTGGGCTGGTGGGCCTGGCCCTCAGCCTTCAACAGGTCGTATACTGGGGTCTTGCCTATCCTCGTTCCATATTCCTGCAGCAGACTGATGGGTGTCTTTCCGGGGTTCACAGCCAGCATTTGCTCAATACTGAAAAAAGAAAGAAAAGAGGGAGCAAGAGAGAGAGAGAGAAATGGAGAGGTGGGGTTTCTGAATCAGTCTCCTCTCAGTCTACTCTGAATATGACTGAAGACCCAGGGTGCACCAGAACAACAAGCCGAAACCAAACACAAACCCATGCAGTGCAATAATGTTCCACCAAAACTGAAACCAGGCCTACTACTTCTGCAGTGCACCATTTAATACCTAAACAAAATTCATTATTTTAGTAACAAAAGCGATCATTTAATTTTCTTTTATTTTTCATGTAGTAACTACTGCAGCTTTTACTGCAGTAAAAATTTATATCATAAGTAAAACATGTGCCCTGCTATCATTATACCTGTATTTAGGTCCCTTACTGACCAAGAATTCTGACTGCATGTTGGATGGGGGATGGAGCATAATTAGTTCTAAGATCAATTTAGTGCATATGTGAAATGTCAAATAAGATTAATGGTTCTCGTAGTTTTAGATAGTAAGACTGCACAATATGGATAAATATTAATATTGCAATTATACTTCTACATACCATGATTGCAAAACCTTTTAACATTTTAAATGGCCCATATCACTGTCCTTTAAATAAAAACACTTGATATTTGTAAGATACTTGTAGTTCAGAATGTACATACTACTTCATCCATGCAGTCCAAATATGTAAACTAAGCTTTGTTTTTGTGATGTTGCTTAAACAACACATTTAGGTCCCAATTTAGCATACAGCAGTTTAGCCCCTCCCTTTCACATGGACGCCTTAGACGTTCTGATTGGTTAGAGGCTGATTTTCGTCAGTGCAGAAACCGATATTGCGATAATGATTTACTACCGATATATTGTGCAGCTATATTAGACAGTAATTTTACAATATGGCAACAGTGGCATTTTTCTGTTTCAGGTGTTCAAACGGCAGAAAAGTAAAACATTGTGATGCCTTCAGAATGAAGTATCGTGATATATTTGTGCCATATCGCCCAAACCTACAGAAAGCCAACTACTTCTACTGCTACAGGTAACACTACCGGTGAGCTGGGATGTTTTGTCAGAAAACGTACCACCGTGAACTATATGTGATTTCAACTGTATTACAGAAATACAAATCTGTCACAAGATGCTCAGAATCTAGTCTGACGAGCTAGAGCCACTCTTGTGTACACACGTAACTAGCACGAGCTAGCCAAACAGCCAGTCAGGCAGACCCTCACCTGGTACACCCAGAGTTTCTCTTGCAGCTAGCCGGGGTTTTCTCGTCGTTCATTCCCCAACAACAGATAGAAGGCCCACTCGTTTAGGATTACAGATACCCCCCGAAGTACTCGAACTCCCTTTGATATCATTAGCTAATAGTTTTCCTGCCGAGGAAACCTGTGACACGAGAGGGCAGCCCCTTCTCCAGCGTTCCCACATGATCACATAAGACAACGGGACGCGTTCATTTTACCGGGAAGCAGGCCACGACACGGCGCATTTGTTCTAGAGCTACATTCAAGGAACGCAACGCTCGCTGCTCTAGAAGTTAGCCACCAGGCTCGTCTGCGAGTCATGCACTAAACATCAGTAACTGTGTGAAACGGATAAAAATCTAACGAACCCACATTTTTTTTAATAAACCGAACGTCTACTGCGTTTTATTTTTAACATATAACGGCAGACTGAAAGGCTCAAGGCGCTAATATTCGAAAACACCACTGTACGTTTTCGTGTAATCGTAGGGAAGGTATCTTCTGAATTATGGCCGCCAGCAAAAGGAGTTTCCAAAATAAAGGTTCGGAGAACACCGCGCAAAATTGCATAATAATAGTAATATTTATTCATATAAAAATTACTGAATGAATGAATAGAAAAGCTAATAAATATAGGACACGTCCGTTAAGGTCTATCCATAATTGTAATCGATCCTGGATAATAAGGTTTATGGAATATACAATTTATACCAACATTTCTAGTTTTTTTTAACTCTTTAAATTTGTGTACAACGCTAAATTATATATTTATATTTAAATTTTGTTTACTTTTAAATTAAATATTTTGTCATTTAAATCTTTTCGCCAAATTATAAAGGAGCACGAATAAGTGGGCAGCATTTCATCTGTGCCAGACACAAATGCAGCAAAATTATTTAACGTAAGCAAAATGCTCTTTAGTTATTCATCATGTAATACAGTATTTTGAATAATCTTGTGGTTATTAAACTGACTATGTACATGGAATCTGTTTTCCATGTTTTTTTTTTCCTCGTAATTTTCCACATTGTCTACAATGTATATAACACTAAAGGAAGGTATTTAATTTCCTTTTTCAAAGAACTGTAGCACCCTCTACAGGTAAATGGAAGACACTACATGCAAAAGCTCAAGAAAACACTGTTCTTACAACACATTGATCACTAACTGAACATAACATTTAAAACAATGTTCTTTCTAAATATATAGCTCTTTCGTTTCATTTATAGTTTATACAGACAACACTGGTGCACTTAGAACAAGTATTGCTGTTTAAGTATGTAGTTTTCAGTATAAGCTTGGCTTTAACCAGTAAGGACATTTAGTCCTTATTATGTTTCAGGCATACAAGTAGCTCTAAACAGGTCTATGGTTCCACATGAAAATATGTGCACCCAAAGCATTGGCTTAGTGCAGCAGGCCCCATGACACTATTGCTGCAAATACACAAGTGGTGTCCCATTTCAAGCAACAACTGCAGAAGAGCAGGGCCTAAGGAAGTGCTCCCAAATGTATTTATTTATTTAAAAAGCCTAGTGTAGATCAGGAAAGAACATTTGAAATATCTTTAGAAATGTACATATTTTGCAATATAAAGAAAAAAAGCATTGTCTCATGTTTGAGAAATAAATACTGTGCCATGTCCACAGTACATTGTTGGTGCTTCATTTAGTCCTGATAGTCAATCCAAAAAAGTAAGACTAAAAAAGTTGCATAGTAAATCTCAAGTTGTCATGTTTTCATCAAAAGCCTTTCAAAAAAAACAAAACATGTATTGTTCATGCAAAAAGTCTCAAAACATTGCAGCTGAAAAATTGTCTTATTCACCAAGCGCTCCCACAGTCTGCTACAGGTTCCTTGGTTACCTTTTCAGCCTCTTGTACAGCCTATTCTTTGGCAGTCTCTTTTGAAAGTTCTTCTACTTGTTCATGTTTAATTGTGATTTGGGCATTCTCTTCATCTGGCTTTTCTAAGATTCCTTCTTCATTCTTATCGGTCTCCTTCGTGGCATCGTCTATCTCATCTTGTTCCTCAGCACCATTCTCCTCCGTCTCAGTTTTCTTATTGTCACCATTTGAAAAGGTCTGGCTCTCGTCATCATTGTCCTCTATTCGTTCTTTTGCAAATGTCTCCTCGTTTTTGTGTGTGTCCATGTCTTTCTCCTCTGGAGTGGCATGAATCTTCTCTGCAACTGACAGCTCAATTTGTTCCTCCTTAACTGTCCCTTCTGTAGTGGTGTCTGGATTCTGTATTTCATCTTCAATAGCCTCTTCTATTTGCTCATCTTTTTCAGTTCTGACCAGGTCTGGCTCCTCGGTTTGATTTGTGGTAGTATTGGATTTCTCTGAATCTGCATGTTCATTTACATGTTGCTCACATACTTCATTTTTTTCAGGACCAGCCCTGGATTCCTCTGTCAATTCTGCATCTGTTGTTACTCCTGGATGCTTGGTCAACTCTTTCTCCTTTCTTACTTCTGATTCCTCAGTAAGTTCTACCTCTCCTCTTGTCTCTGGTTTCTCACTTAGTTCCTCCCCTTTTCTTGCTTCTGATTCATCAGTAAATTTGTTGTCTTTCGTTACTCCTTGTTCCTCAATTAATTCATCTGCTGCTGTTACACCTTGTTTCTCTCTCAACTCTTCCTCCTCTCTTGATTCTAGATCCTCAGAAAGTTCCTCCTCTTCTCTTGCTTCTTGTTCCTCAGTTAATTCATCCTCTGCTGTTACTCCTTGTTCCTCACTAATGTCTTCCTCCTTTCTTTTTCCTTGTTCCTCAGTAGCATCCTCCTCTTCATGTGCTCCATGTTGCTCAGGGATTTCTTCCTCTTCCACGGCTTCTCGCACCTCAGGAACATCTTTCTCTTGTTTCTTAGTAATTTTTTTCCCCTTTTTTACTCCATGTTTCTTAGTAACCTTTAACATTTCCTCTTCTCTTGGTCTTTGTTTATGAGGATCTTCCTCCTCTTCCACTCGAACTCCTTGTTCTTGTGTCAGTTCTTCTTTGGGTGTATGCTGTTTTCCATCAGTTGTGACTTCTTGCTGCTCAACCTGAACCTTTTCTTGCTGAGCTCTAGGAAAAAACTGAAAACACATACATCATTATCTCTTAGCTGTCCCTAAACATTTTGACCAAACTGCAAAAATGAGGTATGGTTTAAAGGGTAAAGACATGCTGTTAACAATAATTTCAGAAGATTTAGATCCAAAACATTGCAGCTGTAAGCACTATGAAAAAAAACATCAAACACTGCTCTTCCTCATAAGTGTAGTACCTGAGATTGTACAGCCTCTAGCTGGTCAGTGAGGTGGGAATGAACACCAACAGTGCTGCTCTCATGATCCTCTAGACTTCTGTCTGCTTGGGTCTTCTTGACATGCTCCAATTCCAGCAGGTCTCTGACAGATAGATCACGACGGTTAGAAAGTAATATCTTCTTTTCCTATTTTCATTTAAAATATTGATTTTAGGGCTAGATATAATGGCAAATCATTGAACCCTCTGATCACTGAACACCAGATTTTTACTGGACTTAATTTATGAGTTAACTGCTTTAATTAGGTTTTTCCTCAAGTTTGTGTCAAAACAAAACTTATCAAATAAATAAAAAAGGTAAACAATGTCAAAAGTGTTGTCATGGAGCTCCAGAGTAGTCCAAAAAGTGTTTGTGCAATCATCAGGAGAGTGTGGGTTCAATCTCCTAAACACTAATTTACACTTACAGATGTTAAGAACATAATTCCCTTTAACTAAAGGGGCAGAAATTAACCCCAGGTGTAGTCAACCTGCCAAGTCATGTATAGAGTCT
The DNA here is from genome assembly GCA_037974385.1 of Arnoldichthys spilopterus. Taxonomy (NCBI): domain Eukaryota; kingdom Metazoa; phylum Chordata; class Actinopteri; order Characiformes; family Lepidarchidae; genus Arnoldichthys; species Arnoldichthys spilopterus. Next base: position 22,149,226 of record JBBPDA010000105.1, on the reverse strand, counting down.
AATATTAGCTTCTTCAATTTTCAGCTGGAGCTACGAGGCTAACCTTGTCACTAAACACTTGAAGTCAATAGTCCCTAAAATCTTCTCTGAATACATTCTCAAACCTCTTTTTGTCCTGCTTAAACTGCATCTGTGTCTTCATTAGGTGGTGCAAAGTTGCTGATAAGGTTCACCACACAAGTTTGACTTACTGTGAGATATAAAAATGAAGAAAAATTAACCAATACAGCCAGCCATTTTAGACAGCGTCAGAGCTGTAGAGCACTGATCTTGGATAATTAGAATGCTACAAAAAAAAAAATTACCTACACCTGAGGTGGTTTGTAAAAAGGCAACCTGTAGTCTAAAAAGTTTGCAGCACCTTAACGAAGAGTTTGAGTGAGTTGAGAGAGGTTTTGGGGATGTATTTATAAAAAAGATTTGGGTGACTTGACATACTGTTTCTGTGTTAGTTGGTAGCTCCAGTGCTAACTAAAGAAGCACCAAACATATGTTGGCTATTACTGGAGAAAGTGGAAATTTGTAAAAAAAAAAAAAAAAAAAGAAAGAAAAAAAAGCTTTGCCAAACGAGTTCTTTAAAAAAAAAAAAACTTTAACATTTCGTTCTTCATAAAACTTTAAAACCCAGAGGTATTGTGGTGATATGCATTTCAGTTTCATGATTACATTCTGATTTTAACAAACTATCAACTGATAGAACTACTAATTGCCCACATACTGGATGTCCATAAACTTCTGTGCATTCGTAACAAGAGCTTCCTGGCTGCTGGAGAAGGATTCCTTAATTTCTGCAATTTCCCTCTTTTGGCCCTCCAGCTCAGACATCAGACCATCCACAATAGAGATGTGCTCATCCAGACGTGCCTCAGTGACTGAAAGTGTATTGGTGAGGCCAGAGATGCTTATGGCCAGATCTGTATTAGCATTTAGGATGGTACGAACACTCTGTTTCATAGCATCAATCTCATCACTCTTGTTCTTGATAATGGCATTCAGGGATGTGATGGAGATGGTATTCTGCTGGAGCTCGGCTAATTTGGAGGTGATCTCAGTTTGGAGGGCCCATACTTTGCTCTGGAGGTCTTTGGATTGGATTTGTTCAGAAGCAGCCAGGGCTACCTCGGCCTGTCTCTGGGCCTTGGCAAAGGCTTCTTCCAGGGCGAGTAGGCGCTCCTCAAAACCTCCTACATTGGCAAGCTGAAAAAAAGAGGCAAAAACATTTATATAGTATACAAACCCTGCACCGATTCTTAAAATGTAAATTTAGACACTTGTACATGACTCCGTGATGTTTGAACCATTGGTTCAGTTGATTGTTGGTTAACCAAACTCATCCTTCCTCAGAAAAGACAAATGTAGAGGTTATGGACAAGAATAAGGTGCAGGTTTCCATGCACGTTTCTCTCCATAATCCATTAGCTATAACAGGGCTAGACAACTCCAGTCTCTAACACGCTCACTAAATCTGGCAATTCACAGATGGGTTGAACCAAGAATATCACCAAATTGTGCTTTATGCTGGCTCTCCAAGACCCCTCAATTATGTTACACCAGCCTTGAAGGCCTTCTTAGTAAAGTCAAGGTTACTACAATCAAATAAAACTTGCTAATAAAATATTATAATAAAATACAATAATATAAAACCAAATTACATGTTACTGTTAGCACACCTTGAATGGGATGGAATTGCATTTTGATTCGGTAAAAGTTAATATAAGATCTCCTGCTCTCTTCTAAACGAATGTTGTCAAAGGAAATATGATCATACTCTCTACTGACAGGGCAACTATTAATGGCCTGGGGGGACTGGCTGCATTGCATAGCTAAGCGTAGCCAAAGCCATGGTCAACGTGGTCAGATATTGCTCTCAAACGGTCATGTTGTAAATACCCAGCTCCAAACACATAGTCCAGATAACAGGGCTGATACGTGCTTAAAACGGCACATCCAGAGTTTTAAGAGAAATGTATTACTAACATAACTATCAGTTGCTTTAAAACCTCAATGTTTCCACTGACTTTAAACCTACTGCCCCATGTGTCCTACCTGCGCGTTTCCTGTGCCCAGCTGCTGCTGCAGCGTGGTGACTCTGGTCTGCATGGTCGCCAGCGTTTCCGACAGCTCATCGATGGCCTGCTGCTGCTGACTGCTAAACCAGCACAGCGTTGATCCCCCGACAAGGATGATAAGAAACAAAGTACCTGGGAGGATATATTCGTTAATTCCACGCGACTGTCCCACCGGAGGCTCTAACAGGACCAGCGAGTCGTCCTGTTTGTTATTACTGCCCTTTCCCTTGCGCCTCGCCATGCCGCCTCTCAACACAGGTCACCCTGCCTGGCCGGAGCGCTCGTGCTCAATACCGGTGGGTTAAGTTTAGAAAGAAAGGTGGGGGCTGTAGGGAGGGGGGGTTGGGGGCGGGTTATACGTTTGGGGTTATCAAATGGCTCTTCATGAAAGTTGCGGGTGCAGGAGAAAGGGGCGTAGTTCACCGGGCGTCCGGGTTCGTAGAAAGGGGCGTGGTTGGTCGATGTAGGGTCGAGGAAGGCATGGTCGATCTACTACAATCGCAGTGATGAAAGGGAATATGTAAGAGAAAATGTACGTTCAAGAAAAAGAATATATATGTGGACTTTTTCACATGTATGTGCATAGATTACAAAATCTGGTTTATGTCAGATTAGGACGCGGGACAATTGCATTGTCAACTGGTGAGGCGATCATATTTTACATAGATGTTTTCAGTGTATCGCAACTCCTGGTTCCTCACAGCACTACTGTGAAAAAATCCAAGTCTGAAAGTTTTTCTACGACAAACTGCCTTACATGATGCTAATAATTATGTAGATAGTAAAATAAAATCTTTCCTTCTCTAGGCTCAGCTAATGTTCCCTCTTAATGTTACATTAAGTGAAGAAAATATTTCCTTACAGTCTTCTGCAGAACAATGCTTGTATTTCATTTGTACTCACTGCAAGTACTCACCTTTTTACAGTGAAATAGGTCACAGAATGAAGTAATGTAAAATTTTTTTTTTGGTAAGAGAACATTTATTCAGTTGTATTATTTTGTATATCTCGTTTACTGGTTATTCCATTTGCATCTTCTAACTTTGGTTTAAACTGCTGTGTTGATATTATTCATGAATGGCCAGCACCTTTTAATATCAAAACACACACCCGCAACAAACTGAGCCGCTGGAATTTTGTGAAACAACATTTCATTATTTTTAATGGATAATAAGGACAGTCTTACTTGTTTTGAATGAGCATTTAATACTTATTTTATTTTAAATTATGTCACTTGGACATAGTGTTTATTTTATAGTTAAGACAACTGCTAACATATAATGGCACTGTTTCCACTATTGAGGCATGCATGAAAGAAAATCATGTCATGTTCAGGTTTCTGTTGATCCTCCGTAAGCTACAGGGAGGAACAAGCAATTGGGTCATAGCAAATGTACACAAAAAATCATGCATTCCATTCATCCATTGTTCTTCTCCAGATGTTATGTGGCTCTTCTGTTCAACTTCTTCTATTCTGTATTTATAAAAAAGAAAAGGAAAATGAGTAGATGATATCAGATTATCACTGTCACCATCAGGAAACCTAAAAAAGATGTTTTGTCTTTTTTTTTTTTAATGCAGAAGCACACCTCTGACTGTGAGTTTGGTGGAACACTCTGCCTTGCCGAGAGGGTTCTCAGCCACGACTTGGTATTCTCCAGTGTCTTTGGCGCCCACCATCAAGATGAGCATGGAGCACACACCACAGGTATTGGAGATGTAGTAGTTGGTGTTAGTGTTGAGACTGATGTTGTTGCGATACCAGGTGACGTGGGGTGTGGGGTTTCCTCTTACTGCACAACTCATGTAGCATTCATACCCCTTTGGAGCTGTGTGTAGTTTCAGAGGGACGGTAAATTTTGGGGCAGACTGGAAGTCCAGGATCTTTGGTTCTGGCACATTTATTACAAATTTCCCTGAAAAGAACACAAGTAGGACATGGCTGAGGTTATTGCATGGGTCATGATTTGTGATTTTTTTTAAAAAGGGTACTCAATTCAGTGCTAAATTTCTATGCAGCCCTGGTCAAATTACACACTTTGTTTATTACAGGTACACATCCTCTACAGGGAATGCACTTAAACATCATATTTTCCTGCAAATTTCATTGCACATCCATCTAGTGAGGTGACATCTCTATTTAATTTTACAGTTTCCTTTATTTCACTATGGTGCTGCTAACACATTATTAGCCTCCTTTAAGTAACAGGCATCAGAGTCTTATGCTGTAGCCAAAGCAAACCAATACTGTAAGATAGTGGAATGTGACAACATTGCTGGAGTTGCCCTTTCCTGAGATCACATTAGGTTTTACAGCTATGGTGTCTGAAAACCTCAGGTATAACAGCCATTAATGTCATTTCAGCACAGATTTTACTTATTTGTACAATATAAGTCATTAATGGTAAATGTAATTTCAAGTGTGAGTCTGCAGCTGCAGATATGAATTTCTCTAGCCCAGCAGTGCAGGGTGCACGCCTTTCTCGCTCCCAGGGAAAATCTCAGTAATATAACTGAGACATAATACTCTTGTAAAATCCATTCACGGTTTTTCCATACTTGATAACACACCAAAACTGGAACCTGAGGCACAATCAACATCTATAAACTCATATACCAAAGATCTAAACAAGATCTGCAAAACTAAGGCACAGAAACAAATGTGAAACTATTGTGAGAATAGAATAGAATAGAACTTTATTCATTCGCTGTTGGGGAAATTAATTTGCTGAGGGAAAGCATAAACATTTATGGGAAAATTAACAGCCCACATTGATTATTTTTGATTTGCCAGATTCAGCAAATAAGTAGCAATCTTGCATTAAAATTTGTAGAAAGGTGTTCTCTATAGAGGATGTATGCTTACTTTCACTCTCACACTCTCAGAAACTCTCACACACTTATGTATGTCATTGCTGTCCAATAAAAAGCAAGTGTCTCCAAAATTGTAACTTTAGAAAAAAATGGAGATAAGTGGTTTTCTCTGGACAGCAATGATGTGATTGAATGTTGAAAGGACTAGGTATGAGGGACATGGAAAACTAAAAAAAAGTATCACTTCTGCCCAAACCTTTTTTCTTAATGGTTCCCCATGCTGGAGACTCAGATGGTTCAGAGAGTCCCATATCATTCTTAGCAAATACACGGAAGTAATACTCTTTCCCCTGAATAATATTAAGAGTGGTAAATTTGTGGTTGAAGAGGTGGTCTGCCACTGTCCGCCAGGTACGCTTGACAGAATCCCGCTTCATCACCATGTAGTGGAGATGGTCATCTCGTTTCTCATCAGGAGATGGAGCCCACATGAGAGTTACTGTGCCCTCTACATTCTGTGCAAGTTCTACTGGGCCTGGAGGCTTAGGTTCATCTGGAAAAATGTAATGCAGTAAATGGCAAAATTGAGCAATTGTTTGGAATCAGTGTCATATAGAGAAATACATACAGGCTACATCTCAGGAAGTTTTGACCTTTAAATAAGATAAGACTTTCTGCACAATGGTTCACATGAATTGTAAACTAATCCATGTGGCTTAAAATGACATATGACACTAACTTTAACACTTAGAAAGCTTAGATTTTGTTTTGAAAATTTGATATACATGCCAGTTTATATTACCTGTGACTCTAATTTCGACATTGAAGATGTCCTGACCCACCATGTTCTTCACAATAATGGTGTAGATGCCAGTATCAGATCTTTCCGATGTTGGAATCAGTAGCTGGGAACCTTTCTCTGAATTAGTAATTGTTATGTGTTTGGCTATAGGCACACCATCCTTTAACCAAACAATGTCTGGTAAAGGTGAAGCCTGTGGGTAAAAATGGAAGTACTGTGAAATTGAATAAATGTGTTGTGCATGTTAGATTGTTAGACATGTTCCATGAGCCTTTAAATACCACATTACGTCCCTAAAGTAGCATGGCATTCAAGGTTTTTAATAATTTGATTGAAGATAAATGCATAAAATGATTCTCATGTTCTGATCCTGTGAAATGTCACAGTTTTTAAAAAATCAGTGGGAAGAGTCTACAGTTATTGATTGGAAAACATGCATTTTAATATGAAAGGTGATTTCAGATGTTTGAATGATCAGGTACTGCATGTTTACACTGTAATCATAAAGAGTTTACCCTATTAGTTTTGTAATAATAATAGTTTACCCTTTGTGAAGTGCAGTACCTCAAAGCGTATATTGACACGCACTGTGTTTCCGGCTTTCACAACCATAAAACTTTTCATCTTACGGTCAGTGAATCTTGGTTTCACTGCAAAGACAAATGTCAAGTTACAATGCATTTCTTGTAGATGCAGTAAAAACAATTAACAAAACAACAAAACAATGTTTGTCCTTACCGGGTGGAGGCATGGCAATAATGTAATTGTCAAACCCTTGTGGGAGTCCCTGTCCACCTTCATTTACAGCGATCACTCTAACCCAGTACATGGCCAAAGACTTAAGACCTACTAGAGTGAAAGATGTCTGGGTGACAGCACTTGTATTACAGCAGTTCCACTCCAATTGGTCTGTAGGTCTGATCTCCACAATGTATCCTTTTGCTTCATCTTCCACTCCAGTCACCGCTTTTGGTTTTGTCCAGGCCAGACACAGTGTGGTGTAACTAGAGTCAGTTACTTTAAGATCTTTCACCTTCCCAGGAGGTTCTGCATTGACGGCAGAAAAACGTCTGGTGACAAACAATTTCTTTCATTGTAAGTTTATTTTTATTAATTAGAATAATGTTCTAACTCTCAAAACAATAGGGCTAAATCCTTAAAACCGCCAACAAAAGAATATACAATATTTTTTTTTTCTATGGTATCAAGACAGATATAGTTAAGTGTGCTCTCCCATTGGTAGGGTCTTCAGGCCCTGAATTCTAAAGTGTTAGATTAAACATCAGCATAATTAGGGGATGACAATGGAATCAACCAATCACATTTTGATTTCCAATTAGTTAAAACATGGAATGTCTTTTGTCATCTTCAGACATCCATGTTTTTCAACCAAAGGGTTAATATGTAATGCTGTTATCTTCAAACTAACAGGCGACTAGAATCCTTTAAGGTTCAGCATTGTTGTAGAGGTGTGTTTTTTTGTTTTTTTTACTGTATTTTGGTATTTATGGCAGGACATAAAGGCCTAGGTCTAATACTCATGGTTTGTCACTGAGCAGTAACAGCCACCTTGAAGCCACCCAGAATTTTGTCTGTATATTTGTTTGTTTTTCAGGGATGGACAGTAATAAAGTACACTTACTTGTATACTGTATACTGTACTTAGGTACATTTTTTGGGTATCTTTACTTGAGTATCAGTTTTTATGGATTCTTTATTGATTTTTCTGCCAAGCTGTCGTGGTGTGACTGGTGTTATTTCTTGAATGGTTTGTAAACTGGTTCCCATACACTTTCACACTCTGTGTTCACCTAGGCTAGCTTTTTTAATAGGTGGCTGTGATGTGCTGTGATGTAACTACTGTATATTCACTGCAGTTGATATGAGAGCAACTTGATAATCAGTAGTAATGTTTGTGAATATGTGATGATTCTGGTTGGAATCCAGTGACGACACAACACAGTGTCCTTTTTGAATCTATCGCATACTAATAGTTCACTGGTTACCCGTTGCTGTCTAAAATCCTTTCAGAAATATATTTCTTAATCTTTTAAAATAAGCACAGCTCCAGTGTAAAACTTAAGAGTTTTGGTTTGAACACTAACAGGTCTTTTCTGATTGATCGTTTTTGGGGTAAGGGGACAATTGTATACATTTTTATTTTCACAGCTGTTGTGTTTCACTAAACTGTTTCTTCCATTTCACCCAGTTAAGTCTAATACTGTACATTATTTACTTGATCTTACTCTGAGGATCTCTTGCAAATACGCAGTCAGAGGGGCCACTTGGTTCTCCAGGGCCACATGTGTTGATTGCAATCACTCTGAATTCATACTCAGCTCCCTCCAAAACATCTTTCACTGCATATGTTTTCTCTAAGAACAATAGAGAAATATGAGTAAAGGAAAAATGTAAGTATTTGTGGTGCTTTGAGTTGGCAACAACCAAATCATTGTAAAAGAGATGCAACTGAAGCTGCTTCCAAGAATAAGCAAATGACACTTAAGCTTGATATGTGGTGCACAAGGACCTGTAATTGGTTCATCTGGAGGATTCACTTGACTCCACAGATTGCTGCCCTTCTTGCGTTTCTCCACATTGTAGCCTATTATACTGCCTCCTCCAGTATTTGTGGGTGGAAGCCATGCCAGATTAATGCAGTCCTTGAAGGCACTGACCACTTTTGGAGGGGCAGATTGACCAGGAAAGGCTGAAAGAAAAACAGAAACAAGAGGCAACTTCTAAATATGAATTGGATCTATTTAACCGATTCTTCATTACATACAAGAGAGCATACTAAAAACCTCCACATCATTAGATTCCTTAGAGTTATTAGAGTTTTAACTGCTCAGTGCAGTGTAGGTTTTCAATGGAGCTTAATTTATATAAATGCCTTAACCTCAAAAGGCTGAGGGGTGCAAAACACCACTTAATGTGTCTGGTTACGTATTAAAACAAAAGTGGCTAAAACAACAGCAATAATGCATATAAAAAGCATATACAATACTGTGCAAAAGACTTAATTAAATTTAAAAGCTGTTTATCTGAGCCGAAAGTGTTTTTTTTTACCTGTGAATATTAGAATAAATACAATAACACATTTACAGTAAAAGTGATGTTTATACTGTATTTGTCAATGTATGGTCTTAAGCATTCCTAGGGCTCTCCTCATGGAAGCCCAGTTTTACTTGTAGTTCTCATTAAATTTCTGGTTTAGGCTTAATCAGTCTTTCATTAAATAAAATCAGGTGCTACTGATGGAACTTTACACACATCCATTAAATTGCTGGAGGCATGTAGGAAAAATCTGGAGCCAAACCTTTTTTCCTCAAACCAGCTCACACATCAACTCCTTTTTACAAACAAAACAAATCTTAATTCTTTTCACTCTTTCACTTTTGTCCTGTTAGTTTGCATTTATTCTAAGGCAATGAAAGATTTTCACTGCTTAGATAAATGGCTTTAAACTATTAACATAGCTGCAAAGACCTTCGCACAGTATTGTGTGTATATATATAAAAAACAATCACCTAATGTGCCAGCTGCAATGTCATCGGTTTCCATCATGTCACTTAAGCCTTCTGAGTTCTTTGCCCTAATCCTGTAACAGTACTTCCTGCCACGGTCTATGTCTGTGTCCCTGTAGGTGGGCTGCCCAGGGATGTCTCCAATTTTAGTCCAGGTGTTGCGCCCCAACTGCTGGCGCTCCAGGCTGTAATTGGTCAAAGGACACCCACCATCATCTCTTGGTGGCCTCCATTTAAACTCGATAGCAGACAGAGAACTTTCCACCACTTCTATAGGGCCTTGTGGTGAAGTTGGTTTGTCTGAAGATTTACAAATATAGAGATCATGTGTGTGATTAGTACAACTACAGAATTCTTACATACAGATAATGTTATGTTTTTTTATATTTTTTTGTGTCTTAGATGTGTTTTTTAAATCTAGCTCCAGACATACCAAGGACAATGAGGTTTGATGTTGCCTCTTTGGTGGCAAATTCATTCTTGATTTTGATTTTGACTTCTCCAGTGTCTTTACGCTGACATTTGGTAAGAAGTAGTCGACTGTGAGTGTGTGAACTCTCTATCTTGACATTGGGTCCATGCACCAGCTCCTCTTCATTTTTGAACCATTGTACTTTGAGGGGCTCTTTGCCCGAGAATGCAAGCTTGAAAATTGCATTTTCACCAGCTTTTACAATGACTGGCTCTGAGAACTTATCCAGTGCATCTGAACAAATTTTTGGTGGATCTAAACAAGAACACAGTGAAAAACATCATAGTTCTCAAAGTGGAAGTGTCAATTTAGCCTTAAATTATAGCAAAAACATGTGAACATTTTGACTGTAGATTGTCATGGCGTAGTTTGCTGTGTGTGAAAGTAATACTTCAGTAAGCATTATAGTATTCATGTCAGTATACAATACATTTTTATGATAATCTGAAAAATTAACATTTACCTTGTATACTTAATGTTGCCTCTGATTTACGTCCATCTGCTTCAAATGTATATGTCCCGAAATCTTCCTCTTTAGAGTTCTTAATGATTAGCCTATGAGTGGCTCCATCTTTAATAATATCAACCTCGTTTTTAGCCTCCAACTAAGATTCCAACCCAGAATATACACAGAAAATACAAACAATATTAATTGTAATGTTCCTGTGATAGTGTTCCTGCAATAGGTTTCATTGTGTGGAATATAATGAAAATAAAAAACATGAAAATAAACATCAAATTTTGAAATACATGTCAAGTTAAAGTACCAAATGACATATGTTCATGTGTTCATAAGTTTATCTAATAATTAAAATGTGTCTATTATAATTTTTTACCTTTTTACCATCTTTGTACCAAATTCCAACACAATCTTTACTGCTGAGTTTACAGGACAGTTCTGCAGACTCCCCAACATTGGCAGTGATGTCTGACAATCCACTGAGAAAGTAGGCTCCAGGTTCTGTACAAAAACATCAGGGAAACATGAAAACCTGTTTATTCCATGCAATTCAACATTTTAGGCAGTTAAAGTAATAATGAACAGAGTTGAACAGATACCTATGACAGTGTCAGGGACCAAAGAGCCATCTCTGATGCGCTTCTTATTCTTAGTGTCTTCAGGTCCATCTCCACCTGACCCGTCTCCACCCAGGGCTTTTTTCCCCAAACCATCTTTTCCTAAGTCATCTCCTACTAATCCATCTTTTCCTTTTCCATCACTTCCTGCTACACCTTTTCCTAAACCATCTTTTGATCCATCTTTTCCTAATCCAATGCTCCCTGATCCATCTTTTCCTAGTCCATCTCTTTCTGAGCCATCTCCTGCTCCTTCGTCTCCCACTCCACTTCTTCCTGAACCATCTCTTTCAGTTGCATCCCTTTCTGTCTTATTCTGTCCATTTCCATGTCCACTGAGTTCAACTCTTGAACTGGATTCACCACTACCATTCACTCCAGCTGCTCTGACTGCAGTAGCCTTATTAGCTTGGCCTCCCCTGGCTGCCTCATCTCTCTTCTCCTTCAGCTTGGCCTCTTCTCCAACCAGGCTAGCATCACCTGTACCACTTTTCCAATGGACATTTGGATCACCTAATTACATAAAAAGTATAATAGGTAAAATGTAAAGAAATAATACTGGAGTTTATAGTTCAGTACATGATGTGTCAATTGCTATGTGAAAATATAAAATCCCACCTTTAAAGCACAAGGAAGCTTTACTTGACTTGATGCCAGTACAGGCTGTGTAGATACCTTTGTCTCCTGGTGTACAGTTCTTCACCACTAATCTGTGAGTGAGCTTGTCCTCAGACACTGTGATGCCATATTTATCCCCATATTCAACAGGGGCATCCTTGGCACACCAAGTGATTTTTGACACAGGACCAGATAATACACACTCGAATGTAGCATCTTGCCCTTCCTCAACCTGAGCATCTTTCAATATGCCTTTAAATTCCACATCAGGAACTGAGGAAAGAAACAGTGATCCAAGTTGGCCAGACTGATAATTGGTACAGGTCTTTATACAGGCAGCTCAAATCCGATTTTTTAGCATAACTGAACAGGGCAAGTTTGTTAGAACAGTGAAAAGCCACATGAAATCTAAACCAGCCAGATGCAAGACACATTTTAGGGTGGTCAAAGATTTAAATTAAATTCTGCCAGTGCAACTCTTTTGACCTGTCGGATAAGATTCCAGGTGTTTTTTTTATTCAGTTATTTTTAAGTGTTATTTTGGGGAAGCATGGGCACCTCGGAATGTGTGACAACAATACTGGCATTTATGTAAAAGCCCACCCATCCATCAATTTTCTAAACTGCTTCTTCCATTTCAGGTCGCAAAAGCTGGAGCCAATCCCAGCTGACTATGAGCCTAAGGCGGGGTTCACCCATGACAGGGGGCCAACCCATTGCAGGGCAACACAGAGACAGACAACCACTCACACACACACACACATACTCACACCTATGGGCAATCGACCTATTGCAAGCTTTTGGATAGTGGGAGAAAACTGGAGCATGAATAAAAAAGCCATAATCCAAAAATCTCAGGATTCTTTAGAGTCTCAAAAAAAGATTTATGATATAAATAAAAATTATTAATTTAATAATAAATAAATAACAATTCAATTAACTATATCCCTTGAAATGTATGTAATTAAGGGAATTAAAATGTGTCTTTTGCATGCTGATCAAACTGACTTACTTTCCAGGTCAGTTGTGAAGATATTAACATCTTCAACATCCACCTGATATAAGCCTGCATCCTCTGGGACAACATTATTAATGCTGAATGTGTATTTATCACCATCTTTCTTCATACTGTGTTTGGAAGATTTATTAGTGCCATCACCATAGTCAAGCATTTCACCATCCTGCAAACACATCAAGAAATTAGATATCATGGATCTAAACAGATAGATTTTGAATAGTTTCTGCATCATTTCTATGTATTGTGCAGCAAAGACTCTAAAAAAACATCACCTTGTAGACATATATTTTGCTATTGGCATCCTTGAGCTTCATGTCGAGTTCAAATTCAGCATTTCCACTTGTTTTGACCTCAATTTGTTTCAAGTTTTCAACCTTTTCAACAACCTGTGAAGAAATAATGAATGATAGTTGATTCAATACGGCAGATTCTGCAACTATTTGGTATGTCAATTTCAACTGATCCATGGACAGAAAATTGGAAAACAGAGGGACCGCAAACAATACCTTTTCCTGTTCATCCTCTAACTCTTTCTTCATCTGGCTAAGTTTTTTCAACATCCAACGAAAATTTGTGATTCCAAATTGCTGACAGATATTCTCATAGTCTTTCTTCTGGGCACTCAGCAGCACTTCCCAGAACTTTGGGTCAATCTCTCCTTCTTTCTTGGGTTTTTCTTTTCTCTTCTTCACAATTCTACAAAAAAGTAATGAAAACCAAACAAGTATTTAAAAAACAAAAGGATTTGTTTTATTGCAGAGACAGTCTTAAACAGATTAATCTATACGACAATGTATTTTAACAGATGTGATACTGTACACAGTTTTCTTCAGCATTTTTCTAAAGTCTTCAGGCTCATTTTGTGGTGCATCTGAAAAAAAAAAGAAAAATAAAGAACAAATATTTCTGTAATATACCAGATTGACAATATGAACAGATCTAATCAACTGAGCGGAGTATATTAACTGTTTAAGTTGTATCTCTTATCTCCTTAAAATTCAGGTTATCTAAATGAAAAGTCTGGTTATGTTTTTTTGGACAATAAAGTATTTTAAAATTAAAATTATTTGAATGCATTGTTTTACTGTGAATTCACTTGATAATGACATACCAGGTTTCTTTTTCTTGAATGCAGCTGAAAAAAAGTCAGAATGATAACGGTAAGTTTGGAACATAAGAGATTTTTTATTACTACTGCCAGTCAAATATATTTCTTACCCTCAATAACATTCAGTGTAGCAGTAGAAACAGCTCTTCCAAATGGATTTGTGGCAAAGCATTTGTATGTGTCTGCCTGGTCTACAGTTACATTGGGTATCTGTCACAAATTAAATAAAAGAAAGAAAAAAGTTTTAAAATATAGAAAAAGAGCTCTGAGTGGACAGGTTTTACTGACTGATCAATCAAATACACAGGCCTTTGGCTGATGCATTAGAAGCAAGACTTTTATTGACTTTGACCAGTGTGGTCTTCTACTGCTGTTGCCCATCTGCTTCAAATCTGATGTGTGTTAAAAGATTCTGCAGATCTTTATTGTAACGAGTGGTTATTTGAGCTGCTTTTCTATCATCTTATTCGAGCTGCTTTTCTATCATCTTGAACTAGTCTGCTTATTCATCTGACATCAACAAGACATTTTCATCCACACAACTGCCGCTTGATATTTTCTCTTTTTCTGACCATTTCCTGTAAACTCTAGAAATGGTTGTGCGTGAAAATCCCAGTAGATCAACAGTTTCTGAAATACTAGCCCTTCTGGCACCAACAACCATGCCACGTTCAAAGTCACTTAAATCCCCTTTCTTCCCCAGTCTGATGCTCGGCTTGAACATCAGCAACTTCTTTTCACCACGTCTGGATGCCTAAATGCATTGAGTTGCTGCCATGTCATTAGCTGATTAGCTATTTGTGTTAACAAGTAATTGAGCAGGTGTACCAGTGTATAAATATATATATAATGCTTTAACCTATTGTGTGGATTCACATTTTTCTTTGGAAATTTTTTTACTTTATTTTGGACTTTTTGACTATAATTCTTACATCATAATGGAGCATAGCACGAGGTGGAATTCACATATTGAATGCTAGATCTCGCCATTGTTACATTAAGCCCCAAGAATAAAAGGAAGAAAAAACAAAGACTGGCAGGAGTTTCAGGCCAATTACAACATGGAGGTGCTTTTTGACAGTTGGTCCTTCAGCACCCCCTGTCTTCTTTACCCTAAATGGACAAGGCCGTTTCGATGCTGTTGTGAGACGTGCACAGTTTAGTCACGAGAATGTGCAGTTTAAATAATAGGTGCTCTGTTGCTTAGGCAAATGTTTTAAGCGTGAGTAATTATATTATTCTAGGTCTGCCCCGAGGGAACATGCATTCCATAAGAGCATGTGAGTTTAACCCTGCTCTTCATGGCTTGATTGTGGCTAAAATCAACTGAGATATACACAACGTCATGGTGTAAATTACACCACATCATTAATGGTAACAGTGGTTTTATTCACTTTGTAAATCGGAGTTTTATCAAATATAGTTGCTTACATTTGATACCGCAGTGTTGGCAGTGTTAATGTGCCAGCCATTTTCTGCCCGAAAGCTCGCTCGCGAGTGGAAACTGGACGTTACTCTGAAATCCGCGGTCTGCTGTATAAGGGTGAGGAGTGCCGAGTTAAGATTGCTTGCAGTTTATATGCTGCATGTTTTTCCACTGGTTCAGTTTGTCAGGAGTCACTACTTTCATCATGATAGTTGTGTAGTTATGAAACTAAATTCGCCTTCAGCAACTGCTTCCCATTTTCTTATAGATGACCACCACACCACAATGAAATGTGACCTCCACATTTAACCCATCACACATGCACACATGGAGCAGCGGGCAGCTATCAACAGCACTCAGGGAGCAGTTTGGGGGCATGGTACCTTGCTCAAGGGTACCTCAGTGGTGCCTGGGCCGGGACTTGAACCTGCAACCTTTAGATCCTAGGGGCAATGTTCTAACCACTAGGCAGTATAATAAAGTTTAGATTTTTGTTGTCAAACCTTGCTAATATTTAGACCCAGTAGGTGTCACCTTGTCAAAGTATATCTACATATGATCCAGACATGAAACACCTGTTATTGATGTAAATGACCAGAACGTTAAACTCATTTTACATGTTTAAAACAGAAATGAACATTTTACCTCTAAAATATATTCTCCAGCCTTTTCATCATATCTTGTTTTAAATCTCTCTGGATCAGAAGTATCTCCTTTGTTGCGTGACCAAGATATGGTGGGTGTCGGCTCTCCTGTCACTACTGCTTTAAAGAACGCCATTTTACCTGCAATGACATAGGACATGTTAAATTAAAAACTACTTTAGTCAGTAGAGTGCTGTTTACTTTGCCATATAGCGGTTAATAGAGTATCATGAGCAAGGATATATAAAAATCTGTCAAATTATAAGATAATGTCATTGTGAGCACAGCACACAGTGCACCACAACAAAATGTGACCTCTTCATTTAACCCATCTGTGTAGGAGCAGTGGGCTGCTGTTGTAGGCAGCCCCTGGGGAGCTGTGCTTGGGGATCATACCTTGCTCACGGGTACCTCAGTGGTACTTGTGCTGATCTGGTATTTGAACCAGCAACCTTCAGGCTAAAGGAACTACTAACTAACCATTACACTACCACTTCCCAGTAAACACACCATACAAGTTCCCCTCTTCATTTTTCCATACAGCCAAGTAAAATGCCATGTAGTATTCATGCTAATATGTCCCAGACTGTCTAAACATTCATGATGGCCATGTCTGATCAATTCATGTGGAATTCAGAATGCTAACACACTAATATGTAGTTCATGAAAGACTTGTTATTTAGTCATTGGCCGGGTGTGGTGGGAGCTGTGCAGATGTATTTGAGGATAAGGACCAGGCAAACACTAGAACCTACCGAAAGTTGATATTCATTCTTGTGTTGAATATTCATCATAGTGTAGGACACTAGTGCAGTTTTTAATGATTTAACTAACAGTCATAAGGCACAGAAATGAAAACACTTAATTGGCCCAAGACTGAAATAATGATTTGTTTATGATAGAGTGTGGTTTTATTTGCTCTTCAGAATGAACAAACAAAATGTAAACAAACAAAACAAACTACAAACCTATAAAGAAAATGCACTTCACACTATCATTGTTTAGATCTGTTTTCAGTAGGACATGCCAGGGCTAACAGTAAATGCACAGAATGTACTTATAAAACTCAGTATTCTCAACAGCAAACAGGGAGAGATCAGTCATCAAAAGCAATAATTATTTTTTGTTATAATTTACATGTTGTCAGTGGCATTAGATTATTTTGTAATTTTAGATACTGACAACAGATGGCGTTGGTTTGCTTGCAAAGACTTTCTGCTCCTGTTGTCTGCATTCTGTGTTTTGAGTGGGATGTCCTTTTTTCAAGTGGTATCAGTCCTGTAGTACAGACATTTTTGGTCATTGTACCCCTCCTGAAAATTGCCTTGACATAGACATTAATTACAGATTGCTTGTCTATTGCACCTTGTAGAGGTGGTGAACCTTTTTTCCTCTCTGGGCCTGTATCTTATAAAAGCAGCTGACATTTTTTTCTGTTTTAATTTGCTGCTGCTCAGAATATTTGAAAATGCCTGTGCTGACAAGAGCAATAGAGCAAAGGCCAAAGACCGTGTTTTTTTATCACTGTTTTTAATCATCACTCAGATGATCTGTTAATTGTTATATTTTTACACTGTGTTGTTAAACCTGTTTAATCTTTTTCAGGCTAAATGAAAAGTGTGACTCACCATTATTGGCTGAAATGTTTTGATTCCAGTGTATCCCTCAGTCCACCTTAATATTTGTGCATAATGTGTTCACATACCTTAAAAATGCCCTTTCATAATAGGGAATAAAAATGTTTCTTTCTTGTAATTTACAGGCAAAATGTATTTGCTTATGGTAGGCTAACTGAATCTGGTATTTTAGTTATGTAGTGTGGTTGTGTGAAATTGTAGTCTGCCTGAAATTATACTGTAGGCTTATTAACATTTTTCACCTTCACAGATCAATAGTTCATAACATGAAATTACTGAACATGGGAGCAATGGGAAAATAACACAACAGCAACATATGGTTTTGTGGGACTTTTCATTATCTCTATACTTTTGGTTTAACTTTAAAGCTCTCTAATTTAAAAAGTTGAAAAATAAAGAATTTTTGCTGTAGAGGAAAACAGCTGTTTGGGTATACTGAGGGGCATCACAGAAGACAGGTACCATCTTGTACACTTAGTTTATTAACCACAGACTCTCGAAACAAACAGTGCAATTTATTTAGGCTACAACTAGCAACTACTTCAATAATGAATTAAACTCCATTATGCCTTTTGCTGTTTCCTCTCTCTTTGCACTCATCACAGCACAACCTTCATTCAAAATTCCACATGTGATAAAGGATTTCTTATTCTGTAGTGCTGACAGAATGATGTATCATTTGAGTGTTAGAGAGGAGTGATTCCCATCTTTGGTTCTGAAAGCCTGAAAGTTTTCAGTGTTTCCAGCACATCTCATAAAACTAGTGAAGTAATTTACAAGCCTCTCCTGGGTTAAATTAGGTATAGTAGTAGCAGTTGAAGCCCTGAAATGTGTGTAACAGGGAGGCCTTCAGGATTATGGTAAAAAAAAACACTCTTCTATAGACCATTTCTTTTGCTGAAGTAACAGGGAACATGGTATAAATGTTATACAAGTTTGTATGATTGAGTGTTACATTTACTATATAGCAATGTTTGAATCAATAAGACAAAGATTTATACAACACAACTTAGAAATTGCTTATAATGCTCATCTGAGAACTACATAGTCCTAATATTCTCCTTTGAGTCCGCAGTTTAACTCAGTTCAGCTTTGCACTGAAGCACGACTAAACACAGCATGAGCAAAATGGGCTCGACACATGCAAGCTGTTTTATTAACTTTCCCCAGTATGCCACATGACTCACTAAATGCAGATATTATTTGATGATGTCTTCAGGAAATTAAAGTTTTTGTTGAACAAATAGACAGATGACAGGCAGTCACTACGATCAACTAGATAAAAAAGATAATACTCTACAATTTATTCTTTTTTTTCTTTCATAGACTGCAAAACAGGTTCTGTCCAATTTTTCTGTCAAAACTATCAAATAAAATAGTGGTTTCTGTTTGGTTAGGTACCATAAAGAAACATCTTCATTATATAATTATACATATAAGAAAAGTGTTTTTTTTATTATTATTATTATTGTCATGCTGCAGGACATTGATCTACAGTATGCTTTCAGAAAAAAGCTGTAGAGTACCTTCCTGAATCTTCATAGCGATGGGTTTTCTGGTGAAATCTGGAGTCGTTTTTCCTGGTGGTAGATTCTCTACATACTGTGTGATCATAACACCTGGCACCCTTGATCTCCTCTTGATTGCCACTGGTAATATTAGGATAAATTTGGTAAGAGTATGTATAATAAACATTACAACATTTACTGTTTTCTGGAACTATCAAGACAGTAAGGCAGTTTTGTCTTATACAATGACTAATATTAGAGACTAAATATGCATGTGATTTCAGTATCAGAGAGATTTCAGGTTTATATATATATTAGTATTTATTATGTATAATATATATTACTGTGACGTATTAACATTAGTCATTTTCTTCCAGTAGTAGTTTGACAACAGCTGACTCAAATAAAACAAATAACA
The DNA here is from genome assembly GCA_037974385.1 of Arnoldichthys spilopterus. Taxonomy (NCBI): domain Eukaryota; kingdom Metazoa; phylum Chordata; class Actinopteri; order Characiformes; family Lepidarchidae; genus Arnoldichthys; species Arnoldichthys spilopterus. The sequence goes on along the minus strand of JBBPDA010000105.1, from coordinate 22,130,088 downwards.
GAAAAACATAATAATAAACTAATGAATTGAAATGCAATTTAATATACAAATCTTACAAATATGTGATATGATAATTTATGTGAACCAAGATTGCATTTTGTAAATATACACAAATGTAGAATTTGATGGCTGCAACACACTCAACGAGTTGGGACAGCGTTAAAATAGGATTGAAAATGCACAGAACATTTGAGTAACACCAGTTTGGAAGTCTCCACATTAAGCAGGCTAATTGGTAGAAGGTAAGGTATCATTATTGAGTATAAAAGTAGCATCCAATTAAGGCTTAATCTTTGAAAGCAAGGATGGCTCATTGCTTACCCCAAAATGTGCAAAACAAATAATCACTCACTTTTAAAGAAACATTTTTTTATACTTACAGTACGCAATTATGTGAAAGTAAAAATATAGTGTGTAAAAGGCCAGCCACTATTGAATGCATTTGATTCGAGCCCTTAGGTGGCGCTGATTAAGAAACCATCATGCTATCCTGGCAAATGCAGCTATCTGGACGTGAAGTATTGGAACTGGAAAACCATTGCCACTTAGCCCAGTCTGCCGCTGCATTGACAAATTCAACTTATTATTATTTATCTTATTAACTGTTTTATGCAAAGAGGAAGCCATGCATCAAATCTATGCAGAAATGCCGGTGAGTTCTCTCCAAGCTCATCTCAGATGGACCGAAAGACTGTAGAACCGTGTGCCAAAGATAAAAAAGGATCATCCAGATTTTTATCAGAAGTCTTCTTTTAGGCAATAATGGACACAATTTTTCAGTTGTAAAACTACTACAATTAGTATCCTGAGTGCCAAAATGATTAAAAAGGTTAATCAAAAATTGTTGAGTGTGTTACATTACAGATTAACAATTACAATACAGTTAAGTTGATCAGTAAAGCTACTGACAGTTTTTATACTTTTGTCAGTTAAATAAATGTTCTTGTGGGTTAACATCACATAATGTTTTATTTATTGCATTCTGGAAAATATGCTAACTTTTCAGAGAATGGAGTTTGTATTTTGAAATTGACATTGGCTTAAAAAAATCTTCTTATGCTAAGATCAATTGGAATTGTAAATATATTGCAGGTAAAACAAGCTAAAATTTCTCCTACCTGAACCAGGTGGCAAGTCTTCTTCACCTGATGGTGTGGATGGTGCAAATGAATAGAGACAATAAAGAACACACATTTTTACTGAGACAAAGCAAGCTGAACAAAAACATTTAAAAAGTTGCAAAAAGATGGAAATGTCAAAAAGAACTACCAAACTTCCAAACCTTCACAAGAAATAAATGTACAGCAGGAACAGTAAGATGCATTCCACCATAAGCATGGAAGTAAGTTCTCTTTGTTTGCTGCAGTATTCATTAGGACTGCTTAATCCCAGGCTGGCAGTATGCTACCAACCTACCAATTTACTAGTCATAGTGATGTTCTGAGAACTGATAGATTATGTTGCTCAAAGGTTCCAGTGGGTCATATTAATCTATCTTGACTGAAGACAGGGCTAATTACAAGAATGACTTACCCTCCCCCATTGGAGCACTTCTGAACATCTCCAAAATTATATTTGTACAGTTATTCAACAAGGTGTTTGGAGTCTGAAATGAAAAAGTGGATTTAGATTACACTACATTTAGGAAATACTGAGCATTTCATCTGGTACACTCACCATGCAGGGGAGCTTATTACCTATACAGTTACTGATACGCTGCTCTTCCACCCACTACCTTCTACCTCGTCCATCAACAGAAATACCATTACATTTTTTTTTGTGTGACGGACCATTCTCACTTAATGACTCCAGCACGGCAATGGCATATTGCTAACATTGCTGTGGTTTTTTGGTATGATTGCTGGGGCGAGAATAGTCCAACAACCAAAAACATGATACCATGGGAAACCCCAGCACCTTCAAGGCAGGTATGTCTAATAAGCCAGTAAGCATATACAGTGTTTTAAATGGAGCTGAACAATTTTGGAAATCTTTTTGATTTTATCACTGATTTAAATTTTTTTCTATAAATTAAGGTATAAGCCTAGCCCACAAGATGACACATTCATTTTGACAAGCATAGTATGCCAGTTGGTTGTGGTTGAGTTGCCCGATATATGGGTACATGTTTGTTTGGTTGCTTTTGATTGGTCCATCATATAATTATGCATAATTTATATTTTAGATGCAGTTATACATAGTTGTGATTGGAGAAACCCTAATTTCTCTAATCTCTAGGGCAACACACAGTACCATGTTATACCAATAAAATGTTGTGTCATGTTATGATGAGAGTGTACAACCACCCAAAATATATCAGTGGTGGTTCCTTTTAACTAATGAATAGAGTACAGAAACGATTCACAAATTGGGCTGCAATAAACCCAGTCAGTACAGCTCTGTACTTCCAAAGTGATAATTGCTCGTGATAATATGGTAAATAAGTGCATGCATAAACTAAGCACACCTAATACCTTTTTTAGCCAATTATTATTTTAATGTTCAATTATGAAAAACATTATACATAGGGAAATGTATTTCAAAAGCTAGACAGTCTGTAGTAACCAAGAGGCTTGTATATGAAGGCTGAGAATGTGAAACTTCATCTGTCAGCCGCAAGGACTCAGCTTCCTATCCAGATAATAAAATTAAGGTGATCTGTGTGAAATGTGGTGTTGATATGCCTGTCATGCTTTTTTCAGAGTGGTGATTTGCAATCCATTATCAAAGTACTGCATACTTTAAAATGACACAGCTCTTCCACTGTGTTTCTGACAGCATCTGAAATACTGTGTGAAATCCTATAATGTCATTGTAGTGTTATAATAGCCACTAACTAAGTCTTATAAAATGGCTCCTTTATAAAGCTGTGACCTTAGAAAAATGAACCAGTAAAGATATTTTAGGATTCTGATTTGATACATGTTGCATGTGGAGTAATACAAGACTGATAATAAAGCTTTTAATGGCATTCTAGAGTTCACAGGATCCTGTGCAATGCTTTTGCAAGCTGTAGAGGGTAGCTATGTATCCTCTGCTTTTGATAGGTCACATACCTCATTAAAGTATTAAAGATATGCTAGAAGAGCAATCAATCACAAGATACAGAGTCGTTTTTATTTTTAAATAATTAAGTAATTTGGCAAATAAAATGACCAAGAACAGGGGTTATATGCACTGGAACTGTTGTTAATCATAAAAAAGGCAATACTGGATGTTTTCTATGTGCCACCAAACTGTGGACATGTTCTGATTTTTTTATGAAGAAAGTGTGCAGCTGGGTGCATTTCACTGTTTGTGGCAGCCTTTTAGGCTTTCCCCAATTTGTTCTCTTAAATGAATAAACAGACATGTTAGTGTGTCTCTAAAATTAGTTCTTTAAGTAAATGTGGTCTCAGAAATTCACTAAAATATTTACCAACATCATATCAAATTACTAACATCCAGAAAGATAAGATTAAGTGGAGAATGTGGGGTTTGTTCACTCAAGGCATGACAAAACCTATAATGCAGATTTTGCTATATGGAAGGAAGCATTCTCAGTGCACTGTAAAAAAAATTGTCATATTTTAATATTGAACAAAAACTTATCAAACTAAAATTAAGGAGCAACTTGGCTCACATTGATCATACTGAGCATTTTTGAAAAAGTTTAAATATGAATTGTGTCAAATCCTATTAGCGTGTGAAATAGCTATTACTGTGTTTTTTTCTGTACATCATCCGTGCATCAGATCCACCTTACACATGATGTTTTAAAGTTGCATCTTGTAAGTCATTCTCAATTTCAGATGTAATTAACATATTCAGAATTTCTGTATGTTTCAAGATCATTCTCACAGTCTAACTAAATGAACTAGCGATAGTGAACAAAAGCCTTTTGTTTATCTAAATGGTACCATATGCTACTTGTCGGAGAAGAATAAAGGACTCACCTTAAAATCCTGTTACCTTTGTCAACCTTTTTGGACTCCAAAATTGTTGTGCAAGTGCTACATGTGCAGCAATAAAATATTGGTTTGCCACATGGAAACCCCATAGGAGGTGAGGTCGATCAGCTGGTACATTTAAGGTTTTTATTTGGTTGAGGCTTACGTTAGAGAGGAGGTCCTCCACATGACTATTTTCATATTTAGCAGTAACAGTTGGGAACAAAATATGAGCTACTTTATGTCAATCTTCAGATATGACTATCAAGAAATGGAATAATATCTTCTATTATCACCTTAAAAGGGCAGTTATCCCCTCATTTCTTTTGTGTATTTGTAAACAGTTAAACCTTTACCACCCACTCTCATTGGCTTAGTAATTCCTTCATATTAAAAGTGTCAGATTAAAACCACAATAAATAAACCTTAACATCTGTTTCAGTTTCATGGTCGCAGATCTGTTTTGTTCCTTATCTAACTGTATCGCTAACTTTCTCTTATACTAAGGAATGCCCTTCACACTGATACAATGACCTTAAGCAATGTAATTGTGTTTCAAGATTTCTGGATGCTTAAATCATTTCTGAATTAGTCCTCTAGGGTATTATAATCACAAAATGGCAGCACAGCATTTAAACGTAATCCCTCTATCTGTGTGATCTTTTCACAAACAAAATCATTTAAATTGGCATGGAATCCATTAACTCATCTGATCCCTGTCCTACCTTGTAAAACAAAAATATGCTGATGTGCTGGTCCACTGGTGTGTATTGCCCTTGTGACAGTGTTACATTTCGCATTGACAGGGGTTTGACCGAGCTTGAAATGCCCAGACAGCTTGCTCACTTAACCTTAACATGGGTTGGGCCCTGAACATGGAGAAACTCTGAGTATGAGAGGAGAATAAACATAAATATTACCCTGTGACCTGAGCTATTTTTTGGCAACTGACACCATAGATGTTACAATAAAAGGCGCATGTTGACTCATTGGCATTACAATAAACCCAAAGAAGGCTTTGTAAGGCCAACAGGGTGAACTAATAAGTTATGTGTTTATTTGACAAGTGACCTAAATAACCTTTTCCTCTCGCATTAATGACAGAACGGTTTTAGAAACCTGGCTAGCTAGTTAGCAGCTCTTTATCTGTTCTGCACACAGATGTCTTTGACAGTGCCAGTAAAACTAAATTGGACTTTCAAAAATGCCTGTTAGCAAAAGAGATTAATTCACCAAAAAATAACAAATCAAACCATTGTTTACAAATCATATCTTGCATTTTAGTGATATTTCTACACAGCTACCCATAGTGGACTAAATATTAACAGTGTGATAGTCAGCCAGTATTACAACCAATCATAGTGTCTCATATTTTTATATAATATAATAAGACTAAGGGCCTTGACATACTTCTTGTGGAGTTAATTTTCACCAGGCTTTGGTGAACAAAATGACATAATTGTGGACAAAGCGAACAGATGGCGACGTCGCACAGGAGCTTTGTTCATGCCAGCAGCACAGACTTGGAGAACAAGTCGGTTAGGCAACACCATCTGCAATTGGTTATCACCAGATCATCTGTGACTGGTTGTTATGATAAATGAAGACGAAAGTAAACATTTTCTTGAATAAGAGGAAAAGGAAGAAGTTGCACTTATGTTGTGTTTCCACAAATTTGTTCATGTTTGCTGTTTCTTCATGTAGTTTGGCTCCAACCACTGTTTACAATAGTGTGAATAATTTCCTAATTCAGTGTTTACAGACATTGATAAAGATCATTACTGCCAGCTTCAGTACTGGACAAAATACAAATTACGTCTTCGAGAGTATGCAACCATGCATATTAAAGTGTGAAGGTGGGCAAGCATGTGAAGGTCATTTTGCTGAGGAAGAACCATTGTTTTGCTTTGCATAAAATATGTTGAGGCCTTATAGATTCTTTTTATAAAATAGATTAACTTTCATTAAAAGTTTCCATATGTTTCCCTCATTCATTATAGAATTATGTACACAGTGTGTACAGTTCTCAGGAACAGTACTGGAGGGATGGGGCATAAACCTTATGCCCTCAATAGGTATTTTGATTATGATGGTATAGTTCAGTGTATAGTCCTACATGTTTACATGTACAGGGGTCACCTTTTATTGTGGTTCACTTTCTGTGTGATTGATTGTCTTCCCAATGGCAAATAAGTCAATTTCACTTTTATTGGGTTTAACCTCTGAAATTGTACTCCATCAATCAAATGATTCTCTATTTTATTCAGTACTCAGATACATTTCTGAGCTAAAATTACATCTTAATGTAGCACCTGTTTACTCGTCTCATTTATCAAAACCATGGGTGTTAAAATGGCTTTAACTATGAGCATGAGGATGCCAGACCTTGGTATTTTAGGATGGTTTTACATTTATTCATTTGGCTGATGCTTTTAGCGACCTCCAAGACGTGGAGCAGTATAGTGGGACGGTACCTTGCTCAAGGGTACCTCAGTAGTGCTTGGGCCAGGACTTGAACCTTTAGGTCCCAGTAGTGCCTGGGCCAGGACTTGAACCTTTAGGTCCCAAGGGCAATGTCCTAACCACTAGGCCACCCCTGCCCTGATTATCATGTTGTGTGTTTAGGAAACAGTTGCATCCTAGTAATGCTGGAGCTTTCTGTGCAGAAAAGCTTGCATCCCAAGGCTACCCGATCAGCAGTGGGACCACTGGTTCTCACCTTACCTCAGAACAGCTGTGGGTGTGCATAGACTGGATTATCCCACTGTGCTTTGCTTTAAACAAGACTCTGCCAAGAGTGAATTAACCTTGATATGTACAGGTACATGAGACAGGTATTAAAGACTAATATATGGCAAGCTATGATATAAATATGAGGGATTACATTATTCTTGTAAGAAGCAAACATCATACCTAGTTTTTTATACCCCTTATAATGTTGCAAGCTACATTAGTCTGCTATAGCCTAGTTACAGTAGCTTCTCAGTTTAGGCTACAACATCCATAATTCAAGAACTTAATACTTATTGTAGTGTTACCTAGTTAAACGACAAAGTACATGAGAAAGCTCACTGTAACTAGTATGTTGGTGGTAGAGTAATCTGTAAACTGAAACAGAAAATAATTTCAGATTAGCCAGTATTATGTCTTTTTAGCTGAGAAGCTTACTACCTTTTTCATTAGCAAAGGGGATGGCAGAAAAAAAAAACATTCAGAGTTCCTTTAACATGTGCTTTTTCAATAATCCAAAGATTAAGGAGGAAGAGAAAGAGAGATAAGTGTACACTAATAGATAAAGGTTAAATTAATATGAACTAAAATAGGATCATTAGTATCAAACCAATTTAAAACTGTGAATTATAAGAGTATATAATACATAGCAGTATTAATGAAAGTCTTACTGGAGTCAACAGTAACAGTAATAGCAGTTTATGAAGGAATATGCATAAACATGATGAATGTGTAAAACAGAGCAATGAATTAGTAAAAAAAACAATAGATTTTTAAATTGGCAGCTGTTTTAATACAGCAGTTAGGTTAATTACAATATGCAGTATGTGAATTTTCTGCAGGATGGATCTCAAAACCTTTGATCACACTTTCAACTCTTAACATTAAGGCATGATAATAATAATAATAATAATAATAATAATAATAATAATAATAATAATAATAATAATGGTATTGGTATTTTAATCGGATAGTTGACTTTTCTTGGTCCAGTTGTAAAACCAGCCTGATGGTATGCAAGATTCCCCAATATTATAAGCATCTTTGGTGTGAACTGATCTGACACTTGAAGAATGATGGTGCCTTTTTAAAGCCATTTATTAAAGGGCTTAAATTGAGATCCAATGAAAATGTACACTTGACATGTAATAGTTGATCGTTGAATTGAGATGCCTATAACGTGGACACTGGAGTCATGTACCATAGGAACCATGCTGAGACCAGAGCTATTTGTGTTGAAATATGAAACAATGCAGCCAAGTCTTTCATGCCATCAGCAGCAGCTCACATGTCAAATGCAGAGTAGAGTGTGTCTCAGTGGGTTAAAACTGAAACTGTAAAATAACTTTTTTTTAATTGTGTAAAATGCTGTAAATTGTACACAATACTGCGTTTTACACTTGCATTTTTATTGTCACCGCAATGCAGAAATCAGAAGTTTATCACCACAGCTGTTTTGTTTTAAATACTTTTGTCAGTATTTGAGTAAAATCATTCTACATGTACCAATTTTCATGAAACTAAAACGCACAATAGGATGTTCATCAGGCAGAAGTTCAATCTGAAATACAAAGAAAGAAAAAATCTGAAATTTGAAACCATTTCAAACTAACTTTAATAGCATTTATTGTATTGTATGAATTTAATAGCATTTATTGTTAGTGTCAAGAAATTCTTCATTAAATTTGTGCATTCTAAAATGTACAATCTGTACAGAACAGGATTGACTTTTTAAACCTCAGTGACCGTGTGGGAGCACAGCGACTATTATGTCAGCTCATTCATACTGACGTCAAACACTGAACAACGCTTTGTGGTGACAAATTTGTGCACTGGTAAATGTGCCCAGATTCCATGAAAAGCATACAGTGTTGTTTTAGGTTCTATTCAGTCCCTGATTTGTAAAGACTAAAAGATGTGCATTAAATTTTAAAAACACAAGACACATATTACAATTTTAAGTTCATGAACAGCTCATCTTGACAGAGCACAACATTTTTAATAAGAATCACCCTGAAAAATAAAAAAATGATCATCTGAGAGGATTTGATATTGTGTTTAAACCAACAGGAAATAATTCTTTATGCTTGAACTGCAGTTGTGATACCTTTTACTTTAAGTCTGGCAGAACACTCCACTTTCCCAAATGAGTTCACGGCCACAACTTTGTACTTGCCACCATCTTTGGGATTCACTTTTAGGAAACACATGGAGCAAACTCCATGAATGTTGGTGATGTAGTAGTGCTTATTAGGGTTGATACAGGTGCCATTCAGATACCACAAGACATTGGGCGCAGGGGAACCTCGAATAGCACAGGTCATATAGCACTGGTAGCCCATTGGTGGAGTGTGGACTTTTAAAGGAACCAGAATGGAAGGGGGTCTCTCAAAGGTGATCCTGGTTGAAATACCAGTGGGTAATGAAACTGACAGGAGAAATGGACATTAATTGCTTTTTAGTGTTCTGGCCTCTGACAATGTCTTAATCGATACAATTAATAACTACTCCTATAGGTAACAACCACACTTAATCTCTAAAACCCACATGTACCTTTGTTGCTGTTGACACCCCAAGTTGGTGACTCTGAAGGCTGAGATAGTCCCATGTCGTTCTTGGCATAGATTCTGAAGTGATACTCTTGCCCCAAGTGAACATTGGTGGTATAGGTTGTGCAGAAGAGACGGTCAGCTATTGTGCACCATATACCTGTGTTAGATTCATGTTCTGCTACCATGTAGCGCAAATGGTCATCCAGCTCCTGGTCTGGTGAAGGAGCCCATATGATGATGACCTTACCATGGACCATCTGTTCTAATGCCACTGGGCCTCTTTAGTTCATCTGGTGACATAGTAGAATTCAAAATTATTTTTACAGTTGCTAAAAAAAATTAAGCTGTTGAAAATTACTAATAACTCTTCTAAAAGTGTAATTGAAATACTTCCTCATCCTCATTACTCTCATCCTCTCTTGAAGGAATATATTTTTAGCATTATTTCAAAAGTACATTACACTGTACAGTCTATAACAACTAGAAAATGCAAGAAAAAAACCCAATAGCATTAAAAGATTCAGTCTGGTGTGTTTAGGTGAGACTGGGACTCTTTTTTAGCACAGGAATTTTTAGCCATTAGTTGCAAATTAGCAAAGTCAGCTGTCACAGGTAACACATGTGCACACAAATAATGTAGAAGTACAGGCATGAATAATATATATATTATATTATATATATACAACGAAATGCAACCTCTGCATTTAACCCATCCCATATGATAAAGGTGCATTGTCCTTGTCATTTCACATTTACCAGATTTGGCCAACTTTTAGCATTATCTAGCCAAACACCCTTGGTTCACCTGGTTTGTTAATTGAGATGATTAGTGGGTGTTAATTGTGAATAATGGAACTGCAAACCTGTGTCTGCCTGCTTAGCCAGCATTCATACGTTCACTGTTGCAAATATTAAACTTCTGTGTTTGTGACACAGAATTATGTTATGAAAATGTTTTGTAAATGAAAATTTCACAGAATTCCATCAGGATTTTATCAAGAGGTCTTGGGTGCCCATGACCCTAGCACTGATTCACCAGTTATCCATCCGTGGATCACTTTTGGTAAGTGCTAACTACTGCATACCTAACACACTCCAAAAGACCTGTTTTGGAGATGCTCTGAATCAGTCTAGCCATCACAAAAAGACCCTTGTCAGAATGGCTCATGTCCTTACACACATCCAGCAAATCAACTTTAAGAACTGACTGCTCACTTGTTGCCCAATATATCCCAACTTCCTGACAGGTGCCATTGTAATGAAATAACTATATAGTCAATGTTATTCACTTCACCTGCCATGGTTTTAATGTTATAGCTAATAGCTGGTGTTTTTGATAACTTGACAGTCTTTCTTCTTTTTCTGCTTTTGTTAAAAAAAGTAAAACATAACATGAACAATGGCAGGCTAGCCTGCTTACTGGTGCCTCAGTCCCATAGAACTAGAAAATTGAAAATACAAAATCAAACCCAAAATAATTTGACACATAATAAGAACTGAACTAAGGTTTTAATTTTTCTACTCATTGCAGTTCACTTTCAGAAAGCATATGGGTCTCTGTTAAATTGGAAAAAAAGTTTAACATATATCCCTGAACAATGTGTCACGATATGGTGGTGATGATTGAGGAAGCAAGTGCAGCGAGCTTATATAAAGCAGAAAGTTTAATAAACAACGAAACATACAACACGAAACATAAACTAAAAAACAAACGGGAAATACAATGAGACCTAAACGAGACTGCCAGGAACATTAAATGACGATATGAGCTGACGACAAGAATTGACGATAAAAAACCGCGACGAAGATCAAAACACAGGTGTTTAAATAATCGACATAAACACAAGACACCTGAAGCAGGGAGGAGAATGGGGAACGAGGACCAGGTGGGAGGCCGGGCGAGGGCGAGGTACACAAGAACATGAGGACATGAACACGTGGCTTTTACAAACAAAACACAGACACATGGAAACACAAGGGTGTTATGATTTGGTACGGGCAGCAAACGCGAATGGACACCTGGTTGTGAAAAACAAAGGGTTTTAATAAAGACATAAACACACCAAGCATACACAATGCACGAGACACGGAACACTAAGGCTAAGGAACAACAGGGCTAAGGCTATGGGGTAACATCGACAGA
>JBBPDA010000105.1:22088613-22118634 GCA_037974385.1 Arnoldichthys spilopterus | reverse complement strand
TTATATTTAGCAAATTTCTTGTAGATGACGAATTGGCCAAATCCATGTGAAATCAGTGAAGTTCTAGCTAGCTAGATTTGCTGTTTTATTTCAGTGAACAGTGTCAGTTATAAATGATTCTATTCATTGCCAGTTGAACACATTGAACTCTTTGTAGCTGGTCGTTGTGAATATTAGGAGTGTAACATTATGAATAGTCATACAGAACCATCACAGTATGAATGTTACTGTTAATGTACCCTGCCACACTGTTAATGGTTGAGGAATGATGTGAGGAATGTCACAAAGAGATCATGATATTGACTTGACAATGCCCAATGAAGGTGGAACTTCAGAAGTCTTGTGGAGTCTGTGCCTCAATGTCAGAGCTGTATTGTCTATATTATCTGTAGTAGCTGTATGTATTACAAGAAGGAGCTATACAGTTTTAAGCAGGTGTTTTTAATGTCCTTGTTTGTGTGTATTACATAATTTCATCGTAGGTCCTGTTGCAAAATTGCTGATAGCTAATACACTTTTTTCTTGCTGTTCATTCCCAGTGATACTCATGTTATGACATTTTCAAGAAAATACAGTATTGTTTGGCTCAAATGTGAATTACTCTTGTAATTTCTGTTCTTTATAAACATGCGATATAAAATGTCTGAAGACATGTAATTACTTATGTTAAAATAACATATTTATAACTATCAGTAAAAGAAAATGAGATGCTTGTTAATTATCTTATGTGCTTATATGGATTCATATTTATTTCATTTGTAATCACCAAACCTCAAACTGGTAAAATGGGACACCTTTAGACAGTTTCTACTTTCTTAGGATACATCTGACACTTAAGATAATGCTATATGATTTTATGTTATTATATATTATATGATATTATATATAATATGATAATGCTAAATGACTTTTAGAAGTAATTATCAAGATTAGTGGCTTCCATATCAAAAGAAATATACAGAACACACACAAACACAAAATAAAAGAAAATGCAAATACATTTCTTTAGTTGCATTGTTATATATTAATCTTATTTTTTTATAGACATTCACACTGTAGGATACCATATACAGGCTGACCGGATATAATGTTCAAGCGTGATATATGCACATATCATAATTGCATACTTTTTACTTGGGAAGAAATAAATGCATTGTTTACATTATCATCCAGTGTAATATGCAGACTCTCAATCTGGAAAAAAAGCAGAAGCATAATAATAATGATAATAGCAGAAACAGAAGTTAAGTCTACTTTGCAGATTTTATTAGGTTATTAGATTTTATTAGATTAGGTTTGTTTACCTTTTACTTTAAGTTTGGCAGAACACTCCGCTTTCCCAAATGAGTTAACTGCCACCACTTTGTACTCGCCGCCATCGTTGGGCCCCACTCTGAGGATATACATGGAGCAAACTCCATGAGCATTGGTGATGTAGTAATGCTTATTAGAGTTAATACAGATGTCATTCAGGTACCACAATACACTGGGTGTTGGACAGCCTCGAACAGCACAAGTCATGTAGCACTGGTAGCCCTTTGGTGGAGTGTGGACTTTCAAAGGAACCAGAATGGAAGGGGGTCTCTCAAAGGTGACCATGGCAGGCCGAGATGTGAACAGTGAAGCTACACAACCAACAGACAGTGATTGCAAATGTAATGTAACTTTTCAAAATAGACTTTTGTCTGCACTGTTAAAATGGTTTGTCATTTTATCCAAAACATATTTAATGTGTTAACAAGAAATCTAATTAAGCTTATTCAGTTCAAATAAATACTTTGAATGACAACATGCAGGTTAAATTTAGTTTAGATTTATGTCATTTCACATCAATTTCACATCAGTTTTTTTGTATTTAAAAACACATCATATCAACTTCTGGCAAGTCTAATTTTTGTACTGTACCAAATAATAGGTATGAGTCATGCAAAGCATATACAAGCACCTGCAGGGCTTGTATATTTAGAAAATCTGTCATTTGGAACTGGTTGCAGGGATGAAATCTCTGAACAGGGCTTTTTATGCTTTTATGCTTCTTTAATGCTATGTTTTAGAACATCACCAAAAAACCCTTTATTAAGATCTCTGACCAATTTATGCAGCATAATGTGGAGTAGTATTCTTTTCAAACCTGAATCAGTATTCTGGTTTTTATATTATGTTATGCTCACCTTTGCTGTTGTTAACACCCCAGGTTGGTGACTCTGAGGGCTCAGATAGTCCCATGTCATTTTTGGCATAGATTCTGAAGTGATACTCTCGCCCTTGGTGAACATTGGTAGTGTAGGTTGTGCGAAAAAGACGGTCAGCTATTGTTTTCCATATACGTATGTTGGATTCATGTTCTGCTACCATGTAGTGTAGCCGGTCATCCAACTCCTGGTCTGGTGAAGCAGCCCATGTGATGATGACCTTGCCATGGACCATCTGCTCTAGAGCCACTGGGCCTGGCTTCTTTGGTTCATCTAATGACACATAGTTGAGATAAAGTGATGGGATATGAATTAGGATGATGGATAGTGGGAAGATTATAAATTGTACCTTCAAAATGTAATAAGAAGACTGAACTACAGTGTAGAGATAGTAGGAAATTAAAGTCTTTTACTCATGTCAGCTATTTCTTTGTTGGTCTATGAAATGTCTTCAGTTAATCTGGATATTATTTCCTTTACAGTCACTACAAATATGCCTGTCTCAAGTGCTAATTTCTGTGACTGGCTTATTTGGTCAGTACAAAGTTCCACCCTTGGGACATTCAGTCAGGAGCAAGAAAAATAAAAATAAATGTTAGATATTAGTTATCTCTTAGATATAGATATTGTTGATTTTTTTTAGCATATTTGAACAAGTGAACAATTCACCCTTACAGATGACACAATTGACTTTTGTAGTCTTTTAAAAAAATTATTTAACAAATATTAGATGTCACATGGAAAAAGTAAGAACACATATTTATCACACCTTTTAATCCATAATATTAGAATCAGGTGTTCCATTAACATCATACCTGTTACTCTGACATCTATGTCAAAGCTTGTCTTCCCACTGGAGTTTTTGGCCACAATGGTGTACACACCTGAGTCATGGCGCTTTGAGGTGGGTATAATGAGTGTTGATGTACCCTCAACATTGACAATGTTCAACCATGGAGAGACAGGTTTATTGTCTTTCAACCACTGGATTTCTGGTATTGGGGAAGCCTACAAACAAATATTGTTAAACAGTATTGAATTTTAAAGGGGCTGACAGAACAAGGAGAGAAATGTTGCTTAAAAATTTACTTACTTCATAGTTTATTTTTATTCTGACTGAATTTCCAGCTCTAACAACAATGAAGTCTTCAGGATCTTTGAAATAAGGTTTCACTGAAAACAAGTAATTAAAAGGAAGACAATATTCAATGTACTAAAAAAATGTAAAATGTTATAGATGTTTTTGCTTTATCTTTATTGTTCTTGCCACTTACAATTGGGATTTTTAGCACAGACCATCAAAGAGGGACGACTGGGTTCTCCAGCTCCAGAGGTGTTAATGGCTAACACTCGAAACTCATACTCTGATCCTTCTGACACCTCCTTCACAGCATATTTCATTGCTTAGAGAGGGCAAATAAGTTGTTTTAGTACATTATTTTTCAATACATATCCATTCATAGTGATTTCAAAGACCACTAAAGTAAAAACATGTTGATGTCTTGAAGTTACTGTACAAACTGCAATAATTTACAATATGTGGTTAAAAAATAAAGAGATTAATCTTTTTTATATGTTTACCTTTGATTGGTTCATTAACTGGGTTCAAAGCTACCCATTGGTTTGTGTCTTTCTTGCGCTTCTCCAGCTGATAACCCAGAATTTGTTTTCCTCCATCCTTCTCTGGCAGTGCCCACTCCAGATTAATGCAGTTCTTGAATGCGCTGACCACCTTGGGAGGAGCTGGAGGTCCAGGGAATACTGCAAGACAGTTTATTTAATTATGGCTATGATCAATCAGAGCAGACAATTTTATCTTTTTTAAGAGAGTAGACTTGTCTTTCATGCAGGGATGTAAGTTTGGTTTGAAAAACACAGGACAGCTCATTATTTTTGTTTGGGGGAATGTGGGTGCTATCAAATTTGTCTTAGATTATATTAACCCATACATCAATAAAAGAAATGAAAAATATGTTCAACAAACATCCTTTGCTTTAACTACGCAGTTTGAAATGTAGAAAACATAGTTTTGAGCCCACATATGCTTGTTGGAGATTAATCATGGTGAAAGTTCTGGGAGTATGAGGCCCTGTCACTGATCAGTCATGTAGTGTGCAAACCACCAAAACTTAAAGACATGATTACATGATTTTGTAGTGTAAATAGTACAGCAATCTGATGACTCTGAAAGTTGTGTAGTGTGTCCAAAGCATTAGTTAACACAAGCACAGATAACAGTGTTTGTTTGTGGTACTTACCATGACCTGGAAACCAGCTGAGGGTGCTTGTACCCATTGGGCTAGTTTGCAATTTGGATACTAAAGCCTTAAGATAAACCTTTATTAGTCCCACAAGTGGGAAATTTAGGACATAAATGTAAGCAAAAAAGTCAATTTTGCCTATGAAGTCTCTTACTTAAAGTGCCAGCCATGATGATGTCAGTCTCCAGTGGGTCACCAATACCTTCAGGATTCTCTGCATAAATACGGTAGGTGTACCTCTTGCCATGGGAGACATTTCTGTCCCTAAAGGTTGCACGATCTGCTGAGACATCCCCCAGCTTCTTCCACAAACTCTGACCTGATTGCTGGCGCTCAATTATGTAATTTGTTACTTCTGAGCCACCATCATAACTAGGATGGTTCCACTTGAGTTCAATTACAGAAGCAGTGCTTTTTAGCACTTCTACTGGGCCTTTTGGTGGAGTGGGCTTGCCTGTTGGGGTAAACAAATGTTTGTCTTTTAAAATATCAGAGATGCAATAAACAGTGAATGTTCTAAATAGAAAAAACAACCATATTTATATTGAAGTGTTCCTTACCAAGAACAACTAATCTGGATAAAGCTTCAACAGTACCAAAAACATTTTTAATCTGGATCTTAATTTCTCCAGCATCCGATTCAAGGCAGTCTTTTATTTGAAGGCGACTGTGATTTGGTTTCTTCACAACTTTCACCCCACCACCATCCATCAGCTCATAAGTATCCTTAAACCACCGGATCTCCAGGGAATCTTGTGGTGGGAATGTCATTTTAAAGGATGCAATTTGTCCTGCTTTCACAACCACAGGTTTGGAGAACCTGCACAATTCTTCAGGGTTAAATTCTGGAGCATCTGGAACATTCAAGGAAATGACCAGCAATGCATGCTATCTTTTTAACATTTTAAATATAAATGAGACCATGTATATGTAGTTATCATAATATAGTATTATTCACCAAATTAAAAACAGTATAAACATAATCAGATACCTCCGACTACCAACATAGCACTGGTTTTACAGTCATTTGCTTCAAACACATATTGGCCTGAATCAGAATCCTTGCAATTCTGGATAGTCAGTTTATGAGTATTCCCATCTTTGCATATAATCACTCCACCTTTTGAGAAAATCTAGAAAAATAGATAAGGGAAAAATTAATAGTTTAGTGACAAGTGAGAGCAAGAATATATTCCACAATACTTTCTACAAAGTATGTTACCTTCTCCCCATCTTTGTACCAAACTCCATCAACTATATTACTGTTCAGTTTGCAGACCAATTCTACTGGCTTACCATGGGCTGCAAAAGCATCGGACAGTCCACAGGTCAGGTGCACTTGACTATCTAGCAGATAGAATGGGTTGTGATATTAGGCAACTAATGAGCATTTTCATTTTCAGTAACTTTTAAGTAAACTATGGTTTCTCTTCACAATGTGGTTATAATTACATGGCTTTTATCTGGCTCCATGTGTATAAAAATGCTTTTAAATTGTTGAAATGCTTGATTAAACTTGGCAGGAATTACAGTGAAAATATGTAAATACTTAATTGTAATATCGGATCACTCATTTGCATGCATTGTGTGAACTTATATCACAAAACTGCAATTATCTGTTATTACTTTATATTGTGTAGTGAACTTTTCAAAGTCAAGGAAAAATAATTGCTATAAGAAATGATTTACTTTTGTGTTAACAACCAATACACATTAACCCTTGCTTTGTATAACTGCAAAAAAGAATTCAGAAGGTTGTGAATATCTCAATCAAGTAAGAATTTGCAAGGTTGGTACTAGATGTGATGTTATGCATTAATTTTAGACTCTCAGAGCCTAGGGGTTGTGCCCCTTTACCAGCCCCAGATTTACAACCAGCTAGATTTATGTCACTTGTACAATGAATAAATAAAAAAGAAAATGATACAGCTTTTATTCAAACTTATTTCCTGCAACAGTAACTTTATGCTAGGTTACAGATAAGTAATGCTCCACTAAAACTTAAAAATAAACAGAGGAAAGTTTGCTCCAGCATGAACAGCATTTGTAATCAGGGAGTATTTATTTCTAAAATAAACAAAAATCTAATTTATTACTAGAATTTTTTTTCTTTTGCAACAAGCAAGCTGTTAGCAAAACTTTTGCCAGAAGGAAATAAAGGTGAATAAAGATTTTTCATCCCTTTCTTTCATCTCTTATTCATACAATCTCAAATCTCAAAATGAACATATAATACAGTACACTGTAAATCATATAGTTTATTTCACCACAAAGGTTTTGCAAGTTTAAAAAAATAAGGTATTTGTCTCAAAATATTTTAGTATTGTGAATTAAACAGGCAGAAAAGTAATGCATATAGTACATGCAGTAACACATTTCTAGGAAACTAAAAAATATTAACAACTTTTATACCTTTTCAGACTTTAATACTAAGAATTGAGTTTAAGTTAAAAATAGTTGGTGTGCTGTGATATTAAAATATTATATTTATTTATATTTAAAATGTGTTTCAATCAGTTTCTTGGCTTTTGTTAAAGTTAAATCAGTGTTTAAAATCTACAGTGTAGCATCCTATCAGCTGTGTATCACAAGATGTTTAGTGTTCTTAGAGTGCCACTCTGTGTCTTAACATGAATATAACAACCAAGTGGTTACACCTGCTCTGGTATTATATCTCTGTCTGTAAGCAAAAGTTTAAAATTTCTGTTAGGCTCGGCATCTTATTTGGGTTGTGTGCAAAACCCTGTTTTTGTTTCAGGCTTCTGCTGGATTGTTAATTGTAGATTTCTGTGAAATGATTAAATGAAGGAGGTACATCTGTGAAATAGTCATTAGTGGTGTGATTATAACTGCATACATTAGTTCAGTATTGTGCACACTTTGTCTCCGTGCCGTGATAACACTGGCCAGTTTATTTAAAGAGTGTAGTAGTGCACCACCAAAGTAGAAGGTCAATGACATGGAGCTTGAAGGCTATTTGCTGATGGTGACAGCTGACAGTGGCAAAGAATTGGAAATTATTTTGTGAATCTATTGGAACCATGTTGACAGGTTATCATTTATGTGAGAGAATTTTAATGGCTAATTTTGTGAGTTCAAATTTCTTTGTGAAATTCTACAACTACTATTATACTGTTGTTGTATAATATAGTGACTATCTAAAACCTGTCACACAAATCCCCAGCAACAGCTGATGCTTTGTTACCTTCCCCTCCTTATTCACTTTTTCACAATTAAGTTACTCTGGATAACACATAAATTAAATATTTTACTCTACATTTTAGTAGCTGTGTGCCTCCATGTAGTGTTCCCTGATATAGTTTGGCTTACAGCTACCATGTGACCATGAAAGTGTTCTTCTTACCGGAATTGGTAATTTTAATTGTTTTGTAGCACATAAAAGTTTTTAAGATTGTTAGGCTTTTTGCAAAATAAATGCTGTTTCCCAAATATAAATGATACATTCAATGTACTTGATTAATCATTAACATATTTTTGGGACCAGGACATGTTATTGCTACCAAAACTTGAAAAACTCGACACATTTTAATCTTTTTTTCAGTGTAACGTCAAAGCCCTTCATTTTCAGATAGTTTTGTTTTTGAGACTTTATCGTTTTCTATGCACTTTTAGGCACATCCTTTGCAGTCTTCCCAATGCCAGAGTCACCACACAGTGTGTCAGTGCCTACACAATCACCTGCAGAGTGTCCCAATAATCCTGATTGCTTCCTACACAGTCACATGAAAACAAACTTTTCTTGTAAGTTTGCTAGTTTTTTATGCTTTTTGATTACAGTTAAAAGGTTTTCCACTGTTCTCAGTAGCTTCTGACTTTTTTCCCAACTATTTCCTGCAATTACCAGCAATTACATGACAAAACTGTCAATACAGTTTTCTTACCTGTACCTCCAGTGCCTAAATCTATTTGTCCATTCTGAGAATGGCCAGTCTGCCCAATGTCTCCTATTATCTCTTTCCCTGCTCTGGAAGGATCCCCAAAAGTTGAGCTGGGACCAGAACTAAAGCCAGGTGCATGCTCAGGTGCAAATCCAAATCCAGGAGCAGAACTAGAGCCAACTCCAAGTCCTGAATCAGCTCCAGAATTGCCATCCCCAGATCCAGCACTAGAGCCAAATCCAGATCCAGAAGTTGTGCTAGCTCCTTCACCTGCTGCATCTCTCTCTGCCTTGGCTATTTTAGCAGCCTCAGTCTTCTCAGCTCTGTCTTTCTGCAGCTTGGCCTGCTGCTCTGCAGCAATTTTTGCCAAGTCAAGGCCTGACCCTCCAGCTTGTGTAACTTTTCGGGGTTTCTTTTTGCCATGCAGATTTGGATCATTGTCAGCTTGATTATGAAGAAAAAAAAGAATATCAAATACATTCGGTCTGTTGACATGGGAAGTATTATTACATATTATAGATACATTATGCACTGACAATATGAATGTAATATAAAATATAAAAAAGTAAATAAAACTTACTGACAACTATATATATATTTATTAATAAGAAAATAATACTTTTAAGAAATCGAAGTAGTTGATATGGGCCCATATGATTTTCTTAATATATGTATACCATTGTGTCAGAAATGTAAATGAGCATTTTACATTTGAGAACTCATGGTTCCTCAGTGCTTCTACTACTACTACTTTACCGTTTAGTTACATTTTTCCTCAGACATTTACACCAAAGGGGATCACACAATCTTGCAAACAATAACCAAAAAAAGAGGTGGATTTTCATAAAATCTGTATATCTTTGGGGGGATTTTAAACTGTTATTAAAAGTAGTCCAAAGCACAAATGATACACATTAATGTAAATGTCAGGGTCTGGATAACAGGAGTAGAAATGCAAAAAACATAATAGCATTAAAAACTTGAAAACAAAATACTGAGATGAAATGTTCCTTACCTTTTAAATACATCTATTAAAACATAGTTGATCTGATATGCAATATAACAGTAAGATCACAATATACAGATCATACATCACCCAGCACTAGTGGGAGAATTTACCTTCCACTAACAGCCAGGCATTACAGGATTTGATTCCAGCCACAGCAGCATAGATGCCTTTATCCACCTGCATACAGTCTTTCACCACAAGTCGGTGAATCAGTTTGTCCTCAGACACTGTAATATCAAACTTTTCTCCCTGTTCCAGAGCAGCACTTTTGCCCATCCAGAGGATTTTTGAGAAGGGGTTGGACAGAACACACTCAAATACTCCATCTTCTCTCTCCATAGCCTTAACTTCTTGGATCTTCACCAAGAAGTCCACCTGTGGAACTGACAGAAACTGGTTGAGTATCTTTAAGGAAGTGCAGTTAGACATATTTAGTGTTCACTTACTCTTAAATTCAGTGGAGAACATATTCACGTCCTCAACATCTATCTGATAAAGTCCAGCATCATCTGGAAAGAGGTCCCTGACAGTAAACACAAATTTCTTGCCCACTTGTCTCAAGCTGTGTTTTATATCCAAGTCCATGTCTTTGGAGTACTCAATCATCTCTCCATCCTAAAGGTTGAACCAAAGTCTCTTACCAAAATACTAGTGCTTTCAGAGCTTTCAATTTATCTTGAAGAATTAGCATGTGACATGACCCGGTCAACTTACCTTGAAGATGAAAATCCTACTGCTTTGGTCTATAAGGTCCAAATCAACTTCAAATGATGCTGTGCCATCGCCTTTTACTTCAATGTGCTTCAGGTTGGAAATTTTTTTGACAAACTGGAGAGAGGAGGATGACCATGATGAACAGAATACCTTGATTGTAAGGCAGAGTTCAACATCTAGAAGTATTTTGAGATACCTGTGCTTGCTCTTCCTCTCGTTCTTGTTTCATTTCATTCAGCTTTTTCAGCATCCATCTGTAGTCAGTCACACCATATTCAGCACAAATGCACTCATAATCTTTCTTTTCAGCACTAAGCAAAATCTCCCAGAACTTTGGGTCAATCTCTCCCTCCTTTTTCTGTTCGGTTTTTGGGCGTACTTTACTGCAGAAGAAAAATATTATAGTTCAGTTCAAATAAGATAATAATAAAATTCCTACATTTACTCTTGGAACAAAATGGTAACTTTACAGGAAAAAAAAGAGAGAAAATATCTTAATTATTTATATCATCATTCAATCATTTATATTTATCTGTTCACCACAAAATGTTACCACATTGTAAGAAGTAGGAGGCAATTTCTAATCACATTTATATATTAAAAACTACAAACATTGAGATACAAGGTTTTGTCCTGAGAGTGTTCTTTGTAACTGTTTAACCTTTTTCTCTTCAGTGCTGTCTTGAGATCTGTTGTCTCCATTTCTGCAGAAAAGTAAATGCAAAAAAATCACTCAGTACATTTGCATTTATCATACAAAGAGACAGAGTGTGATTATGAGGACTCACTAGCTGCTGTCATTGCTTTGTCTCTCTTGAATCCCACTGAAATAGATATGCAAAAGTGACATGGGTCTTACATATTTAAATTTGAATGGAAGCAAACAAAGCAAGACAGTTTTGTACCTTCAATGACATTCAACAGGACTGTCACAGAAGCCCTGCCAAACTCATTAGTGGCAAAACATTTGTAAGTGTCAGCTTGATCTGGTGAAACATTAGGCATCTAGAACACAAATACCAGATAGGATCATCTTTTGAAATGTTCAGAAAAATGTAGACAGTATAGCAAATATACAATCTTATCTTAAACCTCAATTGTGTGTTCTTGAGAAATGGGATCAAACTTGGTTTGATATTTCTGTGGGTCAGAGACATCCCCATTATTTCTGAACCATGAGACAGTAGGTTCAGGATCCCCTGTGACAATAGCCTTGAAAACTGCTAATTTGCCTGTTGGTTAGAAAACAGAGCTGTCATGTATTCATATTAGCACTGTTTCACTTTCGGTTAATCCTAGGAACCTGATGTGAATTAATAAGTACACATGTTTTTTCTTTTTTTCTTTTTCTTTCAAAACACTGGAAGATGTGCACCTTCCTGAATAGTCAGAGCGATGGGTTTGCGTCTGAAGTCAGGATGAGATTTTCTTTCTGGAACTTCTTCCACAAACTGCATGATCATCACACCAGGCACTTTGGACTTCTTCCTAATGACCACTGATATAAAAAATTACAATAAATACAAACAGTATTAATGATAATGGAGAAATAATCATCTTTGTTGCATTAGAAGTTTACAAAGAATTAACAATTAGGTTTTACTTTTTAGTTTTTTTTATCTCAAGATCTAGCAATAAAATAGAGATTTAGCTCTGGAATTCTTCCTTTAGCTGAATCAATAAATGAAGATTTCTCTGAAACATTAGATTTATTATTAACAATAGGTTAAAATGTTGAGCTACATTCTGAGTGTATAAGATCATATTTATAGAAATAGGTGTATTTATTTATTTAATAAACATGGGCTTTGTTTGGTTAGGACTTGCAATGAAGAAGGGCAAGCATTGAATAAATAGCAGGATTGTAAAATCTGTGCTACTTATACCCATAGTATCTCAGGAATTAACTCATGTTGGATTTTCTCTCTCTCTCTCTCTCTCTCTCTCTCTCTCTCTCTCTCTCTCTCTCTCTCTCGCTCACACACACACACACACACACACACAACACACGCAAACACAGACACACACACAGAGGAAGAGGTAGGATTAATGATTTAAATGGATTTTGTTTTTAAAAAAATAGATAGTAAAAAACATAATTGATTTGTTAACAAAACAGATAGATTTACCTTGGCCTGCTGCTGTCTGATCTGTGACCTTTGCTGGTTTCTTCCACATTTTGACAGTAGTAGTCAGACAAATCACAAAGTAAAGGACCTGTCGTTTAGATGATACATAAAGTAACATAATCAACTACATTACCAGGTGAAAGATTTAAAAGGTCATTTGAATGTTTGCTGCAATTTTTATATACCTAAGACTATACTGATTGAATGTAGTGCTTTAAAACACCCATAGAGGTCAGTAAGCACATGCATGTGAGTTGACCTGAAGCATTGTATCTCTGAGATTATCTTTACAAGTAAAGTCATGTGAGAGCTTATGGAACTACTCTATTAAATATATTGTTATTTATCCTTATTGCATTATTGGCTTTTAAAAAAAGTGTCTGCAACATGAAAATGGGCAATTTAATAAAGCATAAGAAGGTTCATTGTTTAACAGTGGCACATATTGATAAACACAGGATGTTTGAATGGCAGGGATGATTTTTTTAAGTGTTATTTTATTCAATAAAAACAAGAATGTGTGACCCATTAGGACCTTTAAGGACCTTTTTAATAATAAGAAGAGAGTCTTCAAAAACAAGGACCAGGAAGAGCTGAGGAGTGTACAGATGGAACTTAAGTTTTGATTGAAGAAGGCCAAGGAGTCCTACAGGAGTAAAGTAGAGAGCAAACTACAGCATAACAGCATCAGGGAGGTCTAGAATGGTAAGAAGTCTATCACAGGCTATAAGCAAATAAGCAGCAGTACAGCAGAGGACCATGTGGAGAGCGAATGAATTCAATCTCTTTTACAACTGGTTCAACTGCCCAGTTCCTGCCTTACCTGCTCCAAACCCACCGGACATCACCCCCTCCTTCACAGCTGCTTATTCACCACTCCCTGAAGCTGCCAACACAGACCGCACAGTCATCTCCTCCCACCATCACTGCAGCCCATCAGATGATGCCAACAGCCCTGCTGCTTCCCCTCTCCCAGTTGTGCCCCCCATCACTGCTGAACAGGTCAGAGGAGACGTGAAAGACTGCATCTTAGAAAGGCTGCTGGCTCAGATGAAGTGTGTCAAAGACTTCTTAGGGCCTGCAGCATATCTTTAACCTGAGCCTGCAACAAGGGAAGATACCTACATTGTGGAAGACCTCCTGTATCATCCGGGTCCCTAAGAAACCAAGATCAAGTGAACTCAATGACTTCAGACTAATGGCTTAGAAATCACAGATCATAAAGGCCTAGAACGGCTAATTCTACATCTCCTCAGACCATAGGTGAAGGGTTCTAGACCCCCTGCAGTATGCCTACATGGAGAGAAGATGAGTGTGGATCATTCCATTCTCCACCTCCTCCGCTGAACCCACTCACACCTCCACAAAGGAAGCAGTGCTGTTAGGATCATGTTCTTTGATTTTTCCAGCACCTTTAACACCATCCAACCTCTCTTTCTGAGGGACAAGCTGTTTAGGTTTGGAGCAGACTCACACCTTGTGAACAAGATCACAGACTTCCTCACTGGCAGACCTCGGTTTTGACTTTTGGCAGACTTGGGACCGTTGTAAGTAACACAGGAGCTCCACAAGGGAATGCCCCCCCCCCCCCCCCCCCCCTTTTCAGCCTTTCAACTCGGAGACATGCCACATGCAGAAGTTCTCAGATTACACTGTCATTGTGGGGTGTGTCGGGGTGGGCAGGAGGACGAGCACAGACGTCTGGTGAAGGACTTTGTGGGATGGTGCCAGTCAAACCAACTGCTATTAAACATATCCAAAACCAAGAAGATGGTTGTGGATTTCCAAATGTCTGGACCACCACTGATACCTGTCTGCAATGATAGTGTGGATGTGGAGAAGGTTAAGATCTATATAAATCTGGGAGTGCACTTGGTAGACAGGCGGGACTGGTCAGACAGCACTTAAGGGCTCTGTGCAGAAAGGGGCAAAGCTCCTGCAGATGTTCTAGTTTGTATTAGCCAGCAATCTCTACTTTGCTAAGGTGTGCTTGGGCAGTAGCCTTAAAAAATTATGCTGATTTGTATTGACAAACTGATCAGATAAGCATGATCTGTGACTGGCATGGAGATCTGGTCACTATGGCAGAGAGAACATCACTAGGCAAGGTGTTGTTTTTCCTGGACAATGAACACCACCCACTATACTCCACCATAATCAGAGGAGGAGCCTATTTAGCAGCAGGCTGTTCTCTCAAAACTGTAGTACCAAGAGATTCAGGAGATCTTTTGTGATCTATCCATTAGTCATTATATACCTTTGGGATAAACTAGATTGGAGATTGCAAGCCAGGCATTTTCGTCCAATATCATTGCCTGACGTCACAAAAGCTCTTCTAGGTAGATGAGCAAAAATACCCACAAACACAGTCCAAAATCTTGTGGATAGCCTTTCCAGAAGAGTGAAGGGTTGTTATAGCTGCAAAGGGGTGGACCAGTGTGTCTTAAAGGGGTGCCAGTTGGGGTCTATTTGTCCATATAGTTTATTTTGGGAAAGCTTGTGCTAGAAGGCACACTGTAACAGAGACAGTAAGGGCACAGCATCTCCTTTTTTTCACTGGCTTTTTAGTTCAGATTGGGAACTTTATAGGCACTACATCACTCTTTCTCCATTATAAGAGTACTCATTAAGGCACATTACAGACTTTTCTTGTTATAGAGGGCACATCATAATTTACTACATGAATGGGCACCTTAGTGGGTACGCAGTAATTTTTTTCTCATGTGAAGGGCAGCCAAAAGGGCACTTTACTCATTTTTGCCGCACTATAGGGAACTTTATCAAACATTTTTCAACCATGGGGAAACCAGAGTGGGTGGTTGCCCTCTTAAGTGTTGTCAGATGTCAGATGTTCCAGATGGGTTCCTGAAGAAGCTTCAAGCAATCATATTCACCAATCAATCATAAATTAAACCACATGCCATGAACTACCTGACATGGAGGGATGTGCTTAGTTTACAACAATGTTCAGACAGGAGGTACATGGAGTGTAACTTCCACATGTAAGCTGTGCTGTGAGCCAGTTGTCTAGTCATTGTATTTTAGCTCTTGTCAAATTCACTCAGATTCTTAAGCTTGCCTATTTTTCCTGCTTCCAACACAACTGTTCACAGCCTCAAATACACCAATGGTTGACAGGTGCCATAGTGTGTGTTTGTTTGTGTGTGTGTGTGTGTATAATGTATAAATATACATTCAAACAACACTCTGTATATGTGTGTGTATAATTATAATATGGAATATGGAAGAATATAGAGAATATGGGATTTCATCATTAAATATGTTTTATTGAAATGTTTTAAATGTTTCAGTATAACTACTTTAACAGAGACAGAGAAAAATCCTAGAGGTTCAGTTCATTCTTGGATCACTCTGCGAGCGACCCAGCACAGAATGACCTTTAGATATTGAAATAGACTCTCTCACCCTCGTCTCACCCTGATCATTTGTCTTTTCCAGCAGTTAGGAGAAGACAGCAAGTGTCACTTATCGTTCAGCCACATACACTGAGCTGAGCCAATGCTCACATGCTGACATGTTTTTAGTAATCCACTGACATGTTGAGGTCTCCTCTAAATCCTAAAGCTATAAAAGAGGAAAGCTAAGAGGCTGTCTGAAAACTGGTCAGCAAAGAAATATTCATCATATAAATGTCTGAAGAGGGCATCATCGCATACATCTTTATAGAAAAATGCAGATTTCATTTTTTTATAAAACCTGTATATAGAAGCTGATCCAGCATTTAGTTCAATATGTGGTTGAGCACATATTACTTTTCATTTGAAACAAAGAAGCAAATATATGGGAACCAAAAGAGGAGGGAAGTTTTTGGTGTTTGCTTTGGGATATAGGTGCAGTCAAACATATGCTTCATCCACCCATGAGAACCAGAGATATCCCAATCTGAAGTTATTTTAAACACTGAAATCTATCTCTTCTAATTAACATTGACACAAATGTAGCCGTTACAAATACAAATCTAAAATGAAGCAATTACAAATACAGAACTTAGTGTTCTGTAAGATAAACCTCAGACAGTCTACATCACATTACTTCTTGAATGCCTTACCTGTCATGAATGTATAACTTGTGAACTAATAAAGATATAATAAGAAGAGTCTAGGGTTTCCCTTGGAAGGGCCTTTTAAGGCTGTAACATGATAATAATTTGAGTCTACTACTATATTAAATGTATAATAAATCAAGCAGCACTTAATCATCTCTTAACATTAAGGCTACGTATTAGGATAAAGACAGTATAATAATATCTGGAGTGATTTATTTAGAATGCCACAAAATGTATGGATTTATATTGTAAACAAAAGCAATTAAACATGAATTTTTTATACACTATCATTCAAGAGTTTGGAATCTCATGTCATGTAGTAATAAGTATTACCAGTATTACCAGTGACATATTACAAATTAGACACCAGGTTTTAAACTAATGGTTAATGGTTAAAGGTTATAATTTACACATTAAGATTCATATTGTAAAAAACAATGAGAGATTATGATGTTATTTAAATATTAATACATAATTAATTGTAAATGCATATCTATATATTTTTACATTATACATATGAATAGCTTTGATTAGCAGAATTTGCTCACAGTTTTTCTCATTTGAGCCATTTGAATGTTAATTTAATGTTGTTAAGTTCATTCTCAATAGCTTTTCAAATATTCTGAATAATCTACAGCTCCATTAATCATTAAAACTGTTTAATTTAACAAGCTTCCTATTAATAATTTACCTATCAAATATTAGTGCAATTAGAACCATTCTATATATGTACTAACAGCAAATCTGTTTTTATGTTATGTGATTTCAGTATTTTAAATGTTTGGACAGTAATGTGTCTTTAAAAACTACATAAAAGTGAATAGAAGTAAACTGTTTACTTTGGAGTTCCCTCAGGTTACCCTAGCATAGAAAAAATAGTAAAATCTGCTGGGATGGCAATTCTAAAATGTATTCTGAGACTGAAATAACCACTACATACAGCATTGAAAAACATCTTCCTCATTATTTTTAAATATTAGGTGGTGTTTTCATTTAATAGGGATGTATGCTTTTACTTTCATGCTTTAGTGTACTTTAGTACCAGTTAATACTCTGTGGTGTTAGAATGAGATTCAAGACATTTACCCAGAATACCACTGAAGCTGTATATTAGATCGTTTGACTTGTAAAGAAAGTGTTAATCTTAGGTTTGTCAAACACATGTGAGTGTAAATTTGGCCTGTGCCCCCACCAGGACAGCAGGCTGCTCCTTTCTTGGCATGGATCCCATGGCTGAAAATGAGCTTCTGGTCCACTGACAGAACACGTAAAGCTGGGCCGCCTGACACGGTCGGGGTCGATTTTTATGGTCCCATGTGGCTTGTTGCATATGCTAACATTTAATGCAGACACCTGCCACCAGTGTTCGTGGCCTGGCCGAAGGCAGAGCATGGAAAACATAGCTCTGTCACTGTGTGGAGTGACCAAATGCTAAAGGTGCTGTTCAAGGGCACTCAGTGTGCAACCAGACTGTGGACATTAAGTCTGGGTAACTTAGAAACATTGCTTTCCACTTGAGGAATAAACTTCAATAACCTACTGCTGCCAGCCTTTCCTTGGTGTTTTCTCTGCTCTAACACACCTGATCAAGTTATTTAACTAATAAGCAGGCCCTTATTGAGCTGAAGTGGCTATGACGGGACAGAATACTAAAATGTGCAGGACAGACTCTGAGCCACTTTTTTTTTTACTGCATATGCTGTGCTGACACAGTATGGGTGTAAGAAATAATCAACAATACATTTACCACACTGGAGCAAAATAAATATTTTAAACTGCTTATGTTACATGCGATAAGTTATCTAGTTTCTAATCTTATCTTTTTTCTAGTGAGTATGCTTCTGTAATGCTTTAGTTCTGTGTAGGGCTGGGACCATGTAACAATTTATTGATAATTATCTATAATTATATAATATTTAATAATATTTAATATACTGAAATAAATATTGTAACTATGAGCCTTTTCTATTTGCTTCAGTTCAACATCTGCAACTCCACTCCTGGTTTTGCTTTATATGCAGACAATGCAGTCGCCCAGTGAGTGATTGTCACAGTGGTGTGTTGCTTCAGGAAGGAAACTCCATCAAAAACATCATTATAAATTATACTTTCATATTTAGATATTCTAAGGTATATTTCCAGAAATAATTTTTTGTTAATGAGGTTTATTTTCACAGTCAGTGTGTTTCTTAAGGCACTGAAACCTTTGCTCTGATACTTTTTTAAAACATTACATACACTATAAAAATAAATCACTGACTCACAGAGGCGCTCTGAAGCAACACTGTTTGATAGAGATTAATGCTCTTCTTTAGCATTAAAGGCTTCAAGCAAACAAAACATGAGCAAACATAAACTTTGACATGAAAGATTCCAGACACTAAAGATGTGTTCATTTGTATGTTTACAAAACCAGACATTATGTTTTTTTGTAAAACTCCAAAACTTGAGTGCTGTCTAAAAAGACATTGTGCTTTGCATCTTGCCCACTGGCCCATATGGAAAATTTCCCACTTGAGTCAGTTAAAATCAGGACACTGTATTGTAGCAACTACTCAATTAAAAAAAAAAGTTTTATCTCATATTTTCTGCTTTCTAGTTTGTAATAAGAAAACAGGAAAGCAGGAAATAGGTTCTACTTTCTCAAAGGTCAGAGTTAATTGTTCTCTTTTGGACCTTTTCCCTA
Source organism: Arnoldichthys spilopterus (assembly GCA_037974385.1). Taxonomy (NCBI): domain Eukaryota; kingdom Metazoa; phylum Chordata; class Actinopteri; order Characiformes; family Lepidarchidae; genus Arnoldichthys; species Arnoldichthys spilopterus. The sequence goes on along the minus strand of JBBPDA010000105.1, from coordinate 22,099,678 downwards.
CCACAGATGAATGCGACATTGTTCGAATTAAGACTGGTATTGGAACACCCTTAATTAGTTTTGCCACTCACACTTAAAAAAGAAGGCTGGTAATGGGGATTCTAGATGGAACAGGTGCTCAACTCTGGCCCTGAAGGCTGCAGTCCAGCACAGCTTGGTATTTCCCCAACTCAGACACACTCACTAAGCCTGTCACTTAATAGGTGTGCTGAACCAGGTATGTTTGAACAGGAGAATCACCAAACGGTGCTGGACTCCAACCCTCCAGGACCAGAGTTGGGCACCCCTGCCATAAAAGAAGAGTTCTTGTTTTCCTAAAGAATCATTTAATCAGTGGTTTTTAAAATAACTATAATGATGTGTGTGTGAAGAATTTGCAAAATGTGAAAAGTCTTTATACATTTAAAATGTCATTTATAAAGGTTCTTTAGGCAACATAAATTATTCTATTGCATTGCTCAAATGACCCGTTGCAATCTTTTTTTCGAGCACTGAAGCCCTGGTAAAAAGTTTGCTTTAATGCCAGTCTCCTGCTTATTATTCATCTAAACAATTCCATGTTGTTATTACAGGTCTCAGGCCAGTAATATGTTGCCAGATCAGCCTACTTAGCTGTAGCAGTTACTGAGTGAAGTCATCCCTTCACTCTAATAAATGTCTGTTCAGTGATATGAAAGTCCCTGTGGTATTATAATTTTGCCTGCTGTGCATATATAATCACCAGCAAGTTGCATGGCTAATGTAATAGCAACCAAAGCTGCTAATGGGCAGCTTGTTTTTAATCTATCTGACAAATGTAAGCAGATTGAACTTGAGGTCAGTGGTAATTATGCAGTTGGGTGGGCAGAGGCTTCTTGTATAGACAGGGCTATAAAAGGTAAAATGGCTTTTGAAAAAGATATAAAGATTATAGATCCATTATAGATAATTCCCAGCTTTTTCAAGGCAATCAGTACAATTCCTTTCTACCAGTAATTTAAACCTTACTAATTACTTAAAGACTTCAGTTTAGGAAAGCAGGATATGTTACAGCAGGATGGCAAACATTAATTTATTGCAACTTAACATGTCAGTAGATATGTTTTTGGTAGGTAATGATTTCGAACTAGGTAACTGCAACACAAATTTTTTTTTTGCTGTATATTCTTCAAAATAACATGTCAGGTGATCTATAAACCTTTGAAGAAAACAACCATAATACTGAAGGTCATCACGCAATGGTCTAGATTTAGGGCTACAGTGTACAATTTAGTGAGCTTCATACACTATACTCAATGTACTGTTAAAACTGTGTTAGGGAAGAGATACCTGGTGTAGTTCACTTTAGGGCAGGCATTCAGGGCAGTCATTCACTTAACTTGCAAAAATGTCCAAAAATGACACATTTGTAAAATGATTAGCTCACTTAGGTGTTGTATTCTAAAGTAATATCAAACAGATTAATAATACACTAAAGTTATAGGAAAAGCTTTCATTAATGAGAATCATATGCTGGTGTGATAACTCTGTATCATAGCTGACACGTGTTTGATGTATCTTTTGCTAGTTCATTTGGATTGTTTTTTTAAGTCCATAAAATGCACTCAATTGTTTCAGGGTGATAACACAAACTACCTCTCATCACAGTAGCTGTGTGGCAGTTATCATAAATCTTGTTTTTGGCCATGGATGTTGATGTTAACTGCTGCTTTCAGAGAAGAAGGTTAAGGATGACATCTTCTTGGAATAAAAGCTATACCATCCATGAAGGATGAGTCAGCTTGACCATCTTGCACATGTATAGTTTATTCAACATTAAATTGTCCAAAAATAAATAAAAACTAATGAAATCTACAAATACAATATCAAATTTTCTGTGCGTTGCTTAGTATATTTTGTTTCTACATGTTTTAATATTTATTTTGCATAGTGGATGTGGCCACTGGAAAGCAATGAAACATTGGATCAAGGAATGATTTATGAAAGATGAGTTTGCCAGCATAAAAAATAATGCAATAAAAAAGCAACAACTTGAGGAAATGAAGTGCTATGTTATTAAACAGTTAAAAATTTAAATGTAAAAAGTTTTTTAAGGTTTTGTGTCACACAATTCTGGTAGATAAACTTACCCTCAGTTAGATGACCTTTGCTGCTCTTACTGCTCTGCTGCCCAGTTTGATAGTCCAGTGAAGCCTCTCGATCCACAAGGCTTATAAACCCATCTAAGAATGCCAGGACACTAGCAAGATTTCTCTCCCTGTGACCCTTCTGCAGAGTAACTCTGACCAGAGGGTCCTAAATTATAGACAGAGAGCTCCCCCTGAAGGGATGGGATGGGAATTAATGGCAAGCAACAGGGCTATTATGCAAATGTAAGAATGCCTAACTATGTTAGGTTGTCCTGAGACTGTTGGTCCTGTCTCACCAAGAACATATTATAGTATAAACATTGACTTCTGTCTATCAACTCATATGACTAATTGTCATTAGACTTCATCACTTTAAATCCATATTTATCTAGGAGTAAATGTAACTTTTTTGCTGATGTAGATTAAGTTTTCAAGATGACAATATATATTAGATGGATTGAAAGAAATGAAACAAAGGAGCAACTTCATTTTTAAAAATTAAAAAGAAAAATTGATGACAAAAAATGTTTAAGGTAGTACTGTGATGACAGAAAAATGTAATGAGATTAAATAAACTAAATCATTTATTTGTAAAAGTTCTTATGTGAAATATATTTATTATTCAATTATTTATTGGATAATGCAAATTAATATGAGCATTTATGCAAGTCTGTTTCTCTCTCTTTGTTTCGTTATATTCTAGGCTAACGGTAATGTTGGAATTAACATATTTCCTAGCACATGATTCTCCTTACATTTATTCATTTGATTGACGCTTTTATCCAAAGTGACTTCCAAGACATGGAGCAGTGTAGCAGGATGGTACCTTGCTTAAGGGTACCTCAGTAGTGTCCACGCTAGGACTTGAACCTGCAACCTTCAGATCCCAAGGCCAATGTCCTAACCACTAGACCACCACTGCCCAATAATAACCTGCCTACAATCTCAGTTTCCTCACAGTTCCTACCTACTTATGTGCTGGAAGCAGAAAAAGTGGCTGAGTGTAAAGATCTGAGCCACTTTGACAAGGGCCTTAGTGATGGCTTCTCAGAGTATCTCCAAAACAGATCTTGTGGATTGTTTCAGGTATGTACAAGGAAGGACAACTGGTGAATCAACGACAGGATCATGGGCACCCAAGGTTCATTGATGCAATGAAGGCTAGCCTGGCTGGTCCTCTCCTGCTGCACAAAATGTTAACGGTAATTATGATAGAAAGGTGTCAGAACACACAATGCATCACAGCCTAGAGCTGTTCCAGCAGTATGAGGAGGACATGCTCCATATTAGGTAACTGGTTTTATAGATGATTAGTCTTGTCGTTCTAGTGTCAGTAGTGTCAATAAAACAGACGTAAAATTTCTAAACCGCTTCTTCAATTTCGGGTCATGGGGAAGCTGGAGCCAACCATGAGGCCAACCCTAGGCAACACAGAGACAGACAACCATTCACCCACACACTTATCTCTAAATTGGCAGATAAATTGATAAATAATGAACAACAAATACATCACAGCCAGCATGTCTTTGTTGTTTTTAGTGGATATCCATGATGAAACAGAGGCATTTATCTTTACATGCCAGATATGTGATGGAGTTTACTGACAAATAGCTATCACACACTGATGATTCTATGGTAAAACTAGGCAATTGTTTTATTCTGTTATGTGCATTAATTAAAGAAAATCTGCCAAGATGACACCAATGAAAAACCACGCTTTGCTAGGGAGGCAGCTTGAAAGGTGTATATGACAGACATTACACTGCCCTTTTGCTTAGTTATCTGTCTATATTATATTGAGTAGATAGAAAAGAAACAAATTGCTTACAACAAAAAACTTCTGTATATGCAATTCATTGTATGCCCAAGGAAATCAGTTACTTCCAAGGGAAGCATGTTTCACAGGGCTGGATATTTTGAGATGTTCACACTGCAGGCCAAAGCAAGCTGCAGGCGTGCTGAGATGTGAGCTCATGGGCCTGATGTCCTTGGAGGCATTTATTGCTCTGGTGACCTTGGGTCAAAAGGTGACAATGATACAACAGGAAAACAATGTTCCACACTTTGTGTACTACTTTCAGTCACATGGCTATATGCTTCTTATGGAAAACTGCATGCTGTCCTTTGATGCTACTTTTAAAAATGGTGACAGCAAAGGTATTGTGATTATTTTCATTTTTATTATTATTATTATTGTTGTATATGAACACAATCAATAGAGGGCACACAACAGATTAGAGTTTCCTGAAGAGTAAAATTAGATAAACCAATGTTTGAAATGCTATTAATTCATATCAATTCTGAATTCAAGTTTCCCAGAAAGAATTCAGGTCCTGACCTGGGTATCCATGAAACGGTGTTCCGGATGTTTTCCAAACAAGGAAATAAAACAAAAAGCAAAACCAGTAAAAAAATTCTAATGTTTGTTTACTCTCTGAAGGTTTTCTCTTTCATTTTTTAAATGGCCAGAAAACAAGAACACATGCTGCTGTTATATGCCGAGGAAGGTGTTATGAGTTAAGGCAGACATTGATTATTTCATTTATGATGTAGGTTAGCTTACAAATTTAAAATTATGTTGAAGTAAATGCCTACGTGCTTCAATGGAGCTCAACCTCCTGAAGATAATTTGTCTTTTTGTGTCAGTGCCATTCCATCACTTAAGGATTACAAAGGAACACTGACAGTAGTATGAAGTATGGTTAGGGCCTTACAGATTTCAGGCTGTCCCAGGAGCCCAGTTTGGTAATCACAACTACACGACTCTCGTGTTTGTCCACCCCCATCTGTATATATTCAGCTGGAAACCATCTCACTCCCTCCACCACATGCCCACCCAGAGGCACTGTTTTGCCAACTGTCACAAGGCCTCATTGAGTTTCTCTTTTACAGTCAGCATAGACTCGTGTTCCCATGCAGAATATTGGTAGCTAATAATAGAAGACACACTGAGGTCAGGGCTGATGTAATGAACAGAAATTTAGAACTGATTTGGTCTTTGTTAACTTTTTTTTCTCACAATGACTTAAAACTTTTATTGGGTTGTTAAGACCATGAGTTGGCATAGCTGTAAACACATTTCAGGATGACCACTTAAGAAGAATGTTATTGGACTGAACTGGCACAGGCAATGAAATTTAATTACTACTGAAGCTGAAGGTCATTTGCTTTTGCTCTTAAGAGTTTTTAACCTTTAACCTTTTCTCATGCTCTAGTCAAGAACAAACAATGTGAAGGTGAAATTTTTGTCATTGTGAACACACTCAAGCACCACAACGAAATGTGACCTCTGCATTTAACCCATCACACGTGGCACAGCGGGCAGCTACCAACAGCGCCCAAGGAGCAGTGTAGCAGGACGATACCTGCTCAAGGGAACCTTAGTAGTGCCCAGGCCAGGACTCGAACCTGCGACCTTCAGGTCGCAAAGGCAGTGTCCTAACCACTAGGCCACCACTGCCCATGTATGCAGACAGGGAATGTGCAATGTTTAGAGACTACTCTGTACCTGTAGTGAAACATTTAATTACATAGTATGTATTGTGATTGGCTATAGAGGACAGCAGGGAAAATTGAACACAGTGTGAAATCTAACTTGAAGCTTCTTTTTTAACATTTTTTGGTGAATCATGTTTTATGTATTGAGGTTGTAAAAAACAATGTAAAACTGTATTAACTGAATTAGGCTGGTAGGTAGGTATGCTTTCAGAGATGTGTAGGTTGCTGGTACCTTGCTAATGTATTAATTTGACATTTATTACAAAATTATGAAGTAAAAATCAAAATGGGTTGGGTTGTGCCCCATTCTATTCTGATGTAATTTGGTAAGAACAAAAATCTTTAATTCTTTGCTTATACTGCTTAATCCAAAATGGCAAATTATATTTATAAAGTTCACAAAATGAGCACATGTATTACACTTTAAACATAATAAAATCTCTGGAAGTAGTTTGAACTGCTGTCCCTGAGTCCCTTGCTATCATAGGACAATGGGTTCATGTTCTTCATGCCCCATCAAACTAACTAACAAACTTTTCTGTGTAAGCTCTTGTCGAATCTTGGTTGACTAGTAGCTCTAGGTTTGCTAATGTGAGGGGCAGGGTTTCTTGCCTAATGCTGTAAATGTAAATGTAAGTAGTTCAGTCTAGGACAGACATAAGGAAGCAAACATATTATGTCAGAGGCAGTTTTTTTAATGAATGTTTTATTGCAGTGATGAAAAAACCTTGATACATACAACAGTATGTAGCAAGACCATACGGACAGTCCAAAATAAAACTTTTATTTTTTGTAGTATTAATTATTCTATGAGTTATCTGTTATCTTCTAACTTTTTTTGAACTTTCATATTTCTTTCATACTTCCATACTTATATATGTGACTGCATGCCTTAATATTTCAATATCAGTAAATGTGTCTTATAAATGGCATCTTTTAGTGGTAGCAGTGGTAGCCTAGTGGTTAGGGACTTGCTCAAATGATCTGAAGGTTGCAGTTTTAAGGCCCAGCCCAGCAATGTACTGTCCCACTACTTCTCCATGGGTGCACACTGCTCCATGTGTGGATGTGTTAAATGGAGAGGTCACGTTGCATTGTGGTGCACTTTGTGTGGTGGAGTATGTTCACAATGACAAATAGTCACTTTTATTTTAAATAAGTTTCGTGACAAAATGAAATGCATTGTTTATGTCATATTTAATGTGATTTCAGATAGACTGATGTGATAAAACTCTTTCAATTTCTTCCTGAAAAAAACATCTTCATTCTGGATAAAAAAAAAGAGAAGAAGAGAAATCTTGGTAAATCTTTGTTTACACCTATATATATATATGTATATATATACACTAAGCTGCATAATTATTGACACCCTTGGTAAAAACCTGTGAAAAGATGTATTTGTACCTCAATTTAACATTGAAAGAGATAGAGAAAAAACAAATAAACATTTACTTACCTACCTCCCTTTACCAAAAAAAAAAACCCCACAATTTGATTTTTATAAGCTAAATTTAGCTAAAGTACCTTCTCATTTTTCTTTGTCTTAAGTCCACATTTATGACATCCTGTTTCACAGGGGCATTTATGATACAGAGCCCAAATTTCCTTAGTCAACATGGAAATACATTAATACATTAATTATTTAAGAAAAAAATGAGTTGACCTTTAAAAATCAAACATTGCTTATAAAAATGGCTTTCCTGAAAATGCCCATATCCAGTGTTAGGACAACAGATACATTTAAAACAGTTACAGCTGTAGTGAACTTGCCTGAAAGAAGACATATGTTTATTTTGCCATTGAAAAGGATAATTATAGATTAGGACCACAGTTTTTGTATAAAATGGAATTTCTATTTGTAGAAAATTTGTAGAAAAGTTTTTTTTAATTACTAAGTCTCCAAGAAAAATAGAAATAAAGAGATATTTATATATAAAATCTTTATGTTTGAAATGCATATGTCACGATCTCGTGGTGTTTGGCAGCAAGTGCAGGCAGGACTTTGGTTCACAGGGGTTAATCCACAAACAGGACCTTAGGAACAGACAGGACTAAGGCTATGAGACATACGTTGACTAAGAAAGTGACCCCAACACAAACAGGAAGACGCGTAGACATAGATGCGTAAACATAACCACAAAGACGGAAACGGAGATGATGACAATGACGAACACCGACCCGGAAGAGTGGCACACGGGGACTTTTAGGGACGTACACGACTCAGCTGTGGGGGGCGGGGCTATGACACAGGGACCCTTACAGCATACCAGTAGAAAGACTTTTTTTCATTTATTTACAAACATAAGTACCTTGACTGAGGGCAGGTTCTAAAGTCCAGCGAGACAAAATTAGAGCATAACAAACACTCAGGGTGGGATTGGTGTACAAAGGAGTATGATTTTACAGAAAAGGTACATTGATGGGGTGGTACAGGATTTGTAATGTTTTGAGACTGGTTTTTCATCTAAGACCCTGTGAACCTTGTTTATATACAATGACTTATAGACTCCTATAGATATAGATTTTGAAGAAGAGTTGAACTCATATTATAACATAATTAATTAAACTCCTATTATGACATTAAGGTAATTAAACTCAAAATTAATCTCAAAGACATTTGCACAACCTTTTTTGACTCTTCTTTACCAAAGGTGTCAATTGTGGACCTAACTGTATATCCCTATGGCATACCTCTGATTGTAAGCTGGGTAGAGCACTCAGTACGGCCTAATAAGTTCTCTGCAACAACTTTGTACTCTCCATTGTCCTTGGGGCCCACACTCAGGATTTGTAAGGAACAGACGCCACATGTGTTAGAGATGTAGTAGTTGGAGTTGGTGTTGAGACTGATGTTGTTGCGGTACCAGGTGACATGCGGGGTAGGGTTGCCACTCACAGCACAGCTCATGTAACACTCATATTTCTCTGGACTTGTGTGTGTTTTCAGTGGGACCGTGAAGGTAGGAGCCGAATCAAAATTGTAGGTCTTGGGTTCAGTCATGTTGATGGTGAACTTTGCTGCAGGAAATAGTTGTAAATATTCATATTAAGTCTTGACGTTCATGAAAATTCTGATATATGTTCAACCCTTAGATGTCTCAGTCTGCACAGTGTAAAATGGTATTAAATATTTATCATCCTTAATTTACAGAAACAATTGGAGAAACACAATCAGTACTTCAGTTATGTCCCTGTCCAGAGTTAGGACTACCCAATCACACTCTACCACCATAGTTGAAAGGTTAAAGGCAAGAACGTGCTCCCTCCAAGTCACAAGGAGCCTGACACCACATGTCTTTGAATTGCTGCTAACACAACGTCATTGGACACCTTAAAGCAATGGGTATTCTATTATGTCAGCTGAAAGACACTTTCACTGGCTAGCATTGTGCTGAATGTTGGGGGGAGGATGAGGGCTATCCTGCACTCTCAGAGTTAGCCAGTCCATTTGCGTTCTCTTGAACTCCTGTCCACAGATGGCTGTGGCATTGCTAGGAAATGAACTCATGATCTCTCAGTGACAGGTCTAATGGTTAAACATTTGAGCCACTCTGGATTTTCTTTTTCATTTTACCATGTTGTTATAAAGACATGTCATCAAACCAAATGGAAATTAGAAGTATGTAATTGATGATGCAGTTAAAGTATGTAATTACATTCTTATGTAATTACATGTGAATAATACAGCAAAAACAAAGCTCAGCGAATGATGCTCAACTTCTAAGGGTAAAATACTAGCCTGATTTGTCAGCAGAGATGTGTGAGTAGATATAAAAGATGTTTGAAGACTTTACCTTTCTTCTTCACAACACCCCATGTTGGGGACTCAGAAGGTTCAGACAGCCCCATGTCATTTTTGGCATACACACGGAAGTTATACTCTCTCCCTGGCATGATGTTGACAGCTGTAAAGTTGTTGTTGAACACACGATGAGCCGCAGTGTGCCAAGTTTGTTTGACCGAGTCACGCTTTGCCACCACGTAGTGCAAGCGATCATCTCTTTTCTCATCAGCCGATGGCAACCAGGATATAGTCAATGTGCCGGGGACTTTTTCCTCCACTTCCACTGGACCAGGAGGTTTAGGATCATCTGTGTATGTGCCATACACATTATTTTTCTGCACATTTATGTGACAATCCTTGCTTCGATTTAAGGATACTTTACATTCTTACTCTTTATTTATTTCTTTTACAAAACTATGAGCCTATGACTATTTGGAATCAGCTCTTCTAAACTAAAAAACATTTAGACATGTAGCACACTGATGATGTCTTACCTGTGACCCTAATCTCAATACTGAAGGTCTCTTGTCCCACAATGTTCTTGACTATGATAGTGTATATTCCAGTATCTGAGCGTTCTGCAGATGGGATAAGGAGCTGAGATGTCCCATCTGTGTTGCTTACAGTCACACGTTTAGAAATAGGCATTCCATCTTTGAGCCAGATTATTGTTGGTATAGGAGATGCCTGTCAATTACAAGTAAATACTGAATTATGTGTGTGTAACTTATTCTTCAGACAGATTTATTCATAATCGTGAGCTTTTCATTATCGTACGATTTTGCCATACCTCAAAATTTATAGTTACTCGAGCAGAATTTCCAGCTCTCACCACCATAAAGCTCTTCATTTTCCGATCAGTGAAATTTGGCCTCACTGTGAATGAATGATATTTAAAAAGTTTTACTTATCATACAGGTGCACTTTGTTGTTTACAGTTATTAACTGTACTTCCATCTGTTTTTCTCTGCATCATTTGTTATATACACTATTCATTAATGGTTAGGACCCCCTTCTGACCACCACTAAACAGGTTTTAACTGAGTGGTAAATCATTCTTAGCAATACAGTGACACTGACATGGCAGTGGAATGTTAATGTGTGTGTGTACTCATGTATTTGCTCTGTTTCATGACCAAATGTCCTAATAACGATATGAATACAGAAATCCTGAGGAAGTGAGGACATTTTGCTGGTCCTCACATGGAACCATGCTGATTTATCCACAAATTAATTTTTTAGGAAAAACTAAAGGAGCAGAAAAAATTATCTTTTGTTGACTGATGGTTAGGGTTAGGTTTATGTGTTGGTGTAGAATTACTGAAATGCAGTATTACAGAAGTCAATTGAATGTTCACACAAAGACAACAATATGAACCTGTAAGTATTTGTGTACTGTGCTGTGCTGTGCTGTGCTGTGCTAAGAATAGTCCACCAACCAAAAATATCCAGCCAGCTGTGCCCTGTGACCAGAAACTGACCACTGATGAAGGACTACTGGATGGCCAACAGTGCAGTAACAAATAAACTATCATGTCCAAAATGAACCAAGTTATATGTGTTTAATAGAGTGAATAATACATAATTGATTAAAAGAGGCTACAAATGATACAGAGAAACAGATTCATTCAGGCTACATTCTAGCTTGTCTGTGTATATGCATAGAGGATACTAT